>CM055205.1:11731318-12470860 GCA_029224185.1 Karalla daura
CCCCCCACCCCCCTCCCCTCCCCCGCATGCGACACATTCCTGAAATATTCCAGACGCGTTTTGAAATGAAGACCTGTGGGAGCGATCGGGGCGACGTGGTCCCTCCTCCTCCTCCTCTTCCTCCTCCTCCTCTGTGGCTGCTTCATGTCAAGTGTTTGTAAAGGGTGCCAGGATGCTGGGTCCAGTGTGCTAACAGTCACAGGTGTCTACAGGTGTGTATTCCTTAATGAACTGTGAGGATAATCCAGAGGTGCAGTAAACTGTAACGCTCGCTGTCCAACCTGCTGTTTACTATTAAAGCCTAGCTGACCAGCTGCTGCCTCCTCGCCTCTCCTTCTTCTTCATTTTTCTTTTTATTGGATGGAAAATGAAAACTCAAAGACGCTTTCTGTTCACTAAGTTTTACTTTTGGTACACATGTTGCTGCCATACGTACAGTAAGGCACGATTATTACACACCACATGTATCTCCCTACGCTCTGCGTCTAAACAGTCGTCTCCCCGGACACTTTGCACATCTGCTCACGTTTAGACCTGAAACAAACGTCTGACAACGGCAAGAAGAAGAAGAAGAAGAAGAAAACAAACCCGAAACGTCACATACAGTCTGACTGTTACGCTACGTCTTCACATTCAAGTGCTCCTTCGGTCTGCGGAAACATCTATGCAACTCAGGGTCAAGATAGCCGTATAGATATGAAAATATGTCTCTGGGTTTTCTTATATGTACAGAAGCGCCACAGGTGACAGAGCTATCCCTCTTGTGTTGTTTTGTTTTGGGTTTTTTTTTGCTAGCTGATCGCTTCGCAGGAATGTGCTTCTGATTACAAAGCAACGTGAGGAAGACACTGGAAGAAGCTGCGACTGTCGATATTCCCTATAAGCGAGCAGCTATAGATTGAACGTCCGCCAGCCCTTCTGCTGCCTGCGTGTGTGTGTGTGTGTGTGCTGCACTGTGTGAAAAACAAAACTACAACTCAAGAAAACGTCAGTCAGAGACGGAATAAATATCGTCACACAGTGAGGCCCTAGCACCCGTGCTGGTCGTCCGGCTCGCTAATCCACATGGTTGCATATCAATCTAATATACACATATATTTATGATTATAAGGGGGGGAGAAAACAGAATAAATTACTACAAGCCCTCTCCCTCACGCACACACACGCAAACATACACATATGTGGAGGCTCAGGGGGAGGAGGAGGAGGGGGAGGGGGAGGGGGTCGGGGGCGCCGCCTCCTCCGCTGCTGCAGCAGCCGCCACCGTGTAGCGTGGGAGATGGAGTCCAAACTTGCTCTCGATGCCAGCGAACGTGGCCACGGCCAACCTGAAGCCTCCGATGTGGTCGGGGTTGGGCGCCGGCAGGCTGATCCGAGACTTGGGGGTGGGCTCGGAGCCAGCCGGCTTTCTGTGGTGTGGAGAGAGAGAGAGAGAGGGAGAGAGAGAGAGGGGAGGGAGGGAGAGAGGGAGAGGGGAGGGAGCCAGAGGCGCAGCCAGAAGAGAGCGGGATGGAGGAGGGAAGGGAAGGAAGGAGAAGGAAGGTGAGGAGTGGGAGAGGAGGATTGTTCGACACAGCGCAAGATGTTATTTTAATCAGGCGGGGGAGAGGGAGAGAGAGAGAGAGAGAGAGAGAGAGAGAGAGAGAGGAGGTTCTGGTCGTTAATGTTATTATGTTCACCAGAAATAAACATGGAACAAACCAGAAGAAAAAAAATCACAAAGCTGAATCAAATCCTTTCTGAATGTCACTGGGGATCTGCTGGAGGCAGGAAAAGCACCCTGGACAGGTCACACACACACACACATCATTCACTTTCTCACACTCTCACACACACACACACACACACACACACACACGCCTCGGGGCAGTCAAGCTAAACATGCATGTTTTTTGGACTTTTTTTGGACGCGTGCGGAGCATGCAAACTTAAAATGCCCGCCGCACGTGATTTTATTATTATCGCTCTATTCTGGTACCTCGTGCAGAATTCAGGAGCCCTAATGGGCGAATGCCACCCGGCTGTACTTTAAAAACAGCCTCTCCAGTCACTCTGGGAGGTCAACCATCTCTCTTCAACCCGCCAGACCTCTTTATCCCTTAGAAAAAGGAAGGGAATTATCCCTGAGAGGGACCTGTTCGGTTCTGGGCAGGAAAATGAGCTCGCTTCAGCTCGGCGAGTGCAGCGAGCGCATGTGCGCGGAGTCAAATGGGTGCAGCCCGTCCTGAAACTCTCCAGTTTTAGAAAATTGTCACATTCAGAGTTTGGAGTGCGGCTAATGCGCTGGGAAATTATTTTTGGTGCTCGTCTTTCTTCTGGGCGGAGGGGGGGGAGCAGTGGGGGCGGCCAGCGTCTGCCGCTCCGGGAGGGCGCGCGCTCTCCTCCAGGAGAGAGAGGGAAAAAAAATATCCATATCAAAAATAAAAACACAGATTGGGGCGAGCGACACTCACTGTCCTCCGAAGTCGATGTAGAACCAGCGCTGCAGGAGTTCGTAGGTCACCAGGGTCACGCCGAACTGGGGCGAGGACCGGAACACGCGGGCTGCAAGGAGCAGAGACAAGAACCTGCAGGTTTTCATCCGCACAAACACACCTGGGATCCTCCAGTCAGCTGCACGGCAGAGCTCTTACAGAGATGAGCCAGGACACGATAAATGCTCTAACACTATTCAGGTTACGCCGGCTTCCTATGCGTCTTTGAACAGCACGTTTGTGTGACAATATCTGAATGAATGGTATCCCAATGGAATCCCAATGTTCCAGCCTATGTCCGAGAGACTCGACTCGAGAAGTGGATGGAAAATGTGTGCGCTGTCCCTTTAAGACCTCGCTTGCACCTGGATCTGTATCGCAACTGTACGTGAGGTGAAACCCAGGACAAAACCGTTACCTCCCGCTCCCTTCCAGAAGGCCCGGGGTCCCTCCTCCCTGAGAATCTTCCAGAAGCAGTCCATCAGGCCGCTGTAGGTGGTCTGGCCGGCGCGGGCCGCCACCTGCAGCCTGGTCTTGATCACGTCGGCCGGGGTCACCAGAGACGCCGCGGGCATTCCTGCAGGGCAGAGGGACGAGAGGAGGCCGAGCTGTTTTCAAGTGTTGTGCGATTCTAAATAAGCCGGAGTTGTTGTTTTTTTTCTCTTTCTCTTAAAAACGAGACGAGATTGCAGAGAAAGCAGCCGTCGGGGGAGCGAGTGAAGCCTCGTGTGATGGAGTGGTCTCGGGCCTCTTTGTTCCCCTCTTTTAAAACTCGTCATCTTGGATCTTGACCATCTCGTGGCAACTCTTTGCCTCCACGCATACGCCACACACACACACACACACACACACACACACGCAGGCAGGCAGGCAGGCAGGCGAGGGGGCCGACCGATCCATACCACCGGCGAGGCCATTATTTAATCTCAACCTTTTTTCTCCCTTTCCTCTCGCTGCCACTCTCCTTGCAGCCGTCTGAAAGGGCCCAGACAATGGGCGGTAATGAGAGCGGCGCACGCGGCGCCCCGTGCGGCGCGCGGGCTGACGGGCCGGCGGAGGGGAGTGACTGCGGAGCCCCCTCTCCAGCCACTTCAGCCCTGAATGGACTCAATCATCGATGGCCCGCTCATTACCATCAACTGCCCTCTCGACGATTTACTCTGACTTCTTGGTTTTTGTGGCGGGGGCCAAACGAGCTATTCAGCGGGCCTAATCAACTCAGCATTAGGTAGCAGACTGGCACCCGGCGGAGACTGACCACCTGCACTGAGCGGAGGAGGAGGAGGAGGAGAGGAGAGGAGAGGAGGAGAGGGGAGGGGAGGAGAGGGGAGGGGAGGCACGATACGAGGAAGCTTCCTGCGGTTTCCTGAGGACGAGGGGAAAGAGGTGAGGCCGATTTGGAAACTCTGACCCTCCGACAAGCACAAATGGTTGCAAAGAGCGGCAGAATGAGAGTATATCCCATTATCCCCTGCAGTTATTGCCTCCTACTGAGTTGGTAATTCTATTGACCTTTAATTAATCCAATGTTTTGACCTGAATCTCCTCGGTCCCGTTGCCATTTTGACCTTTTTTGGACCCTGTAGTCTTTCTTAAGCTTCTTTAGTCAGATCTGAAGCTCAAGAAAACAAAGTGGAGGACTCTCAATAGTTTGTTGTCCGGGCCCTGGGTGAAGAAGAAGTGGTGGTGTCACTCCCAGACCCTCAAAACCTATGACACCACTGGGGACAAAGCAGGTGAGATAATGGCTGGCTCGATGTAGGAAGTGGTGTCTATCCCAGCAGACCCCTACTACAAAGGCCCTACGGAGGCAAGATGATGAGTGAAAGGATAAAACTAACAAATAAAAACTGACACTGTCCCACTGTGACACACAAGCTGAAAAAAACTGAAAAAAAAGACGAGCAAAAACATCGGAGAGACCGGAGAACAAGCATCAAGACGGGCCACTTCTGTTTGCAGTGACACAGACCATTCTAAGCGCATTACGTCGACAGATCTCATCGGGTCTGCCGACAGAAAACATGAATCAAACCTCGACTAAAACTAACTCAGACTAAAACCATTCATCTGATGGATGTGGGTTCAAGTCAGACCAACAATACATATTGGGCTGATTCTTCTCACACCCTGCAGTGACTAGAACCCCCCCCCCTCCCAATAACTGCTACCCTAATGCGAGCTGGAGGCGTCCGGCGGCCGTGCTCTCTCGCAGACGGAGCGATGCCCAGCTAAATAATGCCGCGCAAACTGAGCGTGTAATTCAATTTCCTGCGCCGACTGTAAAACGCTAATTGCCAGAATGCTGCGACCGCTGATAAATACATGTGAAAGGGCGGGGGGGGGGGGGGTGATAAATGTGTCGGAGCGGGGAGAGAAATGAAGAAATCATGAGGCTCGTTTGGGCCGGGAGTCTGCGGGCCGCGGCTGCCAGTCTTGCGGCGGCCGAGCCGAGGATTTATGATTTTTCCGTGTCGCTGCTGCCTCCTCCTCCTCCTCCTCCTCCTCCGCGTCGAGGAGGAAAAAAAGCCCAAAGTGCTGCCGACACGTCTCGCAGGATTAAAAGCAAATACGGGGCGCGTAATGCGAATGTCCTCTGGGTCTGGTTTTGGCATGGGAGCGAGGCCCCGTTCTCCCCGGGGGACGGAGCCGATGCTCAGCCCTGAGTCTCCACGCAGGCTCGTGAAGTCACCGGTCCTCCCTGGACCTAACCTGATCTGCATTCTTGCAGGGTGAACATGCATAAAGTATGCACGGCCATGTTCCCCTGTGTGTGTGTGTGTGTGTGTGTGTGTGTGTGTAGAACATTATTAGGGTTGGAAAGCCGCCTCTGCCGGCCCCGGGTTGGCAGGCGTGCGAGGCGCTTCCCTGCTGCACGGCTCCCAAACCCCAGTCCCCCCCAATCAGCGAGCAGCGCTCTAATTAGCAGCTACCGCCATGGAGCCTGCGGTCGGAGGCAGCCTGGCTCCCCGGCTCTCCGCTCTGCTACTGTTACTGCCGCGCGCAGGCCTGCAGAGGTCTGAGGCCGGAGCGCAGCCAGACTCGCCCTCGCCTCGGAAAAAAACACCGCCCGAGAGTTCATTTCACACACGTTCAGGCCTTCTTTATAAGAGGGTGATGCACTTTCATGCATTTGACTGATTCTGAGGACATTTTATATGCTCTCTGTTTTCACATCGCTGGTTATGCTGGAGTTGTATGCAAACTCGAGCCTGGGCTCCGCTTTTCCCCTCGACTGCTTTAGCTTTACAACCTTCGACTTTAGTGCGTTGGCTGCTGCTGACCTGCTCTCAGGATTCACAGGATGGCAGGCTGAACATCGCGGAGCAGCTACAGAGTCGGATGAACAGTTGGTGGAGACCAAAGTCGGAGCAAAAACCTGGAGTGACGGCGACAGCCTCTGAGCACTGCCCCCATGTGGCAGCCTCCACGCGGTCCTCTTTATTCCATCTCTTTGTTGGGGTCGAGTACGTTACCTGCCACTGCTCCAGCCAACAGCATCTTGCCCGGCCCTATCCGTCCGTCCTCCTCACTGAAGTATGCCTTCAAGTGGGCGTAGCATGGGAAGTAGATGGCGGAGAAGGGGATGTCCCGCAGGAAACAGGCCTTGGAACCCTGGAGAGAGACAGTCATGAGGCATGAGGGCGAGGTCCAGGGTTGTTATGCTGGGACTGAGTCTCAGAAAGTGTCAATAAAAGTCATAAAAGAAGGTGGGAGAGAAAGGAGAGCGTCACACCTCGACTTCTGGCTCTGAAGTCTCTAGAAAGACAGCATGTGTTTTTTTCCCCTTTCCCTGGCACCAGCTATTCAAATATCACCCGACGTTATCGCCGAAGAAAGTGATTTCTTTAAAGCGGAGGGAAATGTCAACCGCAGTGTGTCAGCCAACACCTCTCCATATGCAAACGACCTGCGGCAGGTGAGGGGGAGGAGGAGGGGGGGGCTCTCAGAGCGAAGAGCTGGCAGGAAGAAAAGGAGTGGGAAAAGTGGAGAAAGACAGACTGTCTGACGAAGATGAGTCCTTGTCTGCCACAGTAAACAACACTATATCATCAAGCCTATTGAGTTTCCTGCTGTATTTCAAACCCGCTGGCGCGCTGCCACCTCCTTGATACAGCAGCTACAGTCAACAGAGGCCGTTTAAAGAGCTGGGCAGGGTCTCCCCGGTTTGGACAGGCTTCATTTAACTCCTCTGGGATAATCCGTTGGTTCCTACACACACACACACACACATGCAGGAGCAGAGGGGATTGGCAGATACCTGGGCTATCTCTTTCCCTCTGGCACTTCTTGTCTGCCTGTCCCTCCTGCTGGCTGGCTGGCTGGCTGGCTGGCTGGCTGGGGCTCGAGCGGCTGCTGAAAGCTGGGAGATTCTATCGAGGCAGCCCAGACGAGCAGCGTCGCAGGGACTGGGACCACGATTCTTAATATCTGGGGAACAACTGCGAGGTACAGGCGAGCAGCGGCCCAGGGGGTGAGAGCCACTGTTCAGATGAGTCGAGGGGGAGATGAGACCGAATGACCCGGCGGAGGAGGGAGATGCGAAGCCTCTCCGAACGCAGCCAGGGTGTAAACATGAATGGTGGCCCGCGGCCGCCGCTCCTACAGTGACACGCTTCCCCCAGCGCTGAATGGTGGCGCTAGAGCGTCAGGCTCCCCGCCGACCGGTAGCTCCAGCAGTACAGGCTGAGCGTCAGGATAATTACCCTGACAAAGGCAGCTCTGTGCCTGGGTGCAGCCCCTCCGGAGCCAGCCCGTCTGGGGCTTGCAGGCTGGAGCTCGTCTCCTCCTCCCCACCTCCACCTCCTCCTCCTCCTCCTCCTCCTCCTCCTCCTCCTCCTCCTCCAGCAGCAGCAGCAGCAGCAGCAGAAGCACTGCTACTGCTTTCTCAATGCACTTTGTCTCCTCTGTGTGTGTGCGTGTGTGCGTGTGTGCGTGGACCAGGACACGAACACAATGAGGCGCGTGCACGTGCATGAGAAGCATTCTCACAGTAAGTTGAATGGAAACAGGAGCTACACACACACACACACACACACACACACACACTCAGAGTCCAACATAGTCATAAATTAGGGCAGGTAGAGCGAGGCAGGAGGAGGCTCCGGAGTCTATTACAGCCTTGCTCGCAGAGCCGAGAGGTTCACGTGGAAGCTGTCTGGTGCTGACAGGCGGTCCAGACGTGCGGTTTGATAATCAGCGAAAACATCAAATATCTAAGTCCGGACGTTCAAAAAAAAAAAAACAAGAGTGTCATCTTAAAAGTGTCATCTTACTTGCAAATGAACGCAACCGCAGGTATGAGGCTGACATTTCCAGTGTTGATTGTGTTGACAGTGGAGGCGGCGTGTCCCCCGCCGGGCTCTGCGAGGACTTATTGATGTAATTTAATTAAAGGCGCTGGGCTCCGCCGCCGAGGGCTAGCCCGCCACGCTAGCACCGGCCTCCACGCTAGCGCCCGCCGCCACGCTAGCACCGGCTTCCACGCTAGTGCCCGCCACCACGCTAGCACCGGCCTACACGCTAGCGCCCGCTGCCACGCTAGCACCGGCCTACACGCTAGTGCCCGCCACCACGCTAGCACCGGCCTACACGCTAGCGCCCGCTGCCACGCTAGCACCGGCCTCCATGCTAGCGCCGGTGGCCAGGCTAGCGTCCCGGGCCTGCCATGCTAGCGCCCGCCTGCCACACTAGCACCGGCCGCCACGCTAGCGCCCGCCGCCACACTAGCACCGGCCGCCACGCTAGCGCCCGCCGCCACGCTAGCGCCCACCGCCACGCTAGCGCCCGCCGTGGCTCGCCCGCCCCTCTCCGCGCTCGCCGTCCAGACGCGGGGCCAGGAGTCATAATATTTATAAAAATCGTAAAAAAAAAAAAAAAAATAGAGAGCGCAGTCGTTCAAAACACGCCGACGCGACGGCACGTATACAGTATATTAGGCCGGCTCAGACACTGTAATCTTTCACGCTTACTTTACAACACATTGGGTGCTTAATATCATACACCTCTAATATCAAACGGCGCACTGTAATTTTTAGCCCCACGCCACTGAAAAATACCAATTATGGCAATTAAGGTTAAATACAGCTTTTAGAATAAAATGAGCCTTTTCTTGTTCTTGAACAGGAGACCACATGCGATTGTTGATTTAAACCACGGCTGGCGTGAGGTCGGTCGATACGCTGACCTGTGCTGCGAGTGGGTGAGAGTGAGACATAATGGATCGCTGAGGAACTGTCAAACTGATGAGAGAACAAAGTGCAAATGGGTCACGTGACGATCTGCGAGTTAATTTCGGAGCGGCAAATTTCACTCGGACGACGCCGAGGCTTCAGACCCGGAACAGACCGGGCGGAAAACCCACTTTCCCAGTTTCCTCGCATCATGACACGAAAACAGGTGTTTGTTTGGGACTTATACCAGATTTCTTACACCCAGATAATGTAGTTGGAAACACCTTTCAGCCTGGAACAAAAACCTCTGGGAACGCTGGTCACAGATGGAGAGACACAAGCAAGGCAGTCAAAGTGAAACAACAGCTAGCACCTGTTTTTGTGGGTGTGGAGACATTCCCATCGACTATTCGATGACAGAATTACACTGAGACGCCCGAGTCAACCCATGAGCATGATGTGTGAGGTAGATGTGTAAAGGCTCCTCACCTTGTAGAGTCCGAAGAAGCCCAGGTCTCTGATGACAGACAGGGCGCTGACCCTGGGCCCGGTGGTGATCTCTCCGGCCACCTGCAGACGGATCTTTACGATCTCCAGCGGGTTGGTGAAGATCACCTGGGAGCCACCAGCCTGCAGACAGGAATCACTCCAAGGATTGAGAATCGAGTCAGCTGTCACTTTGTAGACGTGCAGGACATACAGCGAATAGAAAGGGTAGTAAATGTAATAAAATAAACACGGAGCAATGACAAAAGCACATGAAATTCAGGGAGAGCGAAACAAAGTGGATCTTTGATGAAACCATTAAAAATGAATCAGATCTAATTGCCCCTGCGAGCACATGGAGGTTTTAAGTGGCGCTGAAGAGCTGCTTGGAGCCGAGCTCTACAGGTGATGCAGCGTGACAATAAGTTGCTGCCTCAGCAACC
Source organism: Karalla daura (assembly GCA_029224185.1). NCBI lineage: Eukaryota > Metazoa > Chordata > Actinopteri > Chaetodontiformes > Leiognathidae > Karalla > Karalla daura. The sequence goes on from CM055205.1 coordinate 11,740,895, forward strand.
GGCTGCACAACAAACCGGAGCAGGGCAGCGGCGGGGAGCCCGGACCCAGGCAGCCCGGACCCAGGCAGCCCGGCCCAGGCAGACCCGGCCCAGGCAGCCCGGACCCAGGCAGCCCGGACCCAGGCAGCCCGGGCCCAGGCAGCCCGGACCCAGGCAGCCTCACTCTGTCAGCTGTTTGTCTTCCCGGGGTGGGAGCCTGCGGCTGTTTCCCTCTCCCTCTCCCTCTTTCTCTCTCTCTCTCTCCAACCTGTATTTGTGAGGGGAGGGTAACAGCACGTTCAGACTGGTCCCTCTGCGCCTCTCAGGTCGGCCCCGGGCTTTTAAGTACGCGAGGTAGCTGCTGCGGTGGAGCCGCGGCAAGACAAGTGGGTGACTGTGTCTAGTCGGGGAACATGACGGCATTCCCAATACGCTACCGAGAAATGTTTAGTCCATCTCCCTTCTTTTTTCTTTTTTTTTTTTGAACATGGAAAGTTTTCTGACCCCTGCGCCTCCCCTCCTCTCGCTCTATTTTCCGCTATTGTCTCCCTGGGTTCCTCGCGGCCTCTCCCTCTCATCTCCTCTAATACTGTCTCGCTCTCGCCACGGTTGCCAGCGGTTACTGTAGCCACACGCAAAAAAAAAAGGGCGGCACATCGCAATTAGATAGCAATCGGTTGCCATGGCGCCGTTCCTGTCTTAAATAGGGCCCGGTCTGTTTGTTGTCGTTTCTCTCCTTGTCTCCCCCTCGCTCGCTCGCCTCTCGCTATGAATGATGAATTGTGCTTGTCGCCTCTTGCCTTACGGGAAAGCATCAAGCTCCAATCTGCAAGATTTGACTTTTTTTTTTCTTCTTGCTAAAAGTCCCTCTCAGTCCTAAGTGTTACCATAAGAGAAGAGAGGGAGGAGGGAGAGACAGAGATCATAATAGTCTCATTGAAGGTGTGTGCGGCCGCTGCAGCCTCCGTTCCAGGGCCAGCGAGGGGCTGTGAATAGCAGGAGGGCTGCTACATCTCACAGCTAACTCTTTATGACTTGTTTTATGGAAATAACCTAGTTGATTACATGCCGGCTAATAGCGCCAGCATTAAGAGGCTATTGGCTCCGGCCCCTAGCAGCGTTGGCTGCTTCAATTGGATTCTAATGAGACTGGAGACGGAGGAGAAGGAGATGCTGTTTACTCGAGGAGAGTAAACAACAACATTGTTCAGAGAGATGAGCTGACAATTAGACCTGACAGTACCAGATAAAGGGAGTGACAACGGCGAGCACTTCCCCGTCTCGCGGCCCCGCTCCGCTGTTGAAGATCACTCCAAAACCTCGGAACGGGCCACGTGGGAGTCAGGGAGTAGTTAGCGCTGTCGCCTCACAGCGAGAGGCTGCCCGCTTCCAACCCCACACAGAGTTTGGATGCGCTCCCTGCATCTGCGTGGGACTGGTCCAGGTTCTCCCACAGTTGATAAACATGCATGTTTAGGTCGACTGGAGACTGTAAATTACCCCTAACGGCGAGTGTGAGAGTGAATGGCGTCGGTAGGTCTGTTCCCTTGAACTCTCTGAAATGTGCAAAAGCTAAATATTGCACAGAAAAAATAGCAACGGACACACCTAGTGTAAATGTATCACAAAAACATTGTTGCACTGTCATCAGGTGGTTTTTCCAGATGCGTGGATGCAACATTCTGCATTGATACATTAGCAAACATGACATTACCAGTTTGCTGCCAAGGAGATGGTGCTGCATGGAGCGAGACCGAGGTTTAGCCAAAATCTAATGAAAATACCTAATCACACCATGGTCACCCGTCATCCTCACAGTGGCGTCTCGCAAGATTTTGTGAAAATGAGGAGATGTCGCCACAAAAGACTTCGCGAGAATTACGGCTTGTGTGGGAAAGCACCCTTCAATGAAAACACCTTGCAATTGCACTCAAAGGTAATTAAACATCTGAGCCTGGGTCCGGAGGGCTCCAGCAGACCCACCGTCACGCTACAAAGTGGGTAAGATAATGGATGGATGGCTGAAAACTTTGAACATGCCAGACCTTGTGGGGGCGGAGGGGGTACAGTAGACAACAGAGAAGTGGACAAATAAACACGGCGAGCTAATGAGAGAGCCAGAGAGAGGGTGAGACAGAAACAGAGAGAGGACTAGTCAAAACAAGAGCAGCGAGGGAAGGTCGGGGCTGAGGTGCAGAGGTTGAGGGTTGTGATTATGGAGCGACAGCGTCCGCGGCTCTCTCATGATTTCCCAGGTAATTACAAGGCAAAGTGATCCTTAGAAACCTGGGACGTCAGCACCTTATGCACGCAACACAGCCCCCGGCTCTGCCTGCGTGTTTCAGGGGAAATCTGCCTAAGCAACGTTCGGAGGAACACGGCGGATTCGAGGCCGCCTTTATCGGAACCTCACACCCTCTACGCCACATTTGCAGGTCTGCGTGCGTGCCTCCGATGGATTCTTCGATAATGTTTGGATAACTCGCGTCAGACCCGAATTAGAAGCTCATTACGGGGACCGAAAGCGGCCCCGCTCGGCCTCTCGGCAATGACCCCGTGTGCGTTTTCTGTAACTCGAGTCCTAAAATGCGGGCCAGTAACTGCCAGATAAGCATCGGGCCAGCTCGAGTCAACGGAGCATACCGTTCTTACCAAATAATCGTTAGAAACTGGCAGGCCCCCGCGCTGCTTAATGGTGGCGGGCCACGTGGTCGGAGCGGGCGAGGCAGGGGAGGGCGGGGGCGAGGAGACGAGGAGGACAGGACGAGAGGAGATGAGGCGGATCAGCCAGATCAAGGGGGCTGCTTTGGTGGAGTTAAGGACACAGAGAGCGGACACATAATAGGGCCATTCCCCCGTTGCTCTCCTCCCCCTCTGTCTTCTGCTTTATAGACTGTGGACCCGAGGCTGACTCTGTGGTCCAAACCAACACTTTCACAGCTACCAAATGATATAAACAGATTTCATGTGCTGTGGCTGGAGCCTCGCTAGAAAAAAAAAAAAAAAAAAGAAAAAGGGATTTTCAGGAGGCTCTGACTTCTCTTGTGTGTGCGTGTGCATGTGTGCATGCGTGTGTGCGTGCGTGTGCGTGTGCGAGCGTGTAAGATAAAGTGGCAGGCAGAGTGCAGTGCCAGCACTAACACCGGGGCCTCAGCCAGGATGAAAGGAGCTGTCACGACGGCTCGCCGAGGAAAAGAGGAAAAATACATCCATCCTCGCCGCTCGCCGCTACGCTGATCCTCTCCTCTCCCTATGCATCTGCCATGCTTCTGCTTCTCAATCCATATGGCTTTTATACATAGATATATATATATATATATATATATATAGGAAAAAAACCCAGCCGCTACTTTTCACACACAGCACTCAGTGGAACATTTCTCCAGTACATTTACTTTCCTTTTTTTTTTCCTTCTTTCTCGCTTTTGTCCAACGAGGGAACGCTACATTTGCGCGGCAGCAAATGTGCCGTGCCGTAACATTTCTTAAGCATATTCCTAGAACTAATAGGGTCAATTGAATGCGCCTGAGTGGAGCTAAAACCATAATGACCTGTGTATCCTGAAATACTTTGCTTTAGTGATCGGCATCAAAAGAGGGGGTCGACTCAAAGACCTTCTTTCATTTGCTCTGGCTGAAGCTGGCCGGGCCTTGCTGGACTCACAGTCCGTGTGTGTGTGTGTGTGTGTGTGTGTGTGTGTGTGTGTGTGTGTTGTGCATACATGCATTGGGGGGGTGGACTGTGACAGCCCACTGATCAAAACCTATGATGGGAGGGGAGCAGGTAGCAGGCTTGCGGTATCTCAGGTAGCAGCCGCTGTCAATCTTCCTCTCCTCTTACGTGTGTGTGCGTGTGCGTGCGTGTGTGTCGCGCACCTGCATCGCTCCTCCCGCCCGCCATGCACGCGCACACGCCTGCAGGCATGTACAGCATGCGCGCCCGGCCTTTCATGTGCGCTCGCCGCGCGCTCCGTCAACAACAGGCGTGGGCCTGTGGCGTCCGAACAGGTCGCTGTCTGTCTGCTCAGCTGTCACGCAGGGCGGCGACTCGGAAAACAGGTAAACACGGCTGAGAAATGTGTGCTGGCTCCGCGCTGCAGAGAGCCGGCTGCAGAGAGCCGGCTGCAGAGAGCCGGCTGCAGAGAGCCGGCTGCAGAGAGCCGGCTGCAGAGAGCCGGCTGCAGAGAGCCGGCTGCAGAGAGCCGGCTGCAGAGAGCCGGCTGCAGAGAGCCGGCTGCAGAGAGCCGGCTGCAGAGAGCCGGCTGCAGAGAGCCGGCTGCAGAGAGCCGGCTGCAGAGAGCCGGCTGCAGAGAGCCGGCTGCAGAGAGCCGGCTGCAGAGAGCCGGCTGCAGAGAGCCGGCTGCAGAGAGCCGGCTGCCGAGCCTGCAGCATCACCTCAGCGCGCTGCTCTCTGAAGAGCCCGGATGCTATTTGTGTCTTTTGAGAGGGCGTGGATATGTCTCTCGTCAGAGAGTAATAAAATGAGTCTTCATGGTCCGTCTATGCAGCCACTATCTTTGCACCTTAACAGTGGATGGGTCTGTGCCACACATAGGGACTACTATCCCGATCTTTAAAAACAGCGAGATGAGAGAGGTTTTTGTTATGAGTTTTTCTTGTTTATTGTTTTTTTGGTTACTTACACATCCTCCGGCCAGGATCTCAGCGGGCAGCGGGACTGTCCCGTCTTTCTGTCTGGTCTTTCCTCGCACAAAGTCGTTCACCTGAAAACACAGAGGTGGTCATATCAGGCCCAGGCTGGCATGGTGGCCACATGGAGCCCTTCTGCACTCAACTGGTTCCAGTGCTTGTTAGAAGCCGGTTCCACTTGCAAACCAGTTGAGAACCAGTTGCTATTGAAACACTCAAGATCCAATATGGCACTGTAGGTGTTTCCATTTTGGTCCCTGCAGTCTCTCTTTAGCTTCTTTTGCTGCTGTTTCGTCATGTACGAGGCGTCTTTCATGGTGTGAACAATAATGGTGGACCTGCTGAATTAGTCGGTCTCAATAACCTCTGGCATAGTTGGCTCTTACTTCAGAACCAGGTGCTACTCTGGAACCAATTCTTTAGAAGTGGAAAGAGAGAAACTGGCCCAGAACCAGCTCTGGAACCGCATTGGTGGAAAAAGAGCAATAAAGTATATCTAGAGAGTAACACTGATTCTTCTAGGACTTGAGAGTGCAAAACAATTAAAATTGCATTTGTGGTTCTAATCTGTCTCTGGAGTTGTGTGCATTTCGTGCATGTTGACATGCTGTAATGACAGCTGCTGTCTGTGAGACACATGAAATCCTCTAGATGTTCTTGATCAAGACTGACACGAGCTGCGACAACACGAGAGGAATGATGACGTCTCACTAAACACTATGTCAGTTATTTGTGCATTGTGTGTGTGTGTGTGTGCAGTATCGCATAACATAGAAATTCATTGGAAAGCATGGATTTCAGTCTGTGTGCATGTGCCCGCTTGTGTCTATGTGCTTCCTACTGCAGTGACTTACTGTGAGCTTTATGGCTTTCTCGGGCGCCACACCCAGTAGCTGTGGTACAAGACCTATCATTAGGAAACGACCAGATGATTAGAAAAAAAGAGCGCAAGGGTACCCCAACTCATTCACTCACACACACACACACATACATGCTTATATATATACATACACCACTTCCACACACGCCACATGATGTGCGGCTACCCGCCGCATGTGTCCAACCCAGCGAGATCCCCCCCCAGACGCTAATGAAGTCTATTGATGTGGAGTGTGGGGACATCAGAGTAGCAACAACAGAGAGTGAGAGAGAGAGAGAGAGAGAGAGAGGGAGAGAGAGAGGAAGGAGGAGAGGATGAAGAGAGAGAAACTGCTTCCCAGAATAGGAAAAAAGGGCAGAGTATAAAACAAACCGACCAAAAGTTTACGCAGACCTCAATTACAACCCAGAGCAGGATAAAAATAAACAAAATAATCACAACAGAGCACAATGAAACTTGGCCCCCTACCCAGCCCCGAGGCTAGAAGCGCACACACGCATACACGCATGCACGCACGCACACACTGCTAATAATCCATGATATACACACACACACACACAAAATCACATACTCAATTTGGAGCTTGCCTAAAAGGACCTGCCGGGAATGAAAATCAAAGCAAATCAGATTTGAAATATTTTCTCTAAATACTGACACACTTTCTTCAGCGCAGTTTCTACTTCACTACAGACTCAATAGAACATGGAAAAGCACGTCAAATGGATTCTGGTACAGTGGACACCTTAACCAACCCGGGGAAAACAAACGTTCCTGTCTCCCCTGTGCTGCTCTGTTTCTGGCATCACCCCGCCAGTTTTGTGCCTTCTTCTTCTACAACACTTTTTTTTTCTTCTTCTCCTTCCAGGGTTTTTTCAGCGAAGGCCACTTCTCGACTTATGTTACATAACTACAGTTTGGCTGTCGGGGTACCTGTCTGTCCATCTGTCTGGAGCCGACCCTGTCTGTCTCTGTCTCCGTCTCTGTCTGCACAGCCATTCCACTCTTGATGGCCATTGTGTTTCCCACAGAAATCCAGGCATTCAACTTTCCTCTCGGGAACCCGCCGCTGCCAATCAAAATCCGGGGGGGGGGGGTTAAAAAGGCCCCCCGCCACCGTTCCTGGAGACCTTTTTTTTCTCTCAGCCTGACCCTAACAATACTGTCACAGACACCCTAACCCGTTTGTGAAGACAGGGCAGGTAGTCATTAGGGATGTCATGCCCTGGTATGTGTGTACCTGCACGGCCCGGACGACGCCTGTGTGTCCGTGTGTGTGTGTGTGTGTCGGCTGCATACTTGTGAGTGTGAGTGTGTGTGTGTGTGTGTGTGTGTGTGTGTGTGTGTGTGTGTGTGTGTGTGTTTTTGTCCAGACGTGCGACATCGCCACGTCGTGACACAGGCCTTGAGGTATGTGGCCTCGCCTGTGGCCTTCATTGTCCCGCTCTGAAAGTCCCCGACCCGGCCGCTAATCACTTCAAAAGAGACGGGTCAACGGAGAGGTGAAGCCTCACCGCCCTCCGTCCAGCCCGCGCCCTTCTCCTCCTCTTCCTCCTCTTCCTCCTCTTTTATCGCCCCCCCCCCCCCACCCCCGCCCCCACCCCGCCTTCTTCTCCACATTCTTACCTGGCTTTCATCGCAGCTCCGATCCTGCCTCCTCAAATGTCGACCCGGGAGTTGTGTTTGCTATAAAACGTCGCTCTAGTCTGTGGCGTAACCACGGCAACGGCAACAATCTGGACGCACTGTTTACAGCGATCTGTGCGGCGCGCCGGGGAGGAGAGGGCTCGGCGGTTTAAAGCGGGACCGGCGCAGCGCGGAGCATGACGTGCGTCAGCCTGCAGCCTGCGCGCTCAGTTCAGCTCGTCTCGGCCGCGCACTGACCTCGGTACAGGCCGAAGAAGCCCTCGTAGCGCACCACCTTCTTGAAGCAGTCGAAGCTGCTCTTGTACATGAGCTCTCCCACCAGCGAGCCGCTGCTCCGCTGGTTCTGCATGCGCGTCTTCACCAGGTCGATGGGGTACACCGCTGTGGCGCCCACGGCTGCAGGGCAGTGCAATAAAAAGAAAAGAAGAAGAAGAAGAAGAAGCACATGTCAGATGTTTTTCTTCACAGCGTACGGGTTCCATTTGTTTAATTCAATATATGCGTTCACAGACTTGTCCAAGATCCAGTTGGAAGTATTTAACATTGGATAGGATCTATTTTCTGGCGCTAGAGCGTAGGACGTGCACGGAGCAGCTCTCCTCCACCTGACCTGACCTCATGTCAGGTCATCCTCCCCTGGCTCCAATCACAGCCGCATTAACTGACACTTGGCTTCGGGTCACCTGAACCGACCGCCGCTGGCACCGCTACGGCGGCTCCTCTGCCTCTCGTGTGCCATTTTCTGACCGGAGTCATCGCTTTCCTTTTTACTCTTTGGGAACATTTAGGTCGAATGAATGAAACAAATCTCATGCACACGCACCCACTCATGAACAGGTGGCATTCATCAGGCTGAAACTAGCAATTTAAGACTTGTTTGTGCAGTTAAAAGAGTTATTTTTTTTGGCTAATGCCAGCTGGAGCTCCAGTTAAGGAGAAATCTCAGATAGATAAAAAAAAAGCTATTCTCTTCACCTCGGGGATTTTGGGGCAGGAAAGTACTCCATTAAATATTGTGAGGATGGGTGTAAAAATATGTAGTGAAGTGTGACCCGTTGAAGGGAAGAAAAGGAATGAGGCGGAGGAGGAGGAAGGGGAAGTCTGTGGGGGTAATGTTAAGAAAGACGTTGAAGTGTTTTGAGTCGCAGTGTCTTCGGCCCGTCAGACGGACACAAACAAAAAGAACCGACCCAAGGCGACAGACTTAATTAGAGAGAGACGGGGAGAGGAGAAGGGATGGCAGACCCATACCTCCTTATTAAGCTGTCTCCCTTGGGACAGAAGATGGAGGAGATGGGCGGAGTGAAGGAAACTGAGGAATAGGTGGAGCAGAAAAAACAGTGGGGAGTCTGAAGCCAAACACAAGGCCCAGGCACCGCCCTGCACCCACCACCCCCTCCGAAGCCCCCCTCACCCCTCGTCCTCCGTCTTCTGATCACTCACACAGGTACAAAAGAATCCACACAGGAGGGTTTTCCCATGGCACGCAGAGGGGTGTGAGACAGGACAGAGTGAGACAGAGGGACGGTGGAGAGCGGGAAGCAGAGCGAGGAAGACAGGGAGCACTTCTCTTAAAGCTGGAGGCAAACGTCCCTGCTCTGAGAAGCCGGGGAAGGGTGGGGGGGGCAATAGAGGGGCCATTGTCCTCTCGCTCTCTCACCCTTTTCTTATGAGGACAGCAGAGGTCGGAGGGGAGGGGGGCAGGCAGGCAGGCAGGCAGGCAGGCAGGCAGGCAGGCAGGCAGGTAGGGGGGGTGGAGGTATGCAGGGAGCCGAGGGGACGTGACTCTTACCCCCTGCCATCGAGCCGAGGGTGAACCTGTAGGCCGACTCTGCCACCTGGATGAGGATGGGCCGGGAGCCGTCGCTGCCCAACTGCTGCTCGCACAGGCAGGGAGACACAGAGGAGACATTAGAGCAACGTCCAATTAAAAAGAGACAGAGAGGGAGAGAGGGGGAGAGAGAGAGAGAGACGTGGCTCCTTCAGCGTTCAACACTGTTTCACATTCAATGTCGCATGCCACACATCTAATTCTACCACCCTGCAAGCTAAATTACAGGCTTTTATATCAATCACTTGTCACACCCACTGTACAGTGTTTAAAAGCAAGTTGCAGTTTTTTGATGGACAGTGGTATACAGTATAATGGACAATTAATAAATCCAGGCTGGCCAGAAAGCAGTAGCCGGGAGGATATGTTTGAATGCAGGAGCCAGCAAATATTTTTGATCATTGTGAAAGTTGTGAAATGAAAAAAAAAAAACAGTAAAATCAAATGTTTCCTTTTGTTTCACTGCCTGTGAAATGGCAGAAAATAGTGAAACAGTGTCCACAGTTTTAATTGATCAAGACCGTCCTTAGACTAGGCAGACGAATGATTTACAGACAGAAAGAAGGGTGACGCAAGCAACAGGAAATGTTAAAGCTTGTTATTAAAGCTTGTTATTAAAGATGCACAGTCTGTTTTGACTAAGGATTAGAAAAGTAAAATATTGTGATTTGGTATGTTTTAAAATGATCTGCTGTTTAAATGTGATTTCATTAACCAGCTGGAACAGTCTCAAGGACTTTCGGAGCAATAGGACTGCAACAAACGATTATTACTGAGGACAATTAATCTGCTGATTACCTCGTTGATTAGTTCATAAGCTGGTCACTTCATTAAATGACCCAAAAAGAGAAAAAGTTTTTAGTCTGAAGTTGTTTCACAAAAGCCAGGATAAGGTCGTTGAGTGTCCTTTTTTTCCCCTCACCTCAACGACATTCAATCTCCTTTCACAGGAGAAAAAGAAACCAGAAAATATTCACATTCAAGAAGCTGAGATCAGAGAATTTCTTAAAACCACCCTCAAAAGAAAATCTCAAATGCTTAAATCAACATTTACTATTAAAATAGTTGTCCACAATGTTATTAGCTGATAGTTGATGAATTGTTCAGTTGTCGCAGCTCTATTGTGCACTATTTCACAACTATTGTGTAACTGTGTGATAAATGATTCATATGATTCTCAAAAACATGCATGTTCAGGTCAGTTGGAGACCCTCAACTACCCTTCACCTCCACAACCTTCATTTCTAAACACTTTGACTAGGGTAAACCCTGTTGGATGATTCGTTGGGAGCCATCAGAGCATCAGATGTGTGAGCCCAGTAATCAAAGTGCAATCAGAGTGTTAGCAGGTAGTAGCATTAGCCACACACACGCCCCTCCACCAGAGGTACCTGTTGCCTCGTCTGGTCTGGCCAGCCCTGACATCTCGACCCTGGGGAGATGGGGGGGGGGGGGTTGAGTGTTGTAAGCATGTATGTGCACATATGTGTGAACATGGTCTGCGTGTGTACGTAAGAGGGGGGTGGGAGCTCCTAGACCGGGTCCACCTGTCGGAGTGCACTCCCAAACACCCCCCCATGCCACCCCACCCCACCCCTCCTCCTCTTTACAATGCATCCCCACAGCTCAGAGGTCAAAGGTAAAAGGCAGCCTCCTCCTCTCTCTATACGCCTGAGGACTGGTGAAACTCAAACAGCGGTTAGAAAGTTGGAGGGAGAACGAGGGAACAAGTTAGCAGGGTATAAAGAGAGAAGAGACCAACCGACATAAAGTGTATAGAAATGAGAGGGGAGAGGGAGAGGGAGAGGGAGAGAGATCAAAAAAAGGAAATAGAAGAGAGCTAGCGAAAGATGAGAGAGAGCTCCAGCTAGCTGGCGGCCAGCCCCCGAGGCCAAACCACAAGGGCCTAAAGTGGCTCATTGTGGTGGGACTGGCGTCTGTGTAGTGCTGGGCCCCTTTGCTTTCTCCCCTTTGGCCCCCGCCTGCTCCAGCATGGGCTGGCCAAGCTTTCATTGCAGCGCTGGAACCCACCAGGCAACGCAACTCTGACCAAACAGGCCTGGGAAGGAAAACAGCCCCGGGCTCATCTGTCTGGCCGTCCTTACGTGCGTCCTTCTTCCTCTTCTTCATTACAAATTACTCCCGTAAGCTGCTGCAAAGTCTCCCCGCGTCCATTACGTGCAAGCCGAAGCATGTTTGAGGTTCATCAGGTCTCAAGGATGGCCCGACGCTTGCCTTCGCATCCCCGCACTCGGGAGCCTGCCCAGTGTGTTTTTCTAAGACCGCACGTCAGGGAGAGGTCTGGTGCTCACTGGAGGAGCTGCCTTTGAGGCTGTGATCCCGCGTTACTTGCACACGGCTCGGCCTGAACCCTGCGCTGAACTTTTGAAAATGAGCAGGGCCGACGAGCACGAACCCACTGGCATTTTGGGGGCAAACGTTCCACTTCGTATCTGACACATCTTGTTTGGATCCCAGTCACTTGGGGTTGCTTTTTCTGTTTTTTTTCACTTATCGTCTCATTGAATTAATTGTGCGATTCCTGCCAGACGCACAAACCAAAGAAATGCTTTATGTTGAGGGATTAATCACGCGTGAAAGAGGGACATCGCAGTAAGTCGTGTCGCTCGCCTGGTGACACACGGCCCCCGGAGAATGTGCCGAGAGGAAAAAGGGAGAGGGGGACGCCACAAGAGGAAACCAGCCACATCAACAAGTCTTCATATTCTCTACCTGTCTCTGGACCTCGGCCAAGTTGTAGGGCAGGGCGCCTTCCTCCAGCGGAGCGATGTTCTCAATGTCCACTAAACCAACACGTCTGATGAGGAGGGAGAGAGAGAGGGAGGGAGAGAGAGAGGGCAGCGTGTGAGCGAGAGGTCTCATGTAACTTCCAACTGTTGTAAAAACTCTCCGAGGGTCTATAACGTTCCGTCGATGCATTGCGGAGCCCGTGACCTTTTGGACGGAGGTTACGGATACTCTGCCACGGTTCCACGTGTAAACACGGCGCCGCTCAGAGGTCCAGGCTCAGGGCGTGATAGAGTGGGACGGCCCGAGCTACAGAAACCGACGGCTTCCTCCCCTTTGTCCCGGCATCCAAGCATAACAAATGCATTTAACCTGAGTGTAAAATCCCTGCTCCGGGGAGTCTTTCCACAGCATCTGTACGACTGTCCCAAATTTCCCAGGCCACCCCCCCCCCCTCCTGCGAATATCGGGGCTATTATCTCCCGCATCTCCAATCAAGGGGAGAGGAGAGGGCTATTAAAGTATCCCATTGCCCAGAAATAATAATCAGGTGGTGTCTCGGGCTGGGGTTAGAAATTACGAGCGCGCTGCTCGGGCCGCCAGGCAGACGCATAGGAAGTAAGGGAACGTGAGACGCATACAGTTGTTGTGCGCTACGGATCATATGGATTGGAACATATTTTTTGTAGATAAATGGGAGTCTGGATTGGTCTTGGACTGAAAGCGGAGTCTCCGGCACTGATGTCTTTTGATCGTGTGCAGGGAAGCTCGAGAGGGAAGGAAGCCCTGGTCTGTCGGGGGGACGGACCACCCCCGGGTGCTAGAGGGGCGCCCCGGGGGGACCCGTGGGATCCACGCTCTCTGCACCACCCTCGGCAAAACGGAATAAGTGCTGCTATTGCACTCGGGACGCCTTATTCCTCCATAACTATCCCCCTATTACGGGCTGCACCTGCACGGCCATCCCGTCCACGCTACCGAGGAGATGATGACTCCTCTGAGATGATGCTGACAGCTAGGGGGAGGTTATTCCCAAAACACTGTTACATTACCAAGACTGAGCTGTTGAATGACAGCCAGCGTGATTCGTGTAGCCCTTGGGACGTTTCGAGCCTGCGCGTGTGTGTGTGTGTGTGTGTGCGTGTGTGTGTCTCCGTATCTTACTCACCCACGTGGCTCGGACAGGTCGGCGAGCTGGAAGAGGATGTCCACCTCCATGGGCGTCACCTGGCCGAACTTCTGCGCCGCCACGATGAACTCCTCTGCGAGGGGAGACTGTTGTTTAGTTTGAACGTAGCTTGGCGTTGGAGACGGGAATAAGTGCCCTGAATGTAAAATCCACTGGGGTCTGGGTGATGGTGGCGGCAAAGCCTGAGCAGATGTTTCAACATCTGGGAGGTTCTCTAGCTCGGCCTGGGGGTCGAACGCTCAACCCGGCCACAGCCAACTCAAAGCACTCCCAGGCGGCCATGTTGAAATCTCATCGTAAAACGTCTTTTAGGAACGGCACGTCTTCTAAAGCCTAAAGACCAGTCCATGTGAACCCAAAAGAGGGCGACCGGTCTGTTTTTGAGCCTGGAGTCTGGAGGAGCCGAGCGTGCAGCTGCAAACTGCCCCCGTGCACGCCGGAGGTCACATCCTGATAGGGCCGGCCCAACTACTGCACATCATCAGGCCGGGCAATTGAGGTGTCACAGAAACTGAAGGCTCCGGGCTCTCTGGCCGCGCTCACAGATCCTGTCAATAGCGATTAAAAGGCGAGTGGATGACGAGGAACAGCCGCGGTGGATCCAAGAGCCTCCCGAGAGCTCGTCTGACCTACCACAGTGGTTCCAGACGCGGCTCTCACAGCAGTTATACAAGGACTGACACCCCGGTTTGTGTCAGCAGTTTCCATGCAAGAGTGAATAGATGGACCACTGTTTCACAGCCAGAGCTGAATATGCATTGCTCCACCTAAAACCAAGGCTCAATAGGCAGCAGTCCCTCCATGCATCCCGTAGTTCAGCTTCCAGAGATCTCATCTTCTGCTGCTTGCCACAGTGTTTCACGAACGGCGACTCCACGCGTTGTTTTTGAGCGTGAATGTGTGTGAATGAGTGTGCCCCGTGTAACGGGCCGTCTTTAAAGCATGCGGAGGAGCGCTGGATGAATCACCTGCAGTCTCAGTGAGCGATCGCAAACGAGAGCGGCCTCCTGTGACTAACAACTGTGACTGACATCCCTCTTGTGCTTTTAGTCCGCGTGGAAGATAATGCATCGTAGAATCAGTGTCGCCGGTTGATATTGTGAGAGTGCGGCGGTTTAATATGACCACGCGCTCGTTGCACATCAACAGGATCATCATGCAGAATGAGCGCAATCACTCGCAGTGCTTTGACTATCGACGGGGAGAGGCTTGCCGAAACGTTTCCGTGTTTGCTCGTGCAGCTACACAAGACAGACTGACTCAATTAGATCTCATCTCCCGGTCGAACAGATCTGGTGGTGATTTTTCCCTAAAGATCTGTCGCTCACTGTGCACTCTGTGACCGGGTTGCACCTGACCAGGGAGCGGCGTCAAAGCCCGCTGAATTCATCACGACGAGACGGGGATAGAAAATTCGCCCGTGGAGAGTTATGGACTTCAAGAGTTCTTCTGAGGCAGATTTAGTGCGCTGAAACTCAAGACCCGCTCTATTGTCGGCGGGATAAAGAACAGGTTGACTGTAGGCCAGCTTACAGTGGAGGAGTCAGCATTGTTTGACCTGCTTTATTCAAAGAGCAGCAGGCTGGGGTTGTGACAAAGTCGTCCTACACTGGAGCCATTCACCCCGCCGAGGCTCAGCTTACCCCTGAGGCATGCTCTCTCTTTCTCTCTCTCTGTCTCTCCCTCTCTCTCTCTCTCACTCACACACACGCACACACACACACGCACACGCACACGCACGCACGCATACATATCCATGGGTACATGCAGGTAATGCTCACAAGCATGTGAGAGAGCATACTTGCACAAGAATACACACAGTCAGACACAGACAGAGTCCTGTCTGGGGAGATCACAGATCACAGTGCTGATAACCTGTCTATCTGTGGCCTGTAGTCACACACACACACACACACACACCTGACTGCCCTCTATTCATTATTACAAGGCTCTATATGAAGTGGCCGAGTACCGAGAGATTTAGAGAGATTTCTGTAGGCATAAATACTGACTTATCCATCCGTAATCACACTGACTGACACCATTCCTTTAAGCAGCTTTAATGCTGCAAACTTGTTCCAATCCAACTTTCGCTTGCAGCTTTAGTCAAGGCGGTTGCTGCTCTGCTGCTAATGAGCGCCTAATTGAAGTCCGCTCAAAGTGTCACAATCGTAATTGTTATGAGAACAGCACTTCTGAAAGTGATTGCAAAGAGGAGTATGAAGGGACCGAAAAAAAACAGAGGAGCCAACGATACAGCTGTGCAATCAGATCTCCGAGGCTGCACTTCGAGCTCGGTGCCAATGGCAGCATTCTCACAGTGACACTGCTACACACTCCCGTCCAATGTCACGGCTTGCAGAGTCAATCTTCGTCATCATCCTCCGGGGACCTTGGAATCGACCAGATTTCCATGGCAATCCATCCAATAATTACCGAGATATTTCAGTCTGGACCAACGGAGTGGAGCGGCCGGCTGACATTACCGTCCCCGGGCAAGCAGGGCCACTGGCAAAGGCCCGCTCGCTGCAATCATGCTCTGCCTCCAAGGCCCTGGACTCACACACACACACAGTCGCTTCACGGGCCTCATCAGGCAGAGACGCGGCCAGAGCCTCGCGCCCCGGTGTCGTGTTGCTGCTCGCTGGCCCGCGCACAGCCGATCCGAGCCCGTCGCCCAAGACGCACAGTCACGGTCCCCGCGCCGCAGGCCCGGGACCCAGCAGGCCCGGGACCCAGCAGGCCCGGGGCCCAGCAGGCCCGGGGCCCAGCAGGCCCGGGACCCAGCAGGCCCGGGGCCCAGCAGGCCCGGGGCCCAGCAGGCCCGGGACCCAGCAGGCCCGGGGCCCAGCAGGCCCGGGGCCCAGCAGGCCCGGGGCCCGGCGTGGCCGCACACACACTCTCACACACACACGTGCGCCTTTTTTTTCCTGCCTCTCTTTATTTGCGTGGGCGTTAAGCAGCGTAACGGCATCCCCAAGGTAAAACGGTGGCCTTGTTGCACATGCGGAATCCATCTGGATTATTACGCATGTGTGCACGCTCGGCCGTGTTAATGTGCGCTAATGCTCGTACGTGTGTGCGTGAGAAATGTTTGAAACGGAGCGTTGTGAAACACGCACACGCACAGGCACACACTCGGTGGACGCATGAGGGCGTGTGTACAGTGTGTGTTTGTCGGCCAGCCAGTGGTACATGGAGCCGAACACTGGCGGTCCCCACGGAGGCCCTAATGACTCAGGGAGTGGAGGGTGGATGGGTGGTGGCTGCCGAGGTCTGGCTGGCTGCGGGCCACCACGGGTCGAGCCAAGCCCAGCACTGGCCCGGCCACGGTGGGAACAGCCTGGGGAGCTCGGGGTGGGGGTGGGGGGGGTTCTCGGTCTGGGTCGGCCACGGTCCACACCCCTGATAAGGCCTGACGAGATAGCATCGCGAGGCTACACTCGTGGCTCCGAGCCATGCGGACGCGGGTCCAAACGGCCTCTTAAAGGCGACCGGGGCAGGCAAGAGGGAGGGAGGGAGGGAGGGAGGGAGGGAGGGAGGGAAAGGTGGGAAGAAAGGAGAGAGCTGAGCAGACTTCCTGCCACGTAGGAATGAGAGACAGTGGGGCAAAACAAGCCAGACAGATAAGCAATAACCGTAGGGGAGGTAAACAATGAAAACGGGTAAACAGTAAGTGATAGTAAATGCACCATTTCCAGCACCTTGTAGCTATACATCTGGCCTCCACAGTCATTAAGGTGACGGAGTTGAGTCTATAAATGCAACCTGCATTTAATCTATAGGGGGAGACTACATGCCTCATTTCTCAAGAAGTCAATCCGGGATCGGGACAAAGCCCGAGTCCACTCCCATCTGATTTGTGCCGACGTAGAAGTGGCATAACAGAGCCGAACACCCCAGGACAAACAAAGCGATTGTCAGATCAGTGCCAGGATGTCGAACAGACAAGACAGGCTCCGTCAGGAATTGAGGGTATGCAGTACGTGTGCTGGGTGGGATCCAGCATGCCCATTTAAATGCCACTGGGAAGGAGGAAAACCAAACAAAAACAAGTTTCCACCCTCCCCCTCAACACATACACATGTAAATACATTATCTTGGACAGACGCGTTCTACGGCCTGTGGCCATGGCCCGTTAGTTTGTGCTCCCGAGCACGTACAGAGCGCGCTCGCAGTAGTTTATCTGTTGAATGCCCCGTTTGGTCTGCATTGTTGCACTGCGTGCAAGCACACTGCTGAATGCGAGTGCATCAGGTTGAGCCGGCCTCCTGTACTGTGCACATACTGAGAGGAGATGTACAGGCTGTGGCCTCTTTTATTAACGTGTACCTGTGCACCACTTTGGTTGCTCTGAGTGTGTTCTATGAACCGAGCCTGAGCTGAGCCGCTCTGCAGAGTTGCCTCGGGCCTGGCCAGGTACCTTTGGTGACTTCCACGTCCCGGCGGTGGCCGGCCAGGGTGCTGTAGATCTTCCTGATCAGCTCCATGTTGTTGAGGAGCGAGTTGAAGCCGTTGAAGTACGAGAAGCTGACCTGGTGAGACGTGCTGCCACCCGCAACCTGGGCAAAGACGGAAGATATCAGCACGCGACTCTCTCCCAACCCAACGCCACCACACATCATGAGGGGAGAAGTCGACGGAGCAGCCGTGGTTACTCATCGATGTTCCCCTTTACCGTCACTCGGCGGGGAGAAGCAAACCTTTCTCAACCCCTACTTTTTCCATCCCACATAAACACTCTGAGGGAGTTTAATTAACTTTCTTTATGAGGTGGAGGAAGTGATAAAAGAACAGAAAATAGAAGAGAAAAAAAGGTAAAGGATTAAAAATAGACACCGGGGCTCTCGAGCACATTCCAGACTGCGCGCAGGCTTTGATGTGCCGCAGCATCCCGTCTTTATCTCGCCCGGCTCTCACAAAGGTGTTAGAGGAGCGGCTCGAACCGCCGTCTGCCTAGGAACGCGCGCTGGAGTACCTTTAATAAGCACTGCCGGCTGTTTAGGGTGGTTTAGGCCCGAGCATCAGATCGGCCCGGAGGCTTTATAGCTCTTGAGGGCTGAGGCAATAGAAAGATGGAGCGCGTCCTTTCACTAGATGGCACTGTTTGCTTTACAGACATGCTGGAGGATGCCTCGCAGCCGGCAGCGAGGGCTGGAAGCTCCGGCTCGGGTGAAACTGCCCCAACAGAGAGACACTTTTGTCTCTGTTCATATCTATGAGTCTGTGGACACGGATCTTCCCACCATATCTGACAGAGTCCCTCACAGAGGGGGACAGCGTCGCTGCGAGACGCTGACCACTCACCATGGGCTGACGAGTGAATTAGACGGCGCTTGTTTTACGCCTCTGCCCCGGCGCGGCATCACCTCTAATGTGGGTGGACACATGCATATGCGCGTGTGAGCGGTGCCCGCGCGTGCCGGAGTTTACTAACAGCACACCGAGATGTCTGGTCGGTGAGGTAAACACGGCGGAGAAAATGACAGAGTCTACAAGGTGTTTACGGAACGGGCCAAGACATGGACACAGACACAGGGCGCACACACGCGCAACAAAAACACTGACACACAGAAAGCAAAGGCAGGACACAGAAAAGACAAACATCTCAGGGCTGGAAACAAATAAGAGTACACACACACACACACACACACAGGCAGCTGCTCACACACACACACACACACACACAGGGCCAGAGATGATGGACTGCAACCCTCCAGTCGCCATCTATCTCTGTCTCTATCTTCCCATTCAGCTGGCCTGCTCGGCTTTGACACCGCCAGAGAGGTTGGACTTAATGACATGTTGGGAGAGAGACAGAGACACGGGGGGGAGGGAGGGAGGGAGTGAGGGAGGGAGGGAGGGAGGGAGGGAGGGAGGGAGGGAGGGAGGAAGAGCAAGGGGGCGGCTGAGAGAGAGAGAGAGAGAGAGAGAGAGAGAGGGATAAAAAAAATGAAGAGAAGGGAGGGAGAGAGGAGAGAGGACGGATGAGAGGTGACAGAAAAAGCAGGGAGGACGAGCGAGAGATGGACGTCTGGAGGGGAAGAGAAAGAGGAGCCGCGGCGTTCGGTCGTGGGGGTGTGAGAGGAGGGAGCACAAGCGACAAGACGGAGGGAAGGAGGGAGAGAAGTCTCGCCTTTAACTCTGGTGGAGAGTAATGTTAGGTTGCTCGTCTCTCTCGCTGGAATTAGCCACTGAATAAGTGAGCAAATTCAATTTCATCGCTGCACAGCTCCGGCTCTGACATGTTCCTCCGTTTGATCACGAGAAGCTTCGATTTGCTACTTCGTACACACGTGACATGTAGCGTGATGTTTAATTTCCTGCTGACCCTATTCGAGGTGCTGCTGAACGAATTCTAAGCGCGTGCCGCGTCTTTTTGTTTTCGTTCTATCCATACAATCACAATGTGAGATCCCAGGTGCATAGTGGTGAACTCTCTGGCTTTTCTTCTCTCTCTGTCTCTCTCTCTCTCTTTTTAACCAGCCTGACTTTGGCTGACAGTAAGACAAATGGATGAGCAAGCCGCAGAGTCCCAAAAAAAAAAAGTAAAACCCACCGCCACGAGGCATCCCTCCACAAAGGGTGTGAGCATGTGCGGGCGGATGGTGACCATGATGTCCCTGAAGTCCAGGGCCGACACCGAGCCGCTGTGGGTTTGGTCCCGCTGGATGAAAGCCTGCCTCGCGTGCTCCAGCTGCATCTCCTGTGGAAGGGAAGGGGAGTGGAGAGAGAGGAGGAGAGAGGAGAGGAGAGGAGAGGAGAGCGGGGAGGCTTTAGGTGTTAGATCATGCAGTGAAGTGCGTGTGATTGAACACGTATATGGGTCATACACCTCTTAAAGCTGCCTTGGTGAATTAAAATCCACATAAAGCCACGCATATAAACACGTAGGCGTAAAAATCACAGCATTTGCGTCGATGGGTCCCCTGGTGAACCCTGGCACCCCCCCCCCCCCCCCCTCCTCCTCCTCCTCCTCCTCCTCCTCTCAGGTTGTTGGGGAGCCCGGGCTTCACTCTCCTCTCCTCTCCAGACTGCGACTTGCCTACTGTGAGGCGTCGCTTGGGTTTTTCACACCCTCCCCGAATCCCCATTAAACCCACTTGAGGGAGAAACATACAAACACACACACACACACACACACACACACAACTGCTCACTTTGTCTGTCTTCTGGCGCACAGGCGCACACACAAAGGTCCGCGGGGACAACGGCAGGCTGTGGTGGGGCCTGATCCCACAAGGCCTCTGAAATTAGCAGCCATTATCAGTACCTGTAACCACAAGTCCACCGAGGGCGGCGGTAAACAAGCCGCTGCCACCGCCGCTCCCTCCGTCTCCGGACGGGACAGGGAGACAAAGACAGTCCACGCGGGGTCAGGGCGGGGAGGAGGCCCCGTGGCCGGGCCGGCCGCTCCCCGCACTTCTGGTTACAGGCCGCTGCCTGCCCCATACAGCAAACCCACTCCAGTTACGTCCAGTCACCTGGAACGTCCGAGACGAGACGTTTCCAGGGCCGTCTTTTCCCATGTCCCACAACATCGCATTCCTCCATGTGCGGACGTCTCCACCCTTGGAGACCTTTGCTCCAAGCCTGCCTGCGTGTGCTCGGCGCAGATTCTTGTTGTATTCTCACCGTCGAGTCGACTTACTTCACGTTACTTAGTCTCAACTACATTTAATTCAATTAAATGCACTTGTATAAATTAGAAAAATACATTTGTAAATTTTTGTTGTTTTTTGTAAATATCAAAGTTTTCTGATGGCTGAATGAAACTCTAAATATGTCTGTCTAGCTCAGAAACCCTAATGGGCAGGTTTCAGCATATTTCAGATACCAAAATGATTTCTCTGCTGGGGAAATTATCATCACATTAACTGACAATGAAAATAAGCATTCGCTGCATGCAGTTCAGGACCGCAGGAACATTTCCCACTTAATTTCCTAAAAATATGCCAGAAGTTTAAAATGCATACTATCCCGTCTGGACGCGAACGAAATCTCGATAACTGGCAGGTAGTTTTAACACAATAAGTTAGAAATTCACTTGAAAATAAACGATTATCACAAAGGATGGACATTCTTTGAAAGCCTGGCACAAAAAAAAAAATGCTGGGGAGAAAATGATTAAATCTTGAGCATGCACGGCATTATTCGGTTGATTCAGATTCAGATGTTAAATGGAACTCAAAAAAGTGGTATTACCGCAACACAAAACCCTATGAGGCTATGACTTATTGTTGTGCTGAATTTGAGTGATATTTCACTGACAGCATAACTGATCGAACTCTAAATTTGCAGCGCCCGAGAGAAACGACTGGGGAAGAGTGACATTTACACAAAGCGGAGTGGAGACCGGAGGGGAGTAAGAATAGACATTGCAACAAAAGAGGCAGAATTGCAAAAACAGCAAATGTAGCAGCCATGTGTCAGTATCACCTATGAGCACAGCGGGAGCTCCGGGCGAGTGTGGAAGGGAAAGGCGAGGCGAGGCAACCGAGGGAGACTGACACGTGTAAACACTCCCAAAGTAAACAAGGTGAGATATTTTGGTGTCAGCATCCCGAGTGTCGTGACTCACTTCTCCGGTCAGTCGTGAGTAGGTCAAAACACTTTAACGTGGAATAAACGGAGAGGAGGGAAAGACGAGGAGGAGGATGGGGAGGGAGGCGGGGGCTGGGTATTTAAAGTGGAGACGAAAATGGAAAGTGGAGGCAAAGATGATGCAAAGAGGAGGATGCGTTGTTGTTTGTGTGGAACTGTGAATGAACAAAAGGGAAATGGGACACGGTTTCTCTGGACGGGTCAAAGGTCTGGAGCCACGCCGCCGCGGTCCGGAGCAGTTTATAGCCTCCGCCTCTTACGACAAAATAAAAACGCAACTTTAACTTGCTGCAACCATAGCAGGGACACGGCTTGTATTTGGGAGGGGAGTGAGGGAGACAGGAGACATAAAGCTGGGGGCTTAAGACTGCCAGCAACCGCCGAGGCATTCGCAGTCACTTTAATTGTCCTTGGATGCAAATAAAAACACATGACGAGCGACCTCTGTTTGTTTTCAACGGCTGCGACCCCCCCCCCCCCCCCACACACACCCCCACCCCCCCTCCCCCACCAAACCTCCTCTCCACCCCTAACCCCTCCTGGAAAAACTTCAACAATAGATACGGGTGGCGCAGGACGGTTCCTCTCTTTTTTTCGCCCAGTCTCTGCTTCTCATCAGCGCGGGGCTAAAGCTATTACAAGGAGAAGCTTAAGCACAACTGCTATTTACATGGCTGCCAGTGATGTTAAGGGCTGCCCGCTGATTCTTAGGAGAGTCAAACATATAATTGGGACTTTTAAAATCAGAGCAATGCCAACTATTCGCTTTGCTTTTTTTCATTTTTTTTTCTTTTAGGGAAGAAGTGCTTAGGGAAGAAGTGGGACATGTGGCCCCCCCCCCATCACACTCCATGTAATTCAAGCACTTGACTGGGCAGGACTTATAATACGGGCTACCATGTGCCACCATGTGCCACTTCTCTGGACATGGGTAATGCCGTTGCCAGAGACAACAGCGCGCTGACAGTGCGAGCCGAGCCTTGGCCGGCGTCCACGCGTGAGACGGGAAAAATGCATGTAATTGGTGAGAATCTCTGGCTTCCATCAAGACAGTAATTGGCCAGAGAGAGCCCTTGTGAGAAATATGCGGTGCAAACGTTTTCCCCGATAATCCCATCTTGTGAGCATCTGGCAGTGGCGTGGTTAAAACGGCAGAGAGAGGGGAAAAAAAAAAAAAAACACAATACACACATGCGTGTATGACAGGAAGAAGGGGAGAGGGGAGCGGGGGGGGGGGGGGGGGGTGAAGGATGGGAACATTCTCAGGAGGCGAGGCGGAGGGGCTGAGGGGACGGACAGGACGCCAGGTGGTAAAGAATGATAAAAATAAGTGAAAAATATTTGGTGTCGGTTTTCACAACTCTGGGTTGGGTTGGGTTGGGTTGGGTTGGGTTGGGTTGGGTTGGGGGCGGTGGGGGGGGGCTTTCATAGCTGCAGAGAGAGCTCTTCTTTTCCTGGCTGACATTTAGGGGCTGACGGTGGAAGCGTCCTGACGGCGGCGCGTACTGCAGCCGAGCAATCACAACGTGCGCAGTAATTGCGCAGGTTTGGATTCTGATTCAGGAAATGTTGTTGTGCCTGTCCTAATTGCCCCGTCATCAATCACTGGAGCAGCTGCTGACACACAATACGCCTGAAGTGCCAAACGCTGGGTCTAACTTGCACCTCCACGCTAGCGCCGCACCAGCACTGATAGCAGCGGACGCAGCCCAGGGTAGCGTCGGAAAGTTCCCCAGCACACCACACTGACTCACCTCCTTTTTTTGGGTGTTTTTTTAAAGACGTTTTCTCACAAATATTTTGATTCTCGTGCCTACTCCGACCTCCGGCGGATCGAACCTCGCCCTCCTCCTCCTCCTCCTCCCCCTCCGCGGCTTATCGGAGCGCGGATGGGAGGCGGCGAGGCAGGGTATCAAACGCCGGGAGCGTAAGGCAGGAAATGTGCGTTTCGCATTGAGCAACGAGTGCGGCCGGCTGCTGGCGGCCTGCAGCGAGGAGCTGGAAACCACTGGGTGAATGACTGGGAGAGAACCGGGCACGCTGTCAACGCGCAAAGTACAGCATCCAGTGGCCGCAACGCCACAGACACACACACACACACACACACACACACACGCACACGCACACACACACAGACACAGACAAAAACAAGCACAAATACAGACGCAAACACAGAAGCTCGCTGGCCACCGCTCACACATACGGTAAAGCAGATAAGCAAGATAAACACGCACACACACGGCGCGGTCACACACACACACACACACACACACACACACACACACAGAGGCATACATAACAATGTCCCAATATCCATGCGGCGCTGCCCACTGTGCGTAAGCCATCTGGACTAAGTTAAGTATAATATAAAAAGCTCATTCAGATACATGGTGAGTGTGGATGCAAACTTGGCACAGCGCGGGCCCTCTCTTCCACCACCACCCCCACCCCCTCCCCCCTCCATCGCCTCACCCCGCTTCGGCCCGATTTAAGTCTAGACATCATATTGGAAAATGGCTCGCACACCACAAACACACTAGGAATATTCCAGCTATACTATTTATGGAGGTAGAAGTGCCTCGCTACCTGCTCCGGAGCAACGCTAGGTGTACGTCAGCTAATGGGAAACAAATGCACAGAGTCTCTCGATATTCATTTCTATACGTACATAAGTTCAGTGTTTCATTAATGACTAATGTGGTCAGTATGGAGGGCTGTGTCTGAGAGGGGAAGGGAGCCAGCTCAGGGAGGTATCTGACATTACAGTTACATGACAGGGGCTGTGGGAGCAGAGGGCTGGCAGATCACTTGCTACAGATTTACGGGCTGGACAAGAGATTTTGGTTTTAGATTTAGCCGGGGGGGGAAACGGTGGAGCGAGGACAGCGAACCCACCAGCAGGAACTGGGTGAACTCTCCGTAGCTGAGCTGCTTGTCCCTCTGGGAGCCAAAGTGCAGCCGGATGAACTCGCAGTCCCAGTTGAAGGGGATGTGCTGGTGGATGGAGGTCTGGTTGAAGACCTGCTTCACATCCTCTGCAACGGAGACAAACAAACAACAACAACAACAAGAAAAAAAAGACAAGCGGCTTTAATTATGACCGAAGTGAAGTTACTGACAAGTTGCTGCTGACAGCCTAATAACAAGGTGCAACAGCTCCATGAGAAGAGGGAAGTGCGCCGGCACCACCGGCACCGAGTATTTTAACTAAATTATAACAAGTATGATTAGTGGAAGTTGATAAAAGAGGGGGAAAAAATTTGCACTGAAATTATTTGTGAAAAAGCAAGCTGGACCGGTGAATTGAATCAGCAAAGGTATTAAAGCACGTAGCACTCAAACGTTGCCGGTTCTGAGTGCTGATAAAATAAAATAAAGATCAGTGCTTGGTTTCACAGACGAACCCATCCTCTCTATATGTTCAATTTTCACGTCAAACAGTCCCCGAACCTTCCGCTTCGACTTCGACAAAGACCTAAAATCTGTTGCTGCAAAGTCTCATTAAAAGTGACGCGTGCTTCCCATCTAGCGGTTAACATTAGTAATTATTTGATTTGGAGGGGGGGGGGGGGGGGGACAACGTCTGCGACTGTTTGTGACAAAATGTCAGCGTCAATCTCCAGAGCACAATTCAGCCCTGATTGAGACGTAAGTTGCTCAGCTCCGAATCAGTCCTGAATGACACATGGCAGAGGAAAGTAGCTGCGAGCTGTGCAGGCTCTGCATTCAGCGGGAGGAGGCTTTCCTCCTCGCTCGTGCTCCTCTGTCTGAACCCTCTAAGCCTCTACAGCCAGTGGAGTGGAGAGACGCTGAACATGAGTCCTAAATTACAGCCTTGCTAAAGAAACAAAAACAAACCAATAGAGCGACCTGTTTCTTATTACCAAACAAGCCGTGTTTGACGAGCGGAGAGAGGAAAGGAAAGAAACAATTTTTTTTTATGAAAAAAAAGGGAACACAGAAAAGGAGAGAGAGAGAAAGGGAGGGAGGGAGGGAGAGAAGAGAGCGGGAGAGAAAGGTGATATTTACCTCAGCTCGGGCTTAGCTTCTGAGGGGGAGACAGCTTGTGCATTGTTTTTTCACACTTTAATGAGGCAATAAATATACAGCGTTTAACTCTTTAAAGGAGAGGCCGCCTCAGAGCCCGCCGTTTAGATTATCAGCTTTTATAGACCTGTCAACACTCGCTCCTCCTTGGCTCTCTCTCGTTTTTTGTTGTTTTTTTGTTTGTCTTTCCTGGCCGAGGCACCACTGCGTCTCACGCCGCGCGCTACGTCGCAGTTTCCCGTTTTAACGGACCGGCCCGCGCTCCGCCAAATTGCGCGTTCACTTCGCTGGGAGCGCGGGGCAGCGCTCGGGAGGGATCGCCCCGCTCATTATCGCATAAAAACGGGCTTTGCCGAGGAGTGAAATGAGAAGAAATGTAGAGTGCGGACGTGTACTGGCCGGGAAAACAAACGGGCCTTTAATGCGACGTAAGCTGCGGCCATTAATGCCTTTTAATAGCGTATAAAGAAGGCAGCCCCCGGTTCTGCGCCCCGCCGGCCGCCTTTAATCTCACTCGCGGCCCAGGGAGGCTCGGAGCCGGGCGAGAGAGGGGGGGGGGAGGGGGGGGGGGCAGAATCCTGTGCTGTATCACAATAAAGCAACCCTGACAAGTCTATAATCTCAGTCACAAGTTATTTGCTTTGGGTGAAACGCTGGCCCCGGCGCGGGCGGCAGACACTGCGCTCAGTGTTTGCGCGTGGCGCGATGCGTGTTGTGTTTTTCATGCAATTTTCCACTCGCGCGCCAGTCTCATAACTCACAGGCATCGGGATGTTCATTAACCTTTGGGAGACGGGGGGGTGGTGGGGGGGGGGGTGGGGAGGGGGAACAGCGGACCTTTTAATTGCCTCCAAGACAACGTCACTCTAATTGATCCTTTTAAATACGAAAATTTACATATGTGCATATATAATCAGCCGCAATGATCTTGCGCCCTGTCGGCAGCAACAATTAAAATGAAATTCACTTACTCTTCCCCTGTTTGTGAGCGGGACGTGTGCATTGCATTTCAAATCAAGCGCTAATGCGCCGCCGCCTCGCACACCTACAGAAGGCTGGCATTAGACTTGTTTAAATCAATTAGGCAAATGTGAAATAAGCCGCCAGTACAAATGTCTTCCCTTTTCACCTCTGAGCTTCCAGGCATTAGAGTAATGGTGCCAATCACGCACGCACGCGCCCGCACGCACATACGTGCTCTCAGAGAATGCTACCCACCCCCCCACCCCCCCCTCCATCTTCATCTCCATCCTCTAGCTAGCAGCAGCCCTCTCCACCTCCCAGCCCAACCTCATCTTCTCGACAGGCAGGAAACACCCGACGTCAACCCCACGATTCCACGTTGTCGATGGAGCCGCGGCAAATAGCAGATGAGCCAAGGTCACACTCTGGCATAAACACACTGTGTGTGTGTGTGCGTGTGTGTGTGTGTGTGTGTGTGTGTGTGTGTGTGTGTGTGTGTGTGTAAACCTTCTTAATGGTGTCTCCAAGAGGGGCCTGAGCTAGGTTTGTCCTCCTAATGACTAAACAGCTTTAGATGATTATGAATCTTAAGTCATACTTAGATTATCACCTTATGTAGCGCTTTATCTGTTTATCAAGTGCCAGTTTTTGGCTTCCATTTGCTATTAAGGATGTGAGGTCACACAGCTCATTTAAAAACCATTCAACATCGCATCCAACAGCGAAATTAAGACTTCTTAGTCGAGTCGAAACACAGAGTCAAAACATCTGAAAGAGGGCGTTTTCTCAGGAACCACCTGTACAACTTAAGGTGACTGAAGCCTTCACACCACAAATACCAAATGGGAGTTCACAACCCGTAGCTCGCAGGCATGAGAGTCGATGAAGAGATAAAACACAATATCAGGTGGGAATATTTCAACGGTATGGTCATTTATGACCATAACAGAAAGTCAACATTCTCAACATGTGTTGCGTGTTCAGACGGTCAATCAGACGAAATGAGCCGTGTCTGAACCGTGCGAGAGAGAAGACGTGCACGATTGAGTCTGACGGAGCGGAGTTGATCAGGACGGCGGCAGGAAGACGGAGCGCTGAGGAGCGACACACACCTGCGTTCCATGTTGCCCACAGAGTATCACCTGTGCTTACGTGACTCACCGAAGCTGGTCACTCCACTGCCGGCTTTATCAAAGAGCAGGAAGGCAACCATGAAGAGGGAGTCCGGGGCGCACAGCACCGACTCGAACGCCACGAACTCTGGGAAGGAGATCAACCTGGGGGAGGAGAGAGGGACGAGCTGTTACACGGTGGAAGCGCGGCCCCTGCCTGTGTCTAAACACCCAGTCTGCTTTGCTTTTAATCGCGCGATAATCGCACACCGGAGGCTTAAGCCAAGTTCTGCTGATAAAATGAAAAGCGAAATTAAAAAAACAAGCCATTTTAACTCAGCATTACGCTACAAGCCGTGGACTAATTGCTAGCACACAGTGGTAAACCGGCGCACTCAGACAACCTATCAATCCGAGCTCCGTGTAACTCCAGCGGCCCCTTTATTCACTGGTCTGTTATTCCATACGTAATGTCATAAACTCATCAAGCGTGTCGGCGAGAAAATCAAACATTTTAAAAAGCTCAGTGTGCGCTCCCAGTCTGAGCTGGGTGCCCATATAGAAAGAGCCAACTCTAAGAGAAAGACACGCAGGAACCTTCATGTCTCAGTGAGGAAGTTGACGTCCTCTGGCTCAGTGTAAACATCGCATACGAGTGGTCAAGGAAAGAGAAGGGGAAGGGGGAGCAATAAATGGATTCCAGGAACATCTAGCTGATGTTTGTCTGCGACTCTGAAAGGCGCGTTTGAGGTTTGTGCTCAGAGAGATAAACACCGGGTCCGCTCTCAGCATAGTGAAACCAGTGCCCACGTGCATTATCGACAAGAAACACGACAACATAAACATGGCTGTTGTGTGAGCCCGCCGAGAGCCCCCCATGGGAGACCCCCGCTGTGGGGAACTGGACCACGCAGCGCCGCCTTTATTTAGGCCCTGGTTCACAGTTGCCACAAGTCCATTATGGATTTCACAAATGGCTCCCATAATTACAGGAGGGGTCAGTGTTAATGAGCCGTCCCCAAGCATCCGTCTATTAAACCTATTTCAATTTCCAATGGGGGAGAATGGAGAAGGAGGGGTGGTGGGGGTGCATTACATTTTCCTGTTTGCTGTAATTAATTATCCTAGTGTTGAAATGTAGACATGCTTTTGTTTGCTTGTTTGTTTGTTTGGACTCTGCAGGCCTGCAGATGGGTGCTTATGTGCATCCTTGCATGAAAAATACTCTCTATGGACAAGACAAGACCAGTGCTTGTCCAAATACTAACCAGGAGAATGAAAACGTTAAAGCTGTGAAGCGTCTGGACTCCAGTCAAAAACGCTCTTTTGCAGGAAGCAGCGAACACAAAAGGCTCCAGTGTGAAGGCATCCGCAAGGTTTCAGATATAAAACAGATAAAGTATGTACGCTGGAAAGAGAACAAAAGGGGAAGCGTGAGCACTGTACAACAGCGAGCG
The DNA here is from genome assembly GCA_029224185.1 of Karalla daura. Classification (NCBI taxonomy): domain Eukaryota; kingdom Metazoa; phylum Chordata; class Actinopteri; order Chaetodontiformes; family Leiognathidae; genus Karalla; species Karalla daura. The sequence continues at coordinate 11,769,999 of CM055205.1, forward strand.
CGCAGCTTTTCTCTGTCTGCCTCAGATCAGGCAGAACGCATTGTTTCAGCAGGCAGGTTTGAAGAGCCTGCTGCAGACGGCTGCTGGAGTATCATCAGGCTCCCCAATGACTGTTGCTCTGTGGCAGATGTGCAGGGTTACACCTCCGAGAGGTGAGGAAAGGGGTTTGAGCCCGCACAGGTCAGGATGCAGGACTTAGGGAGGGAAAAAAACAGTCAAACAGTCAGATCCAGCCTAAAACAGTCAGATCCTGCCTAAAACAGTCAGATCCTGCCTCTTCCCTTTTCACACGCATCGGTTTACATGCTCGCCGTTCGTCCGTCTGTGTTTTCCCAGACGTGGATAATCAGCATATTAGTGTAACTGAGAGGGCTGTTGATCATGAAGGGATTGGACCACGGTTTGTAGAGCGGAGAGTCCAGACAAGATCCAGGGGGCATCTCCATCACGCACACACACACACACACACACACACACACGCACACACACTAGAAACATTCCGCCCGTTCCGTAGCTTATGATGGTTGATTAGCAGCGCCATCATGGCTGCAAAATGATTACCACGAGAGGGGAGGGGTGGGGTGATCTGCCTTTTTTTTCCCCCCCTCTTCTCTTTTTTTTCGCCGACCCAACCCCGACGAGACGCCCGATAATCAAATCAACCGACGGCATCTCCCAACCATCAACTGCGGTGGCGCGTGTCCAGGGGCCGGCCGAGCCATCCGGGATGAACTCCGGAGCCGGGGCCACTGAACGGGCGGCTTGCCCCGCCCTGCCCCGCTCTGCGGGGGATTTGTTCGATCCTTAAACAGGCGCAGAACTATCCGTGACACGTCCCTGACGAGAGACGCAGCACACAAAGGCTTGATTCTAGCATGCGCTTCCCGCGTTGACAGCTGAATGATGTATTTGTTAGGCCTCCGAAACGAGGCAATTCAAGCTGTCTGCGATACGTCTGTCCGGCGCGCTGGAACTCCACCCTGCGTCCTATGCATTCGCTTGTTGTTTTTTAACTTATCTCCGTCAGCCCGGCTTTTATCTCCGTCTCCTCGCAGCGGGCATCTAACTACACTCCTCTACGGGCGCTGGAGCATTGTTTGCCAGTCGCGTAAATGCATGGTGTTGCTTGAGGCCCGGCTGATGGAAAGACAGCTCTCCTTGGTGCTAACCCCCTCCTCGGTCCCTGGCATCTTGGCATTGTTACTGACAGCCTTCCACCCACCTACAGCAATGCCCGCGCACACGCGCAGATGCATCCCCAAAAAACAGGTGAGCGTGAGCTGCCAGTATCAGAGTGGACACCCACCAGTCCTGGCCCAGAATGTCCACAGCTGCTGGCAGACTGCTATTTTCCCAGCACGCTCCCTTAACAAAGTTTTTTCCCTTTTTTTTCTTTTTTTTTTGAGAGAGAGAGAGAGAGAGAGAGAGAGAGAGAGAGAGAGTCTACGGGGGGAGCGGGGGGTTTTTTCACACTTGAACAGATACATCTATCAAAATATCAGAGGGGAGAGGGAATAGAGGAGCAGGCCGGGAGGGAGGAAGGGAGGTAAAGAGTCGGAAAGATGAAATGGAGGGAGCTCACAGTGCATTATGGTATGTGAGGGAGTGTAAAGAAAGTGACAACGGGAAAAGAAAGTCAAAAGCGAGAAAGGAAGGGGACGTAAATAAGTCGGGTGAAAGAGGGAAAAATCTCCCTGGCACTTTTGTGGTTCTGAGCGTCAGTGCACGCGCACGCACACGCGCGCACACACACACACACACAAAACATTTGATTCCAGGAAATTGAGCCGTTCTCCAGCCTCCTGTGCCCTGTCTCTCCCTCTCTGCTTTCATCCATCTCTCCATCTGTCTCTCTGTCTCACTGCGAGAATAAGAGGGAGAAAAGTGATTTCCACATAACAGATTGTTACGACTGTCACTATATCCCCTGATTTACACAGTCGCAGAGGGGGAGGCAGACAAATGCATTTTCGCTGTTTACATCTCACGCACACACACACACACACACACACACACGCAGTGGCATCTCAGTAAAATTTCTCTCACACAGATACACTCCCGACAGAAAAGTAAGCGAGCACGGCGCCTGCCATCCGACCCCCTGCTAAATCTATTACCCCTGACTCATCTTGTTGAAATGGAGTCCCACCTGGAAAAAAAAACAACAAAAAAAAAACCCCCAGCGGCAGGCGCACTAGCTTTGAATATACCGCACACTCGTGTGCCCACAAAAACTTATCGCTCACAAAACATATCTGCATGAGACCGGGCCGAGCCGGATGAAAACGCATCCGCTAAAGTGGTTTGTTTTTGTCTTGCGCCGTTCTTTTCATGGACGCGCGCGTGGAGAAAAAACACACACAACGCGTCCGTGCTCCCCGCACAACGCCGACGGTGCCGACATTATCTGCTCTCCTCTCCGTATCCATTTGTTTTTGTGCCGGTGAGACGCGGGGTAATCATCCAGGGACTCTCGTCTCGTCGAATCTATCAAAGTTTTTGGGTGGGGGAATAATCATGGTAAACATGAGCGTCGTAGGGCCTTTCACAGTGTCAGTGAAAAAATGAATCACATCCCAAAAAAACAAGGTCTAAACACACTCTTTTTTTTTTTTACCCCTTCTCTGTTTTGCCCCTGTATCATTTCCATTCCCCTCCACAAAACCAAAATGAGGTTTAGATACAAAGGCTGGGCCATGGGTTCCTAATAGATTTACCCCGATGCCACGGCCACCATTTATCCTGCTCCGCAGCCGCACAATGCAATGGAGTGCTCCTGAATAGCATGGGCAATTACAGTGCGTGTGTGTGCGTGTGTGTGTGTGTGTGTGTGTGTGTGTGTGTGTGTGCGTGCGCGTGTGTGTGTGTGTGTGTTTATGTCTGTGTGCGTGCACATGTGGGTGCCTTGCTCTCTCTTTTTCCAATTCCAAAACCCCCACTACTCCATCTCACCATCCTCACACACACATACACACACACACACACACTCACACCTTAAAGCAGATGTAATAACATGAAACTACGCAGCCATGTGCACTTTGCTCTTTGTAGAAGCCCAGGTGGTTACCATGGCAACGTGGGGATTTTTTTTTTTTATCTTTTTTGACTTACCCTAACATTTTATTACCCATCATTATGTATCATTAAATACATACATATTAATGTAAAAAACAGGGGTGATGGGAATGGGGGGAGGAGTAAGTGTGAAATTGGGGGTGTATCTACAAAGAAGCAAACACCTGAAAGGGGCCTTTGGTTGGTTTGATGTCTCTTTTTGCTATATATATATAATTCAAGTATGAACATCCCTCGGCGAATTTTTAACACCAAAGGATTCAGTCACAGGTTTGTTTGCAAAATGCTAAATAACACTAGAAAGGTAGTCACACCGGAGATCAAAGGGAATACATAATACATGCGCTGATAGACTCTTTCATAGGCTCGCTACTTAGCGGTTGGCTCGATATTAATGAGAGGAGGTAGATTTGTGGCGTAAAAAAAAAAAAAACGAGAGCGCAGCAATTTCACAGTCGGATCAGCGACTTCTGCCACAGGCAAACAGCAACAATGTCAATACTGACGAGACGCCGATGTTGAGCCTCCCTTTTTCATTATTTCATAAAAACACGCCGCGTGATTTGCCCCCTAGCTGTTACCTTTTGTGACAGACGTGCTATTTCGATAAGTTTACCCTCCGGGGTGTAACAATTCTCTCCATCTATCCCTTATCTTACCTGCTTTGTACCTTAACACACCCTGGACAGCTCTCCAGTCCATCACACACACACACACACACGTTATCCACTGTCACACCCACACCTCGGGGCCATTCAGAGTCGCCAGTCAAGCTAAACGTGCATGTTTTCGGACTGTGGAGGATACCTGGAGAGCATGCAAACTCAACCTGACCGGGATTTGAACCCGGGACCTTCGTGCTGCGGCGGCTACAATGCCAACGTGCCGCCCCGCCATGATTATCTCTTTCAGCTGCACCTGCAGCTAAGTGAGCACTTGCACTGAACGAGAGCCCTCACAGCACCAACCCATCTTTCTTTTGATCCACCACTCCAGCCAGCAGCTTGACGGCCTCGTCCGACAGCCGGATGTCTGTGTGGGCATGGAGGAAGCGGCTCACAAAGTCCTGCGGCGACATGAACCGCTCGTCATTCTTCCCGACGCTGGCATACTGTAAGGGGGAAAAAAAAAAAAAAAACAGACGCCAGACACAAGGGAGGCATGCTGAGCTTTAGAATCGAGTCGAAAAGAAACAAACATAAATCGAACGGGAAGTGAAAGGCTTCTTTTGTGGAAGGCAAACACAAAGGACAAGACAAAGGAATGCTTAGGTAAAAGTCATACCTTTTCAAAAATGGCTTTCAGCTCAGCAGGGTCGGCCCTCCTAGGCAGAACTGTCTGCAAGACAGTTAGGGAACATTTTCTGAATAAAACTTTTGTGTGAACCCAGCAGCCCACTCCACGTCGTACGTCGTCTTAGTAACATTGTAAGGGAGAGTTTCACATTGTTTCATCTGAATACATGTAAGAAACCGAAGACGTAAACATATCCAGGAGCTCACACTCAAAGTATAACATGACAAAGGAAGGTTGGGAAAAAAAAAAGACTATATAACACTATGTAATTACAATATAATTTTCAGGTTGAGCCACACGTACCGGCTTTTTTTGAGGAAATTTTGACTGCATTCCTTTTTAGAGTCACTGGAATTAAAATCAATCATCCATCTATCCATCCGTCCATCATCTTAACCGCTTTGTACCTGAACAGTGACGCAGAGATCTGCTGTAGCCCATACCAGCACTCATAGGGCAAGCAGTCATACACCCTGAACTGCTCTCAAATGAGCAAGTTAGAGTCTCAAATCAGCCTAAACATGTATGTAAAACTCGGCATTTAGTCTGCATTTATCCCGACAACCATACTACTATCTACTGTTTGTCATTGTTCTGAATTTCCACTTAAAATAAAGCCAGAATGAATTGAAAACTATTTAAAAACTTTAGGCGATTGAGCTTTGAGATAATAAAACAAAGTAACATTGAATGGTTGAACGTTTTATCACAAGCTCACTCAAACTCAAGCTCTGTCCTTCACCGATACGTGACCTTGTGGACTTGACCCATCATATGTACACTGTGACCACTTCAAGGGTCTCCAACCCCACATTGGGAACCACTGTGGTAAGGGATGCTGCTTAACCCTGTGTGATGTTATGGCATTTACGGCATAAATAGCCTAAAATAAAGCTGAACACAGCTGCTAATGACCAAGATTACTAATGTGTGTATCGAATTTGAGTGTTTGCATTAAACCAGTGGCTGAACATGCGGGTTTTACACAATTACATCCACAGCATAACATGTCTTGAAACTTTTAGAAACTTCTGGCAGTTCTGTGACATGGTTTTTACCTCTTAGCAAGGTGCTAACCAAGGTTACCTGTGTCTATAATCGTCTTTATTTCACATAGTGACCCAGTGGGAGGCCCGGGGGGAGCAAGGAGGAGGAAACACAGTAGAAATGCTGCTTTTTGCATGGTTGCTGACATGACAGCTCGGTCGTTTCCACTTATAAACTGTGTAAATGTGCATGAAGTTAGCGCTAACCGGCTACAGTAAAGCCCCAATGTCATTGCCGGTTGTCAGTGTTAACCTCTAGCACATCCTCTTAGCAGGCTAACCGGCCGGTACCCAGCCCTCCGGGCGGAGGGAAGCCCCCCCGGGGCCGTGGCAGACTCACTCCCGGGACCGGACACACCGCTGTCAGGTCTCCAGCCCCGACAGAGAGAGCAGAAAGTGCAGAGTGAAGGAGCCTTACCTTTGCTGCCATGCTAAGCAAGCTCACTGTCACACAGCCCCGTCCACTTCCTCCTGCGTGACGACGTTTCCATGGAGATCACGCGGCGGGGAGCGCGAGGAGGATGAAAGAGGATCAGCGGCGCACGTGGTGCGGGGCCACGAGAGGTCACCTGGCTTCGGCCATACGTTGATCCAGTTATATGCACCTGGGTATATCTACGTAATGCCTGCGCCTAGAGCGCCATGTTTCAAACTTTTACAGTTCAATTTAATATTTAATTTGACTGTCAGAGAGACGTGGTCAAGAGTGGTTCACACTCCCAGGAAATAGCAAAACATGTGTCCCCATGTGTTTTATGCCAGTTGCTTCTCACAGTCCAAATGCATGCATGTTTTTGGTCGACTGAAGACTCTCTAAAATGTGAATGCGAGCGCAAATGGTGTGTGGCTTTGCTCTGTAATGGACTGGTGAACTGTGCTGGGTGTATCCCCTGCCTTACATCTCCTGGGATAGGTGCACCTTTGCACTTGGACAGGCTCTAGCAGACTACTATGAAACCATTAAAGTGCAGAGTGGATAAGATAATGGATGGAAAGATGGCTGGATGTGCCTACAATATACAGACCTAGTGGTCATTTTGAAGTAACTGTACATTGTCAGTCTGGGCTTAAAACTTTGTTTTTCACAGTAGTAGTTCCGATTCTTAGAATTTGCACTTTCTCCTTTTTTTTTGTGTCTTCTCCAGGTGCTCAGAGTCCAAAAAGTGCAGTGTGACCATGAATTATATGTGTCTTTGCCCAGTAATGGACTTGTGAACAGGCTTCAGAAGATCCCTTCGACATCTCTGGATACAAAGCAGTTAAGATGATGATTGGATGGAATATAAATGCCAGAATGAAGAGCTGTATGAGCTCGTATGAGAGTTCATTAACCTTATTATGTGCTGAACAGAAAGCAGTTTGACATCTTGTTAATGACTGATGATTTATTTAACTCAGTTATTTAACTCCCTCAATGATTAGAAGTAAAACTTCTTTGAAGTGTTTTTTTTTATCTGCTATGTAGTTGGCTGGGCCTGATTTTATGTTCCTGATTGGGTGGCCTGAATAAAACCAGCATGATAATTCTTCAAAGAGTCACTTTCTTTGTTTGCACAACTGCAGTTGATGTTCTTAATCAGATCTTTCGTTTGTGAGGCGTTGAATGTTCGGCTCAAGGATTATTACCAGGATGCATGGTTGCTTCAGGACACAGTGGTTACAAACCTGCAACTATTTGATTTTGACCACGTTGCTTCCCCTCTGATTAAATGTGTTTTATGCAAGAACTGAGATTGAAGGCAAAGTGGCTCAAGTGGGGCTCAGTATATTAAAAAATACATACATTGTTTATTGAAAATAACTTTTGTGTAGCAGCATATCTTTCCAGAAGTGGGAATTTTGTGTAACTCACAAGTATCTCCAAGTTGAACAATGTGTGTATAGTCTGAAAGGGATTGGTGATCTGTCCAGTATGTATTATCTGTTCTTGCTCTCAGTGCAGCACCATTAAGGTAAAAAGTCAGTTAAATATGGATGGATGGTCCTGATTCCTTCCCTACTGTTTAATAATGAGCCTCTTAAGTATCGCTTCCCAAACCATTTTGGTTCAGTTTGCAAATTAATAAAAGCAAATTTAATGATCCAGCTTCAAGTAATCACATTGAGAGTCACAGCGGTTTGAGTGTAGACGGTGTCGAGATGTCTTTTTATCCTCAGTCTGGTTAAGAGAATAACAACAAAACTTCAGAGCTTACGATATTCGGGTGGAAAAAAAAGCATGGAAAACAGGCACCAGTGTGGGGGGTGGCTCTGGCATTAAGAGACGGAGCCTTTTATGCGTCTGTGCCCAGGGGCCCATTAGCTCATAATCCATGCACGATGATCACGTAAACAACTGGACTACTTCCCCCCTTTAAAAAAAGAAAATCTGACCACAGCACATCCTGTGCATCAGTGAAGTATGTCATTTCTTTTACATCATATTTATCGTGATGGGATGTTTGTCATCCAGCAGCATAGTATTTAAAAGTTTCTGCTGCAACATTCGCATCAACGTCTTTTTTTTATACATCACACATGCCAGCACAACTTACTGTGGGGGTTTATTCTTATGCACATTGAGTCTCCACTGTACTAAGGAACAGAGGTCTGTAGACGTCAGAATAAAAGCCACAGTCCTTTCCTCACACACCTATTCTTTCTTCACAGTAAATGGTTCCTATACTTTTATTTCCAGCTTTTCCAGCCCATCTGTGCTTTGTGCCAGGAGGGAAAAAGGTGCAGAGAGAATTTCATGACTACAAAAGCAAAGGTTAACATTACTCACAGCATAAAAACAATTTAAAAGGGAGCAAAAGGGCTCTAATGGCCCGACAGTCTTCAAAGAAAATGTATTTTGCGCTCAAAATAATTCATAGCTTTTTGCCAGTGGCTTTTCAGCTTTCCGGAGACCCAGCATGAACCACTGTATTTTTCCCAGCAGGCTCTCTGCTCCTCGCAAAATGGCCTTCGCTAGGGCATACCTCGCGTCCCCTCCAAATATTGACAGCACTGAGTCCATTGCTTATTGGAAAAATGGCTGTAAGTAATGTTTTATCAGCCAATGCAATCCCCACACCTGTATTTTCCCCTGTCATATGACAATATTTGACAAGATTAATGATTTGATCCCATGACATTTTATTTCCCATCACTGTCAATCTGCCAGCAAACAACTCACTTACTTGTGGCATTTGGTGCAGGAAAGCAGGTAGCAGCGTTCGCTTGGCTCGTGTATTATTCATGAACCTCAAAATTTACTTTAGTCATGTAAGCTACAGTACCCCTGACATGAAACTCTTGACTGTTTACGGGAGGAAAAAAAATGTTTAAAAATCCCTGTCATCGAGCAGGTTTTTTTTCCTTTTTCTCCCCCAAACAGCATTTCAGCCTCTGTTTTTAGCAATCGAACCAGCAATGATTCTGTCAAGCGCCACAGAATGAGGGGGTAATAATGATAAACCTTGCGACCTTTGAACTGCAGTGGCTTGAAGGGTCTCCTGCCCCAAGTCCCCAAGGGCCCACGCGTCCTGACAGGGTGAGTGATGAGTGGCGGACGTCCGTCTCAATCGGCCTCCTCCTATTTTTAAACCCACACTAAACACAGCGCTTCCAAAATAGTCCCGTGCTCTAAACAAATGATTAATAGGCCACTTAGGGTCTCCCCACTGACCAGCGCGTCCCTATTAACAGCCAATAACGGAGGCCCTCCGGGGTCAAAGGTTTAAAGACTTTCTAATAAAAGTAACAGAGACATGGGGATGTGTTTTGCAGGAGAAAAAGTTGTGTCTCAGTCTGAAATGCTGACAAGTTAATAATCCCTTCTCAAATGGCCCTACCGCAGTAAAATGGCCAGTTTGTTCTTACTTTTATTGCTATCATCTGTCAGTCACTCACATCTCTCCTTTTTTTCAGCCTCTTCTTAAGTGGACTGAAAGAGCTAAAACAGCTTTACAGTAATGTTCTCGCTGGGGCTTTATTCTCTTTCCCCACTCTGTCTTTTCTTTTTTTGTGCCTGAATGTGAATTCTCATTGTAGTTTTAGGCAGGAAATGCCTAATGGATTCCCAAAGACGTATTCATGACATGGTAATGAGATTCAAATTTGTAAGACACTTCTGACCTGAAAAAAGAGGCCGCTTTTGCCGATGAATAGAGAATAACATTGTGCGGTGGCACTCCCTATTCCTTAATGTCATTTTTAAATGTATGGGATGGAGACACAAAGCCAAAAAGGAGTTAAAATGTGGAAACAACTGAGTAATATATTGATCTGTCACTTGCTGCCAAAACAGATTCCTCGAGTGGATGGAGAATATGGGTCAGGGGCAAGGTGCGCTGAATTAAACTGTCGAGCTATATTATCTTTCTGTTAATGTGTTTGTAAGATCCAATGTTCCATCTGATTTCATCTGCTGAGGAAAATAGTCAAATTTCCCTTCTGTATGCGAAATATTTGCCAAAAAATGATTCTCTGTAATATAAATTAAAAAAGTCATTCAGAACCATTAGAGGGTGGCATTAGAGTAGCACAGAGTAGGAAGGACAGAGCACTAAGAGATGGATTAACATATTGTTGTTGTTTTTGGGAGCTGCTTACAAAATTAATACTGTCAAACAATACACGATTCCTCTCATAATTATGAATGTGAAATTGATTGAAATTGATTTATATGAGAACTGTGATGCATTCTGCCATGATATAATCCAGAAACATGCATGTTTAGACCAACTGGAGATATACATTGCCCCTAGATCTGTCCAAGGTGTTCCCTGTCTGCTCGGATTGGCTCCAGCAGGCCCCCCTGACAATGTTAAGGTACTGAGCTGGTAAGAAAATGGATGGATGAAATATAAATGCCATGACGAAGAGCTGTGACCAATCATATTAGACCTTTTTAGCCTAGTGGCAGTTTGTTGCAGCCTTTTTTACCTACTATAAGGTTGTCTGGGCCCAATTTTATGCCTCCGTTTGGGTGGCCCGACAAAACCAGCATCCTAATTCTTCCGAGAATCACTTTCTTGTTTGTTTGTACAACTGCAGTTGATGTTTTTAATCAGATCTGTCATTCGTGAGGCGTTGAATGTTAGGCTCAAGGAAACATTAGCAGGATGCATGGCTGCTGCATGACACAGTGGTTACAAACCTGCAACCACTTGATTATGACCACGTTGCTTCCCCTCTAATTAAATGTGTTTTTTTGTAAAAACTGAGATCAATGGCTCCAGTGGTGCCCAGCATATGAAAATTGCCAATTCTTAGATGAAAACAACCTTTGTGCGACAGCAAACTTTTGCGAGTCTTGCATTTGCCAAAGTGGGAATTTTGTGTAACCTAGAAGTGTCACCGAAACCACACAGTAGAGAACCGCGCCAGATAGTGCTGGGGAACTCAGACAAATCTGTTTTGCATAAAGGACAAGAAGATGGCGAGAGGAGGAAAGATGGGAGAAAGCAGCAGGGTGGGCTCATTCTTTCAAAACCACCTTTCTAATCCATCAAATATTCTGTCTGAGCAGAGCCAAAACATACTTCTTATACATATGTTTTGACATCTTTTATGCTTCTTTTGGTGCAAAAGCTTTTTTTCAGCGGAAATACACTATTTGCACAAATACATAAAGTATGAGGTTCTGTCTGTATTAGTTGTATAGGGAGCCTATTAGCGAAATAATAGAGTTCACTCTATTTGCATATAGTCTGTGCCGTCTGTTTAACAACAAAACAATGCCTCTTATGATCTACTTCCATTCCTCCAATCAGTCGGTTGTCAAACACTATCCTTAATCATCATACATAACATGCACTGCATTAAAGTGGCATTCTTGTAAACACCATATCTGTAATAGCGTGTGACAAGCCGCCTTTGTTTACGCCATAATAACTGGGTGTTTGAATAACTTCTCAATGACTTTAAGTAACCAGCCAGACTCACTCTGCTTCCATTCAGCCGCGCAGCCTGATAACCTGGACTGACGTTTGGCACGGAGCGGACGGCGGATTACACCAAACAGAAGGGCCGAGCGGACCTCTCACTGGTCTCACCTGCGGTCCGGAGACATGGGAGCGCATTTCCTGTACCCACATGGCGGATGTGGTGTACACACATCCGCCTGTCTCATTATGCTAATGTTGTCGTGGGCATTCATAAACATGTGGGACATGTCGAGCAGCCGTCAGCCCCGCCTGCACACACGCATTTGTTTGAAGCATCAGCCTCACTTCCTCTGTTCCATCTGCCATGAAACTCTCCTAAACCTCAGGTTTTCGGGGCTGTCTTCGCTTGCAGCTTCTGGATGAATCTGTTTAGCATCTTTCAGTTCAGATGAAGCGCTACACTAACCATGCCTCGGGGCACCTGGGATGGGCTGGGGACCAGGCGAGGCAGGGGAAGGGGTGGACGGGAGCTTTGAGATGGTCCAGACAGGCGAGCGGCCAGACTCCAGCTCCTCTCTTCTCCAACAACAAGGACCCACACTGAAGCACGCTCAGGCCTGCAACCTGAGAGGGCACAGGGGTCCTCCAGCCTGCCCAGCCTGGGATAAATGAACCCAGATGCTTCCCGCAAATACACAGCGACCAGGAATGAGGGTAGTGGAGTAGGTGGTAGTGACAGAAATAGAGGAGGACACTACTTCTTTTTTTTCCCTTCTTTCTCCCTCCATCCCAGGTTGAGGCAGTTATCTGTCAGATTCCTGTGTATTCTCATAACCGCTGATCACAGAGGCCTCCGTGCGAGGCGCATTGTGGGGAATTATCAGAGGGGCGTTTGTCTTTGAAGGAGAATGAGAGCAGCAGCAAATCTTTAAGTCCTTTCCTGTTCCTCTTCCTGTCGAGCTGCCACCTGCACAGTCTGGGAGAGAGAGCCAGGCAGGCAGGCAGGCAGGCAGCGAGAGAGTGATGGTCGCATTTGTCCAAATGACTTAATTGTAGTTCAAGCTGGTGAGGGAAGTTTTACAATGAGGCATGAAGAGTGTGATGGAATGCCTCTTATATAAACATGTACTGTATATATATGGAATTCTTTTATTCTGAGGGAGTTAGTCCGTCTCAAGAGTGACAGTGTATAATTCGGATGTCCCAAATCAAAAATAGTTAAAAAAAAACAACTTAAAAAAGCAGTGAAATACAAATAAGTGCTAAAGCCTACACTCAACTTCATGTGGCTCCCTGCTTGCTCTTTGTGTTTTGGCTGTGATCACACACAGTCATTATCATATTATCTTACCACTCTGGACAGGTCAAACCAACAAGCACGTGTTACAATTAATGGATTTTTTTTTTAAAGTTGTTTATAAAGGCTGTCATACAAACTTTACCTCGGGTCATGAGTTATATTCTATTTATTCAAGTTTGAGGAAAATCATGACGTATTTGAGCCGTTCGGATACAGGAGGAGTTCACCTGTAACAAAATTATACGTCTGGCTATTACAGATGTGCATTTGTTTTTATTTTGTAATGTTTAGTGGTTAGGTAATGGGGACAAAACACATGCCAGTGTGCAATTATGGATAAAGGAACAACATGTGATTATAGACTGACTTAGATTGCAGGGATTATTTTAACATCAACTACATTAATCCTCTACATCTGGATATATTACTGAAAACCTTTATTTGGGAAAGATGGGCCCAGAGCAACAGCTTAACTTTTACAATGCTTACAAGTTGAGCACAAGATATGATAGTACGTAGTTTGTCTATGACTGCAGCCAGCTGCCACCCAATGTTATATGACTCCACCTCCAGCTTCTGTTTCCATTTAGTTTTAGCTTTAATAACACCCCCTTCTTTACATGACTCAAGGGAATTTTGAATTTTAGGAAGGAATGTCTTTTGGTGCAGATTAAAGGTAGCAAATCGCTCCACAATGGAAAACTGGGACAAACGGTTAAGGGTCAGTGTCTTATTCAATATTATCTGGAAAGATGAAATAGAGAAAATTGAGATAAATAAGAATAAGCTAAGGGGCTAAATGGCAGCTCGTGTTAGCGTTACATTCATCAAACAGACACGAGAGTAACAATCTTCGTCTCATATAACTCGATTTCCCAAAATGCCAAACCATGACCAGGAGACGACTAGGTCTGAGTGATGGTGTGTTTAAGGCAGTCATTTTTCACTCTCTATCCAAATCATCCATCCATCATCTTACCTTTGTACCTCAACGATGTTGCAAGCACACACAAAAAGCGGGATTCGCATGGCAATTTTAGTTTTCAATCGGCGCATGTTTTTTGACTTTGGGAGGAAACCACAGTATGTGCAGGAAACCCACACAGACACAAGGAGAACATACACACACAAAGTAGCTTAGGATTCAAACCAGGGACCTTTTTTTTTTGCTATTAGCCAACAGTGCTAACCATTCATCCACTGTGTGAAACTCTTTTCAGATATTAATATAAACCCGTACATTCATCTTCAGAGACCGTGACATCAAAATCACGACATACTCCGTCCTCGACTGATTGTTGCTTGTCATTTGCAAAGTGCGCGGTGGTGGTGGGTGGTATCCTAAAACAAAATACCTGTGCAGTGGAATGTGGATGCGTTCTTCAGTGGCGCTTCAAAGCTTCTCTTCCTGCGCAGACTGCGGCGATGTGTTTCTCACCAGGGACCTCGGGAGTAACCTGTGTCACTACCAATCTGCCAGGCTCCCCTGATGCCATCCAGATGCCCCATCCTGAAACACACACCGGCCTCTTTGTTTGCTTCGCTTGAGGTTCAGGCTCTTTTTTTTTTTCTTTTTTTTTTCCCCCACCAACTTGGATATGCACTAACGCATATGAGCATGCACGGCCGCTTACACCAATTCAAGTGCACAGACACACTTTTAAACCAACATGATGTTGAAGTACACACTTAAGAGCATACGCGCCAAACACACACATGCACACTTCCATGCTCACAAACCACCCCCTGTTTGAGGTAGATGCGGCAATGGGGACAAATTTCCTATTTCTTTTCACTAACTTTCGCCTGTTTTAGCTCACTCCTAACCTGCAATGGCACGTCGGAAGACCAAGAGTTAAATTAAAGAGGACTAAATTTCCTGAAATGAAATGACTGTCAACTCAACTTTGCTCCATCATCACAGACGAAGGTTAGAAAAAATAAAAAGAAAGAACAGCCCAGCTGAGTCATTCCACTCTATTTAAGGTTAATGAACAGCAAACACAGTCTGAAATATCAAAGGCACCCGTAGTAAAAAGGCATCACTCGCAAATGAATTATGAGAGAAAGTTGAGTTGTTTCAGTCTGTCTTTGATCTTGGAGATTTGTAGCGAGCCAGCAACATGCAGCTCCTGTATATGTCATCATGACCATTAGCAAGTGCTGACATCTATCTGATTAGGATGACAAAACAGTAAGCACCTGTGTGTTTGAGGGTGTGTGTGTGTGTGTGTGTGTGTGTGTGTGTGTGTGTGTGTGTGTGTGCATGTGTGTGTGTGTGTGTGCGTGGACACGCAAGTGTGTGTGTATTCGTGCATCAACAAATGTTTTTCACATCTGCTGCTGAACGCATCCATAAGTTTGCATTGACGTGTTTTCATTCGTGCATGTGTATATTCTTGTAGATTTGGCTGTATCTGAAGCGTGTGCTTTTTTTGTTCTTCACTCACATCGTTGACTGTATCTGTGTGTGTGTGCGTGTGTGTGTGTGTGTGTGTGTGTGTGTGTGTGTGTGTGTGTGTGTGTGTGTGTGTGTGGGTGCGAGAGAGAGGATGAGAGAGTGCATGCCTGTGTGGTGTGCTGGCTGCCTGTCCTGCCTTGAGGGGAGATAAATGGCTGAGTGTTGTTGTTGTCCAGAGAGCAGACACTCAGACAGCCGCTCACACATGATTAATTGTTTCCTTGTTGGGACTGGGACCAGTTGACTGTGGCTGGGCCAAGGCCTCCCACCCAGCCTCACCAGACATGTGTGTGTGTGTGTGTGTGTGTGTGTGTGTGTGTGTGTGTGTGTGTGTGTGTGTGTATGAGAGAAGGAGAGAGAGAGAGATAGAGAGAGAAAGAGAGTGATGAAAGGCAAAGGCAGCGAAAGAGAGAATATTATGTCCTATTTTATGTGTTTGTCTGTCACTGAAGTCCTTTTAAACATGTGCTATTGTTTTGGAGGCGGCCACACAGTGAAGTGGTGAGCTTTTTGGTTGAATGTGGTGAAAATGATCGATGTGAACTAAAGGGGATGATTTGTCCTGCAACCTTTTTATGTTCACTTGAATTGGATTGTGAAATGTTAAAGGTCTTTAATGGACTTTTTCCCGCAATTGTTTCCCTCCCTCGTGCAGTTGTGATGCACAGACTGTGACATGTAATTAACCATGCGGTAATTACTTGATCCGACTGAAAGAAGCTCTTGCTATTGCCTTGAATCCTGGCTGCACATTGATTTCTCATAGGTCAACACGGCTCAGGTTGATCCACGGTGATGCTGGGTTTCATGGGAGTGCATGAGTGAGCCTGATGATTGATTAATTACAATTATCAGAGGCCTGATAATTCACCAGAGATGATAATAACATCAAGTGTGCTTTATTGCTCTGGCGGAAAAAGCATCTCCGGTGTCTAAATTGTCCCCCCTGTTAATTTCTCTTCCTTCACTGTCCAATGCTTTTAAGTGCAGCAGGACAGGTGGATGGATGATCCGGTGTGTTCAAATATTGGAGGTTCGGGAGGCGATGGGGGTAAAAAACTGGGAGCCAAAATAGAAAACAAACTGCCTAATTGCCAGGTATCATGGGCGTACGGGAAGGATACACAGCGGGGGGTGTTGTTGCCACAGACGTCACAGTTAAAAACACGCTGCCATCCGCGCCGGCCCATTTGGCTTGGTTGCACATCGCGGTTAAATGATGGCATGAGGATGACTCACATGCAACACTGATTTACTTTACATTAGACTCTTAATCACGGCAGCTATTATCCTCCCTCTCTATTGATAAAATTAGGCTACTGGACTTCAGGAGGAACTGTGTTAAATTGACGCAAAACATTGCGTCTACTCAGTGAAGTTTTCACTTCAGTGATGTGTGTTATTTAAACAGGTTGCAGACCGCTATGGGCCTAAAAATGTGCAGTATTGGGTTTTTTTGGATCATTACCAAGGCTCATAATGTGTCGCAGATGCCGATCACATAACACATACATTTGCTGCCTTACAAAAGCAGACAAGTTTGAAGTTTGAAGGATCTTGGCCAAGAACATTGTAACAGATACATAGTTTAGGTGGAAAACTGCAATTTTATGCCTGTTGGGATGTTTCTCATGCACTGCTGACAACCAAACCAAAATATCAATGGATAACACATTGTTTGGACAATCCACACGACACATATACAACAAATCCTCTGTTTCATCTTCAGCTTGTTTAAAATATGAAATTCTTACTCCATCCATTCACTATCTTACCCATTTTGTATTTTGGGTGTGGACTCCTGGATCAGATCTCCAATGTGCATAGGATGAAAGCAGGGAATGCACCCTGGACAGCTCACCAGTACACTGTTGTGTACTGTACACACACACACACACACACACCACTCACTCTCAGTTGGTTCACCAATTGACCTTCATGTATGTTGATGTTCACCAAGGAATCATGAAAACCTTTTAATTAAAATACCCAGAATTATATAATAGAATATAATATTTAATAATGTGATTTGCGATATCTAGTATCACAAACCCATAAGAAATTACAGCGAGGTCTTCTAAGCTAAACTAGTTCACATTTAGCGTTTATCCAGTGTTCCATTTTTTCCTTCCTCTATGATTTAATTCGACCGCTGCCTGGTTCCTGTGATATAACAAACAAGATGTCTAAAATGCTTGAGCATCAAGACTTTCTTTCCAATTATGAAGTTGGAAAAAAGGGTTCAGTTAGCTTTAGCTAAGGTTAGCTTAACTGTTCTCTACTCCAGTTTTTAATTACTTAAAAATCTATTCCCCTGCGTACTTTCACATTTCCGTGGCACAATCATTTTTCTGGTGGCCTTTACTTCACATTGACCTGGCCATGTTGTTTTGGCCTTGTCGTGCAGCGCAGACCAGCCTACTCCATACATTCCCCCACGCTTCTTTCTTCATTTTTGTAAAAATCACATATTTATCTGTCAAAGACCCGCGAGATGGATCGTGTCATGAAGTGCAAGGCTGTAACAGGGCACTCATAATCCATCCTGACATCAAACCAAAGTCTTGTGTTTTCATAGTGATTCAACCACCGGGGATAGCATTAAACTGAAACATACCCATCTGTTTCTTCCCGTGTGCCAACACGTCAGAGCGGGTTAAAATTCGGACGGGTTTAAGCGACGGTGAGTCCGTGGTGTGATCCCATACTGTCTCAGCTATCCAGTGTCATGTTCACATGCTCAAATTAGTTTATCTTTCTTCTCAGTTGAGCTGTGGTGACTCGCTTAAAAACACAAAAAGTTTTTGGAGCAAAGTGTGGAACACAACCCAGAAACTGAATGAGTCAGTTGTATGAAAAACTATAGGTACGATGCTACAGCCAGCAATAGAGGAAAATCGGACTCTGAGCCTGGCTCAGCCGATGGTAACCAGGAACAGCCCTCTCTAAAACTCAAGAGGTTTGTTTAATCCATAGAAAAACACAAGATGAAACAATTATTGCAGGAGATTATGTACCAGATAATTGCTTGATTGGAACCTAGAAGCTCCCTGGTTGCCAGAGAACAGCCTCGAAAAAAAGAGATAAAGTCATCTTGAATGCAACAAGTGAGTTTTACATGTCATGACACTAACAAAACTGAGATGATTAATACCGATGGCGCCAGTGAATACATAAAACTGTACACAGAGCAGTGTGTTATGTTTGTGATTGATGACTTAGTCCTATGTTTACTCATCTGAATAGCTATTTTACTGTATTGTAGAGACTATTAGAACATCTATGATCACAGAAAAGCCAGCACCCATTGCGCATTCGCGGCATTATTGCTTTCTTTCAAAGAGAACAGCCTCCCTGTAGTGCTAATGTGGATATTGCATGAAATGCACAATTTCTGTAGGTTTTCATACGTACATGCAGTGAATTCTGCCTCCATGTTTCCACATTCGTGACACTGTCGTAGTAGCGGCACATAAAGCCTTAAGCTTCCCTCACGGTTTTTCCTGATATTATCGATATTATTTAGATGATGGTGAATTTGCATTTTCTCCTGTGGAAGGAGGTGCAAAAATTCAAAACAATATGTGATAATTTTGATAAAAAATGTAAAAAAAAAAATGGAGGTGGGAGAGAACAATATGGTCAGTCCATACCGCGTAATTGTGGCAGTTATGGCAGAGGCAACTTAAAAGCCCCTGTCCTCCTTGACACTGTTAGCCATCCCATAAGGGACCCTCAGTAGGGCTCTCAGCTCTTTTGATAGGGCATTCGCCAGCGTCCTTTGGGCCTGCCTAACCCCCCACAATAAACAGGCAGCCCTTTGTCACCAGGAGTAGGGGGTCTGAGGGGTTGCTCCCCGTTATTATTTTCTAAAGTAATTACACCTTATTATCTGTGTTTACTTTAGCGGGGGTGTGAGCATGCAGGTGTGGGCCATTCGGCAGTGGCTTGGCAGTCTCACTGGGTGAACGCACCCCGAGTGTCTCTCTCTCTCTTTTTTTTTTTTTTTTTGTCGAACTCTCTCCCCATCTTTACTTTGGAGGTTTTGGGGTGGGGGGTGGGGGGGGTTTAGTAGTAGTATTGTAGCCCCGCCGCTAATTTCAGCCCAACAAAAGAAACGTGCAATTAGGGCTATTATAGTAGCAGCTGCATGCTTCCTGGCTGTGCAGCGACAGCTCCGTCTTCTCTCTGGCTCGGCGGTAACGGGATTGGAAAGGGGAGAGGAGCAGGGCCTTGCAGCGGCGGGGAGAGAGCTGGAATGGTCACAGTAGCCTCCAGTGTGCGCAGAGAAGAGAGAAGAAAATATAGCCTGGGAGGCTGGTGTGTTTCCTCAGTGTAGACGCAGCGGGGACTCTCGCCCACAGGCTTGTGGGCCTCGAGAACAATGGATCTGCCATCTCCCAACATGAAGTGTTATGAAATAGCGCTCGCCACAGTTCCATTGGCTGCTCTCTCGCATGAAGTCATGTGGTCTCAGAACTGCGTGGGCAGGGGGAAAACTATTTTGCAAATAAGAAAATGCGTTTTGAAGAATCAGGGCTTTAAGACTCGTCTTGTTTACAGAATTTGCAGCATTCGGTAGTTCCCATAGACCCGTCCAGAATGTAATCTGGTGAAAATATTACACATGGCTTGGGTTTCTGTATGAAGACTCAGATCTGCCATCATTAACTCAAGGAAAATAGGGGGAAAAAAGTAATCCATTGTTTAAAAGATTTCAAATGCAACCTTTCAGCGACGCCAGGGTGTTCGCTCAGCGGATCGCTATTCAGGTCTCTCGACGTCAGTCAATATCGGCCGCGCTGGGCCCTCTCGTGCATGTCAAGGGGAATCATGTGGGTCACAAAGGAACAACAAAAATGCTTGCGCAAATTAAAGTCGGGGATTTGAACGGGATCGGAGAAGAATGAGCGCAGAGATACCCAAACGCCTGCAGTTTCTGCACCAGGGTGAATATTGAGGGGCCTGCAGAGGCCCTCATGGTGTCAAACACAAGGGACCAATCTCATGCTCCCAGCACAAACAAAATGGTCACGGGTCCTCCTCTGTTGCGCTCACTTACCGATTCTCTCACTTCACTGACTTCCCCAGCCCGTAGAATAATCATCGGGCCCACGGCCGCATGGTTTCAAGGGCGTAAACAGAGCGGAGTAACACGTACGTGTGAATCAGATCTCTTTGAGCTCGCCTGACAAACACGTGACAGCACTTTATTTCTCATAGTACTCGCCAACCAAATATTTATTTTCTTCATTGACAGGCGTACAGCAGCTGGAGTATTGTCTCTGGGCTGCGCACTCAGGAGGGCTGTTAAGCTGTGATATGCAGCTGATTGGGATAATAACTGGTAGTAAACAGGGATTTTGTTTTGTCCCAGAAGAGAAGCACAGACTGTCAGATGCTTGTCAGCACGCTGCCTGCTGCCAGCATTTCAACGCTTGACCCGAGAATACAGATTTCCCGCTGCACCTTTTCCAGCCTTTGGTGCCAAAACACTGCCAGTTACACTTTGAAGCGCGGATTGACCCTTTCCAAATATCAACAGGAAATATTGCTGGAAATCAGATCGACAAAAAGAAACTTACAAAGGCTAAAAGGAGAGGCCACCCACAGGCAGCAGGCAGGGGTGGAAAAATGTTTCTAAATGTAGCAGAAATGATCATTATCATAACGGAACAATAGTTACGTAAAAGCCCTGCAGTGGTCCCAACTTCACTTATTCTAAGTATTTATATTCTTATTTTATGTTAAAAAAGGGTTTTAAAACTTGTAATTACCGGATAAAGTCTTCACATTTAGAAGGCAGGATAGTCAGACTTCTTCGAGGAAATTTAATTGGTTGCAAAATTGGTTGTGCAGAGTAGTTGCCCATTTTCCCATTTGTTTAACAAAGTAAAAAAGATTTTTTTAGAATTTGTTACGGGCAGAAACTGAAAACTAAGAGGCATTTGACTGTACAAACATTTTCATGAAGCCAGCATCCCTGTCACACTCCGCATTTACACACAATGCCACGTTGATTGAAGGACTTGCAGGAGGAACAACACGAATTTCAAAATGAAATTAAGCTTGTTACATCTCAAATAAGTAAAGGCTGCACAAAACGCTCAAGTATCAAAAATAGAGTTAAAACACAGGACTCGGGCAAACGTATTTAGGTTACTTTGCACCACTAGTGGCAGAGGATGGGTGTTTTTCCAGGATGAAAGCTGCTCTTGCGGCCTTGGTCTTACTGGCATCCATTTCACCTCATTAGGACCCTGGGACTGAGAGTCGACAAAACACTGAGAGAAATCATTTTGCCGGGGGAGTGTGGCGGGGATAAATTGGCCTCTGGTTCAGTGCGAGAGTCCCCGCTGTGCCAAGCGGAAGAGAAGGGCCTGGCTGGCAGTAGGGGCAGGCCCAGGCAAGGCAGGCTGGGAGGCCCCATGCTGAGACCCCCTCCCTGCCTCTGACAAACACGGCAGTGGATAATCTCTCCTTCAGGGACTCAGCCCAGCGCTGCGGGGCTGAGAGAGGGAAAGGGGGGGGTGCTGTTATACAGCACAGTGCCGAGGAACTGCCTCTGCATGTGTGTAGTGTGCACCGAAAACACACCTACACCTACACACACACACACACACACACACACACACACTTGTTTGCTTGTGTGTACCTGCAACTGCCCTCTCAAACATACACTTTTTCCTCTCTTCACGTCTCATCATTTTGACACTTTCAATAAACGCGGGACCTTGCAAAATGATCACCAACGTCTCGGATAAATCCCCCGAGATCTTTCAGAAGGTACATACTCCGAAATTAAATGCACGGGGTGTGGAGATGTTAACACGCCGCCCGTTACAGGTACGTTGGGTCGACTCGGCAAGTGTGCCTCTGAGGAGATCAACAGCTTTTACAAAGACTGTAATTTGTGGGTATTTTAACCAAAACCTGAGTCATCTTCAGCACAGAAACTAATATCTGCAAAGACAGATTTGGGTTATGTAACGGAGAATAAGAGCTGTCAAAGGACTAAGTGAAATGGAAGAACATGGGGAAGATTTGTTCACTCAGCCATCATCAGTTAATTTTAGCCATTTCCTCTAATGCTACATATATTGCTTTGCTCAGTTTCAGGGATGTCCCTGTGATCACTAAATAAATGTAATTGTTAGACGAGGCCCAGACTTGGAAGCGCAGTCAGAACTAGGGCGCTTCTGTGTGGGAGTCTCCATTTTCTCCCCATCTGTGTGGGTTTTCTCAGGGTGCTCCGATTTCCTCCCACAGCTCCAGATCCAAAATCACGCACATTTGGGTCAAAATTTGTAACCTGTCCAGGGCGCATTCCCTGCCTTCACTTTGTACATCGTATAGTGGATGAATGGTTAGATAACCAAGATACACGTGTTCATTTTAATAACAGTTGGAAAATAATTCACACAAAATCAAAGTCAAAATAAACTGAAATGGGGAGTGCAAGGAGAAAATTTATTATCTATAAAAGCTTTTGTCTAAACATATGCCGGTGGTCAATAAAAACCCCAGAAGGGAACCACTTTCTCCAAACATTTTACTTCCATCAACATTTCTTACAAAAAGAAAGAAACAAATTCACATCCTCCAGTATCCTCCATTGCGGCGGCGCGTGTGTGTGTGTGTGTGTGTGGTCAGCCGGCGTTATTCAAACAGAAATGTCCATATCCAGTATCAGTGAATACTGAAAGGGCCTGTCAGCCATTACGATGTCTCCATCTTGTAACCATGTTTTTCCAGCTCGGCTCTGCAGGGAGGAAAGGGAAAAGAGAGGGAGATCAAGTCAGTGGAGATGATTACAGGTGGGTGGTTGAGGCTTAAGTACCCTCTGCTATTGATTGTGAGAACCATTAAGAGATGGGAGCGAAAAAAAATATATAAATATTGCATAATGCCTGCAGCTATGGATTTGATGATTGCATATAGATGGCAGCGGTGCCCTTTAGCAATAATGATATCTTTAAGAAACCACTTAATAGCACGGCTATTGTAATTGGCCTAAATAAAACAATAGCATATTACCGGCTAAAGCGTACTCAAATAAAAACAAACCAGCCACTTATCCACCAGCAGTTATTGATTATTCAATGTGCATGGGCACAAGCCTCGAAACGACGTCCGCCCTCGTCTCAACTTTCGTTTGTAACGCAGAACTTTTAACGCAAGTGTTAACATCTCAGAGGAGGTCGTCGGCTTTCGCTTTGTTTTTAGGGTGTCTGGGGCAGCGTTTCTAACGCCAGTGAAACAGGCAGTGTCCCCCTGCAATTAACGACAATCTATGCCACTGAAGAGGAGCCGCACACAGGCTGCCAAACGAGAAACAAAGGGATTAATATTGATCCAAAGGCAATCTGCGATAAGTAGCTCAAGGAAAAAAAGAACTAAGACAAAGAAAACAATGCAGTGGTCTTGTTGACCTGTGTGAAATGTTGAGCAATAAATCTATACTGATTTAGAAAGACACAGTCATTCTAACAACAACAACAACAACAACAACAACAACAGCGCATGATGGTGAAAGCCATGAAACAATATTTAGTAACAATAATATTAACATTACATTTAAATACATCTATGAGCATTGGAAAGCCATGATATTGTGGTGTTATAACATGGAAGCTGAACACCCTTAAAAGCTGTCTGTAAGTCTGTCTATCTAAATGCATTGAAGTTGGAAACATGTCAAATCACTCTCTAATCAACATGACACCTGCTCACACCACTTAGACTATTTTATGCTATATAATCATTATATTCATGTTCTTTTTGGTTCATATTTTTAATTAATTATTATTACCAACTCCCTCATGTTTTACTGTTCTAAACTTTTGGACGCCGATCTTGAGTGTCCTGAAAGGTGCCTTTACATGAAATATATCCCATACAACAGTAGAACTGTATGAATATGGACAAATGTTATGTATATAGTTTAAGTTAACATAAAGTAAAGAATGAACACTTACGTCTGTTATTCCATTTCATAAAGGAGGAATCATTAAATTAAACCAACTCATTGGTACTATATGCACAAGTGAACATGTCCTGCTGAACAAGGGTACAACAGTTACCTCAGCTGATTGGAGAAATCATCCTCTACGTTGTCATCGTCCCAGTTGTCTTCCCACACATGAGCATCTTCATCCTCATCCAGACCTGTCCAGTCTACACAATAAGATTAGAACACAACGTGAATAACACCTCCACCGTTTATATGTCAGATGCAAACACCTCAACACAATGTTAAACGCAGCTTTAGCTTAGCTAGCAACCGCTAACTGTTTACATAGCCGGATAACGCAAGCGTGGAAGCTCAGGCATATTCAATATGTTGATAAGAGAAAAGCACATAAGCTGCAATAAACAGAGACCAGTAACTGCGATAGAAAGTCTACCCATTTGTTTTTAATCAGCATAAATGCACCGCTACCTGAGGCTAATGCTAACGTAGCTGGGCTAGCTGAGTCACGGCGTCAGGCCCCGGGTCAGAGCAACTTTAACACTCTCCCACATTCACTTCGACTAAAACACGAGCACGGTGAGATCAGACAGTATCTGTGGTGTTTACCCTCGGCTGGGAACTCTTCAAACTCGTCATCCTCCTCCAGTAAGCCCAGGTCCACGGTCTGCTTCTTGTCTGACATGTTGTCGCTCTGTTGTCGCTATGTTGCGGTGTGTTAATAAATGGCTGCGCACGAGCCGCCCGGGCGCCGAGGGTGTTCAAGAGCGCAACGGCTGCGCAAGCGCTGCGCAAAGTGCGCAGGATGGCGCAGCAGCCACCGCACTTTACGGCTACATTCAAGGGCGCTCTGAACGTAGCACGTTATTTGAATGTGCCATGGTGAAGTCATTACGGAGTAGGGATAACTAATTACTTAACTTGATGTAACACCTGAAGAAATAGGTAAGTTTTTTATAAGGAGTCTTAATGAAGTTGATCTAAGAATCTAAGTCCTCCACAGTTTAGAGAAAAGTTTCATTTCTCATTGTGCAGGGAGGGTCCCGCTTTAATTCATGGTTGGATTTCCCCCTGGATTTCATCTGCGTGCTCCAGTGTCCTTTCATAGTCACACGTGCACAGTGAGGTCAATTTTAGGCTCTAGGTGTGTGTGTGTGTGTGTGTGTGTTTGTGTGTGTGTGTGTGTGTGTGTGTGTGTGTGTGTGTGTGTGTGTGTGTGTGTGTGTGGTTGTCCTGTGATGCGCCGGTCAATTTTAGGCTCTAGGTGTGTGTGTGTGTGTGTGTGTGTGTGTGTGTGTGTGTGTGTGTGTGTGTGTGTGTGTGTGTGTGTTTGTGTGTGTGTGTGTGTGTGTGTGTGTGTGTGTGTGTGTGTGTGTGTGTGTGTGTGTGTGTGTGTGTGTGTGTGTGTGTGTGTGTGTGTGTGGTTGTCCTGTGATGCACCGGTCACCTGTACAAATCGTATTCACTCCCTCCACCCTATACAAACCACAGATGGGCTCCACTGTACTAAGCAGGTAAGATAGTGAATGGATGGATGTTTTTTCTGTTCTCAGGTCTGAATCAAAGTCCAAAATGTCAGTTGCCTACTGTCAACTATTCCAGTCTACGAGTGTAAGAGTGGAGCCTGAATTATATTTTTACTCTGTCCTCACGTGGTTCTGTCTTTTTTTTTTTCTCAGCCAAAGGAAAGTCATTGTTGGACAGTTGGGTGAACGTGGCTCAGGGCAGCGCAGTCTTCCACAGATCGGTCTGATTCGATCTCTGTCCATTGTGGCCTACATGTTGAATTTTGATCCCCATTTCGCCTTTGATGCTGCAGTGTGTGAATGTGTGTAAATGGTTAAAGCCAGTGGTTGAGCAGACAGACTGTGTAGCTTAGCCCCTGCCATCTGAGTGTGAATGAGTAGACAAGAGTAGACAAGCATTACATAAGTAGTCCATTTCCCATAAGCATAGCTGATGTTATGTTGTTTTTTGAGGTGTTCGAGGTGGAAGCGAATATTTCTGACATAAACAACTTACTGCTTATTCTAATTCGCCATGCAGGCAACAGTGATCTTGATTTCTTTTTTAATGTATTTATTTATTTCGTGGCTATTGGCTGTACCTTGATGTAGACGTTTTCCAAAGCGTGCAAACCTTTCTCAGTACAACGACTTGCAGACATAGCTTAAGCTGCTGTGAAGCATCTGTTTTTATTGTTTCCCTGTTTTCAGGATGGATGGTTTTCAATAACAGTTTCTGCACTGAAACAGCACAGCAAAGATTAGAAGGCGCTTGCAAATATTTGGAAAAACAGAAAAGTCTTTCTCTTGGGTCCTCTGTCTTTCCAGGCTACGCTCTCTGTCTCTCTCTCTCTCTTTCTCCTTCTCTTTCCCTCTCTTTCTCTCTCTCTGTCTGTCTCTCTCTCTCTCCCTCTGGCCCACAGCACCGCACAGTCCTCTTCCCTCAAAACACATGCAGGCAAGTCAGTCAAGTTTCAGCTAAGATTTTCATTTAGGAACAAATGCACATTGTAACCCATGTGGCCTACTCAAATAATGAAGCAGCAGCCACAGCTTAGGATGTATTCTAGATAAATGAGAGCGCACATTTACCACAAAACCACCAGTACCACAATGAAAATTGCTCTGCAGCTGTCATATGTTGACAGATGGAGCAAACCTCAACTTAGGCTCAATGTACTTATTCTATTTTCAAATTATTTTGTAATCACCCTAAGCCTTTACACATGACAATGCCACAACATTTGCAGGCAAAGAGGAACAAGCCATTGAGAGAAAGTGCAGGAAGTGAACGCCACTGTACTGAAATAGCCTCAGTCCATTTAGCAGTAGAATTACACGCTTTCAACTACAGACCACTTAAAACAGGAGGTCGCGATCACAAAGTCACAAATCTCCCCACAATTTGAAATGAATGATTGAAGTTTCAATAGACTAAAAAGTAGTTAGTAGCAGTTTGTGGTTAGAGGTGTTTAACAGAGGCTAACGTTTATTTTCGTCACTGGATGGATTTGTTGTAAATAAATTAGTCATTGGATTTAAAAACTGTGTAAAGATACGGGAAAAACTATTGAAAGCCAAGGTGACGTGTTGTCCAAGATGTGTCTGTCACAAATGACAGAAAAGCAGACAATTCTCACATTTAAGATACTAAAGCATGACCCCTCTCTTCACAAATGGTTTATCAATTATCAAAATATCATCAGTATCACAGTTGGTGACATTCATCCGTTATTAGCTGCCTTCACGATGATTTTCTGACATGTTTGTCTCACTGTGTCCATTTCCGCAAATGATCGCCCCAATCAGATCCCATTAAGCTGTAAGCTATGAAGAAATCTCATTCCCCTCTACATTCATAGACTTTGATTTATGAATGACAGCCTTGCTTGAAGCCGCCCTCCCACAAGTACAATAGCTGGTCCCGGTGCCCGCGTCACTCAGTGTCGGGTGCAGGTGAAGCCCTGGGAAGCGGCTGCAGCGTCCGCCCGGCATACCTGAGACTGCAGTTACACCGCGCCTGGCGCCTGCAGTCTATCTGCCTGGGAGGGGAGAGGGAGGGTGGGTGTGTGTGTGTGTGTGTGTGTGTGTGTGTGTGTGTGTGTGTGTGTGTGTGTGTGTGTGTGTGTGGATTCATAGGAGGGAGATACAACATGGCCACCTCAGACTGACTCCACCATAACTTGCGTCTGAGTAGCAGCATCACATTTCTGTCCTTTCACAAAGCCCTCTGGGAAAGGACAGGTCGGCAGCCGCTTTAAGTGCACTGAAAGAGACAGACAGAGGGCAGACAGAGGAAGACTCCAGCTGAAGCCTGCCCGGCCAGTCTGACAGTCTGACCCCCACCCTCTACCTCCACCCCCCCCCCCACCCACCCCCTTGCCTGGCTCTTTATCAACAGGCCCGCCTCATGATATGGCCCGGAGGCAATGCACAGAGGAGAAAGATGGATGGATGGAAAGATGGATGGATGTAGGTGGAGGTTTGGGAAAGAAGGGACGCTTCCCACCAAATACACCAGATGGAAGATAACAGTCGGAGTCCTCTCCTTTCTTCGCATCAGACAAAGTAATGTTGCGTAAGGCGACGGCAACTTTGTCTAGACACCCCCCTCCCAACAATTACACTTTCCATTGTCACTTTCCCTGCCTCAAAATGGAGGCTTCCTGTGGTGCCACTCAAAACTGAGCGTGTGCATGCCTCGCAAAGTTTACTCGTGTTTGGCTTCATTTTGTTGTCAGAGCTCTGAAGCATTAGGCTGAGAAAAGTATCGGGATACGTGATCTTAAAGAAATACCCTAAGACATACAAGAAAGTGATCATCGTGGATTAGGGGGGATTTAAGCAGCCAATTAATGAGGCAAATCCATGAAAAAACATGTAAGCTTTGCTCCTCGGAAATGTGCAGAGGGAGCGATATGCTTCCAGGACATGTCTGTCAAGCTGCTGTATTAGATTTAATCCCAGCCAGTCAGTAAGTCTACTCCATTGTGTGTTGAGTGCAAACCAAGCTTCTCTTTTCATATAAATACCCGCATCCAGTAGAGAGCTGTGGATATTGATGAATCCATGCAAAAAAAAAAGGGAAAAAAACCCAACTACAATCAATTCACTCTCCATATAGGCTTCAAATGAACATGAGAATGGAAAATGAAAGCGCCTCTCTGCTTTTGTTTTGCTTTACCGGGTCGTTTTCTGGGGGTCTCATTCACTGAGACGTCTGTCATGACGAATTTAAGTTTCATATTTTCCCCCCTGTCCGTCTTGAAAAGCTCTGTCATCTTGGGCTTGAGGTACAGTTTGCCAAGAGGCTAATGGCCCTTTATGACAGTACAATCTGATGCCTGTCCCGGCTAGCCTCCAGGTAATCCTGTCCACCTCGGCGGCTTAGCCCTGCTCGGGCTTAAGTTGCATATTTTGTTTTTATCAGGACACTGCTGATAAATGCTATCAGCGAGGGAGAAATGAAATATGGGGGGTCTAGCTCCATTCTGCCTGAGCCCCGAGTTGAAATGTAGAGTTGAGGAACAATGACACCTCTATTGGTGGGGCTTGACTGCATGTACGGTTGGAATAAACAGCAAGGCAGCTATAAATTTCCCCAGATACACGCAAAACACCAAAACGACACGTAGTGTATGGGCTTTGCAAACCGTCCCTTCTGAATTGTATTTGCATGAATGATAGTGACAATCCCGCTGCTCAGACGGCCTTTAAAACATCATTTAATAAAATCCTAAAATTGCATGCTAATTTATTTCCAGTAATGTGTGCTAATAGTGTGTTACATGTGTGTCCACGGTCCACTGCCATGGACCTATACTGTATGTGAAAAGCACTTACACACTCTTAGCATAGGTGGTAACCCCCTCTGTGAAAAGCCCTCTCGTTGGAAGTACCCATTATCTGCAAAGTCTGTCCTCACGCTGACACAAAGTCATTAGCTTAAGCTGTCCTCTGCGTAAAATCATTGTTAATTTCTTTGGCAGCGGTGCATGCTGAATTGACACATATTTCCACTGACCACTGCAAATGAATTATAGATATATGAACTGGCGGGAACCCACCGATATATAGGTATATCCTCCTCAACTCAGCTCTGTGACGTTTCGCGCTTCCACTTGAAAAAAAAAAAACGCTTCGACACTCTTCATGGCGATACGGCATTCCTTGTTTAGACCGAGGAGGTAAAACACTACGTGTTCCCTCTCATGCTCATTTGAGCCTAGGCTAATTTGGGCCTGCAGTATGTCCATTGTGCGGTGACATGTCCTAAGATCGGAGCCACAAAAGGCCTTTGTCAGAGATGACACCTGTCACATGTCCATGGTGAGATGCCGGCCACCTGGATTCGTAACCATTTTGCTTTAAAACCGCCACCTCTCTCCAAAGCATACATGTCTACGCATATCTCGGGGTTATATACACAATCTTTCATATGTGCTTGATATTTTAAGAGGGTCATTACATATTGTCTGTCGCATCCGTATCTGCCATCGCCCTTGCATCTCCGCTGCCATTTTTCTCCTCTCCCCGCAGTCATTTCCTATTTCTCTATCCATCACATACAGAAACAGACACACCTCCCTCTTTCTCTCTCTCTCTCTCTCTCTCTCTCTCTCTCTCTCTCAAGCTACAGTCACGGTATATCAAAGCGTGCGTGTCCCACACAGCGCGGGGGGGAGAGAGGGGGCTGGGGGCTGGGGGTGGGGGTCGGTGAACGAGTGACAAGACCTGCTCCGCTCTTCCTCCCTGACACCTGTCAGAGCCCCATCTGTCATCTGTGTGCAGAGATGGAAATGAGCAGGAGTGACACAACATGCCAGAGGTGACGGTGACGGCTTCTAAATCAGTTGCGCAGCTCGCGGCTCTGGTGCTGGCTGGGTAACGATAATTATCTACTCCCAGCTCTCAGATGAACCTTGTTTGAGAGACGGTGGTGTCACGCGGCTTAGACATTGGGCCGTGAGGCCGCAGACGTGGCGGGAGGTCCATGCGCGCCTGTGTGCCCTTTGCACGAGTATGGAATATGTTGCGGCTCAGACATGTAATACACACTTGTGGATGTGTCGCCTTCGTCCATCCGTACTGGCTTTGACCCAGGTCACCGGTCCATCACAGGCCACACGCTCCATTTACTGTCACACCTCAGGGCAATTTAGAGTCTCCAATCGACCTTAATGCATGTTTTTTGGAGTTTGGAAGGAAATCTGAGTACCCGGTGAAAACCCACGCACGCAGAATATGCAAACTGCACAGAAAGGCCATTGCTGCAACCTGGGTCCCTTGATGGTCTGAGAGGACGGCGCCTTTCACCAATCCACTGTGTCACCTACGTGTTTATAGACGCCATCAAAGCATTTTACTCTGTCTATTTAAGAGCTGTCGTCACTCTCTACTCACTCATCACTTCACTCTTCTCTCTACACTAATAAGACCAGTCGCTCATGGTCGTTAACGTCGGTGAAATGCCACAAAAATCGTTGTGACTTGTCTCCGCCTCTATGCTATTGTTACAACAGTTTAGCATTTTAACTAAAGCATTATCCTATATTGTCATTTGCAGACAGAGTGGTTGCTGTTTGGAGCAAATTACAGCTTCTTTTTAAAGTCTCTTGAATTTACATCGACACGTGATCCCCACAGCACATCGATCCAGCTCTAACTCTAGTGTAATCCAACTCTTTTCATTGTTGATTTGCTATAATCTCTCACTGACTAACTCTCCACAATTTGGCTGTACTGAATTCCATGCGCCTAATCCCCAACATGTGGCCGTCCCTAGCCCCGGAAAAGTCTGTGATTGGTTTGATTGATAAATGAAGCCCTCCTTATGCTTTTGGGCATCCATTGGAAGGGGGCCTCTGTGGGTCTGGACTATGTCCAGGAAACCTGGGACAGCCACTTATTAAGTAGTTAGACCCTGAAGACAAGGCTGCAGACAGGGACCGCTGGTGGTCACCTGGGCTTGGATTTAGCTTTGGCATCTCTCAGCCATCAGTCAGGTCTGGCCGTCTGACTGTGGTTTCATGGACACAAGACTCTCTTCTGCACTCAGGTCAAGGGTTGTGTGTTTGCTCAGCCCGGCCAGGTAAGGAGACGTAATTATTAGCACTTTATCAAAACACGCAGGAAATCACGCTCTGTTCTTTTGAATTTGCATAACAACCCAACTTTGTTCACAAAATGAGACCATATGAAGTTTAGAATTTTAATTAAACATCTTCATGTTGTTATTTGTCTTGGGGAACATAATGATAAAACAGAGAGGAAGGTATGCAAGAGTAGGCATTGAACTCCCCCCTTTGGTTAAGTCATTACTGTTCCTTAATTGTTTCTTCTCCTTCAACGACTTTAAACAACGATGCACAGTGTGTCTGTTCATCGTCAGTCTTACAAAATTTCAGGGAGAAGAAGAGAAAATAAACACCTCAAATTGAGCCGAGAGGAAAGGCTACAATGCTCCACATTAATGGAACAATTGCGATGGCTGTTTAGTTTGGTTCACATTCACATATTCCAAATTTAGGGAAGGGATAAATTGTTCAAGACATGTATGATTGATCGTTTACTTTTAAATTTTTGCTCGAGGAGCAATAACGACACAGAATCAATCCTCGCACCACAATAAAGCGCCACAGTTCCCACACACTTTGCCAGTCTGCATTTTCAAATTGCGGTAACAGCCAGTGGTAACAGTAAAAGTCAGCTTAGCACAGAAATCCAGGCAGGCATAAAACCCAAACTGTTTGCTTGAGAATATGGCCATGGGCGAGGCTTTCGCAGCACAGCCAATGATGTGGTGCTCGGGATTGGAGCAGCGCACCCTGGGTAGAGCCCAGATGAAACACTAGGAGGTGAAAGAGAAAGTGGTGATTTGTCATTAAGACTTTTCAAAGAAAGGCCTTTGCCAAGGGTCCAATTCATGCTTGTTATAATTTCACCCCAATTGCTCCCCCATGCACCAAAACACATTCTTCTTCGTATTTTGCGTATCCAAAGTACGCCACACAAGTTGCACCTGCTAGTCTGTGATTTAGTGCAAAAGCTATCGCAGTCCTCACGACACCAGGAATGTTTTGTTAGTGCTGCTATAAACTTTCTACATTAATCAAAGTGACAGGAATATTTCAAACACGAAGTCCTGTAATGTTGTCTCTGTTTAATGTGACGGACTCGGCTCGTCATCCTCTTAGCAGCATTTGCATCAGTGTTTGTCATGCAGCATGTTGAGCAACCGCCTCACGCTGTATATAATCTATCCTGGCTTCAAGTCCCTACTGTTTCTGGGCTCATTAATACTGAGAGGAGGTGAGGAAAGCCTTTTTCGGTGCGACTGCCAGGTACAGTTTCTCTTGGCTCGCGGGGCATTTGTAAAACATGGTGTCATAAAACAGAGAATCAAACGCTCCAGTTCTTGAATGGGATGTTGGAAAATTATTTACAGGCAAATAAAAATTGCGTGCAAACCATGTAAAAAGTCTCCCAGATTGAGTGTATGGTTCTGTTTAGCGGAAATAATTTTCACTCCGAAATTTGGACGCGTCGACTGCGATTTGCTGCAGACTGTTGTTAATCCCTCGCACGGGCTTGAAAGCTGATCATCTAAATTTAGCGCAGCGCCCAACAGTTGCTTGTTTGTGTGCGCATGCAGGAGACACATTAACGTGTTATTTTAAGCGTTCGGACAAAGGCATGTTGCTCGGTACCTTCCAAGCCCGCACACATGCACACACACACGCTCACAGATGTGCATCATCACAGGCTGATTGTTGTTGACCTCGTGTGATTGAACTGGTAAAGGGCAGCCAGTTGTGCAGCTGGGCCTAGCGGTCTGGCCTGGCGGGGCAGCGGGGAGTTAAGGGGAGAAACGGTATAGCGTGACTGCGAGGGAGCGCCGAGCAGCCACATCGTGACCCCTGCAGACACACTCTCAAGCTGGCGCACTGTGCTGCACTTGTTTCCCCAGCAGAGACAAAAGAGTGAGGAACTTCCCCAGACCTTCATTTGGGGTGTTTGGACAACTCCAAGGCCCCCAAAGTGCCCTCGGGGGCCTCTCAGCTGGCCTGGAGAGTGAGAGCGACCCAAGAAATAAGGCAAAACAGTGAACACTGAGCAATTAAGAGGGGAAGTGTATGTGTGTGTCTGCAAGAGTGTGTGAGCTGTGTAGTAATGGGGAATCTATGACATCATTGTTACAGGGAATTTATAAACGCCTTTTGTTATGTATAGTCGCCATAATTCAGATTTGTAACCAGAATTTACCAAATGAAGAAAGGTAAGGTCATTTAATCTGCTGAGGCTGCAGTGTCTCCCTTTTTGCGTATTAACCGATGACAAGAATTCAGAAGACAAATCTTACATTATGTTTTATTAGTTTGGGAAAAGCCTCCCTTTTTATCGACTGCGTCTAAGACTTTTATGGACACATAAAGTCTGTTCCACTCTATTATTATCATTAACGTATACAGGAAGCATGCATAAAAATCCAATATCTGTGTTGTTTATGTGAGCAGGATAGCCGTATCCAAGGTTTTATAGAACTATGACTCATGGTTTCTCCAACGCATTGTTTATTTGTTTGTTTATTTGCAAGCAATATATTTTGGTGGATAATGACCCACCTCAGCGAACCACAGAAAGCAGAAGGGGAAACATTTGTTGGCCGATGCGCGGCTTATTTTTCCAGCAAAACTAATGACCAGAGCAGTGAATAAAACAGACTGCTGCAGAAACAAAAGCAGGAGTCAAGAGAAACCAAAGGGAGCCTCGTCCCATGGATGTCTATAAGTGGTTATAATTATCCTCATATGGAGGGGCAGAAAGAAAACAATTGTAAAGCTTTCAGCAGAGACTGCTGTGAGCTGCGATGCCGAGACTTTATGGAAGTAGTTGAGAGGGAGAAGTCAAAAAGTTATCAAAAGAGGTTTTCAGACCGGGGAGAAACACAGAGGAGAAAGGTTTGGGTGTGCTTGCGTGAACGCAACTTGCCCTCGTCTGATGACGAATTGTCCGGCAGTGGGACAGGACGGTTCAGCCAGCTGGTTGGCCCCATCGGCGGGTTGATTGATGGTGTTGATGTTCTAAATCGGCCGCCAACACACCGAGTACAGGAATCGTAATAGCACAGCTTTAGATTGGCCCTGGAGATAGCAGGAAGTGGTCTGGGGGATGCAAGGAGGGGGACTGTAGGGGAAAAAGGACAAGTTCCCATGCATGCAGACCGGGATGTGAGATTTGAACTGCAGCTGCTGCTTTAAAGAGGCCCTATGGTCTGCAGAGGTAATGTTCAAGTGAGCATGCTGCGCAAGATCAACATGCGTGAGGGTTGGTGAAACCTCCATCGACTCCTGGTTAAACCATCCAGTTCCTATTCACAATCAGAGCGTTGTACGTCATATCACCAGAGCATCTGCCTTAGATGGCTCCCAGTCAGCTTAGTCATGTCCTGGCAAAACACGCGCAGGGTGAACATCACTTTGACAAAAAAGCTCTGGGTCAAAGAAGGATCATTACTGTCAGACAAGGGTCAGGACCGACGCTCTCATGTCCACTATCGGTCACCCAGTGCATCTGCAAGACAAGAGCTGGGGAGGGTTGATGGTAGAAAACGTACCACTTCCCTCTAATTGTAACAGGAGCCCCTTTATCATAGTCTCAGGCTCTCTGCATAACACACTGTACCTTTGATCAAGAGCAAGGCAGTCTGGGATTGTGTGGGAGGTTCTCAGATCTCGACACACGCAAGGGGGAAACGCGGGGCAGCTCATGGTTGCACTGGATCCTTTCCACCGTCAGTGCAGAAGATAATGAGATTTTCCTAAAAGTTCAAGTTGTGCTGAAGTAATTTTGAAGCGAGATTATGGTTCATTATGAGGGAAAGAAATTAATGTGACCCACCCACCAGCCTAGAAAAGATGTTTGGAGAGGATAACCTCGCTTTTGATCCAGATTGAGTCAATTAATCAACATCAACATATTTGTTCTGTGGCTGAACATTACCACTAATTTCTCCCGAAAAGCATTTGAATAAGTATTTGTAGACACAAACTTCAAAGAACAGCATGTTGCCTAGAGAGCAAAAATTTGGCGAATTCAAAATTTACACACTCCTTCAACAAGGCTGCAGAATCAGGTTTCCCACCAGTCACACGATACAACTGTGCAAGCTTGCAGGTGCTTTGTAGTAGTTTCCCCTAAAAATCCTCTCATGCAACAAAGTGCACACTTTTTAAATGCTTTTAACTCTGTGAAGAGAAGATAAAGAGTTTAAAATGATGTAACTTTGAGTTGACCTGTTCAGTGAAACACCTCTTCTCTTCCATTATGTGATTATCCTCAGCCCAGAATAATAAGTATAGGGAAAAAAAAAAACACAGACATACCTGGTGATATCGGCAGTATCAGAGCTCGCTGTACACGGCAGTAGTGTGGAGAGGTTAGCCCGTAGCTCTGATGAAAGAAAACCCGACTGATTCGGTAATGTGATGAAATCATGTGAAATTAAAAGCTTCAGCAGCCTGAATCATATCTGATTACTTGACACCGAAGGGCACGCGGGCTGGCGGTGTCACTGAGCTTTAGTTCTCCAAACTTTACATGCTCATCTGTCAGATTTTGACCCGTTGTCTGAGTGGGCCACAAGAGTGCATCGCTCTGAAATGAAAGTGGGCTATCATCTGCAAAGAGGAGCGCACCACTACAAGTATTCTCACTTGACGGGTAGGCTGCCATTTTGGAACCGGGACTGCGGCGGTATCTTTGCGGTCGTGCAAAGGTTTTTGCTGTGGAGTCTATTCGCGACACACAGCACAGCGCAGTCCTGGGCGGTTGGTCGGGGGAAGATAATGGGCGAGGAGCCAAGGAGTCGTCTGTATGAGCTGTTGTTGAGCCGTCGTCCCTCTGGCCTAAGGCCGCTCGCAGTGGCGTCTGTGAAGCAGTCCCATTGTTTGCGGCCTTGCATGTGCAGACATGGGCCTACACACACACTCTGACATAACGACCACGCACGCGTGCTTGCGCATACAGCGTGTGAATGCCTGGCACCAAGTCTACACGCTAATTCAATAAGATTCGAATTCTCGACAAAATGGGCTCGAAAAGTGTTTGGCCAGTTAACTCATGTCTTCTCACTTGTTTGCAGAGTAAATAGATGATTTTGCAAATTAGTCAAGCCCTTCCACAACAAGCAGGATGACAGGCAATACAGGGCAAATACAAAACTAAATAGACTGTATTATCTTTTCAATTTATTTCTATGATATAATGCATATAAGCACTCCCTAAGTACTATTTTATGTCAATGTCTAATACAATTAGACATTTGAATAAATGTGTACATATATATATTTATATGTATATATGTCTCTCTCTCTACATAGATATATATATACATATATATGTCTCGCTCTCTCTCTACACATATATATGTACATATATATATATACATCTTTCTCTCTCTATATATATCATTTTTTTCAATCTGTTTATCAATCCAAACATCTCTGGTCAGTCTAAATGTCTATATGTGGATGTGATATAAAACGGATGAATAAAGTGGCGCCATCTGATCTCTAGTGTCAGCCACACACACGCACACACACACGCACACACCTGCATGCTGTCCTCCCTCTTTCAGAAGGCTTTGCAACCACCCAGTGTATGATCCACTCTCTGGACATGTGTGCAGAGGTGTAATTTTCACCCTTTCCTCCTGAATTAGGACACCCCCTACCACACATAAACACACACACGCACACACACACACACACACACACACAGGCACACACACACAGAGTTCACCCTGGATTCTTGGATAATTTTGGTCACTTTTCACCCTTGGCAGAGTGGTGGTGTACAAATGACAGAGGCAGAGCAGGCCCTGCAGCTGTGTTTCTGAGACCTCACCCACCCCCTAGGAGGTAGTCACACACACACACACACACACACACACACACACACACACACACACACACACACACACATACACACACACACATTTGTTCGCACATACCACATACTGGCACAGCAGCAGAAAAAAAGAGAACTGTGGTTACCTCACTATTATGTTCTGCAACCATTGTGTGTGTGTGCATGTGTGTGTGTGTGCGTATATGTGTGTGTTCATGTATGTGTAACTCTCTCTCCTTTATCTTGTTCTCCCCATGTCTCTCTCTCTCTCTCCCGTTCTGCCGCCTCGCTCTCGCGCTCTTGTCCTCCTCCTCTCAGATCCTTCTTCCTCGCCATGATTTCACAGACCTCCACTTACTCCATTGTGCAGAGAAACAAAAAAATAAAAGAAACACAATCGCCTTGTCCTCTTTCTCATCTTAATAAGCAGCTCCAAGTTTGATAATTACACGTTCAGCCCGCCGCATGAGTTTCTATGCAGTGTTCACATCAGGGAGAAAGCCATTGACTCCGCTGTTGAGGGGAGCAACTATTAGGAATGACTGACAACTGTCCCCCTCCCCCTTTGGTCGCGGAGGCTGTAAAAGTGAGAACAGCGCGGATCAATTCTGTCTCCTCGTTAGGGAGTGTGTCCCTGAACACCACCATGTAACCATCGCAGCAGCCAGCGGACCACATACGTCGCGAGGCCCATAATCCATTCCATAACCTATCGCCATGTGCTGCCGATTAATGGGGTTTCTGCGGAGCGAGCGCCGAGGAGACGGCCAGACTGAGGGTTTTCTTCTGTGGCGGAAGCCAATCTGTTTAGGATTAGGAGAATAACTGGTGTGGCTGACACCGAGGCATCCAACGGGCCGGGCTGAGCCGAGCGAGGGAGAGAAAAGAGGAAGGAGCGCGGGGGGAACGTGTTGACAGGGAGCTGATTGTGTTTTGGCAGGCCCCTGGTCACTGGTGATGGTTTGAATCTCTAACTGGTGATTGTCCCGGGAGTCCAAAACGTGAGAGCCATCTGCGGCTGCTTAGTCCACCGTGCCATTCTTTGAAAGCGTCCTCCTTCCCGTTCAGAAATGATGTTATGTTCGTTTCCATTTTGCCTCATTATTACAACCTCCAGGTATTCATAAATGGAGCCGTTTTGGGGTATCATCTTATCCGCGATCATCAAAATAAAGGAAACTCTGTTCTCCCGTCCTGTGTTTCCAGACTGTTTGAAGCAGAGACATACCTTATCTGACTGCTCGGCACAGAGAGGCCTTCTTTTGTGAACCAGTGGCCCACTCAGCCATTATGATGGCAATCTTGATGATTAAAGAGCCGTGCAGCAAACTGGGCTACCTGTTGCCATGATGTCATGTCTCGTCTAGAGCAACTGCAATGATTAAGATTTAAGGCCATTAGAGGGCTTTACTGGATGCTGTTTGTGGAAAAATATCAATTAGCTCTTGGCTACAAAAAAGCGCTTTATGTTTTGGATCTCGAGCGCTGGCTCGTGGGGAACATTTATGGGCACGTTTAGGTGTAAATGTTAATTTGTTTTGTGGGCAGGGAGGGGTAGGTATGTATAAGAAACACTTCTTGAAACCGCACTTCTGGATCCAGACTTGACGCTAGCAATTATCACTCCAGGATTAAAAGGATCGACTCCTCAGTCTTGACTCTGGGGTTATTGGTAGTGTGTCTGCGTCTGGGTTCAATAGCATGGAGCCATATTAATCTACCAGTGCACTGCCACAATTAGTCTGAGGAACTGCACTATTTACATGAAACAAATCTTTGCAAAACTCTTGGTCAGCTGCTTTTGAAGCTGTGTATTTTGTGAATTAAGTGATGGAAGTGTCTCCATGTGCAATACAAGGAGTCACCTGTAGTGCAAACAAACAGAGAATCATTGCCCGGCTTATTCAGCTCCCCTCAGATCCGCACTGCATTTTAACATCTTTCAGCTCTTTGTTTTGGTTGTCAGGTCCCCAACTTTACTGCTTCGGTTTCACGTCCATCAACAAGGCTTCCAGGTGTGGCAGCCAGATGTTTTCTGTCCCGATGGCCCCTCTGCACGTAACCTGCTCAGCACCAAACAGCTGACCAACTTAGTTAGTGTCTACTTTGAGCACCTAATGGTGCATTTATCATCCAGAGAGGGAGACATTTTCCTCACTACATTTAAGTGCTCACACCTTTGCCATCAGAATAATTCAAATAATGTCTGTGACATAGTTACAGTGCTGCTATTTTTTTGACGTGGCCCCAGTGGACAAAGACATATTACAGCAATTTCGACTTTTATTTGTTGATATTTAGTTTGTCAGGATCTCCATTAGTTACAGCGTCACAGCAGGGTCTTTCTAGGGTCTACAGAAGCTTAAATGGTGACAATACACCAATAGCTTACACCACAACATGCCACGTTACAGAATAAACAGTGCAACCCAATTACACAATATTCACATTCAAAAAAGAAAAATGGGTGGCTAAAAACAAGATTAAAACACTAAATCTGAGGAGAAAGGTACTCAGAACAAGTGATATTATCTGTCAGAACCAAATAGTTTGCAGTGCAACACTCTTCGGGTAAGAGTGATACCACAATAAAGTTGTATTCATCAAATCTTATAGATTTTGACTGTATTAACATAAAGTGTAAATAAAAAAACAACTTTCAGCTCAGATCAACGGGCATCAGCAGTATTTTTTATTGTGTTTATTGTGAGGTGGATGATGAGAAGGCGAGATGCAAACACAGTTTCACCTCCACCTGTACAAGTCACAGCAGATCATCCAGCTTTGACGATTGGACACAATGTGTGGATTATTTGCTCTCCTCCTCTGTCTTTATTGTATCTATCACCACATACTGTGTCTTCTTGCGTCCGTCTCTCCCTCCCACCCTCCCTTCCTCCTCGACCCTCTCAGGTGGCTGTGTCTCTGCCTCGCTCGCATGGAGGCAGGCTCTCCGGTCTGCCCGGGGCCTCGGCCTCTGAAGCGCTCCTCTGGGAGACTCTAGCTCAGACCCGGGCCTGTGCTCCTAATGCAAATGCACAGCCACACTCAAAGTGAAAATCTGAGAGGCTGCGGCTCTTGGAACTTCTTTTTTTTTTTTACACAGTCACTCACACACCGCGTAACACAGATACCTTTGCATGCAACTGAGACACCCGGCTCGGCCTCTCCTCCTCGGTGCTCCATCCTCCCTCAGGGCGGTGTTGTTTTTGGCCGGGGCCGGGACATATGTCACTGGGGAGCGCGTGTAGTGCCTGGTTAATTAGGTCGACCTCAAGGCAGGCATAAAAACGGAGGCGATATTTATTAGGCAGCGTTTTAGCTGCTTGTCATGTGAGCGTGTCAGCGTTGTAAAACAAAGTCTGAATGAGTGAGTCAGAAAATGTTCTGTAACGAAGCGTCGCAGCCCCGCTGCTCACGGAGAGATTGACATGTCAAGTTTCTTTGCTGCGATTCATGAGCACATCCTGGTGCTGTGCTCCACGCACACCCTCACGGAAGATGTATCCGTCTCCCAGCAGTATTTATTTGTTGTAATCAAGCGGACAGAGCGATGTTTGTCCTCCCCGCGCATGCTGTACACGACTCCTCTCAGAGCAAAGGAACAACACGGTTACACACCAGAAGCCTCTGTTAGTGTGTGATAATTTACGACGGCCATTTTGAGGTGGTTATGTAAAGGCAGACTTGTTTAATTTTGCACTGAAAGCTAATAAATCCCAGAGGTGGCGTGAGTTAGTGTGACTGCAAACTGTTGCAGAGACATGGATTAGTCGCAGCCTGAAGGTGTTGAGTCACTTAACAAGTGAGAAGGAGTTCAGCGGACTATGTTTATGTGTTGACATTGTGCATTCTCTGCCGTGTATTTACTTCTCCACGTGACAGTGTGTGGTAGACCGCAGTATAGGCAGCTTTCCTGTTTACAATCCGAGATGCACTCAAAGCAGCGGGATGTATGGCCACAATAGCATGATAACACCTCCAGTTTATAAAAATAAAATGACTCGCTGGAAACCAGCAAAATTATTGTTTAGCTTCCAGTGTTGACAGAAATTTGTATGTGGCACTTTCTCCCTTTTTCCCCTTTTTGCTACTGTTCTACACAAAGTGTTGGGGAAGCGACTTGGAAATGGTTGTGAGCCGAGCCTCTTGTTCTGCACCTCTGCTTTCATGGACACGCTCCATTTAGACTTGAGCATATTTGCGAGACAAACTGCAAATTGAATACAATACTCTTTGTTTGGATTGTTTCAGGGGGTCATGAAGTGCTTCAGTCAGCCGCCTACCCATGTCTGGGTATGTAAGTGAAGGCATATACTGAATTATTTTTTTAATAAATAATTGAACTGAGCTCCCAAACACTTTATTTTTAAACAGGCATAACAAGAATAACAAAGACAACAATCCATTCCTGGTCGTCATGTCCCCGTTTGTGTACAAACTTCAGATATGAAATGTAAGTTAACTATTATACAACAGGGATAGATGTGACGTAATGTGACGCCCTCCCACCTCCAAAATACTTTGCATAAACCCACCTCTGTGCAGGTACTCAAGTAAATAAATGCACACAACTGTATATAATCACCATATGCAGTTCTGGTTCATCCTCTGAATCTGGCTCAGACATGTAGCCACTTCACAGCTGCATCACTGCAGTTAACATTCAGCTTTAGGGAAAAACTCTATTGTCCCCAACTCGGACCATAAAGTCACAACATCCTTCATGTTAGTGACAGAAGATCAGTCTAAAACCATTGTGTGGTTGCCAGATAAACATGAAATGGATCTGTGCAGGAAGAGATCATAATACTCCCTTACCAGAAATAGAATTTTAAAAGGCATCTGAGGCATTTCTGATTAA
Source organism: Karalla daura (assembly GCA_029224185.1). Taxonomy (NCBI): domain Eukaryota; kingdom Metazoa; phylum Chordata; class Actinopteri; order Chaetodontiformes; family Leiognathidae; genus Karalla; species Karalla daura. The sequence goes on from CM055205.1 coordinate 11,812,282, forward strand.
ACCAATGTGTTTCACTGGTGTCTCCATGTTAACACCAGAGAACAAGGATTAATTCTCCGATGTTGCTACTTGTTTTCTGCACATTTTATAATAAATGGCGAGGATTGCAATAGGGTGACATTTTCCAACCAAATCAAGCTGTCACCATGTCAGACTCATCACTCATTCGTGTCAAAGGAAGCATTCAGCATCGATCACGGAGCCAGACAAACAGTGGCAATATTATTTTGCAGGCATAGAAACTGGGTGAGCTGTTTTACCTTAGAGTCAGCCTCTGTATAAAATCCATCACTCTGTTAAAATCCAAGACAGTGACCACATCACCAGACCTGCTCAAATGCACAGCACCTGCTGCTTTAAACCTCGGGCTTTGCCTGTTTGGGACCTGCAGGGGATAAAAGCCAGCAGTCACTCAGTAATTTACCGAACACGTCTCTGCCATCCTGACCACCCCAAACCTCCCTTTCACATGACCATTACAACTGCTCAGGACCTCTGCCACGTACCAAACGGGGCCGAAAAGGGAAAATTTCCTACAAAGTAAGCACCGAGATCCTCGACCTGATGGAAATTCTTCCTTTTCGTCCTCTTTCTGATGGCTGTTTGGCTGATGTAAAACACAAGAGCATTCACTTTTCATTTTCTTTTCCCTCTTAAGCGAAATTCCAGCGAGAAATAGTCTGTGCGAGGAAAAACATCCGCCGCTCCTTTCATACCCTTCAGTGTGACATTGATGTGGCGTGTCTTGCGCAAACTCTCTGCGAACCAGCCCGTCGTTCTCCAGCAAACACAAAGACTATTGTTTTTGGCCGCGTACGGGGTATTTTGGCCACTTCACACCTGCCTTTCCCAACGGTCGGCAGCACGAAGGCAGGGTCATTTGTTTTCTGTGAAGTGCACGTATTTTCCTCCGCTGAATGGACAAATGTGTGATTGTCCAAATTACACAAAAGGCCGACTACCTGACAATTGTTCCCACGGAGACGGATTCATGAGCAGCCGCAGACGAGGACCTGAATGACGTTGACATTAAGCCGAGTTCTCACGTCCGAGCGGCGTCTGAGAGCGGACTGACTGTTGTTCTACGTCACGTCCTAGCCGCCTCCGCTTTGTGTTGTGGAAGCTCCTGTAGCACTGTGGCGCGAGCTGGTCGACTCAGGGGTTCTGGTTTCCTGGTTCCTGGCGCAGCGGAGAGCGGGTTGCGGTCTGGAGCGGGGGTGCCAGCAGAAGCCATGTGATAGGCATTACCTCAGAGCGAGGGTCCGTGGAGATGATTATACTTTAAGAGTTTTTTAATGCTCATTAACACTTCTGGCTCGTCATGGGCCTGGCTTGGAATCCTGGCCTCCTCTCCCATCAGCTGACATGAAGCTGGTAAAATGAAATAAAAAAAACAGGAGATTAAGACAGTGAACAGCCCATGATAGAAATCCAAAAGCTACGCTGTATGAACAATAGTGTCGAGACGTGAATGTATCATTCACAGCCGCGGCGTGGAGACACAAACCAGACCTTCTTAAGGCGCCATAAACGTCAAGTTACGGCGCTGCTACCTAAATACCTTCACACATAACATTTCACAAGGAGCCAAAACACATTACCCCGCTCTCGGGATTGCCACACCTTTTCCAATGTGTCGAGCAAAGACGGCTCCGCACCACACACAGGTTCTTCTGCTCATTTTCCCTGCAAGTTACAATCGTTTGTTGTTCCTGGGATTAGAGGAAAATATCAAACTTGCTGAGTGTTGTTAGGCTCATGCAGTGATTGTTAGTACAGCGCTGTCGTAATAGACTTACAAATAGGTATTTTCCACCTCGCGTGCATGAATAAATGTGATAATGGTGAGAGCAGCAGGATTGCCTACTAGAATTAAACATAGCTCTATTACACTATTTAAAATTATTACTCTGTCTCATAATTTTACGAGCCACCGTTCAATGGTCTTCTCTAGTTTTCTCCGTTCGACTTTAAACTTCAAGCCTCCTTGGCTCCGGCCGTTTAGCATAAATTATTTAGCGATGGCCACATGCTTCACTGCAGAAACATTAGAAAGTTGGAAGGAAAGCCCCAGCGCTGGTCGCCGACTCCTACAGGGAGCTGTTGAAATGGAGGACATAATTTCTGGTTGACGTGTTACATTTATAAATATGATTCCTCCTGCCAATCTCCATGCTGAAAAACCTCAAAAGTTTTCCCTTGATTTTACAGCAGTAGGCATCTCGGTTGTTCTGCTGGCGCGGGTCGGCCTTCACGGCCTGGTTTTTCGGCTGCCTGCGAACGCTGCCAGACCCTAAGAAACTGAGACTAAGGTCTTCATCAAACCATAACACTGACCCAGACACTAATCACAGGTTGCTGCAGCAAGTCCTGATAGCTGGAGTATTTATGAATGCTGCAAAAATAGCCAGTTACCATCTACTTCCTCTGCCCCTTCTTTATGAACTGACCCAGGGATTCATCCTGTCAGCCGTCAGGGCCTCATGTTTTACAGTGGATCAGGTGAAGCTCATGACGCATCACGCATGTCACTCGATAGCTCTGACTTAGACAGAGACAGAACAATTCTCAGTTGATTTGACAGCACGGCACTCCTTGGAACCACAAGGATTTTCACCTTAAAGGGATATCTCAGCATTTCAGTGAACAGTCTCACCTGCTTTCCCACCGAGAGGGAACCTGAGATTATGTTTACCAAGCATGAAGACCGGTATCAGGAAGAGCAACTAGATGCTGTCAAATCAGGTGCAAAAGGGGTGTTAAAGTGTACCTGCTAAAAAAAAGTACAAAGGTTTATTGTGACGTCAGGCAGTCCACAAACAGGAAGTTTTCTGCCAATGTCACAACAGCAATAACCAAGATTCTCCCAGGTCAATGCACTCTATGGTCCGCATGAAGCAGAATTTGAATTTTGAGGAGATGACATGCTGTTGTGAGTAAAAAGACAGTAAAGATAATACAGGTTAAATGTGCAGCCATACAATGTTTCCATTGGCTTTTTGTTTGTTTCACTTTTGACAGGGCCAAACCAGCTGTCTCCAGCTTGGTTAAACCTACTTTGACTTGTGAGTTTTCTCCACAGGGTGACTGGGCAAGGAACTCAGACATCACGGACAGGCTCAAAGTAGAGCCGCTGCTCTTCTGCATTAAGAGGAGCTGGTTGAGGTGGTTTGGACATCTGGTTTGGACATGTGTCAGGATCCTCTAGGAGGAGTTTCCTCCTGCTCGTGGACAATGAGACGAAATAAAAACTAGACTGCAGATTTCATCCCAGTGTTCTTAGGTCATTCTTCTTAAAGACAAGCGAAACTCCCAAATTGCTGAAAAATCTTTTGTTTATTTTTCTCCATGCCATGCGTGACAGGGGTCTGCTGGAGCCTGTCCCAGCGCTCTCAGGGCCAGAGTCAGGAAATAAACCCTGGACAGGCCAACAATCCATGGCACAAAATAAGACTGACAGTCTGACTTAATGTATCACTAACGGTGGAGACATAGGCTTGACCTGTGTGCAAAGGTCTCTGAAACAACATTGCAAGATCTTCCATCATCAGTGAGTTTGGTTTATGCGATCATTTTGTCTGTGCTTTCCATCAAACTGCGGAGACTTGAACATTTATGCAACCTCCCAGTGAATTACAAGGACTTTGCAAAACTCCCTGCAGTCTTGATTAATTTGATTAATTGATAACACAGGCAGGTTACGGATTGCGGCAGAGGATTTGTTCAAGGTCTAACATTGAAAAGGCTGAAAAACAGCGAAGGGACACTCGGGTTTGTTTTGGCTCTGGAGCCGTGTTCCATTCGACGAAATGGGTTTGCAGACTACTGGTGTGGAGCCGCTCTCTTTTATTTGACTATGTGCCTCGCTGTGAGAAAGGAAAAAATGGCTTTGTATAATCACCAACCAGCCATATGGCCCAAAAAAAAGAGAAAAAAATGTTGGCAACTGTTTTTTTGTGCAGAACATTAAAAAAGAGAGCAAGAGAGAGGGGGGCGGGAGGGGAGAGAGAGAGGCAGAGGGAGACGTTTCTGACCGCAACTCATAAACCGCACTTTATTTAGATTGGCGTGCACCCATTATTTGTTCACAGGGGCTTTCAGTCAGTCTGAGGGAAATATGTTCCAGCATCTGGGGGGGAGGAGGGGGGAGGAAAAGGGGGGGATGATGATGGAGGAGAGAGAGCGAGCGACAGAAAGAGAGAGAGAGAGGAGGTGGGATGAACTCTTGCCAGGTGTCGGCCGTTGCCATGGCGTTCCATCAGGCGACTCCATTGCAGCTCGGCGGGCTCATCAGAGGCTGAATGCCAATGGGAGGGCGTTTGTGCCGCAGAGAAACCGAAAGTGGCTCTAAAGCACCGGGCTCAAACCAGGCCTCCACACCCCCTCTCCCACACCCCCCCTCCCTCTCCTGGCTGCCACCCACCCGCCCCAGCCTGGGGGAATGTATAGAATGTGACCTGTGTGTGTGTGTGTGTGTGTGTGTGTGTGTGTGTGTGTGTGTGTGTGTGTGTGTGTGTGTGTGTGTGATTGACAGCGAGAGTCTATATAATGCACTCAGGCTGGCTCTCTCGGCTAAGTGTGTGGATTCAACGATTTCTGTGCCACATCGGGGAGAGAGGTAGAGGGAAGATTTGCCCTGTACAGAGACAGATTTCCATTTTGCTTTTAATGCATCCAAGCTCCGTAACCTGTATGGGTTTCATGTAGTAGGTGGGGCAGGGCCTGGGGTCCCTTTATGCCTCATGCCAGGAATTCATTTTTTAACATCCAGAAAACGTGATTTGCTTCAAAATCCCAAATATCGGTGACATTTAGTCTCCGAATCGTGCTTCCATTGCATGAATGGTGTACATTATCACCCCCCTCCTCCTCTTCCTCCTCCTCCTCCTCCTCCTCCTCTCCCACCACATGCTTCCTCACGCAGATTCCACGCTCATGAATATTATGTGGCATTGTCGCAAAATGTCACCGTCGCCATCATCATCATTGATACACAAAACAGGCCTATCTCTATTCACCTATATTCCTGCTCGGCTGCCTGCTACAGTAGGCTCCATAATTCACACAGTGAATAGGCCTCGCGCCGCTGCGACTCTTAGCAACTGTTGCTATGTGTAACATTGTTGAACCCCACCTCGCGCTCGCTCTTCAAACGCGAATGACTAATCCATCACGGAGCGCACTGAAAGCTCTCGGCGAGGCCTCTGGAGCCGCTTGACGCCCCCCGTGACCCTCTCCTGGATGTTTCCTCATTACTTCATAATGTATTCACGCTTATGCTTCCATGGCGCTCGCCCTGGCCTCGTAATGGGAGGAAGCAGTGAGCTGTTCCAATGCATACGAGCGCGGGCACAATTTGCACTTCATTTTATTAACAAAAAAAAAAAAAAAACTAGGCAGCCCGGCTTCTGGTGGGGCCTCGCCAAAGCTCACCAGGCCTCCTCTGGCAAATTTCCTGCAACGTGACGACAGGATAGAGTCTCTCAGCATCAGTGGGGTACCTCCGCCGGCCCCCGGGAGATGCTGTCATTATGCGTGTTTGCAATCACAGGAGTTGAATACCTTGGCTGGAAGTGAGAGGGAGAGGACCGACGGAGGCAGGAGGGGTGGGGGGGTGGGAGGGGGTGAGTGGGAGAGAGATTTGAGAGGGAGAGAATGAATGTTTCGGCTCCTCGGCGGTGTTTGGAGCTTTCTGAAATGCATGTGCTATCATAGCAATGTTGTGTTTACCGCAGCGGGGGGCAAACACAGAGTCGCAGTGGAGAGGCGCGGAAACGCCAGACACAGTAAAATGAGCAAAATACATACATTAGGACTCTCTGTATTCACCACACACAAGCCGAGCCGAGGGGGGAAAAACTCATTTCAATATAAATGGATGACAAGCAGCGAGTGTGTGTCTTTATATCAGCTTTTGAACATCTCTCTCTCCATCTCTCTCTCTCTCTCTCGCTCCCTCTTTTTTTCGCCCCCATGGAAATATCCTGCAGAAGCCCTGGGACGAGTTTTGCTGGGAAGTCAGGATGTCAATGTTAATTTTCTTCCTGTTGCTAAGGAGACTCTCTCTCACACACACACACACACATACGCATACACACACACACACACACTCACTCACAGAGGCCCTGGTTCCCTCCCCCATGGTCACCGTGCTTTCAGTCAAAGACGCCTTTCTCTTGCCAGCCTTCTTCTCCATTGTGCAATCAGACATGGAGGAACATCTCTGCAGCAGGACCGGGGAGAGCCGCAACATCTGGGGGCTGTATTGATTTCCAGTTCAGTGTGTGTGTGTGTGTGTGTGTGTGTGTGTGTGTGTGTGTGTATGTGTGTGTGTGTCTCCCCAGTGAGCTATTCAGAGCAGCTACCTTAGCGCAGAGCCAATCTTCTGCTGTGATTGTCATGCCAGTGTTTTGATGGCGGGGCGCATGTCTTACACTGGAGTCGCACTCGCGAGCACTTTAATGTATCAATACCATACCCCCACCCCCCCGCGGGCCTGCAGCCTTAGCTGGTAGCCACATCAAGGGGAAATTGCTAATGCGAAGACAAGTTGCAGGGAAAGCATCGTAAACAGCGAGCCTTTCTGCCTGTCAACGCCTAGCGAGGAGTGGAAATCAGTGAAACAAATAGCTGTTGTGGCGCTGCCACAGTCACCTTTCCGGCTGACACACTGTGCTAGTTATCATGTAACACGTCAGGCGCTTCGAGGTGGGGGGGGGTTTAGATGATACACGCCCCACCAGAGACATAGCCCCACTTCTCACCTCGCCAAGGGCCCGACGAAGGCCCCCGCAACCGCACACAAACCGCAGCCCGGGTCATTCAATTATCTCGGGCTCCTCTAACGCACTCTCAGCGGCCTTGTCGGAGAAACGTTTTCTTTTTTTCTTTTTTTTTTCCTGAGTCAAAATCAGTCAGTTAAAATAGGGGCCCCTGGTATTAAGGGAGGGCAGGTATAGGTGCCCCAGTCCAGCTCAAAGCTCTGGATCAAGGTGAGCAGGTTCAGAAACAGTTTCTCGCCTGCAGCTGTTTCCTTGCTCAGGGAGACAGACAGACACTCCTCGCTCCTCTATGAGTGTATTTACATTTAGTCATCCAGCAGACACTTATATCCAAAGTGACTTAATCATTCCAGCTGCATCACATAGAATTACAATAAATATTGCTCTACATTGTCCAGACTACCAAGTAATGAGAGCCCAGATTAATCAGTCCTAATGTATACGTATTCTCTTCAGAATCTACAAAATTGGTCATATTCCATCTTTCCCTCTGTATATCTGCACTGTCTGCATTTCTGGTTGGATGCCAAATTACGTTTCATTACCGCAAGTATCTGCACCTGCACTGAAAGTTCATCATTGCTCTGTGTTTCTTTGTCTTCTCTGTGTGTGGTTCCTACTAAGAAAAATGTCTGCAACAGGTTGAAAGTGGAGGCTGTCATATTAAAACAAACACCAGAGAAGAGAGAGTTTTCCGTGATGGACTTTATTCAGCTTCAAACAGTCAGACAGACATCATTTTCCGTTTGTCAAAATAAACATACGAGCATATCAATTGGTTTAAGTGCAGATTTTTGCAAATCAGTTTAATGTCATACAAACATTGTGATTTGTCCTTGTGTCACACAAAGATAGATTCACTTCTAGATCCTATAAAATGTCTAGACGCCGAGTGTGCCAGTGCCCCTCATGCTTAGTCCGACCAACATTAACAGCATTTTGTGAAAAATGAGATGAACAAAGGAAGCCAGACGGTGAACATGTGGCATTTCATTTTCAAAATTCGCTGCAATAATTAATGGATTATCAAACCAGTTGCACATTAAGTCCGCGCGAGTCCAGGGATATGTTCCCTCAGGCGTACAGAACACATACAGGATGTCAGCCACACACTCGCCTTAAACATGGAAATTGCCCCGAGCCAGAAGACGACATCTTAAACTGATTTCACCTAAGTGCAACAGAGTTGCTGGCTGAGGGCTAAACAGGGAGAAGACAAAAATGACAGGGATTTCACCATCGAATCCCTTTAGCGGGCCACTGACACATGAATGAGGGCAAAGAGAGAGAAAGGAGAGAGTCGAGGGAGAGAGAGAAAGAGAGGGAGGGAGAGAGGGAGAAAAAGAGTAGACAACCAATTTGGGAGTAATGCAACTAAAAACTGACAAGTGTAATTTCATCCATCTGGGCCGATGTGTAAAAAGCGCTGCTCTGAACATTCCCCATGATTCCCCCTGATTGATCTTCCCCTGGTCTGAAACACCTATTATTAGCCACGAGCCTAATAGCACCAGGATGGCTCAGCGCTCTCCCAGGGGCCAATTCTCCGGTCATCTGCCCCTCACTCACCACAGCTGTGGAAACCAACCAGGGAGAGGGTGGAGAGACCGGGGGTGGAGGGGAGGGGAGGGCGGGAGGGGGCCCAGGAGATGGAGCTGCCAAGCGGGGATGGAGGCGTACCTATAGAGGGAGGGGAGGGAAGGGGGGGGGGGTGAAGGAAGAGGAGGGAGGGGGGTTAGGGAGTGGGTGCGAGGTTGAGGGAGAGAGGAAGAGGAGAGGGGTAGAGTGGGTATGAAGAGGAGTGTAGAGAGGAGAGAAGGGGGGGGGGGGGGCGCTGGATGGAGGGAGAGATGGAGACCAGTGGCTGGACATGCACAGAGGGGGAGGGAGGAGGAGGCGGGAGGAGGGAGGAGGGGGAGAAAGAGTGGAAGGTGGGCGTGATGGAAAAGCCAGGGAGAGATATTACAGAGGGGGAGATAGGGAGACAAAGAGAGGGGGGAAAAAGTTATTCCCACAAACAAAATAAAAAAAGACAAACATCAGATTTTTATCATTTCTACTTTACACACATTATTTCCATGATCTCATGTTAAATCACCTTAATCAATGTTTATCATTCAAAAGCATCATAAAATATTCAAAAATGCCCTATTATGTACTAGAATGTAATTTTAGGCCAGTGAAAGAGGTTCATTTTCAATTGGATCTGCAACCCAGATAATTCAAGATTCTCAATGTACGTACAACGAAATATGATATGGTGCAAACAAGACCGGCCTCTGAGAATATGAATAAAAGCATTGAAAAGAAAAGGAAATTATTTACACAATAAATCCATGCTTAAAAGAGTTTATTCATAATTTTAAAAAATCCTTAAAGTTCCAGTAAATAAGTGGATGAATGAATACAGAAATATGTTTTGTGACATCAGCTTCATCTTATATCTGCTCATAACTATACAGTACAATGATAACAAATGCTCTATAATACACTGTAATTTAATTTCAGGCAGATTTAGACGTTTATTTACAACCGGAAATAAACAAGTTGAAGCGGCTACAAACGGACAGTCAATGAATGAACGAATACAGGGAAACACAAATGGAATTTAATTAAATATGTCTGATAGTGAAAGTGTGATATTTGTTTGTTATTTGTTGTTTATGTTCTTACATCTGCTCATACTGTCAATATTACATAAACATAACAAATGTTTTATAATGCAATATGTTGTAATTTTAAGCAATTTTAGGTAATTTTAGGTAATTTTAGTTGTGTTTATTTACAACCGAGTTGTTGTGTTTGTCCTGTGATATTTGTTTTTACAACTCAGACTCCATTTGATATTGTTTGTTTTATGCTGTCTGTTCGTATAATGGAGACAGTGTAACACAGCGACTGAGTCCAAAACGAACTCAGATTCTGATTATGAACGAGTGGAAGCTGCTGCAAAACAGATAACGACAGAATGAATGCCAAAAAAAAAAAACACAACTGTAACAGCATCGAGTTTTCTTCAGAGGTGTGATATTTGTTGTCAAATATGGTGTCTTTCCACGTCCTTATATCTGCAACATTGTGAAAACTTAATAAATGTCCTGCTATTAAACGCTAAGTGGGGGGTACTTCAAGTAAAGTGTCACTAATTCAATCACGATTTTTCATGGAAATGAAGCAGAGAGAAGTGTTGGATTCACTCTCGAATCCATTTCCCAAACAGCAGTAATGAAGCACACAGGGTTTAATGTCCGGAGCTCACAAACTCCAAGGTGAGGTGTCAACAGTAAGAAAGTTTTTCAGCGTGGAGCAGAGTGAGGGATGTTGACTGCCGCCCCAGCTCTCACTCTCTCTCTCTCTCCTTTTTTTTTGTGCGTGTGATTTTGCGATGGATGGAGGTCAGAAGTCATCTGTTAATCGGCCCTTCAGTCTCTTTGATTGAGTGAGCCCTCAGGTGAGGCGTAATGCATTTTCAAGGGCAATGATGACAATAATTGGCTACCTTCACTTCACCAAAATGGACAAAGTCCTAAAAAAAAAAAAAAAGAAAAAAAAAGAGAAAATTTCTCTCATGCACTCGAATCTGACAGTTCAGAGCAAATGAAAATAAAGGCTGTGAGGGCTTTCCAGCCAACAAATTAATAACGGTGATATGATGAGGCTGGCTGCAGGCGTGATCTCTTGGCCAAATCATTAAGCTGATCTGTGATCAGGGGTGTGTTAACTCAGAGGACTCTGGATTATCCTGCTCTCGTCTGTTTAAGTATGAAGCTGTGCTTTCATTTTCAAGGCCCGAGTGGTTTACGTAAGGTTGTCCAGTGGTTTCCAGAGGAAAACACTGACTATGATGCTACAGGCCCCCAAAATCTAGGACTGAAACTATAAGCCTGTTTTTATTCAGAAATTATGTCTACATCTTTAAGACAGATGGATCATTTGCAATCAATATAATGTCATGCTCGTCTTGTACATTACATCTGCAGCAGCGTTAGTTTAATCTCAGGTAATTCTGAGCCTTTTAGGGACTTGTCTAAAAATGTATAATGAGTACTTTTTGCTCTCATGTCTCTATTTTACATCCTCCAACACTAATCCTTAATTAAGTTATTTCATTTTCACCATTCCATATTTTTATTGTGGTCGCAAATAGCAAATATAAGATTTGAGCTGAAGGTGTGATGAATGGAAGGATGATGATGATTATGATAATAGCGGCCCCAAAGGAATCACCAAAATCAAGAGCCTAGCTAAATAATAGTAATAACAGTAATAATGGAGATGGTGCAGGTGAGAGCTGTGGGGACGGGGTGGGTTTAGCTAATTTAATTGTTTTTGAGTAAAACATTTGTGTTACTAACGTGTAAAATGTGTTTTCTATAGACAAATATTGAGGAAAGCATTGCTATCTTATAATGCGGTCCAAGAAAATGGTAGAACATTTTTATCTTTATAACTGAATGTGACATATGCTTATAAAGAAGCAGACGTTTGCACTATAAGCATTTGTCCACATGCATGCAGGAGATTGTTTGCTTTATTTCCCTTCCTGGCAAAAAAAAATAAATAACCAGAAAGAAAGGAACACAGTGACTCGGAAGGTGAACTTTGCAGCCTTCTTTTTTTTTTTTTTTTTTTTGCACCAAAGGCACACATCATTCAACCTGTCACTCCAACTTTCTGCATGCAGGGCCAAAGACCTGAGAGGGCAGAGCACACAAGACCCAACCAGCACCCGGCCGGACCTGAAATGCAGTTTCAGGTAGGAGTGTCTTGAGGAGCAGTGGCACAAAGGCTCCCCTGCTATCACCTGACACACTCCTTCGTCCCACAGCTCCTGAGAACCAGACGCGCTCGCCCACCACAGCCATGCTCCAGCAGGTGTGACTGCTTTTCTCTTCCCTTTTGCTTCCACTTGAGTTCACACGCCGCGCTCTTAAATTTCAAGCTCTTTTATTTTTGCTCTCTTTTGTGTGCAGCACTTCCTCCAGCGTGTGAGAGCCAGGACTTTCCTTGTTGGAGCACACACACACACACACACACACACACATGCACATACACACACACACATTGTTTTGTTTATCAGTATGCAGGATATTGTGTTTGTGCGTGTGCTGTCTTAGTGAGAAATGAATGCGGAAAATATTCCCACTGATGGGTTTTTGTTTTTTTTTTATCACAAAATTCAACCCTTTAAAGATTAGATTTCCATGCCACCAGAAGTCTCTTCATGGTCAGTCTTTTGTCTGTTTATTTCTCTTTTATGAGCTTCATCTGGTTGCATTTGCAGATGAGCCTCCTAATGGAGCCTTTTAATTAGTCAGCAGTGGCTTTATTTATCCAGCATATGCTCCGCATTTCAGGTCTCACTGTCATTATTATCCTATAAAGTTGTTTACTCAGGTTTATCCCATGCAAGTGTGTCTACACCAGGCCATTGGATGCCTGATAAAACACAGAACTTGTTATAGAATTAAACTGTATTTGCCTCTCAATGATACAGGGAACACAAGTGAGTGTGTCTCTTTCAATCCCATACCTTTATTTCTATAAATACCTCCGGATGAGCCTGGCTCCCACATGCTGCTACATTGGGAGATTTAGAGTCTCATCTCCATGTTTTTACAGATTTTCCTCTAAGCCAGTGTCATTTCTCCATCCATCAGGCTCCATGCAGCTTTTCCAGCCACCTGCCTGCACGGACACACACACACACACACACACACACACACGCACAGTTACAGCCTCCCATCCAGCAGCACAAACCCATGATCTGTCTGTGTCGCTGATAAATAATCCCCAGATTACACTTAATTATGTTCCCTCACCAGGAGGAGAAGAAAATAATCCCTACTGGAGGCCCTCGGTCCTGACATCTTCCTCCATCCTGCTTCTTTTTAAACTTACAATCCTTCTGTTGGGAAAATATTGTCACATTTGATTTTGGTTTTTTGCATTGGAAATGATCATAACAGGATTACATAAACCACATTGTCGCTTAACAAATGGTAGAAGATTTACACAAACCACATAATATAATAAATGGGAGAATATGAATCGTAAATATAAAATTATCAACCATTATTCAATTTATGGGTCGCAAATTTGATTTATATATTATGTGTCCAGACTCAAGCCTCTCAGAAATTCAGCTAAAACCAAATTTTGTCATTTAATATTCACTTTTCCATCCAGTTCATTTGCTCAGTGGTTGAAAATTTTGCCAGTTTGCTTAAGGCTCCCCGTTGTCAGGTCTTTTTTTTAAATAATTTTTTCTCTTTTTCTCTCTCCCTGTGTGTTTTTTCCCTCTGTCACGACAGATGAAAAGGGGCTCTAATTATTCCAGGAGGTTGGGAAATAAATGATTGTCTTTGAAGTAGGCCCGGGCCTCGGACTACATTAGAAGCCAAGCATGTGATTTGCAACTGTTGAAGTAAAAAAGCCCTCACTCTTCTGCTGCTGCTGCTGCTGCTGTTGCAGGTCCAGAGAGAGAGAGAGAGAGAGAGAGAGGGAGAAAAAAAGAGGGAAATGAGGAGGGTGGATTCTCTGCAAAAAGAAAATGGTATCTTTGTTTGCTCCCCTTTGTTTACCAGGGGATTCTTTCTCATTTTTCCTCTTTTTTTCCATTTTTTACTAATTCATTTCAATGGCTTTCAAACTGGAAAATGGAAATGTTGCTCCTGCCCTCTATTTCAGCGGCAGCGTCCTGGCAACAGAGCAATTTTCTATCATCAGGGATAAACGGCATCGAACAGTACATTCTGATAAAAAGAGAGAGAGAGAGGGAGAGGGGGGAGAGAGAGAGAGCCCATGATTGCTGGCCTTCCTGTCTGTCATCTATCGACCAAATCCTCTCCTTCAAGACCGACCACTGTGCTGTCAGACCTAATAATGTCGCGTATTAAGTCGAGAGAGGAAGAAAAAGGGAAGACAAACAGGGGAAGGGGGGTAGGGTGGGTGGGTGGGGGGGGGACCAATGCGAGGCCTGAAGCTGACTGCTCTGATTTGTCACCAACATAAAATTCAGATCAACTTTTTGGATCCGGCTCCTTTGTTAATGGTTTTGCTGTCCAGGATCCACCGGCTCAAATCGAAACTGAGAAATATGGATTTTATGGACCAGGCGCCAGCGACACGAGAGGAGAGGCGCATCTAGATAGATTTATAGATGGACACGTGTCATCGTGTCCTGCAAATTGTGCAAAAAAATAATAATTCTGCAATCAATTTTGAAAACGAAAATTAGCCAATTACGCATTAAAGTGAAGTACACGTTAAAAAAAAAACGAATAAAAAAAACAAAAGGAGCATGTCTCAGACATGCAGCCAGCAGCATCCTTCAGGTGAGAGCAGGAGCAGCGAGCAGCTGTGATGGTGAGCTGCTGCGGGCCTGTCACATTAAGGCCATTAGTGAGTGAGGGGCTGCTGCTGGGGCTGGGGCTGACTGCTGCTGCTGCTGCTGCCTGTGTCTGTGGTCATGTATAGCTGCACGACCATCACGCTACGCTTGGTCCATCTCCAGGCCCGCAGCCGCACCTGGCCGGGGCCATGCATATGCCAATTTAGCCATTTACAAGGAGAGATAATGTAATCCTAATTTATGATGCAAAACTTATTGTAGACGCCCCCCTTTACCACGAAACCCGCACTAATTCTGCTTTTTTCCAGCCTTTGTGCGGCGGCTGCTGCAAAACACATCAAAGCTGCTGCATAAGTGGGTTTGCATTAGGACGCCGTGCGTATAATCCATGTGCGTAAAAAAAGGTTTGGCCGCGGACGACGAATCCGGCTGCATTAAAGGCTGCTAAAACAGGTGATCTTTGTGTGTGATGGTTGCTCCCTCTCTGAATCTCATCACAGTGAGGTGCGATGCGTCCAAGCTGGTGTGCGACGCATAGTTCAAGCGCTTCCATGTTGTTGTTTTGTTTTTTGTTTTGTTTTATTTTTTCAAAAGACGCATCCGATGTGCGCACGAGTGTGATGGAGATTGGAGAAAAGCAGAAGGCAGCACAGCAGAAAAGAGAGGAGGTGAAGGAGGGGGAGATGTAGAACAAGAAACTTCTAAGATTGTACATCTTCCGTATTTGTATCCAATCCGAAATACAGCTACCCCATAGCAGTGCGTTAATCTGTGCGTAAAATGCGCAACGAGGTCACCGAGCCTAACACACTGTGACCTGACAGAGGCTGAGTTAACTATAAAAGGTGCAGGTCGCACCTGACACCGACGACATGAAAATATTCTCTGTTTCCGAGCTGCAGACATGTAGGGGAAATCCCAGGCCTGGAGTGATTTTTTAAGAGAGTCATTCATCAGCGTTTTATAAGACAGCTGGAAATAAAGACCACTTCTGTTAAACCACCGCGGCCATTGATTGTGCTGAAGGTCAATCATCTACTTAGGGACAGAGTGATTTCTCTTTTTTTATTTAAGCGAGAGATTTCGCAGCCGGTTCATTCTGTGATTGACATTTTTTAACGAAGGGAAATATATGGAAGAATTTCTCCACAAAAACGAGGCTAATGGGGCAGACGGACAACAGGGAGAGCAGGTGAGGGGAGATGAAGGAGGAGGAGAAGGAGGATGTAGAAGAGGAGGGAGTCCCGCTTTTTTTTTTTAGTTATCACAATTTTTTTGCAATCTTAAAACTGACTTCATGCGACAAGGTGGTTTTGTGAATAGTGCATAGGGCCCCCTGTTCGAATCCCGGTCGGAACGAGCCTAGGGCCTTTCTGTGTGGAGTTTGCATGTTCTTTCATGCATGTTTAAGGAGGATTAAGGACTCTAAATTGCCTCTATAGGTGAGACTGTGGGACATACACCTGTGTGTGTGTGTGTGTGTGTGTGTGTGTGTGTGTGTGTGTGTGTGTGTGTGTGTGTGTGTGTGTGTGTGTGTGTGTGTGTGTGTGTGTGTGTGTGTGATGGACTGGCCACCTGTCCGGGGCGCTACATCAGACACAGTCACGGTCCTAAACTGGTGAGATAATGGATGGATGTGTATACATGAAATGGAGTGATCACATCCTGCACGGGGCCGCGGTTTTCCTCATGCGCCTTCAATTAGACACGCTTGTCATCATGCATGCAGCGGACTACATCTTATAGACGTCTTTCTAAAGCACCAAGGTCGAGCTTGTCATGTTCTCTCTGTTCAGACAAATCCGCTCTTTCACCACTTCACTTCATCCCAAAAGCCTCCCAACACGCCTGCGGGACACCATGCGAGGACCCTGACACGGAGATCCCGCAGCTTCACAATCATGAGGATCCTGCGGCGGGGCGGCTGCGGCGGCGCAAGGCAGAGGATGCAGACAAGAGACAGGCATAGAGACAGGGTCCGTCCTGCCGCGAACCGGCTGCAGAGCACGTCTTTGTAGATGGGGAGGAAAAAAGGGTGCAGGATCTGGTTTCCCCTCTGCGTGTCCAAGTGGAACCCGCGGCTGCGGGATTGGCCACTGTGTTGGATCACTGAGGGGTGACCAGAGGTGCGCGCACACACACACACACACACACACACACACACACACACACACACACACACACACACACACATACGCGCCACTGCACTATGCATGTGTGTGCGTAAAACACAGAATTACCAGAGGCAATAAAATCACTCATCAGTGTCACAAAGGCGCATTCAGAGAGGGAGATCCTACCTGCAGCCCTGCTGGCGACAAAGGTCTCTATGATTTAAAATAATAATCTATGAGAGGTGGAGGTGGAGGAGGAAGAGTAGGAAGAACAAGAAGGAAGAGCAGTGTAATCCGTGGTGCGGCTCCCAGCCTCGGTGCGCCTTGCTCTGCTGCTCCGTCGCAGCAAAAATGATTATCCCGGCTTGGGTTGGTGCACTTTTTAAATCCCACAAAGTAAATAACAAGCGTGAGCACTGGCTGGGCGATAATAGCAAGGTACCAAGTTCTTGTTACACGAAAAAAAGGGAGAAAATTGAAACTAAACGCTGCGTTTAGGCAACCATTTTTGATAAGAGGATAATTGAGGCGACACTGGCGTATAATTAGGGGATAATTTATGCTATATCCACTTTTATTCCACCCTCCCAAAATAAATCCAGTCCATAATCATTACAGGCGAATTGTTCTTAATTTTTTATAGCTGCAATTTGAGTAAAGTGTGGCCGCTAATCAAATAGGTTTTCGTAGTAACTTGATTGCAACTGTAATTATTTTTCATCTCCGTTTTTTTTCTGGCGGAACATTGCTGCTGCTGCCGCCGCTGAAAGTGCTGCAAAACATCCTTTGAATACCTTTTGCGTTAAGAAATAGATTTTTATTCTTATTTGCGCGTGTGGGATCGCAGCCCCTGAGAGGCAAACTGTATAATTTACATATATTGAGGACCCTATCAGGCCTCGGATTACAGCAGGGGATAAAAGACACTGTCAGTTTATCTCCGTATCCACCCTTCTATCTGCAAAATCACCTATTGTACCTCAGGCCTATTGTTATGGGACGTGTCACATGTGCTGTAGTTTCTGAATTGTCGGAAGATCCTTAATCATATGGTCAGTAGTCCCCCCCAGGAGAAAACAGCAGTTATAATATATGTTACTTTCGGAAAGGGAGGGGGCTGCTCATTAGGCGAGTAATAATAATAGAAAGAGTTTGTGCAAAGATAAATGCACAATTTATAGTATGTGCAATTAAAAATGCTGATGTTTAAGAAGCACCATTGCTATGAAAAACACATGTATAAATAAGTATAATATTCAAATATTTAATACAAGTCCTGTTTATCTCGACTGTATTAGTTCGCACCTCCTCTAAAAAGTGATGTAAACATGTAAATGTGAAATTCTGTTTAAAATATGCAGCTGTTTAATTTATTTCATTATCGGTGTTTTATTTTGAAAATCCAAAATTCCAGTAATAGGCTTTTGGGAGATGTTTGTGCGATGCCTTTCTATAAGTAATTAATGCCTGTGGAGAGGAGGAGTTAAAAGGAGAGGCGCATATAGGCTCCTTCGTCGGGGTTAAATCAAAGCTCGAGCGTCGTGCGTAATTTGGAGACTCCGCCAAAATAAAAGCGAAGGGGAGATGGTTTTTGCGTGTGAAGCGCAACCCGCAGGAATTATGCGTCTTTTCCCAGCGTGTATTATTTCTGCGGATAGTTTTGCGGTGGGAGCTGGTAAGGTGGGTTAACTCCAGCTCAAGTCTCCGTGAATCGCACTGATGACGTTGGGTTGGATGACCAATCGGAAGGCGCTGCCCTTTGGAGACAAACCATTTTACTTGTAGTGTCTGCATCAAGTCTGCAAAGCGAGGGGGCTCAATTTTTAAACCAGAATCCACCTAAAAAATCTCGCCCTTAACTTATTTGCCCGGCAGAGGAGAAGAACGAGGAAGGAAAATCCGGGTGTTAATAGGACAATATCTGATCGGGAGAAGGAAAAGAGAGAGAGAGAGAGAGAGAGAGAGGTGGAGAGCGCAGCACACAGACACAGAGAGAGGGGGAGAAAGAGAAAGAGAGAGAGAGGATTTTTTGGTCTTGAGGGAGAGAGAGAGAGAGAGGAGAGAGAGAGGGGGGTGAGTGCTCTCAAGGCAGAAAATTCGATGATGACCATGACTACGATGGCTGACGGTCTGGAGGCTCAGGACTCGTCCAAGTCTGCCTTCATGGAGTTTGGGCAGCAGGCGCACTCGCAGCAGAGCCCCAGCCCGTCCATGTCCGGAGGAGGAGGAGGACACTACCCGCTGCACTGCCTGCACTCCGGCCCCCACGCTCCCCACCAGCACGACAGCAGCGCCCCGTACACCGGGGGGGGCAACACCTACAACAGGTCTCTGCCCTACCCATACGTGAGCCACCCGCACCACAGCCCCTACCTGCCGTCCTACCACAGCAACACGGGAGGACAGACAAGGTTAGACGGCACAGGTAAGACCAGCAGGACCCCCCGTCCCCTGCCCTCCTCTGTCTCGAGACGTGTCTTTTATTTAAAAAAATAAACAAAGAGGATTTTTTTCCCCTCGCCTCCAAAATATATTTTAAAAAAGACGCGCAAAAAAAGGGAAACGTGCTAAAATCTCCGTGCGCTCCGTCCTGTAAAGCTGCGTGGAAATGCCCGGGGTGTGAGCACCGTCCTCCACCAAGCTCCTCTTTTGGAAAATTAGGCAGGCAGCCCTGCGCATGTTGTAATTAGCATTTAATTGACATGTCATTACCAGCAATATCCTAAATATGACAGCGTATGAGGACTGCGAGGCGTTTAAAGGCAGTGGGAGATGGCAGTGTTGGATTTTTCTCCCCCCCTTTTTTTTCCTCTGGACTCGACAATTTATTATATCTCCACCTTCCCCGGGAGCATTTCTGCCGATTTTCTGACACCATCCAGCCTTCCCTCATCACCATCATCTCCGCCACCAGCATCGCCATCACCATTTTTGAATAATAACATTGATTGTTTTTGTTGCAGAGCAGCAGAAAACGACGGTGATTGAAAACGGGGAAATTCGTTTTAACGGCAAAGGGAAGAAGATCCGCAAGCCTCGGACAATTTATTCCAGTTTGCAGCTACAGGCGCTCAACCACCGTTTCCAGCAGACCCAGTACCTCGCCTTACCAGAGCGGGCCGAGCTGGCCGCATCTCTGGGGCTGACACAAACCCAGGTATGAGGAAGAGATGCACGGCCCGGATCCTCACATTATGGGATATACCTGAACATTATCATTATTATTATCATAATTATTATACCTCACACGTGGTGAATAATGATATCGCCTCGCAGCACGAAGGAATGGATAGAAATAAGGCATTTTTATGTGTGGAGTTTGTGTAGAGTACCAAAACATGCCTGTTTAGGTCAATTGGAAATTTCTGCTAGGTGTGTGTGTGTGTGTGTGTGTGGAGTGTGTGGAAGGTGTGTGTCTCCTATATGCGCTGGGATAATCTCCTGCAGACCCCTGTCACGCCATTTTGGGTCAAGAAAATCTGCTAAATATTACCATTACCATCATAATTAATTATTGCTTTTTTTTTCGTTTTTGCACAATCTCTCCTCTCATGTCATATTTGCACTGACCGCCGTCTTGTCCTCCTCCCCCTATTTCTGCAGGTAAAGATCTGGTTCCAGAACAAGAGGTCAAAGTTCAAGAAGCTGCTGAAGCAAGGAGGCAACCCGCATGAGAGCGACCCCATCCCGGGCTCCATGTCCCTGTCCCCCCGCTCCCCCACCATCCCACCCATCTGGGACGTCTCGGCCTCTTCCAAAGGAGTAAACATGCCGGCCAACAGCTACATGCCCGGCTACTCTCACTGGTACTCGTCCCCACACCAGGACTCCATGCAGAGATAGGCTGAGAGACCCCCCCACACAAACAAACCCACCCACCCACCACCACCACCTACAATTGGTGTCCTATGCTGGAGAGGAAGAAGAGGGAGGAAGAGGAGCAAGAGCTGCTCCTGGAGGACAAAAAACCCCTCAGCCAAGCCTCCGTGTGGTGACACAGACAAAGGGAACTAACCATTTTTATTTTTGAACGACCACAAAAAAAGGCTGTTTCAGTGGGCTCGCATATTTGTTATGCTTTCATTCATGTCAACATCTGATTATACCAAATACTATCAGTGACATTTTGGCCACGCGTGGGGAGGCACAGACTGGTTTTAACGCACCCCCTGTGGCGCACAGAGCCTTCAGCCGCATGGTGGACTCCTGACTGCTCTTTATTTTTATTTTTATTTTTATTTCCTCTCCAACATGCAAAACCAAGCAAATTGTCTGTCTGTAAATATACTCTGCGATTTTAGTTGTACATACACTTTTTATGTTTTGTCAGATTGAGTAAAACCGTGACTCAAAAGAAACCAAAAAGCTGCTGTTTGATTGATGATTTTTAGACTAAGAAAAAAATCTTCCTCTCTCTCTCTCCCTGTCCTTTATTTATTTATTTATTATTTTTTAAACGCTTCATATTGGGCCAACATCACACCATAACAGGCCCCATTTCCCTGCGTCCCCCTGGTGCGCAACATCCCTGACACACAACTTAATGGCACAGTGAGAAGCCATTTGAGCACAGCAAACATTTTAAATAAATCCCCGGCAAAAAAGGAGAGAGCTCTGAGATGAAGAAAGCTGCAGGATTATAGATTGATGACGGAGGAAATGAACTCACCCTGGCCCGCCGCTGGTCTGCTCTTGCCTCCTCAGACCTTCGCTCCAGGTCCAGCTCCGTCTTTGTCATTTCACCCTCAATTATTAGAAGTATTGACAAAATGTTTTCTCCCCTCTCTCCGTCCTAATGCAGGCCGCTAAATGCCAAGCTCCGCGGGATCGATGTCGAACAAAGCAGCCAGCTGCAGCGGCGTTCAATATGAAGGAGATATTTGGGACAATTTGTGGGTTTTTATCCAAGTGAGGCTTTTTTTTCCTCCTCTCCCCATTCTCATAAATGCAGGCATAATTAGGGTAATTTTTGATGTAGCCCGCTGATTACAGCGTTTTTACCGTCAAAGATAATTACCTGTAATTTTCTACCACTTTTAATACTAAAAGGCATCTTTATTTGGGTTTGAGGTAGCACAGATGGAACAAAAGGGAAAATTATTCGGTTATTCATATACAAATTGCCGAGAAGAGTGAGCGCTCGGGATATTATCTGAAATTACAACGCTGAAAAGCTTCATGCAGCTGTCAAGGCGAGGATGTCCCACTAGGCGCACATTCAGCCCCTTTACCTGCAGACTGGGTGGGGGTAGGTGGGATGGGGGGGTGGGTGGGGGGAGGCAGGGTGATGATGTGGTGGGGGGGCTTTCTCCTAGGCCATGTGCACCCTGATCTGCAGGCTGCAGGGAGCCCGGAGAAGCAGCCGAGTAAACATCAACACAGCTCAGAAACACAAAATGGAGGGGTAAAAAAGGCTTTGATGAGACAAGACAGACAGACAGACAGACAGACAGACAGACAGATAGATAGATAGATAGATAGATAGATAGATAGATAGATAGATAGATAGATAGATAGATAGATAGATAGATAGATAGATAGATAGATAGATAGATAGATAGATAGATAGATAGATAGATAGATAGATAGATAGGAGTGTATGATCAGACATATAGCTAAAAATGGATATCATGGGCTAGACTGGCAACAGGAGAAAAGAAGTGCATATAGTAGATAGATGCAGAGAAGTAGACACGTTTCACCATGTGCAAATGAGGGATGAAATAGGCTTTGATGAGAAGTCTGCAGATACATACTTGATGTATAGATAGATGAATAGATGGATAGATAGATGGTAGATAGATGTGAAATGCAGCAGAGAGACAGACATATATATATATATGGGGGTGGGGGATGCAGGGTGGGATGTGTCACTTCTTGCTCTATACACATAAAATGGCTCCTACAGCACCTGACACCATTTCACACATTAACTCTGCACCTCAACAACACCGTCCGGAGCTAAAGACAACCGCAGAAAAATACAGATACTCCCCTTTACAACGAATAAAAACAGCTACGAGATTTAAGCAGAAATGCAACAATCCGTGTCTACGCTTCTCTGTAAATCTAAAGTCCCTCAGCCTGGTCTAAGAGGTGGCACAGCAGAAAATACACAAGACTCATCCTTACCTTCCTCCGCTGCTTTAACACAGACTATAACCAAACCCGAGCTGCGCGGTTTTACTGCTGCCGCTTGAATAAGCAAATCCAGGTGGGAAAGTGTTTGCACACCATGGTAAGCTCTTATATATTGCCTGCAAAATTAGCTGTTATTACTGTCACTGTTTAGTGATGGCGAGCTCGAAAAAAAAGCCCTCTGCAATCAAGAACCAAGCGCATCTTTGCAAATTATAGGTAATTGTCAATGTCCAGATTATGATAATGGAGGCCCTAATCCTGCAGAATAATTATTGTGGAGTGTTACAGTTGAAGCTGTCCAGTAAAGCTAACTGTCATTATTTAGACTCGATTTGCAAAACGGGGGGAAAACTGGCTGAGTGGAAAATGTTCGGTTGGAAATAAACGGGGGCTCTCGATATAATGGCACCACTAGTGTGTGTGTGTGTGTGTGTGTGTGTGTGTGTGTGTGTGTGTGTGTGTGTGTGTGTGTCACACAGAGAATTAGTGTGTCTGTTTATTTCTGTGTATCACAGAGATAGTGTGTGTGTGTGTGTGTGTGTGTGCGTGTGTGTGAGAGTGTGTGTGTGTGTGCGCGCACATGGGTTTATGTCTGTCATAGAACGACATTTGTGTGTATGTGTGTCATAGCGTGCGCGCACGTCTTTATGCATGTGTTTATGTGTGTCACTGAGATACGTGTGTGAGTGTGTGTGTGTGTCAGAGAGAAAGAGCAAGTGTGTTTGATATGACATAAAAGGCCAGTGTTTGTGTGTGCGCGCGAGCGTGTGTGAGTGAGTGCGTCTGTACACGCGCATGCACAGATTGCCTCTAGTCGCGCGAAAATCCCAAATTTCTCTCGTGACCTGAGCTCGGTAATTACGGTGCCGCCATTTGGCCTGCAGCAGAAATTAGGGCCCGAAACAACAATAACAACAGAAACAAAAAGCAGGGTGGTATTTTAGCTGAAAAGAGTGTTTTCAGCAGTGTTTTACCTCACGGCACGTGCGCGTGTTTGTGTGTGCGCGCGTGTGTAACGTGTATTCTGTGCAGGCTGCAATCAGGAAGAGGATTTTGTGTCAGGTGGAAATGGTGACATGCATGGGTCAGTGTGTGGGTCAGACACGGCAGCAGTGTGTGTGTGTGTGTGTGTGTGTGTGTGTGTGTGTGTGTGTGTGTGTGTGTGTGTGTGTGTGTGTGTGTGTGTGTTTGTGTGTGTGTGTACAACATTTGTGTGTTTCCTGGTGGCTTCTTACGGCCGGTTAAATCCAATCAGATCAGTTCTCGGTGTTTCTCGCGGTTTGTTGGGTGGTTTCCCTGGTGGTACTGCCTGCTAATAACACGGTGAAATTGTGCAGCATTTTTCTTTTCTTCCTCCTCTTTTCTTTTTTCTTCTTCTCTCTCTCTCTCTCGCTCTCTCTCTCTCTCTCTCTCTCTCTCTCTTCCCCCTCGTTTTTTTATGTTAGCCGGAAGGTGGGCTGCGGCCGGGAGTGGCAGAGCTCTGGAGCCGGTCTACCCCCACAGGAATGCGGATTGTCTCAGATCTCCGTGCCGCCCCCCTCGCCTCCTCTCTGCCATTCAAAGCGGCTAATTGTAGGGGACACAAAGTGCAGAGAGGCTGCACACTGTCTGCAGGAGAGCAGAGCCGAGCTGCAGCAGCCAGCAGCCTCTGCACAACCGGCTTGCAACCCCTCCAAAATACCAATAAAAACAACATATATATATATATGAAGGGGATGCATGGTGCATCCCCCCATTTGCATGGACCACCTGCAGCAGCAGCGCCAGGAGTATCCATCTACCATCTCACCCGCTTTGTATCCAGTAGTACTGTCTGCTGGTGCCTAAGATTAATATTCATAGTAATAAAAACTGTTGGAATATTTAGGAAAATTTTTGAATAAATGTGAAATTTTCTCTAACTGATGTAAATTTGATGGTTAATTTAACAGTCTGGTTTATAATAATAAGTGTCAGGACGCATCATTTGTAATATCGCCATAAATCAGACTGAATAAAATACACAATCAAAAGAATGCGGCGGCAAAATATAGTGAAATCAGAGAAAATCAGAGGGAAGGTGAAATTATTTTGATTGCTGGACCTCATAGTTTAACATTTTATCAATTATTATATACACAGGCTGTTACCTTTTTTTAAAAAAAAAAAAAAGAAAGAAAGAAAGTAAAATATATGAAAAATAAAGGCACGCCAATGCAGTGTAGTACAACTACTGCAATGTAGTGTGGTAAGTGTTGTACAAAGAGAAGTATAAAGGTATTTTTCCTCTCACGGCTCCATGTTTTTTTTTCTCCTGTTGTCGTGAGCACGAATAAAAGCTGTAAATCACGGAGTAAAAAACAGGTTGTGGCGGATGAAAAACCACTGCAATGAGATTTGCGCCATTTTGTGAGTGCGCCGCAGTGATTTACAGCCCGCTGATGGAGCCGTCACCTGAGGCTCACAGACATTATTAATGCCCGTGATTTATTTCGCAGTGCGAAGGGTTAAAACAACAAGACACCGCAGCGAGGCCGCTGCAGCTTTTTCTCCAGCTTCCCATTGTCCATTTAAACGTTTAATAGTCTTCCAAAAAAAATGCAATAAATTACATGCACACATTTACACATTTTACACGTTTCTTCTATGACTGTCATCAAATACATTGCATATTCCTCTGAAATTTGAACACGAGTCCCATAGAAGGAAAAAAAGGGGGGGGGCTTTGAAATGAACAACAGTGGGGTTTCTCTCTCTCTGTCTGTCTCTGTCTCAATATAACGTCCCCGCTCCGAGAGCCAGTGAGTGTTGTATCGTGTTCGGGGTCTGCAGGTGGGGGGTCATGGAGCTGCCGGCCGAGGTGTACCAAGACCCCGAGGTTTCCAAAAAGCTGGAGGCCGTGGTGTTGATGCTCTGTGGCTGCAGGCTGTGCGGCCTGGACGGGCCCTGCGGGTCCCACACGGCCGGAGACTGCGGGGAGTTGCAAGCCATGGGGTCGCTGGAGCTGGGGCTGTGCTCCGGTGGTAGCTCTCCGTTCTTCATGATCTTCTTCAACTTCGATCTCCGGTTCTGGAACCAGATTTTAACCTAAGAAGCACCCACAGGAAAAATAAAAGAGAGAATTAACTTCTTTGGCACCTCAGAGACAATAGGACGCACAGTGCGTAAGTGCGCACGAGAAAAGTGCGCCTTTTGTTTGGATGAATTAGACAAAATCGGCGAGAAGGTACCAGATATGGTTGGGATGGGGGAAAAAAGCCCACCTGTGTTTGCGTGAGTCCCAGGGAGGCGGCCAGCTCGGCTCTCTCCGGCAGGGCCAGGTACTGTGTGTTCTGGAAGCGCCTCTGCAGAGCAGCCAGCTGGAAGCTGGAGTAGATGGTCCGAGGTTTCCTCACCTTCTTCGGCTTCCCGTTCACCATCCTCACTTCAGGCTCGCTTATCTCCTTCTCTGATGGAACCAGTACAGCACCTACAAACACGCGTGCACATTGCATTTAACCGTTTAGATTGACCCAGATTTATAAAACAATCCTGTCGCCTCTAGGTGGATATAAAAACTTTATGGGCCCCTTGGGCAGGTTCCAGATTACCATGTCGTAGGTTGGAAAAAAACGTACGTTTAACAGAGCCATAGGAAACAAAATCACTAAGGGATAACAAATAACCATTGCAGGTATAGCCTATATGCGATCATAAGCCAAACTGACTCCAGAACAGTAATAATGAGAGGAAAAATTAAGTGCGACGTCTCAAAACGGCACAAAATAAAGCGAATACGCGTAAAATCGCGTTTGTTTCCTTTTAATTTTTTTCCCCCAAGGCTGCAATTTTGCACTGAAATGCAAGATATAAAAAAATGCACATAAATGATTAAAAAAAAAAGGCCCGTACCTGGTGGACTCGGCTGGGCTTGCACTCTGCTGTAAGTCCCGGCGTACTGGTGGTAGGCGGGGGTCGTGTACGAGCTGTAGTCGCTGTAGGCTTTTGTCGTGTAATTCCCAGCGGTTCCGTTCACTCCCGGGTACTGGTACTGGTAGGCGTTGAGCGGCTTCGCGTACGAGCCGGAGCCCGGGGAGCAGTAGCCGTGCGCGGCCCCGGCCGCGGCCGCGGCTGCGGCTGCAGCGGGACTGTAGTAGCCTGAATCCGTGGCGGACGACTCGGGTAAAGTGGGGGATTCCTGAGAGGGATGGTGCATGGTGGAGAGATGGAAGGAGCTCTGGAAGTCTGCAGGTTTCACACTCGGGATCCTCCGGTCGAATACTCCAGTCATACTTCGAGGAAAAAAAACAACGCGAGTTCGAGGTTTTGTTGAGTCGATGGACGATGGCGGCTATGATGGTAAAAAATAAAAATAATAGAAGTGAAAAATAAAAAATAAAAAAAATAAAAAACACAACAAGTGGGACTCCAGAGGTTGAGAAGCTACTGAGGCATTGTTGAAGGGCTGTCGGGCTCTGGTGTAGACTGCAGTCAGCCCCGCAGCACAGACTTGGTTAAATCCTAAATGGTGCTCTTACGCACTGCAGGGAGGATCTGGTTCCATTGGCCAAGGCGCACACACACACACACACACACACACAGAGCACAGCTACACCCAATTCACTCCGCCAGCTTTCTTATAGGGAGGGAAGCCACCCGGGCGATGTGGCGGCATTGTTGTGTTTTTATGCGATCAATCAATGGCTCCAATTAAAGTGTTGGGCCGCGTGGCCAATCGCAGGGATGAATTAGAAAGGGACAAAACCTCATTACCAGAAAGGCCTCCTGCTGCAAGACAGGCCGATTATTACAACTGTCTTCATTATTCTTTATTTATGTCTTTTATTGAAACAACACTAATTCTTTTCTGTTCCGTCTGCATGAAATGGGATTCAATCACGTCTTATCATTAAAGAGAAATAATACTGGTGGTAGGATAATCAAATCTCACCTATTTTCGGGGTTAAATCTGATTAAATACCCCAAGAGTACCATTCCTGGAGATGTAATTTGACACCAAAAATTGTCACTAGATTCAATTTATCCAATTATGCAATAAAACATTTTACGACTTGATAGTAATCCTCTCACATAAGCATTTTTTAAGAACAATTTCAGCTGATCTTTGATTGGCACGTATACATACGTCAAAATGGACCTGCTTCCGCAACGGAATCATTAAAGATTCATTTTATCTTATGTCATCTTAAAAACTTGTTAAATAAAGGCTCAGGGGCCTCGAGGCTAACATTAAGTGGTGAGCAGCGCCGACTAGTGGATTAAAGGAGTGACTGCACATAAACCGTCTGCAAAACCACGCTGAAATATCTTGTCATTATTAAAAAATGATTTTTATGTATTTTATGTAATCTTATGTATTTGTATTTGCGAAACAAGACAAAACGTATCAAGACTAAAGCAAAATGAACAAAAATTAATTTACGGAATCCCCGCCTGGCCTACAGAAGGTTCTAGAATCTGATTGGACAATGAAGACTAAATTTAGCTGTTAAATAGAGCTGAGACCCGATATATTTGCATCCCATATGCATCTTTACATATGATTTCTGGCTTAAAACATCAGTATAGTTCACACTTTCAAACCTCTTCATATTTAGATTTCATGAGGTTTGTCCATGTCAAATATCTCCTCGTTTAGTTTGTGACCTCAGTGTATCCAGTGTATCCCTGTGATTAGTTGCCTTAAAAGGCATGAACTCTCTCTCTTGGTTTGTACTATGTATATTACGTTATATATACAATGTATATTACGTTGTAAATAACGTTGTAAATAAAACAT
Source organism: Karalla daura (assembly GCA_029224185.1). Lineage (NCBI taxonomy): Eukaryota > Metazoa > Chordata > Actinopteri > Chaetodontiformes > Leiognathidae > Karalla > Karalla daura. Next base: position 11,840,431 of record CM055205.1, read on the forward strand.
AATAAATAAAAATAATAAAATATAAATGATCGGGTACAATAGCATTTTGGTACTTGATGCATATGGGGCATAAGTATCTTCAGGCAACATATTGCATATTGCCCAAACTGCCCCTGATGTTGTCTCACTAGTAAATGAATATGTGTGAATGGTTTGAGCGATCGACCTTACACGTATCAGATTGCGATTTGTGTACTGTGAATCGCAGGGGGGATAGTGCAGATAGTATAGTAGATAGTATAATATTTCAGATACATAATTATATGAAAAAAAATGTGTTGTGATATTTTGTAGAAAACAACTAAAAATGGACTTTACAGAAATAAGACTGTGAGGACAGGAAAAATGCAGTTGTGGTTGTAGACAACAATTATTGCAGTGGGATCAGCTGATGCTGTTTATGCAAAGACATTATGCTGAGAAATCATTTCCAGACATGCCATTCAAAAAAACACATTCACAAATGGTTTTGCCCATTCTAGCCACAGTTTAACAGATGGTGAGAGCTGTTTCAAAGACTTTGATCACAAAATTACTCCTGGTTGGGGCATTCCAGTGATAATAGCACTCCACACACACACAAGCCAAGGAAGGAGGCCCAGCCACAGAACCACTCCCTGCACTGAAGCCAGGTGACTGAGTGGAGGTAAAAGACTTGGGGGGGTGTGGGGGAACTTGCCGTCAACACAGATGGCAAGGACCTTTCCAGGTGTTGCAAGAATACAAGCTGGCCATTGCAAGACGGTTCCCAAACTGATTGATGACCTCTGAACCACGGTGTATATAAACACTGGACAGACATCTGCTCCACCAATCACCAGATTAGTTACAGTGTCTCTCACCCCTGTAAGTGCATGTAAATACATTAGTCCAACAAGTACAAGACTTCACTGGTTCAACTCAAATACCCAAATAATTTGGTTGGAAACCAATTATTTTCTGCAGGTATATCTTGATCTGACTGTACTTGGACAATGCATGTGCTCCTGTTCCGTAGCTTCCGGACTGGCTTTGATCCAGAAACAAAGGCTAAAAAAAAAAAAAAAGAAAGCTGGTCCCACATGAAAAAATAGAGAAGATGTAGTCACATTAGGACAATACAGCAAGGACAAGGGACAGATGCTACAGATACAAAACTGTGCTGCAACGGCAGTGCAGCACAGTTTGCATCGCAACAATGCAAATACAAAACTCAGATTGTGATAGATTTCGAATTGTGACTTGTGTCTGATCCCATCGGGAGGTTCTATTTGACAAATTTAGGCTCCAGGTAAGAAAACCATAAATTGGCATAACACACTGTTTACAGTGGGTTGAGTGGCCATTAAGACGAGAAAAGCGCTATATAAGAACCAGTCCATTTACCAAGACATTATCGCTCACAGACAAACAGACAGACAGACGAACAGTCAAAAGGTTTAGGTGTTTTGGAGGTTGTATAATTTCAAATCCTCCTCCCTAATTTTGGCACACCGGAAGTACTCTCTCCACACCGACTCTCTTCCTGTGGCTTCTTACTTGTTGACAAAAATGTCTAAACTCGGTGTGCGGCTCACATTTCCTCCCAGCTGACCGACACTTCTACCCGTATTATTTGGGGCAATATTTTTTTTATTTGACTTCACCATAATAACCTTGCTATTATTTTTAGGCCGATATTTGAATTCGGGTCAGGGCGTCTGACGTCACAGAAGAGTTTACCGAACAAGATAGATCCCCCCCTCTTCTCCTCTTCCCGTCTACGTAAATGCAACGATTCGTGGTTCGTTTAAGCAGTGCTAAACGCCAGTAGATTGCGATATTTCTATCTCAATTAGCACGTCGGATAAAAAGACAATAAAGTCAAATAATGTAAAGGTTAACGGAAAGAAAGCGAAACCGGAAGCAGGCAGACAGGACTCATCTTGCGTTTCTGCTGCTCTCTGGACTCCCGTTGTGTGTGTGTGTTGGGGGGATGGGGCCGCACCGAGGATGAGACACTCCAAATATTTACCACTTGGATAACTAAAATATCTTTATTTCCTAAGTGGACTCCCTCCGTCGCTCTTGTAGATATATATACCTTTCGACCACGCATGAGTTTGGGTGGAATTTGGCCCGAGTAAAGTGGAGTATTGGTTACGTCCACGGCACACGCTTTTAAAAAAGTCGACAAAATGTATTCCTCTGCTGGAGGTAAGTGCTGCTAGGCTAACGCTAGCAACGGCTGGGATGCAAAAATCTCCAACCTAGCGACGAGTTGAAGCGTTTTTCTGCCACGTTACATCGAGCCGGTGCCGAAATGCCGAGCGAATCCCTGTCTGATTTAGCTGCTTATTGTAAAACTCAACAAATCGTGTGATCAAGAACACGTTGTCCCAGTTTTAAGTGGAGGCATTAGTAGTGGAGGACGAGCTTAGCTGCAACAACAAGCTAACTCGCTGCTCCAACTTGTCTGCACTTTGATTCACGACGTAAATGTACGAAACGGTATCTTCCCAGGCGCAACGTTGAAATGTGTAACACACTTGTATATGCCTAGATGATTGTTTTGAGTGTTGCACGGGTTAACGCCGAGAAGAGAATTAAGGTTAAAGCAGTATCTAGCGGCCGACCATGCTATCTAATCTCACCAGCAGTCTTAGCTGGGGTTAAGTTAGCCGTCAGTGTCCTACTCGTATTTGTTTTAGTTAAATAAATTACATCGGGTTTTTTTTATTTGTTTCGTGACTCTTAATATTATCCTGCCAAGCTTCCACACACTTATTGACATTGACCGATCGCCGTTTACAGGATAAGTGTAATATAGCTGTATGAGTGCAGCTGGGTGCATTTTTAAGTTGAAAAGCTGCCTCAAACTTGGCGAGTAAACCTCAATAAGAGTCTTATTGATTAGTTTTCATTGATTTTTAATTGTCAGATAGTCGTGTAACAGCACAACAGTGCTGTACACAATTGTGACATTGAGTTGTGGTATAGTGTTTCTGGCTCGCAGGAGGCATCTTCAGTAACCCTGATGACTTTGTGTGGATACATTAGGGCTATTTCCAGGAGATTGGGCGGTTTCGGCTGGGCTAGATTGCCAGCTTGCCCGATCCCTTCTGTGTGCTTATTGATAAGACTTGTGAAAAAAGAAAGTTGTCCCTGATTGTGGACGATGGCGTTTTGGCAGTGATAAGGGAGGGAGACCTGCAGAAATGGGTGTTTGCATTGGAAATGTGCAAGTAAATATGGTCAGCACTGTGCTCTTCTACTTCTCCCGCCACAGACCATCTTAGTTTGTTTAACTATAAACCCCCACAAACGTACGACTTTTACCACTGATTTATTTCTAGCAGTGAGTGTTCCTCTGTTCCTCTGATTGTTGGGCATTTATGATTTGTCACTTTTGTCAATTGTAGCGTCTGAGATGCTCGAGGGGCCTCGTTCCTCCGGGTCAGCAAGCTCTGGTAAGATTCCCTTATTTGGTCTTTAAAGCTTTTTGACTTGTCGCCGCGAATGGTCCGCTCCAAATTACAGCATTTTTCAAAGAACTGCACTACGCGCACACACGTCTGAAATGCAATTTAAGCTTCCGGCCGAATAATGAAATTGTGCGGGAAATAGGACGCCGATAATTCAACGCCTGAGGTGAGGTGCTCAGGAAGACGGTGTCACTCAAAATAGTCAATTTCCACTTAATGCACCATATTTTGTGCTCTGAATGCATTTGCACATTAAAGGCTATTCGGTGCCCACCCTCCATACATTACAAGGTTTTATGGGTGTCATTCTGTTTCAATGAGCAGAGCTGGAGCACAAAGATAAGGCGCCGAGGGGAAAGGAGAGCGTGTCCTCACTCTCGCACTGTTCTATCAGAAGTCGCAGATGCGGGGCTTTTGAGCTCCGTACGCCTACTAGAAGATGAAGGCTTGATGCGTCTTCTCTAGGATAATGCGCAAAATAGAAATCACCTTAGGAAAAGATAGAAAGGGAGTAATGAGAAAAGAGAGGTGTCTCGCAGTGTCGAAACACCCAAACAGCTTATCGGTAGCCGATTCAAGCCGGCAAACTCACAGGCTCACACAAAGCAATCAATGTATTGTTTCTTTACTGTTTTGGAAGTTAAAAGAACTGATAAACTGTACTTAAAGTTGTCAACGCAAGAATAAAATGTAAAAGCTGGCCGAGAAAGACGGGGACCGTGCCCTGTTGTTTCATGCCTTTCAAAAAAAAAAACCCCAAAGAAACCTCCGCTGTTTATGCATTGAGATACTAATCACACGCTGTGTTATTTTGCTTGGACCGCGTGTTTCAGAACCCCCATCGTCCCCAGTGCCAGAGTATGTGTTCAAGCCACCGTCGCGGCCAGACTTTGGCACCATGGGCAGGACAATCAAGCTCCAGGCCAACTTCTTTGAGATGGAAATCCCCAAATTGGAGGTCTACCATTATGACATCGACATTAAGCCTGAGAAATGCCCCAGGAGGGTCAATCGGTATGTGGCTGTGTTTCCACCCCCCCCCAGGCTTGCCTCGCACCGGTCCTGTTGTGGCGTCGCGCTAAGTCGTTTGGTCTCATTGTGTTCGCAGTGAAATCGTGGAGCACATGGTCCAGCACTTTAAAACGCAAATCTTTGGCGACCGGAAGCCGGTGTATGACGGGAGGAAGAACCTCTACACTGCCATGCCGCTGCCCATCGGCAGAGACAAAGTGAGTGTTGCTTTCAGCGTTCCGGTGCGTTCCTCTCGCCAAGCTGCGTTGCGTCACGTTGTGGCGTCTGTGCTAGGTGGAGCTGGAGGTGACCATTCCCGGCGAGGGCAAAGACCGCAGCTTCAAAGTGTCCATCAAGTGGGTGTCCTGCGTCAGCCTGCAGGCGCTGCACGAGGCGCTGTCAGGGCGGCTCCCCAGCGTCCCCTTCGAGACCGTCCAGGCCTTGGACGTGGTCATGAGACATTTGCCCTCTATGAGGTACTTCATGGGTTTACTTGGCTCTAAATGCACCCGAGACGAGCCCAGTCTGTCTGCCGGTCTGTCCGTAACTGAGCGGCGTCTGTGTGCAGGTACACCCCGGTGGGCCGCTCCTTCTTCACCCCCTCGGAGGGATGCTCGAACCCCCTCGGTGGCGGCAGGGAGGTGTGGTTCGGCTTCCACCAGTCCGTCAGGCCTTCCCTCTGGAAGATGATGCTCAACATCGACGGTAATTTTCCCCGGCGATTGTGGAGGCAGGAGAAGAAAGATTGGTCTGTTTTGTAGCACATCTCATCTCTCCCTCCCCGTGCGCTTGTTTTTGTTTCCAGTTTCCGCCACCGCATTCTACAAAGCCCAGCCGGTAATTGAGTTCATGTGTGAGGTCTTGGATTTCAAAAGCATCGAAGAACAACAGAAGCCCTTAACAGACTCTCAGCGAGTGAAATTTACAAAGGAAATCAAAGGCAAGTGACACTCAGGAGCTTGTTTACTAGTAGTTTTTTTGTGTCTTAAAGACTGGGACCACTCTGATTTGGTTAAATAACCGCTATTAGAATTAATGAATGAGATTAAAATTGGCTTTAGTTTTCACTTGGTTTTAATAGAGCAAAATGCTGTATTTTTGTTGTTTATCTCTTTGTTGTTGGAGTAGTTATTAATCAAGTCCTCCTCATGTGGCCACTTGGAATTCATGATGACCATATTTCTTTTCAGTTCTGTTATTAATGGTCACTATTTCTGCATCCAGGCCTGAAGGTGGAGATCACCCACTGTGGGCAGATGAAGAGGAAGTACAGAGTGTGCAACGTGACCCGAAGACCAGCCAGCCACCAAACGTGAGCGCGCCACTCTGTAACTTTGTTACCTCACAGCTTAATCACTGAAGCCCATCATCTAGCAACACCTGACCCGAACACGCGCCCCCTCCACAGGTTTCCACTGCAGCAGGAGAACGGCCAAACTATCGAATGCACCGTAGCACAGTACTTCAAAGAGAAGTACAAGCTCATCCTGAGATACCCCCACCTGCCCTGTCTACAGGTGGGGCAGGAGCAGAAGCACACCTACCTACCTCTAGAGGTGAGCATCTCTTTCTCTGTCCCTGACGCTTGAGCAGCCCCTGGGTCACCGTCCTCACCCCGTGTCTCTCTGTCTCCGTGCAGGTGTGTAACATAGTGGCAGGTCAGCGCTGCATCAAAAAGCTGACGGACAATCAGACCTCCACTATGATCCGTGCCACCGCCAGATCAGCACCAGACCGTCAGGATGAGATCAGTAAACTGGTGAGTGTGGCACACACACACACACACACACACACACACACACACACACACACACACACACACACACACACACACACACACCCACACCCACACTGTTGATGCGTATTAACCAGGTGCATACAGAGCGTGGTCGCCTCTCCATGCCAGCACCAGTAAGTCAGTACCAGCCAAGCACGTCAAGACTGTGAACTCAAAAGTTCACTTCCCCATTAGGCCTTTGCTAGAAACGCTGCCAGAAACAGAAAAAAAACCCTCAAACAACAAAAGCCTGTGACATCGGCGGCGGCAGCCAGCCCCTGACATGTGACTCCCCGCGACAGAACTTTGGAACATGCACACGTGCCCGCGGCTCCTGCCAACAAATATTTTTACCAGCCAGTTGTTGGGAGTTTTGTTTATAGCCGTGTCGCTGCCACACACGGGAGTCTGCGTGAAGCGCCACATGAAGTCAGTAGCAGCAAAAAGAAGGTGTGGGCTTTAACAGCTTCTATCCACTTATTGTCAACGGTAAACTATGTCTGGCAGTGCAGGGGGACTGTCAGTTCAACACCATGCACAGGCTTAGCCATGTCCTTGAATGTGACCATCACAAACTGGTTCCACTTGGGCCCTGCCATAGGTTACGCTCAGTAGCAGGGAGACAGTGTAGTAACACAGTGTTTGTTCATATGCTGAAAAACATGTGACATTTGTGGTCATTGAAAATATATGGAAAACCAGAGAAGTAGTCAAATGTCCCAGAAAAACTTGAACCATCCTGGAAATGAACCGATCCTCTCTGAGTAAAGATAGTGTTTGCATATGACTGGTCAGCACCATTTCTCAGCATGTGGTTGAGAGAAGAATAATGAAAGTGACCCAGGTAAATGTACAGAGTGTAAGGCACAACTCCAAAGAATGGAGGAGAATACACATCCTGGAAAAATCCAGTGAAGTGACTTCAGATTAAGAGTGGGAACCCTGTACGGTCTTCCGAGCCTCTCTGAGGAATATTCCAACTGTTGCTGTCCCTCCCAGATGAGAAGTGCCAACTTCAACACCGACCCTTACGTCCGCGAGTTCGGCGTCATGGTGAGGGACGAGATGACGGAAGTGAACGGCCGCGTCCTCCAGGCGCCCTCCATCCTCTACGGAGGCCGGGTAGGTCTGCCCCCCTCTCCCCACAGCCTGGGCTGCCCTGCCCCGCTCCCCCGCTAACGGCCCCTGTCGTCCCTTTGCAGAACAAAGCGATCGCCACGCCCATCCAGGGAGTGTGGGACATGAGGAACAAGCAGTTCCACACCGGCATCGAGATCAAGGTGTGGGCCATCGCCTGCTTCGCCCCACAGAGGCAGTGCACCGAGCTGCTGCTCAAGTAAGTGTGGCGGGGGAACCCCGGGGGGCGGGACACGCACCGTGCCACAGAGAGGCAGCCTTCACAGCGCAGAATGGGCCCAGAGCGCTCTGCTATGATCGGTGCCTCCGCTGGGCCTCTGACAGCCGTCAGGGCAGCTTAGCTGTCCACGTCTTCCCCCGGTATAGCTCCTCTGAGGGCCGAGGTATTTTAGCTCCACGGGGGCAGGGGAAGCGCGTGTCGGCTCAGTCATTAGCATTTCCCTGAGACGGATACGTGTTGGTTTCCCTGAACCCCTCCAATCAGCCGCCTGCCAGGGACGTGATGCTAAACAAGCTGCTCGTATGTCTCAGAGCGTTCACAGACCAGCTGAGGAAGATCTCCAGGGACGCGGGGATGCCCATCCAGGGCCAGCCCTGCTTCTGCAAGTATGCCCAGGGAGCGGACAGCGTGGAGCCCATGTTCAGACACCTCAAGTACACGTACCAGGGCCTGCAGCTGGTGGTGGTCATCCTGCCGGGCAAGACCCCGGTCTACGGTAAGGCCGCCGGAGGGGATGTCGCTGTTAGGGCGAGAGAGTTTGCATTGTTGTCGCACATGTTTAGGTGCTTAAACACGTCTCCAGATCGCTGAGGATCTGCCCAATTAGAGAGCGCTGTATTTTAAGCTCTGGCAGTTGGTTTGGAGCATCTCATCTGCTGCTCCAGCACCCTCTGAGCAAGTTCCACCCTCGCTATTCCTGCTGTGACCACAAGGAAGACCGGGCCAAAGAAAGCCACATTTTGCTCTACTTCCTCACTCTGTCATTTAGAGCGCAGTAAAGCCACCAGGTTAAAGCATTTGATCGATTGACTGCACGCCAAGATAACAAGCCTGTCAGACCTGAATGGCCATGATTGCAGCTCAGGAGGGATCTGCCAGTCGTGAGTGGTTTGTGTTTCTCTGACGCCTCCCTGTAGCTGAGGTGAAGCGCGTCGGGGACACGGTGCTGGGCATGGCCACGCAGTGCGTGCAGGTGAAGAACGTCCAGAAGACCACGCCTCAGACGCTCTCCAACCTCTGTCTGAAGATCAACGTCAAGCTGGGCGGCGTCAACAACATCCTCCTCCCCCAGGGCAGGTCCGTGCTCACGCCGGCTATGAACCCCCACAGTTAACCACCCAAAAGCAACCATTTTGAAACCCGACTCCCGCCAAATGGTAAAAAATGCCTTTCTGTCCAGGCCGCTGGTGTTCCAGCAGCCAGTGATCTTCCTCGGTGCGGACGTGACTCACCCGCCTGCAGGAGATGGGAAGAAGCCCTCCATCGCGGCCGTAAGTAACGCCACGCACAATCCTCCTCTTTGTGATGCAAGCGGCCACACCACCCAGGCTCATCAGACATCTGCCCGCCTCTTTATTCTCCTTTCAACTCATTGTTCTGGTTTTACGGGGCTGTTGTTGTGAGACTGGGTGTCAGCTGCTCTGAGGCCTTGTTGAAAGCAGCCTGAAAACCAAAGCACTGTAAGTGGAGCTTCTCACGAGCCTGAGGCCGGTCCTTGTCCCCCTCCCTCGCCTCCCCCAGGTGGTGGGCAGCATGGACGCCCACCCCAGCAGATACTGCGCCACGGTGCGGGTGCAGCAGCACCGCCAGGACATCATCCAGGACCTGGCCACCATGGTGAGGGAGCTGCTCATCCAGTTCTACAAGTCCACGCGCTTCAAGCCCACCAGGATCATCTACTACCGAGACGGCATCTCCGAGGGCCAGTTCAACCAGGTGAGCCAGGCTCCCACCGAGGGGCCGCCTCAGATCCACGCCCGTGTCGGTTCACGCTAAGGCCTTGACATGTCCCCCCCCCCCGCTCGCACGCAGGTGCTGCAGCACGAGCTGCTGGCCATCCGAGAGGCCTGCATCAAGCTGGAGAAGGACTACCAGCCCGGCATCACCTTCGTGGTGGTTCAGAAGAGACACCACACCAGGCTGTTCTGCATGGACCGCAACGAGAGGGTCAGTACTGGGAGGAAACCAACAAATAGCAGGGGCTGGGGTGGGGGGGTGATCTGCTGCCCTAGCAGTGAGTTCATATTCCTTCTAGTTGGACACAAATGACAGCCAGCATTTTGCTACTCCATTGAAATCCCTCTCTTTTTCTTTTTCTTTTTCTTTTTTTTTTTTTTAAATCTCTTGAATTTATGATTTTAGCAGTCTGAGGATTACTTTCCCGCCCTGTCAGACCAACTTGCTGGTCACTGATTTTGCTTATTGTCTTTTGTATTGTACTTTGAGCTGCAAAACAGACACTGTTGAAATGGTATGAAGGAATTTCTCTACAGAGCTGCGACAACTACTCAGATAATCAATCAGTTGATTTACTCATTTAAAAAAACTTTTGTGACAAGACTTGACACAAAAGCACTAACGATTATCACTGATTTTGCAACATCTTAAAAACCAAACAACTGTACATTGATTCATTGAAAAGGTCACTGACAGGTGCCATGTTCCATACAACTTTCCAGTCACCTGCCTAAGTGATTCTGGCTCAGTGTTCCTATCTAAGATTTTCATTGGATTATTCTTTTCCAGGTTGGGAAGAGCGGCAACATTCCGGCAGGCACCACAGTGGACACCAAAATCACTCACCCCTCAGAGTTTGACTTCTACCTTTGCAGTCACGCTGGCATCCAGGTAAGAGCTCGGTCAGGTGAAGCTCTGAGTCGGACACATCTGTCAGTGTGGACACCTGAGCATCCTCTGTCCTCCCTCCCCCCAACCCCACCCTCTGCTCCCAGGGTACCAGCAGGCCGTCTCACTACCACGTGCTCTGGGACGACAACCACTTCTCCTCAGACGAGCTGCAGGTGCTCACCTACCAGCTCTGCCACACCTACGTACGCTGCACCCGCTCCGTCTCCATCCCAGCACCAGCTTACTACGCCCACCTGGTGGCCTTCAGGGCCCGCTACCACCTGGTGGACAAAGAGCACGACAGGTGGGCATTTAAAGCCGAACAGTCCGATCTGGGGAAAATGAAGCCTCCCAAGAAGTCTTGAAAAGTCTATTCTGGTGGTACATTCATTTTTGCAGGTGATCAAGCTTTGTCCAAGTAGATTGAGGGCAAAAACTTTGGAGGAATGTATTTATCACTCTTACCATGTCCTTGTCCCTTTCTGGTTTTTGGTTTTTAGCTATATATTTTTTTACCCCAGTATTTTATGCCATAACATCACAGTTTGCATTTCTATTTCTATTTTTACTGGTATATTCATTCTGTTGTCCTCAGTACACTGGACTACTGTCACAAGCTAATTTAGAATGTTTTCTATCTCTGTATGCCTCTCTTACTATCTGTCTGTCTGTCTATCATTTATCTGCCTGTCTTTCTGTCTGTCTGTCTATCTATCGTCTATTTGTCTATCTCTCCCTCTCTCTATTCTATTTGTGAATGGGAACAGGTTTAAAAACATGGGATTAGTTGGGTTTATAATCAGGGTTTGGTAATGGTTTTCTGTATGTTTTCTGCCTTGCGTGTCCCCTGCAGCGCTGAGGGCAGCCACACCTCGGGCCAGAGCAACGGGCGGGACCACCAGGCCCTGGCCAAGGCGGTGCAGATCCACCAGGACACGCTGCGCACCATGTACTTCGCCTGAGGCGGCGGCGCGGCCTGGCGGCAGGTTTGGAGCGGCTGAGAGAACCCACTGACCATAACACAGCACGTAGAGCGCTCTCCCTCCCGACCGTACACACCTGTCCCTTACCAACATGTCTACGATTGTACTTCAGACAACCCCCCTGCCCCAACCCTGCGACCTCCCAGATCTAACCAAGCCAAGCCAGCCGATTAACTGTAACATGCAAAGGAACCCCACCTCTCCCGTGTTTGGGGGTTCGAGCTGGAGGAGGTGTACTTTTTTTTGTTTTTGTTTGTTTTTGTTTTTTACATTCAAGTTCGTACACTGTTAAGAGACATTTTTAAACCAGTGGGCAGTGTCATTATGATTTAGCAGAAGCTGTCCGCCCTCCTCCTGGTTCTATTGTCTGTTTTGGGTCTTGGTTGCTTGAAGGGAGAAAGGATCAAATTCACCGTACAACAAAACCAAACCTATTAGGTGGGGGTGGGGGGTGGAGGTGTTTGTGTGTGTGTGTGTGGGGGGGGGGGGTTGTTCACTGTTTAATATGCCTAAAGAGTTTCTCTGACGAACGTTATTTATCAGCCAATCAAAGCAAAGTGCACTGACCGGAATGGGTACTTCAATCAGGACAAAAGTACTTAATTTACTAAGGGTTGAGGCGTGTGATTGAATCCACATAGGGCACTATGTGAGGGGAAAAAACAAACAAAAGTGCCATCTGAGACCACCTCTCTGTTATTTCTGGTCCAAGCTATGACTAACTAGGCCCCGCAGACGCCGGGCTTTCAGTATTTGTCCTCGATCGACGTCACGTTCTGGCGACCAGACCTGGTGAGCACGTCTCAACCCATCCACCAGGCCTGTCGCTTCAAAGAGCGTCGGTCTCATCCTCCTCTGCCTCTCTCTCTCTCTCTCCCTCTCTCTATCTCTCTGTCTCTTTAGTCTGTTGCACCGGTTGAAAAGACAAAACAAAACGAATTCCCACGCGGAGAAATAGCGCATCGGGACTGGTTCCCGGCATGGACACCTCTCTGATGTACTCTGAGCCGTGTTGACGAAAGACACATGACGTGGGACTCAACGTTGAGGGGAACTTGACCTTTAAAAACCTTTAAACCCCCCCCCCCCCCCCCGTATCCCACCCCCCCCTTCAGTTTTTATAGTCTAATTTAATTTCAATCATTTTCGTTATGAATATGCATGTAGCTGACTCATGTTTTAGACATTTAGGCGTTTGTGATACTTGTTAAGTTCTTCCTTTCTACACATTAACCCTACTTTTTACCCTTTTTTTTAATGTACATAGCAGCAAGATAGTGTTTTTCTGCCGCGTCTCTGTCGGAGCGGGTTAGGCACGCGTTAGTGTGTGTGTGTGCGTGCGTGTGTGTGTGTGCGTGTGTGTGGCGTGTCGAAGTACAGGCATTCGGTACAGCGGAGTGAAAGCTGCCACATTTTAGAGTGAAACGATCGGAAATTCCCCACGAGAAAAACGCAAAAAAAAAAAAAAAACGATCTCCAAATCTGGATTTGGCTCCGGGAGTCGGGAGCAGTCGTCGCACAAAATCACAAAAAGCTTCGGGGGGGTTTTATGCAAAAAGACTCCGTTTTTTTTCGGAGTCTTTCTACTCTATAGTGATGTTGGTAAATAAGGTGTGTTTTGAATAAGCTTTCAGTGGAGGCTGCTGAAAATGTTCTAGAGACTTCTTTTGTTTTTGTTTTGTTCAAAGACTGGCCCATATGTCGTCTAAATTAACACTGTCTATTTGTATACAGATTTTTTAAGTGCAAATATTCTCTTGCCTTCTAAGACTGTTACAGTCTGACTAATAATTCTAGACATTTCCTAACATCCCACCCACGTTTTACTACTAAGTTAAGCTGGCGAATGTTGTCATAGTGTCGATTGAAGGCGAGTCGTCTGCGTTTTCTAACTATGCATCATTTTTTAACCAAGAGATTTAGCAGTGGGGTATCTCCCATGAATTGGGGTCATTTCTAGAAGTAGATAATCAGGGCTTTTGTTCTTGTTTTGTTGGTTATTGTTGTTTTATAGCATGTTGCATTTAGTAGCGTTTTCTTAGTGCTTATCGGCGTCTTCATGCCTTTCTAAGAGGGGGGGTGAAGTATTTATGTGGTCATTTATAACGTAGATTTTATAGCCTGATAAATTGGGTGTATCGTTTGTAAAGACACAATCTTTCTTAGCCAAACAAGATTACAGACTTTTACATGATTACTATTCAAAAAGACACAGAAGCACAAAGTAAGGACATCTTGATTCTAGGTGCTAGAAGTTTTCACTGTAAAGAGAAAAAAAAAAAACCACCTTGATTCCTCACTGGACTGGTCAACAAGGCTTTTTACGTGTGTGTTGAAAAAAAACAAAACGAAAAAAAAAAGATGCTTCATCTTCTCGAGGATCTTTCTCTCTCTCTCTCTCTCTCTCTCTCTTTGAAGACCTCTGTGTTTTTTTTCCCTTTGTACTCGTAAAGCAACTAGAAATCCGACTGACTGTGTTTGTGGGGCATTCTGACAGAAGAAAAAAAAAAAAAAGAAATCACGTACTTGATATTTACTGTTATGATGTCAATATTGTTCTTATCGGTGCTGGTCTCACAACATGTAGAGAAAAAAACAAACAAACATTTGGATGCACTTTTGATAGCAGAAGGTTGGTCAGGACGTCGACAGGACGCGCGTTCCTCAATCGGAGCAGCAGGCTCGGCCATATTGCGTGACACTGGTGTAATTGTGTGGAAATGGCCGCGTGTCCTACCTCTTGTTACCTGTTGAAAGTGTTATGGTAACATCACACCGCTGGCCATTTCTGCATAATTACCCCCTCCCACCCCCACCCCCGCCCGCCCGCCCGCCCGCCCCCCCTGCTATCTATCTGTCTATCTATCTGAATTGGCATCGTTCTGGAGTCTCGCTTTGACAGTGGTGGAGGCGCTCCCTCAGTTGATGTAATTGTGTGATTGTTGTAACTCAAACTGGTAAAGAGAGAGTGAGTTTCCTTTTGAGTGTAGAGCTGTACGACCAAATTCTTGAAGCGTGTGTGTGTGTTGTTTTTAATCGTATTCGCACGCAACTTTCCCGACTTTCTCGCCCTTTTTTTACTCTATGCACCAGTGATTTTTAACAGACTTCTCGGACAGCTTGATTTTTTTTTTTTTCTCCTCCAACTCGAGAAGTGTCACAACGAGTACAAAGCCGCCTCAGGACCGTCGGTCGCACCCAGATTGTATACACGTCCCAAAGAAAGACGAGGAAATAACGGCGTGGTGGAGTGCAGAGCGCGCGTAGAAACCAGTGTTTTGGAGGGCAGACCCAGAGCCCCGAGTGTGGGACGCGGCTTTACACCTGTGCTCGGCGCTCCTCTGCGCTCCACACAACCTGTTCCCAGCACCTTAACGAGAAGAGCGGATCACGGCGGCGTTGCAGTTCCTGGAGATGAAACTCGAGACGTTTTTGACAATGTTGTTTTTGCACTAAACGAGAATGGACTTTTAGTAGCCATTGCAGCATTAGGAGGATGTATCAGGTGGCAGGCTGGCAGTCTCTCTCTCTCTCTCTCTCTCTCTCTCTACGCGCTCCTCTGCAAAGCAGCGCTCGGCATCGGGTGGGGCGTCCCACCTTCTCCAACCAGCATTCAGCGTGTCGTCTCTCAGAAGCATCCTCATGCCTTTAACGAGAAGAGTGAAACCTGCAGTTGCACGGGGGTGTGGGTCGGTGGGAGGGAGGGAGGGAGGGAGGGAAAGAGGGAGGAGGTGGTGGTGGTAGGAATGTGCTTTATGCAAAACAAAGTGAGGAGCGCGGTTTCTGTGGAGGCGCCGATGCCAAAGTACTGCGAGGGAGGAGACACAGCAGCGCAGCGGTCCTCACATATCCAGATCCAGACGTGTGTGTGTGTGTGTGTGTGTGTGAGTGATAGACAGACAGATGAGTTCACCAGCCCGGATGAATGTGGCGCTACCTTTTAGAGTAAGTCGGGGCCCCAGGTGCTCAGTCCAGAACCTTCTTAATAACGGCATTACGGTGAGAAGGCCGAACCGCAGCGCAGCATATCATAGAAGCTTCCGGAACTGACTTTTATTATGTCCTCGATGCCAGTTTGTAAATTCTCCGTATTGCTGAGAACAAGTTCGGGTGGTGAGCTCCGGCTCCCGCCTGTTTCTTCTTCTTCTTTTTTAAAGTTTCAGTCGATGAGATGAAATAAAGCCCCGTTTTCATCCCACAGCCGCCGCTCCCCGTGTACAGCACCCTCTCCCCTCTCCGCCTCTCGTCCGTCTCTCGTAGAGAAACCTCGCTCCGTGCTTAAAGACAACCTCCCGTAGAGTAGAACCTATTTTTCCTAGCTCCCAACGATAACGATGAATGTACTTAGAGCCTGCGTGGTTTGTAGTGTCCTCTAGGCTTATCCATCCAGTACATCCTCTCCTCCCCTGCCTCCCTACAGCCTCGTGCTCTTCCCTGTCCGCCGTCTCCTCCCATCATCGGCCGCTCGGTCTGCGCCATCCTGTGAGGTGCTGTAACATAAGAGCAGTGTGTGCGTGTGTGTGTGTGTGTTCATATATCTCTCTATATATGGTTGATGGTTGGTGGTTGCTTAGATTCCTGGCTTCTGCTTCGAGCCCCCCCTCTGTGAACCCCTGACCCCCCCCCCCCCCCCCCCCCCCGCCCGAGTTCAGCTCAGCAACTCGTTAGTGCAGTGCCACGTGACAGCCAAGAAGCTAAGGTTTTCGTTGTTGCTTGTGTTTCTTACTTTTTTTTTTCTTTTGGTGATTGTATAACTACGCAGCTATGGTTTCGTCTTTTTTTGTCTTTTAAAGCACCATTCGAACATTTTCAACCAGGTTTTCAGCAAAAGCGTCGTTTTTTTCCCCCCTGTTCCCGAAGCATCACTTAAAGCTCTGCCTATTGCCGCTGATTTTGTTTCATGGAGTCTGAGTGATGAAGCACGGCTTCGCACCAGGTTCTGACAGACATGAGGGAAGAAACGTTCCGCCTCGTCTCCACCGGGGGGAGCTGCGCCGCACGACTCCACATTGGGTCTGCCTCCTCCTCCTCCTCCTCCTCCTCCTCCTCCTCCTCCTCCTCCAGAGACTGATCCATACACCTGGTGACTACCTGACCCTTCAGGTCAGTCTTCACCCCATCAGTCTACTGTTGTTTTTTTTTACCTCATGACTGCATTGGGTCAAATTTTAAATGTTTTTAACCCATTGCTGTGGTTTTTATTTTTTGTTATGATTTTTTTTTTAAATACCAGCAAATCCTCGGCTTTGTAGCCTGAGCCGTCGATTCCTGTTTGTGTTTTTCCACAAACGCATCCAAAAAAAACGAGCCGTATCCTCCGCAGAGATCTTTCTGAGTGGAGTCTAACAGTGTTATCTTAGTGACCCCCCCCCCCCGTCAGTCGCTGTGAGCTCAGAGCGAGCCAGCCGCCCCCCCCCCCCCCCCCCCCCCGGTGGACCCGGTGGAGACCCGTTCCACCCAGCTTTACCAAACCACGCCACTGCCACCCAGCCCCAACCCACACGCACCCCGTCACGAGTGGAAAGCTAACACTCGCTACCCGGCGTTTTCTCTCTTGTTTTTGTATTTCCAAAACATTTCTTAGTCTTCAGAATGACTCGGCTTTTTATTATTTACCATCTTGGGGATTAAAAAAAAAAAAAACTACCTCAGAGCAGCGTCAGGTGCTAGCTAATATTAGCCCTAATTTCTAATAATTGTAACAAAGTTTGAAAAGCAAACAGAACATTTGTGACCAAACCAATACAAGCCAATATGGTGTGAGAGCACTGTTCCTTCCTTGAACCTTAACATAGATGCAAAACCAAGTAATCGCGTGTGTGACTGGTCGGTTGCTTTATACAGTTGGTTACATACTCCTAATGGGACCAAATCTTTTTATTTTTTTCCATTTGGAATCGGGAGTCTCCTCATTTCACGAAAGCAGCCCAGGACTCGTTGGTGCAGCGGAATAAAAAACCGAAATGGAAGTAAAAAGCGGATCGTAAATCGCCACGACGAGCTCGTCTGTACGTGGGTGCAGCAGTCCAGCAGCGAACGCGTTTCCCTCCGCTCTCACAGCGTCGGAACTGTAAGCTTGTCCCAGAGCCTCCCCACCCCCGACCACTGCAATAACCATCACAGTAGAAACCAGAGTCCAGCAGGCTCGTCTGCTCCTCTCCTCCTACAACAGACGAGTGGGACTCCTATCGCGGGGCGCGAGACGCAAACAAAGGGAATACTGGCGCACACACACGCACACGCACACGCACACACACACACACACAGAGTTTGCTGTGGGAAAAGCGCGGGTCAGCGTGGAGGACACCCAGCGTGGCGCCGTGCGCGGCCGTGTTTGGTCCTGTGTGCCTTTTGTCGGATCTCTGTCCCTGTCGCTCCCTCTCCCATCCGCCCCGGCCGCGGCTCCCGCCAGTCCTTTCAAAATAAAAGCTCTGGCCAACTCTGCTGCACCACATGACAAGACGTGAAAGCAAACTTCACCTGGTTTTATTTTCCTCCTCTGTTTTGTTTTTTGGTTTTTGTTTTAAACAATCATGCAACCTTGCGTGTAGATGCTGCATAGAACGATCAGTATTTGTGTTTTGCACTTTCAAAGCAGTTTCGAAAGATAAATGAAAAAAAAAAGATTAAAAAATCGGCCCACTGGAGGTTGGGCAGAGCGTAAAAGAAATAACTGACGAGGTATTTTATGCTATCAATAGGAGTTATAAGGAATAATATGACTTTGAAGAGCTTTTCTAAAAAGGTTGATATATCTATATATATTCATGAAGTACCTCATAAGCCTGATATATGCTGCATTGACTTTTTTTCTGTAGTGTACTTCACATTGTCCAATAAATTTTTAAAGAAATTTTTTTTCCCCCTCTCGGGAGGTTTGAATGTCGCTGCAGGCTGTGCGAACGCTACGACTGCTGAGTCAGACGGAGCTCTGCGGGAACAAACAAACAAACAAACAAACGGCCAAACATCACGTGTCACGTATGCAACTACTCCCCACGCATCACCACAACCCGCTCCCAGCCACAGCCACGTCACACGTCTGTGCTCTGCCTTTTTGATTAGCGTTTTTTGTTTTAACCGTTTTTGCTGACGTCTCTGTGTCTGTGAGGCCAAATAAAAACAAACAAAAAAAACACAGAAAAAAAGAGAAAGAAATCGGGTTCAAGTTGCCCGCGGAAGCTGACGCACACCAAGCGTCCTGCGCAGCTCTGCGGCCCAACGCGACTGTCGACTCAGGTATCGATGTGAAAAGGGCTGTTTCTGCTTACTGTGTCACAAACCCAGCCCCCCCACCCCCCACCCCCCGCCCTGCCCCCTACTTCTCTCACACACACACACAGACACACACACGCACACACCTTTGTCTTAAAATAGCCTTAGATCTACACACGTGGTTCCTATTTGGCCTTAAAAGTCATACAAATTATGCACTACATTTCCACAGACTTGACAGAGAGCTCGACCCCCCCCCCCCCCCCCCCAGTCACTTCAGTTCACTTTGTTCTAGCTCAACCTCGCTCTCTGGCGAAGAGTCGGTTGCCATATTATCTACCTCCTATGAATGTAGGGGCTGTCCTGGAGCTGTAGTTGACTGCAAAGCCTGTTTTTGATTCTCTCTTCTTTTTCCCCAAAGAAAACAGACAATCTGTAGATTCCTGACAACTATGAAAGATATTCCCCCTCAACATACGTAGAGCCGATTCCAGGACACTCCGCTTTTCTCCATGTTCCTTCATTTTTTCCTCCTCCCTCCCCGCGTTGGCCATCTTCCTTTTGTGCTTTTATTTTTTAATGATCGCGTTATAAGCCATGACGGAGAAGCAAAGTGACCAAAGTCTCTTGACAAAAGGCAGCACCGCACAGCCGTGTGAATTCAAACCTCCCTTCATTTGTGTCATGTTGAGCTCACTTTTGAGTTGTTTCTCTCTCTTTATCTCTCTATCTCTCTCTCTCTCTCCTCCCTTATTTAAACCACGACATGCCAAAACTGAATTTGCTGTCATTCCTGTTCTGGTGAGGGTCTTTATGTTGCTGATTTGAGAAAAAAAAACAATAAAATAAAATAAAAAAAAATAATTTGTTCACATCCACTGCTAAGCTCCTTGTTCTCGTTTGTTGTAAAGTTGTAAGCTTTGATTTCTATTTTACATTTCCTTATTTTTGTTAACAAGTATGCTTACAGAACACAAGATATGCTGTAAACCCTGTTAGGACATAATGTGAATACGTATCACTTAATATAGTTCACTCTTCGGCTTGACTGTAAGTTGCGTTAATTAATAAAAATGTTTCAAAAGTTTCCTCTGCTTTGTGTCGTGACCTTTTTGTTCCTTGGTGTCATTTGTCAAACCTGAGCAATTTGTGAGTTTGAAAAACCTGGAAAATTAGCGAGCAGTTTCCCAGTCATGGAGAAATCATGGAAAATGAGGAAAAAAGTTACCTGGCCTGGAAGAACTCTCCTGGAAAACTATCTCCCTTCTCTCGGTTTAGATGTTTTGCCGATATGTGGTCGATACATTTGTCATTGTTTCGAAGCATTTAAAGACGACTCGTAGCCATAGACTGCACAGATAAAGAGTCGGACGTGTGGAGGTGGGAAAGGTAAGGTGCGCACATCCAAAGAACACAGCCGTGGTCACCGCGAGGTGAGGTTTCTTAATGTTTATTTGTCATTTGCTGATAAAAATGTAAAAACAAGTCTGTAGACATGAGGCTGATGAGAAAACACTTGGACAGGCAGTAGGGTTGTTCTGTAAGACGTGGCACAGGTCGGCCTCAGGTTTGTGAAGTGTTTTATATATATATATTATATATATACATTAACTACATAATCCAAACAATATCAATAGAGCATCATTTATCTGGGTTTAAAATCAAGACAGTTTATTAATAAATCAACAAGGTTTTAAAGGACATTACTTCCAGAGCGACTCTCAACCACAGTTTGAGCCTTTGGCCGTGCGTTTATGTTCACGTATTCATTTTTGTTCTTCCTTTTACAGCCTGTAGTTGAAAACCAATCTGATTGAACTTCATTTAGTTAATCGGATTTGGATCAGGGCTTTGGCATACTGCAATACTAAAGATAAGGACTCCACACTCACAGAGAGGACGGAAACAAAATGGCCGCCGCAGACAGGAGCGACGCTTCCACGCAGACTCGATGGTGGAATAATTACAAACCAATCAAAAGGATCACATGTGACTACACACCGCACTACATAGACCATCACACTGATGGGAGGGAAAAACTAGAACACAAAAACTAGAGAAAATGAACAGACACAGTGTTTGGTATCTTTAAACAAAAAATACACAGTAAAGTTGTTTTTCTTCTCTTTTTTTTTTTTTTGTCTTTTTTTTTTTACTCTCATGTTGAAGGAGTCGTGACCCGCTCTGATCCTGTGGACGGGACGGCTCGACGAAGAGTTTAGGGCTACATATAAGCAATAAAAGATCAAGTTGTTTGGACGGGGGAAAATAAAGTACAGACACGGGTTTCTCAGACATGGCGAGGGTGTGCGACATGGGAGGGCGTCTTCTCTGACCACTTCTCTGATCCTCTGATCCGTCTCCTCTGGATGGAGGTCACGAATTCTCGGTGTCCACGAGGAATGACAAATCAAAGTCAGGCGGCTACAAATTAAGACGTTTAAGCTACAACAATAAATTAATGCAAAAATATGGCCCCCCCGCCCCTACCCGCCCCCCCCCCCCCCCACCCCCGAGGAACAGGACCAGATTTTTTTTGTTAGTTTGTTTCATTTTTCACTGGAATTCCAAGTTGAATAGAAAGATCTTTCGTAAAAAGTTATAAAATAAATAAGCGCTCTTTTCCCTTTCAGTTTCGAGTAGAAAAAAAGTTGCGCGGCGCTGCAGGCCCCAGAGGAGAAAGTTTCTTTTCTCTGAATCATGATCTCTGCCCTCTCCTCCTCTTCTTCAGCCTTCGTGATCACGCACACACACACACACACACACACTCACACACACACAGACACACATGCTGGTGGGCCTGGGCTTCAGTACACCCAGTTGACCGGGACCCACTGGGGTTCACTGCACAGTGTGTCCACGGCGGCCTGTAACGTCTCGAAGGCCTTGTCCAGGTTGTCGTTGACGATGGTCAGGTCGAAGTAGTGGTTGTACGCCCTCTGGATCCGGGCGCTCTCGTCCACGGTCTTCCTCAGGTCCACATCCTGCACATACACACACACAACATGTGTGAACGTGCTGCATGTTCAACAGGTGGTGACAGAGAGTAGAGGAGGCGGCTACCAGGTGGCAAAGCACGGAACAAGTTGCTGAGGTGAATTTCTCAGTGCGATGTTACGCTGATGATGCCCCTCTCTGCTCCTCTGAATTAACTGCCCTCCCTCTCTCTACGCTTGCTCAGCTCCAACCAAGGATTTCCTTCTCTTACCATCCTCCATCTAAACCCTGACAAATCTGAAATCCCCCTCAGTGGTCCTGACAACCTTCCCTCTGCAGCTGCTCAGTTCATTAGTGATACACCCATCTAACCTGCAGCTCACATTTGACAATCTTCTATTTTACTAAATAAAACACTGCTACTCTCCACATCTTTACTCTTTACATATTATAAAGAATAGCTGTCAGCACCTATAATTAACATCTTAGACATATACGTATACATAGTTTTTTGTCATTATTTCTGCATCTCTACTTAAAGAAGACCTGTGACTTGTAGAGGAGTGTGTTCTCTGTGCAGTGACTTCAAACATCACTTGATTAAGATGCCTCAGTCGGTCGCTGCCTCATCAGGAAGTGGATACAGACGAGTGAACGTCTTATCGCCTTCGTGGGTTGGTTCAACCACCACTCTCTCACCGCTCTTGTGTGTGTGGTGCTGTTGACCTACCGTGAGCTGCTTGGTGGTGATGCCTGCGTCTACCACAGCCTTGTGCATGCCCTTGAGAGTGTCGAAATCCGGCGCCGCGATGAAGACCACGTACGGCATGAACTCCGCTGTTTTCAGCACCTTCAGCGCCTGAGGGGGAAACGCACGCGCCAGGTGACATCACAGCTCCCTCCCTCCCGATTGGACCCTGACTGTGGGACGCTTACGTACCTGCGGGTTGACATCCAGGATGCAGGTGCGTCCCGTGGACACCACCTCGTGGATGGACTCGATCTTGGTGCCGTACAGGTTGCCGTCGTACTCGCCGTGCTCCAGGAAGCGGGCGGCTCTCACGTCCACCTCCATCTCCGTCCGGGTGGTGAAGTGGTAGGAGTTTCCGTCCAGCTCGTCGTCTCGGGGCCGCCGGGAGGTGTCTGAGCAAAAAACAACAAACAAAAAAAGCCCAGGTTGGTCTTGAATTCCTGCCGTTTTAAGTCAGTAATGGACACATGAAACGAGCAGGACGTACATGGTATGGTGGTGCCAAAGCGTGTGGGGTGGAGGACCATCAGGCGGTTCTTCAGGCTACGCCGACCCACGCCCTGAGCTCCGATCAGGACCAGAGTCTTTCTCTGGAACGCTGGCACCTTGGCCACCTCCTCATAGATCTGCAGCTCGTGTCTGTCAAACTCTGTTTGAACACAGTCACCGTCATTAGACAGCGAAGGAGAAAGAAGATCTCAGGTAAAAGTTCACAGCCTGATCCTGAAGTCCTCTCACCTGCATTCTTGGCTGTCAGGTACATCATCTTCTTCTTCTTTTTACCAGCTATGGTTCCACAGAGGATCCCTGCAAAACGGCACAATTTATTAGGCTCGGCTCCATCTGTGCTGTTACAGAGTTTGTCCAGGAGGGGGCAGGAGGGGACCATTTTCAAAGCGCTAGTTATTCTTCAATGGTAAACTGAAGCGCAGACGTGACAGGAGTCTGGCGGTGGAGCAGTTCACAGCCTCTGGCTCCATCCGTCTTTTACACATCAGCATTGCTGAGAGGGGAAACGCACACAGCAGCATACCTGATCCATCAAAGTCTCGGGGGACAAACGCTTTCCTCTTCTCCTCTAAGAACTGACTGGGGATCAGTCCTGTCGCGCCACCCACCACATGGCACGCCTGCCACAGAGCACAGATCAGTTTAGTGTTGACATCTTCACATCCCTGTCACTTGTGTGAGGTCTGGGTAAGGGTTGGGGTTGGGGTTGGGGTTAGGGTTAGGGTCAGGGTTAGGGTAACACAGGAGACCTCTTCCCTGCCTTCACCCTTTATTGATTGGCTGACACAACACGAGGTTAAGGACTGGAGGAAAACTCACCTGCCACCAGTTGGGATCCTCTCTGTTGACGATCTGAAGGATGTCGCCCCTCTTGAAGGCCATTCCTGCCTCTCGGCACGGGATCAGGTTATCATTGGCCGGGTTGTAGTCGAAATACGGACGCACGTACACCTGGAAGCAAAGCAGACACGGTGTGGGCACCTGGCTGTAGTGAGTCCATACTTGTGGTCAATGTGTGTCTGGATTCAGAGTGAAAAAAACAGGCTGCGGACCACGCACATGGCCATATGCAAACAAAGAGCAGGGTTGGGGGGTGCAGCCGTGCCCGGGCCCAGCGTGCTGTCTCGCACACCGGCCCAGGGAACAGTGGCTCATTCACACCCTGCACGGCCCCGCGGCCCACGCTCCGCCCGCCACAGCTGTTCACGCTGTGCCAAGCGGCCGACGCTGTGCCAGGAAGGCTAAGTGCTCTGGCCGGCGTATTAGATTAAACAAGCAGCCAGAGGAAGCAATAAAAAGCGGCCAATAAAATACATTCTGCAAGCGCGCCCAGAGCCACAGAGCAGGATGCGATTCTGCATTATGTCTCATTCACTTTTACTGTTATCCAGTCAGCTGGAGCGATGCGCTTCCAAACCTCATGCGCGCTCGGTTTCGGGGGCCAGGGAGCTTCTTCAGAGTTTCCCTCGTCTTTAAAAGCCATGAGGTGTAAATGGCCAAATGACGCGGCCTCTTGTCTACATCTTGAACAAATTCAATACATGTCGTCTCCAATTCCAACCCCTGGTTTCTTAAGGTCTGGGGAGCCCTTATTGACCATATTAGGTTGGAGAGACGTCGTTCTGGGACCTCATGAAATCGGATCAACACTGCTTTTGTGTTGTATTGCATTGCTACGGTATGTGCTGTCCTGCTAGGTATATTTCCTTCCCCGGCCTTCCTTGACCTCTCTGAATCAGCTCTGTTGATTCAATCCCTGATGCTTATCCCCTTTCCCTCTTTATACGGACTGACAGGCATGTGCTCATTACTGTGAGCTGCTGCTGCTGGTGTGTGTGTGTGTGTGTTTACTTTATTTATTCTTGTTCTGTTTTGTTCACCGTGTTCTGGAAAAGCCAAGTTCTTATAAATAAAATAAGGAAAGGGACAATATCTAAATATATCATAGAATACTGTACAGTACTCCATCTGGGGGTAGTATGAGATTACAGGAAGTGTGTGTGTGTGTGTGTGTGTGTGTGTGTGGTTGGAGACAGAGGTAGCTAGTGTGACCTAGATAGTATGTGGAGTGTTATTAATAGGGCTCCCAGGGTTCACATTCCTACACAGGGGATTGTGGGAGCGCTGCAGAACCAGCCCTGTACCACTGCCCAACATCTGCCACTCATTACATAAGTGCATGTGCTTGTGTTTACATTAACATCTCATCGGGTGGTGTGTGTGTGTGTGTGTGTGTTTACCTGTGGCGGTGCCGGGGCGTCCCGGTAGCTGGGGAGGATTTTCAGGGTGATGCCTCCGCTGCAGTCCTTCAGCATCTCCTGCAGCTCGGTGGGGTTGTTGCCCACGTCCTTCCCGTTCACCTCCTTGATGATGTCGCCCACGTGCAGCAGGCCCTGCCTGTCAATCATGCCGCCGTGGAGGATGCGGGCGATGACCAGGTCGTCCTTCTCCACGCGGAACGTCACGCCCTGAGGAGGACGGGGAGGGAGGAGGAGGATGAGGATGAGTCACCTTCACCCTCTGACCCCGCAGCACTGACATCCACTCGCACCGCTAATGACTCTATTAATCATGATCATAATCACACACACACATACACATGCAGCCCGGGGCCGTCTCGCTCTGCTCACCAGAGGCTCCCCGGCCTTCTTCCGGATGCCGATCATGCGAACGGCGTCGGCCTGCATCAGAGCGCTGTTCACGGCCGCGTCGTTGGCCGTCTCGGGCGGGGGCGGGACCTCGTAGCACTTGGACGCCACCATGTCATGGGCTTCCAGGAGAGACTGAGAGGAAGAGGAGAGAATGCGGTGATCGTAAGGGCCGAACAAAACGCTCAGTTCAATGTGGCACTAAGTGGCTCAACTTGGCCATGGAGGCCGGTGGTAGAGATACAGGCGTGTCTAAGCACTCTAAAGACTTTGAGCCTCCTCTGCTTGTGCTCAGTATTTCACACAATGGTTTAACATTCAACATTATCCTGCAGTGACTACTTGTGGCCTCACAGGTTCAAGTTGAGTAGAAGTCACACAGGGCAGAATTACAGAAAGCGAGACTCGGTGTTATGAAAGCAAAAAATGAGACACGAGCCGCACGGGGAGAAATCTGTTGACAGATGGTTGAATAAATTTCTAACTCGCAGCATCTGCAGCAGTTTGTTGAACTGTGTGACTCCTGGGTTTGAGTTTCCATAAAAGCAACTCATTTAAATGTCAACTAGTTAAAAATACTAAGCCGCCAAGACCTCGATGCGCCTACGCCGAAGCTAAAAATGTAATCATCTAATGGCTGAAATGTCAAACGTGGATTAACACCAAAATCTAATCAAGTAATTGTGTGCTTTTCCCACCTGTCGAAGCGCCAATGCTCATCTCAGCCTTTTCTCAACTCCTTTTCAAATTCCTCTCCAAGCAATAGAGCAAAACGACGTAAACAAGCGAGTAAACACTAGCGGCATGTGATGTAACATATATTCCCGCTCTCTCTCCTTGCCAACCGTCTCCCTCCCTCTCTGTCTCTCACTAGGTCAGCAGGGTCTTATCCGTCAGCTTACGGCACAGAGGCCTCTGATTGGTGCAGAGGCCTGGCCGGGCTCCGAGCTCCTCTTGGTCCAGGGCCGTGTAAAGCCCTGGGTAGGTCTAAGGATAAAGGTTACTGTTGCAGTGATTCACCCAGCACTACGATCAAACAGCATCAGCTGCTTTAACCACGCTCCAGACATGACAGACCTGGGCCCAGGTTAATGGTCTCACACACACACACACACACGCACACACGCAGTACAGTCATGTATTACAGTGTAGTCGCCTGCAAATGAAATGCGAACATACAAAAGTGGACGAAAGGCTGTCACCTAGCACCTGTGCATCGCTTCCCAAAATGAGTTAATAATCAACCTAGCAAGATAATTAGACTCAGAAAATCCCATCTGTTTTCCTCTTTGTACCAGTGTGTGTGTGTGTCTCACCTGGAAGTGTGGCTCCTGCAGGATGCGGGACAGCTCGGCCGCGCTGTCGTCTTTAACCTTGAGACTGCTGATGTCGCCCAGGATCTCCGTCACCAGCTCCACGTTGTTGTCCTGCACCGCCTCCAGCTTCACCTCCTCCATCTGCTCCTGGGCCTGGGGGAAGGAGAGACGGGGACGGAGACGGAGACGCTCAGAGAGAGTGCAGGGGGAGAGAGAGAGAGAGAAGCCAGCGTCTCGCTAAATCACATCGACCGCCTCGCACGGAGGTGCTGATTTTTTTGCTCTATCAGCACGTCGCGGGCCTGGCGCTGCGGCGGCAGAAGTGAGAGTGAGCGTTTGTTTGTGTTGAGGCAACTGTTATCTCTGCCGGCTCCAGGCCTGCAGGCTGCAGGCCTGCCAAGCGGGAAGCCTCGGACCGACTCCATCGGCTCTGAGGATGCGGAGCGCTTTGTGTACAGAGGCGTGGCAGCGCCTGGCAATGAAGGCAAATCAGTATAAGACTATTTGATTGTGGTTATGACTTTTGAGTCAAAGCCTTTGCTGTGCTTCAGACGCCACCACCTGCCAACACTGCTTTGTGTGTGTGAGTGAGTGTGTGTGTATGTGTGTGTGTGTGTGTGCTACCTCAGCCTGGGAACGTACAATGGGACTTTCCATGATGCCGCGTAAGAAGAGCAGGTCGATGTCCTTGGCCCCCGTCGAGGTGGGGTGCTCACCCACATTGTCCAGCACCTGCTGCATGGCTGGACGGACAAAGACGCGAGCATAGACAAAAAAGAGAGAGAGAGAGAGAGAGGGAGAGGGGGAGAGATAAGAAGCCAGGCGTGAAAGTCAAACAAAGCGTAAACACACGCATGGCAGCAGCCGAGAGGGCCAGAGGCGCCGCATACGCTCAATGTCACAGAGAGTCTGTATATCTAATATGTAAATATTACATAAGGCCTTGATGGACTGGTGGCAGCCTCCAACTCTCTTCATAGAGCGGGGCTTTGAAGCCTTGTCTGTTCAGAGTGAAAACAGTTGCCAGTCAACTCAGCCTCCCACATGTATCATATGCTGTATGAATATCACCGTTCCTCTTTTCATGAAATCCTTTTCACTGACATTTCCAGGACATTTCCACTTTGCTACAGGACAATAGACAGAAGCAGCTTTGTCAATGTGTGATTTTCTACAGTTGTAGCTAAATGGCTTTTATGTTTATTCCTCTCATGTGTCCTTGGATATGACTTGTATATGAAATCATCTGTGAGCTGGGAGGATATTTCACATTATCTCTCATTTTTTCATATGTTGTCCAAAGTTGGTCACTAATTTTCCAGATTTGCCGGGATGAGTGGCAACCCCGATCTGTGTCATTTGTACTGTATCTGCTGAGACTTGGAAAAACCCAGGACTAAGTGGCCCCTTTGGACTGAAGAAGAAACTTAATGATCTCTGTTTGAGTTGTGCTTTCCGTGCATGCAGACTGGGAGAGGTGTGGACTGCCAGCTAACGCTATAATGCCAGGGTCCCAAAGCCCCATCTAAGCCCATTTAAGACACTTAAAGGCCTGGAGATGAGTGTGTGAACATGTGTTTCTCTGTGTCACTCTGCTTTTGCTGCATATGGACAGTGAATATGTCCAGTCAGCACTTGTGTGCCGCTGAACCGCCCCATGAGTTCAACCCTGACTTTGACTCGTGCTATTTGTCATTACAGTCAAGTTATACACAACTTGCAGTTGCACACAAGATACAAAAAGATCATCCACCATATCAAAGCACAAATAACAGTTTTTATCTTATTTTGATAGCATGTATGAATTAATTGTCACACTGAATAAATGAAATCATGTAAAACCATTTTAATGTAACATTCACATTTGGCTCTTGGTTACAGGTGTTTGCCACTGGGAATCAGTGTATTTCAGTTGAACCAGTTAATCCGGAGCTGTCTTGCATCATTGTTTATCATACATACAAGTGTCGCACAGCTGCATGATCAAGAGGGAAACCACGATTTCTGTGAGAGGTGGGAGCGCCGTTGCTAGATAACAGAGCACAGACAGGCAGCATAAATAAGAGAGTCTGTGCAAAAACACTCCTTAAATATTTATGATCCTCTTAGAAGAGGACTAAAAGGGGAGGAGTGTTAAAAAGTGCGCCGCACAATATGGAACCCCTTCACTGACGAGGCTGTGTATATCACGAGGCGTGACCTTCAACTCAGACGCATGGGATGTAGCGCGGGCCGGACGCTAGGGCGAGAACCCCCACGTCACCTTTCACAAGCTGGAATGAGCACGCAGTCTCCAAGCAGAGCTGTAATTGCAGTCAAACACATCCTCAGAGAGAGGCATGCTAGAATTACACCCCACCTTGATTGCTCTGCACTTGCTCTCTCAGTCGCTCACTTTCACTTTCCTCACTTTCAGACCTCCTCAATTTCTTTTTCCAAAGTCTAAGTATTTGTCTTTTATTTCCTGACGTTTTGTTATGCAACCACATTTCGGTCCATTGGTACCGTTCCCTGCGTCTGCTACACCAGCTAATTCAAAAGGGGGAGAAAAAGAGATGAACTAAACCGCTTGCTTAGAAAGATCTAAGTCAGCAGAGGTTCCTTCCTTGAAAAGTGTCTTTAACAGTGGCCTCGATGCTTAACTTTGTCCCTCCACTGAAGGGCATTGAGACCATCCCCATGGTACTGTAGATACAAGGAGAGCTCTCAGAATAAACTGCCCTGTTTTTGTGTGGGAGGGAACCGGCAGGACAGACACTTGTTTAACAGTAAAACCGACCACATCAGGAATAAGCAAACACAGAGAAAGACAGAGCTCGGTCTATCCGTGTTGACCTTCAGCTGTCCTGTCAGCTCACTGTGTCACCGAGTCCTCCACCACAGGAATGTTTGCTCATCCTGAGACCCCACCCTCCATCTCCACCCTCCACCTCCAGCCCATGTCCTGCCTTACTCATCCAAACATACAGTCTCTGTGATGCTTTTCTGTCTGGGGGAGGTGGGAGCTGAACTGAAGCCTGCTTCCTAAAGCGTCTATAATCCTGTGAAATACATCACAGAGATACAGTGCGACCACCTACCAGCCTCCACTAATCCTGGCCCCAAGAAGTTGTAAGAGCTCAGAGATGACAGCACAGGATAGTTACAGTGGGGCTGCTTCATTCATCGACATAATGAATCATCCTGCCGTCCTGGCCTCGGTCCACTCATCCCTCCCTCTGTCTGCAGTCTCTCTCACCCACACCTCTCTCTCTCTCTCCCTCTCTCTCTATGTGTGTGTGTGTACCTATCAGTGAATGCCAGGGCACAGACAAACCCCGCTAATGAATTCCTTCAGGAATGCGAACACAAATCCCCACAAGAAGAGACCTGGCAACCCGAGATGTATGTGGCGTTATTATTTTTCAGCTCACGCGCCACGTATCAAAAGAGAAGAAAGAGAAAGCGACACAGTGACTGGCACCCAACCGCCGCCGCTCCCGACGGAGCACAACTAACGTCGTTCCTCTCCGGAGCGAGCGGAGCCGAGACGAGCCGCCCCCCCGAGGGAGCCCGGGCGGCGCTCCCAGCAGGCGGTGGTGGGGAGGTTGCCGACAGGTCAGGCCAGAGCACGGTTCGCCCTGTGACAGCAGCCACAGGTTGCTGCGATGTATGTCATAGCTATAGTCAATGAGTAACCAGTTGAAACTGTTTGCAGAGGATTATGTAAATGGTTATAACTGACTGAAAGTGAAGAGATGCGTCGGGAATGTAATAATTACTTAGGGAAACCTTCAAGTTAGTGTGTAAACTTTGAAGATAAACCTAGAATCAGCCTGAATAGTTCACTCTTCACCTGACTTCAGGCTAATGATCCATACTTTTGGATAGAATTAAATTAATGGTTAAAGAAGCAAAAGCAGCTTTGAGTAGAAGATGAGATACAACACTGGGAAATCCACTTAAAAATTGGTGGTTCGACAATACTAACACTTTCAAGTAATCTAGTTTAAAATCTACTGAAATGTTCAGAACATGATTATGAAGGAATACTAAAGGATTGTGACAAATGTTCACAGATCTGCTCTGTTTGAAGACTTGACATCCTCGCAGCCCTCGCCCGATTCACCGTTCCACGTCAAACCTTTCCGCCGTAGCCTTGACAAACTAACAAGGGCTAGAAAACTTCTCAGTTGGTCTAAAAATGAAAACACCCCCACGTCCTTCCTCCTCCTTTCCTCACCTCCTGGTTCCTGGGGGGACTGCACAGCCGGGGGCCCCTCCATGCCTGGTTGTCCCGGGGGCGTCATCTCCGCCTCCTCCTCCTCCCGTACCCCATTGGGACAGGCGTCCTCCATAGCTGTGACCATCGCCAAGCCCTCCTTCTTCCTCCCTGCCGCCACAAGTATGCTAAGGCTAACCACTAGCAAACCACCAGCAGCTCTGCAACTATGTCGTCTGTCCTCCAATCGTCTTGTCTGGCACTGCTGACCCGCTAAACTCCCGAAAAACAGAGAGTAGAGAGGAGAGGAGTGGGGAGGGGAGGGCGGGAGGGGAGAATGAGAGAAGAGACACAAAGAGAGCGACAAAAGAGTGGGATTAAGATCAGGGGGATATTAAGAGAGGGAGATGGGGGCGTGGGGGGGTGAGGTGAGGGGAGAGATGGAAGAAGAGAGGAAGAGGCTGAGGTGAAGACCGGTTCAGAGAGACAGTGAGAGGTGGAGAGCTGCACTGCACACAGATGTGGACATCCAATGCTTGTCACTCCTCTCCCTCCACTCTGCCTTTAATACCTTCCCTTCCCAGCCCTCTGCCTCCCCCTTCGTTGAAAACAACACACACACACATAATCCCACAATCCTCTCCTGCTGTTTGGGCTTGCATGAGTACCCCCTCCTCTTGCCCCAACCGCCCCCCTACCCCACCCAAAGTCGACCTGCCCCATTCGTCTAGACGGGACACACACACACAGATCCACACAGTGCTCCAGTGTGTCATTATGTAAGTAATCTTACATAAGGAAGTGTTACTGAAGAGGGCCTGACCTTACATTCCCATTCTCCTCCTGGTTCTTCCCCACTTCCCCACACCGCCCCTGTTCCAGTCCAGATCCAGATCCAGACCCCCCCCCCACTTCCCCGAGGCTGCAGCGCCGTGCACAGCACTGTCAGCGTGAGCAGATTGTGCCGGTGCGTGTTCCCTCAGCGGTCGTCCACCTCCTTAAAGCAGCATGTGTCAGCCTAATGGGAGCTTTCTCCCTCTCCCTCGGCCCTCCCTTTTGGTCTCTCTTCATCTTTAAACGAATGTGCCCTCTGCACCTCACTTCTCGCTATGTCAGTCGCCTGGAGGTGCACGGAGGTGGATTATGCACATTTTTGGAGAGGTGGGGGGGGGTCCCTGTGATTTAAGCTGCTTCACGCCTGGCTCTTAAATACTTTAGGGCAGGCACTCAGTGCTGTATGTACAGTAGGGTGAGTACCAGAGACTGCATGTCGCATTAATGTGTGAAGACGTAACACTGAAGGAGTGACAGCAACAGTCTCACGCCATGCCCCGACTGAGCTGCTGAATATCGTTTTAGTAACATAAAAATGACCAACTTTTGTCGTCACAGTCTTTATCTTTGTTGGTATTCGCTGATAGACCAAGATGTGGGACAAATCTCTTTTGTTTTGATGTGGGTTTCCATCCAGGACGTGTGAAGATATTTCACTGGATGAGCGATAAATTCAGCACATTCTCTGGCCGTTATCATCTCAGGGGATCAAAACGGATATGGCTACATAAAATTTCACAGCCACATCCTCTCGGCTCGCTCGTCTCTTGAAATATTGAACGCTATAGCGTCGGCTCGCACGGCCCGCGCGTTGCCGGCTCCTCCCCATGAGCGTCGGTCAGGCCCCGCCCACTGCCGCACAGCTGTGCAAAGAGCAGATCTGAAGGCTTTAATCCGCCCCGCCTCTCCCTGCACTCCAGTCAACCCCTCCCCCAACCCTGCCACATGAGATTTTAATCTGGCCACGAAAGCACGGGATTACAGAATCTCTCTCTCTCTCTCTCTCTCTCTCTCCCTCTCTCTCTCGTCCTCTCTCACTACATCCAAGCGCTTTGTACACCGCCTGCCGGGGCAGTGGTTTACTGGTGTGGGCCATACTGGTAAGGCCCGAGTGACTCACTGCTCATTACATCACTTCAGAGAAGATGTCTGCGAAGTTCGATACGGGCAGATACATCCATATATTTGGAGAGAGAAAACTATCAAGGGAGGGCAAATTGGAAATAACATTTCATGAGGAATTTAGGACCAAATCATCTTAAAAAGATTTGTTTTTGAGCAATATCCTGGTTTCTGTGGGAAGGCACTGAATAAAAATCACTCAGTTCATTTTTCAAGGGTACATCCACATCGCAACAGAGACCTTATGTTGTGAAAAGATACTGCTTAGTATTTCCCAGAATCAGAAAGGTTGACTCATAGAAATCAACCCAAAACAGAACGTATAGTGTAATCCAGCTAAGTTCATGTGCAATATATATTTTTCGGAGCCCTCTTCTATAATGAAGCTTCAATTACAGGTGGAAATTAACACAAGCGTCGTCCTTCGAGTGTGTCTTTACTTTCTTGAAAGTGAGAGTTGCTTTTGTAAAAGGAGTGACTTCAAAGTCCTGCGATCCTCTCACGGAACTGAGAAAAACATTTTCCCCGACGCTCCACCCCGCTGAGAGAGAGGCGAGGAGGAATAGGAGTTGTACCTGTGCTAGTCCGTGTAGCCCAACCTCCGTCCTACTGGCTGCTCATCAGTCGACTGCAGGGAGAGAGAGAGAGAGAGAGAGAGAGAGATAAATATTCAGTCTGCTTGCGACCCTATGCTGCAGTTTTCATCATTCCTCACACACACACACACTCACTCGCTTGAACATTCACATGCATACTTGTGCTTTTCCCTCAAGCGCGCTCAATAAGCGCTTCTTTTTCTCTTGTGGTTTATCGGCTTCATTTGTCTCTGTCTACAACCCCCCCCTCCCACACCCCCACACCCCCACATACACTCTTGTGCGAGACAGGAGCGTTGTCTGCAGACTGACTCCTCCGCTCATCGCTCAGAGCGAGCGGGACGATGCATCGAGCTCAGGTGTTCAAGGATGCCTGCATCCTCAGCCGGCTGTAAGTGACCACAGTTCTCGGGAAGTAATGACAGAGCGGTATGTGTTCAGCCCTGGGAAAGACTCTCCTCTAGATCTGAACTAAACCGGATGTATAGATCATTGTGGGTTTCAGGTGCTTTTGGAGGGAGTAGAGCCAAGTTGTCCCAGAGAGCAGTTTTCTGGAACTGTTTTAGCTCCCACAAACCAACCACCAGCACTTTTGAAAGCCATATAGCATTGGTGAACACTACAACAACACAATGACAGTATAAGTTGGAGTACAGAAACAGGCGGGCCAATGCATGGAGGAAATTCAGCTGTGTACTTACTAGGAACTCTCCCCCAGCAGGCAGTTCTTGGAGCTGAGTTCCTTTAAGTGTGTGTGAAAGTGTTTCCAGACATCAGAGAGGGGATAAGGTGGAGTGGTTAGCACTGTTGGCTCATATGCCCTACATGCACTGGGAGAGGCGCCTGTACCAGCATTGATAATGGATGGATTGACATCAGCCAGCTATGGTGGGAACACTGTCAATTGTGCCGGTATGTATCCGAGGCACATTTCTTTCAGAAGCAAACAAAGCTTGAGGATTCGTATCGAGGGTTTTTATGGAATGGAAAATCAAAACGAGAGGATAAAATATAACTTTAAAGTCAACATGTACAAAGAGACCCAGAGGGGCTCAAAAAGCAAGACGTGCTTTCCCGTCTTCAGTTCCTCAACATCAGAGCGAACCATGTGTGTGGATGATCAAAAGCATCAAAACAAGAGGGGGGAACGTTCGCCGGGATTGTTTTATTGATGCTGCTGCCAAGGTCGGCGTGGAGCTATAGTAAGTGCCGGCGCGTCTGGCTGAAAACACACAGTTTACTCACTGCTATTGATGTGAGGGGGAATGACCTAATCCCATGCAACGCCCTGACTCTAGGTCGTTTAGAACACCGTCTAATACAACCACACAGCGTAAACCCATTCATGCCGCTCCGGACAGCCATTGTGAAATGGGCCATCGCAAAATGCAAGCCAGCAAAAAAAAACAATGAAATGATGTGATTACAAATAAACGATGCCTGCACAATCGCCCGCAAAACAATACATTATCACTCCTCCACGCTTCATTTCATTCAGTCCACCTTGAGGGGGATAAGGACGGCGGCTGTGGCGGGACAGGTCGTGGACGTCACGGGTTTCAATGTGAAAACCGTGTGAATGCACGTCGGCCACATGTTCCCGATGTGAGTTTGCTCTTTTTGTGGGCATACTCTCTCAGACATCCTCGGGAGAAGATCACCCCGTCCACTTAACTCCAGACCTTAAGCTTCTCTCTTGTCTGGCTTGCGCTGACTGGAAGTGCCAAAACGCTGGCAGAACAAGGTGTTTCCAGGTCACACAGACAGCCTGCTCGTCCCTGCTTTGACATGGGGCCTTTTTTTCTTTTTTTTTTTGCACCTGTCACGCCGGAGCAAGCGGTTCTTTCATCGTGCGCAAGAAAAGAAAGAAAGGACGGAAGAAAGGGAGGGAGGACGAGGGGGCGAGCGAGGGGGTCAATTCATTACGCAACGCAGATTACAATCAGGCTCGGCACGCTCATTGGAAGTGAAAGATATCCCTCGCAAGAATGTTAATGGAGGCAAAGCCGCCGCGGCCAGTCCTCGTCAAATCATCCGCACGGCGGAGCAGCGGCATC
Organism: Karalla daura; assembly: GCA_029224185.1. Taxonomy (NCBI): domain Eukaryota; kingdom Metazoa; phylum Chordata; class Actinopteri; order Chaetodontiformes; family Leiognathidae; genus Karalla; species Karalla daura. The sequence goes on from CM055205.1 coordinate 11,875,817, forward strand.
AGCAGGGGGGCGGCAGTGTTTCGGGTGGGGGGGGTTCAGAGCAGAGTAGATAAAAAGCACATTAGAAGTCACAAAGGAGAAGAGGAGGAGAGGAGAATCCTCAAAGATTAGATAGAGTTGTGGGAGAAGCTTTTCACATCTTGGGAGGATAAGGAGGAGGAGGAGGAGGAATAGACGAGAAAGTCTTGAGAGGGATAAGGGCGGTGGGAGCGATCATTACAGAGCCGGCACCTTTGTTATCTCGTCTAGTGTTTCTAGAAAGTGCAAGGTGTGGATACACCGACGAGTGAACATCCACCAATGCTGTCTGAGGCCCCATAAAGTAGATAAAGGAGGAAGTGTGTGTGTGTGTGTGTGTGTGTGTGTGTATGCGTCTATTTTTCTGGGCCAGAGCCAGGTCATCTGAAGGACTAGGAACTGGGTTGCAACACGCACGTTCCAGTTTTTTTTTCCCACAACCAAGTCGATCCCTGTGTCTTCAGATGGAACTCGGGAGTCCCCTGTACGTCCTTTCATCACCATCACGGTCCGCTCGTCTTCCCCTCCTCCTGGGACGGAGGGGAAGATCACGGGACGCGTGCCGCCATTGGCTGCGGCTCAGTCAAACAACAGGCCCCGTGAGTGCCAACTGGTTGCCAAGCGTTCGGATGATGGACAGCTCGCGGAAGAGGGATTAGAGAGAGTTCAGAGCGGTTGTTTTTGTACAAAACACCAGTGCCGCCTCACACATGTTGACCTGTGTGTGTGTGTGTGTGTGTGTGCAGATGCGCGCTATTAAAAGCGCAGGCAAACATCGGCGGCCTGCGCGGCTCTAATTCCTCCACTTCCAGTCACGCTAGCAGGAAATCTCACTCCGCCTCCGCCTCGGTGTCTCTGTGAGCACGCTTTGTGGATTTACAGGCCCTGGATGGGGCACAATGCTGCGTCCCTCGGGCCGGCGGAGCGCAAATAGACACAGTGGAGTGGAGTCCATGAGGCGATTCCACGGCGGAGGAACCCATTCATTCTCCTTCTATATATTCTCTCCACGTCTATTCTCTCTGTGGCCTCCCTTGCACCACAGAGCCGGGGGCCTCTTGGAGCAGCCGTCCCTCTCTCTCTCTCCCTCTCTCTCTCTCTTCCTCTGACTCAAGGATCACAAAAGCGGCTGGCGAGCCTCCGTCCTGCCCCCGTGCCACCGCGCGGGGGGACTGCAGGCCAAGCAGAGGGCAATTAGTCAACTGTCGCACACCAGGACGGCGGCGAGCGCTCCAGGGCCGCGAGTTATTCAAGGAGGCAGCGCTCGTATGCGAACACGTGCGTGCGTGCGTTATAATGGCCGACTAGTCATGTAACCACCCCCCACCTCCGCCATAAACCAACCCCATCCTGTCCTGCCTCCCACCCATCACCCTCTGCCTCCAGACAAACCCTATGTAGGTCACTCTGTGCGCTAACACAGCCGCTCAATAAGAGGATTACACTGCTGCCTCCCCCCCAAGATGGCCATCTTAGCAGATCAATATCTGCAGTATATTTGCCATATAAACAGGCTTTCGGGCCAGTTCGGTCCAGCACTTTGTGCCGATTCACGCTCGCCTCTGCTCTTCACCTGACCCGGGGAGTCATTTCGGCCATTCATCACCGCTGCCAGCATCGCCGTACTTTCCTCGCAAACAAAACTCCCGCTCCCATCCCGCCGAGCACACGGCCCCCGTGGGGGAGTGGGCGCTTTGCCACGCAGCTTGGGAATATATGATTACACGCGGCCGTCCACCAGCCTGTCAAAACCCCGCGGCGCTGAACGTGCGGTGATCACGGTAATGAGCGCCCCCGTAAGTTAATCTAACCCGCCACATGGCTGCGCCTGCATCCTCTCAGCCCCGCTCCCGTCCCGGCCTCCTGTTTCTGATCATTAGTGTTGAGGACGAGACGGGGAGAGAGAGAGAGCCAAGGAGGGTGGTGTGATGCAACAGCGCTTCACACGGTTTCCAGAAAAAAAGAGAAAAACAACAAAAAAAAAAAACAGACGCGGGATGGGGAAAATGGGAAATGACAAGCGATAAGGGGGGGGTCTGTCGAAAAATGAGTCTCGGACGAGTTTTCTCAGCGTGTTGGCCTTTTTTCTCGGCTCATCTTCTCGTAGTTTTGACTGCTAGGGAGAGTTACAAACACTGGCATCTCCTCAACTGCACAACTTCTACATACTGTGCTGGGCTAGCAGCTGCAGAGACCGGATAGATAGATAGAGAGGAACTTCATTGATCCCCCTGCAAGGTTCCCGTCAGGAAATTCAGACTTCGGGCTCTCATGTTGGCTTTACACAATCTTCTTGCACATCATTTACCTTGATTTTCTTTCTAACATACTTTCTTATGAAAAATCCAACCATTCATTATCTTACTTTGTACCATAACACTGTCGGGAGTTTCTGGAGCCAATATGCAGCTCAAATAGGGTGAATGCAGGACAGGTTTTTAGTCCATCACCAGGGGAGATTTAGAATCCATTTCACCTAAGCAAGCCTGTTTTGGACTGTAGGAGGAAAACCAGTCTATGTTCTCAACCCAACTGGGAACTAACCCAGCACCATCTTGCTGTGAAGCAACATCCAACATCCCTTACCAGAATCCGAAAGCAGGAAGTAAGAACCATTTATTCACCTTTCCCTTCAGGGTATTTCTGCACACTTTTCCCAATGTGTTACATGGCAGAGTTGGCTGTTTTTATTGAAGCAATATCAGATAAACCTCTCTTCCTCTGACTTTCAGTCTTCAAACATCTAACTGAACTGTCCATCTGCCGTGGCGTGCCCCTTTAAGATCCAAGCGATGGGTGAAATATGGTGAATCTGCACTATACACCGAAGCAAACAACAACACAATGTTCACTTAAACTCACCCTCTGGGATACGCTTTGTTCTTTCAAAAGAAACACTCTCGTCTGTCCATAGCTCAGTTGTCTGGTTCTGTGCTCGACAGAGATGCAATTACAGTGTGGTAGCTGCTATGGGGTCAGCTATGTGTTAACTGCAGGGAGGTGCAGCCTTGTGCAGGGCAGGGAGGGTTGATTGTAGGTGTGTAGATGACAACCCTGTGATACATGTGCTGGTCATAGCCGGAGGGTGTGAGTCACTCCAGTCTGCTGTGTGGATGTGTGTTTTCCTTTCAAATATCTCTCGCCCGCTCTTCCACTTCCTCCTTTTTTCTGTACCATCTCCCTCATGGCCATGTATTAATAATGGACGAGTAGAAGCTTCTAAGTGTTTGGATTTGGTCTCTGAATGACTCACTGAAGACTCTCCAACACTGGGAACACATGTTTAACTTGAAACCAGCGTATTTTCCCCCCGCCTTGATGGCAGGAAAGAATACGCATATGAGGACTGGTTCGGTGCCTCATTCCACGGGCTTCAGCAAAACAATAAAGGTCATCCTGGACCATAACTCAAAAGCCTTACTGGATATCCTCGCCCAGGCACTCAAGATTTACTGTAATACACTAAATTACCTCTGTCAACCCCCCCCCCTCTCCATTTGTTCCTCCCATTACATCCAGCAAATCTAATCAGGGCTTAATTCGAGATTGAAAGGACGACAGAAAGACCCATAAACTCTTGTTTGGATGCAACAGGATCTGTGCTGTCTCTCTCAGCAGCCTGCACCGCCCCTCCCACTAAGGATCCCCAAGGATGTTGCGTATGTGCATGGGCTTCCCCCATCACGTGTGTGGGGCTGGACAGCTTTAGGACCTCAGCCAAATGACCCCCTTGCTGCTTCCCATGAGGTGGGAAGTCCCGAGATTCATTGAGAGGAGCGCAGTCTGTTGCGGAGCGAGTAGGTGGTTTTATGTTTACTAAGTGCTCACATAAAGTGAGTCCGACATGGCTTTACTGGGTTATTACTAGATGGCACACTCATTCATCCCTGTGGACATAAAAAAAAAAAAGAAAATCAATAGGACAGTCTGTCTGCCTCCGGTCCTCTCCTCCGTCTCCGCCTCAGCATCAACTCTTGTTGTGAAGGTTATGACAATAGCCCCGAAAACAATGTCGGAGAGACAAAGAGAAAGAGTTAAAGAACATCCTGCCAGCCCTGCAGGGAACCCTTATGTCTTACGTACGTCTTGTTCTGTCTGCTGATTGTGCTGGTGGGCATCTGTGTGTCTGTATTTGTCATTGGAATGTGCGGAATGGGAATGTGAATCTGGGTGGGGATGAGGTGCAACACTGTCGTCTATAACAGCAATAAGGTCACCTGTTTGAAACCATCGCTGAGGCCTTTCTCTGTGGAATTTGCATGTCCAAAGACAGTCATTTTTAAGTCCACTAGAGGCTCCACATTGCCCCTAGAGTGTGAGGGTGAATGGTGTGAGTGCCCTACATTGAACTGGACACCTGTACAGGGTGTAACGACAAAAGCATGTAAGATAATGGATGGTCGGGGATGACATGTTAAATGTAGTGACAGCCAGATGGAACTATATGCATGTTTACCTTGATTCATTCAACATTATTTTAATACAAACACCTATATGATTCCCTTAATCACGATAGGTGATTGCATCGAAATAATGGAATATATGTCCCACTATGTTTCACATATGTATGTTCCATGTAAGTAATAAAAAAAAGTCATAACAATACATGTAACTTTTCAAAGATGTTTCACAGAGATGAGGCAAAGACAAACAGTGGATGTTTAGCACTGAGGATGTGATTTCAGGGCTCTCTTGAGTGATGGTGAGGAGCCCCGTAGTGCTTGAGGGAGCCACAGTTGGAGATCTAGGAGCACATCTGGTACAGATGTTCCAGACTTGTACTGGGGTGTGAGCGCACTGTGCGCCTCCTGTGGATCCCACCACCATCCTGCGCTGCTAGATGTTGCAGGCTTGTCACCTCGGGACGGTGCCTCTCATCCTCCTCCTCCTCCACCTCCTCCTCCCTTTCCTCCTGTCAGCTCCAACCTGCGGCTCCTCTCCGCTCAGATCCTCCCGGGTCTACGGTTCTGACGCACGGACCACATCCGTGCGCCCGAACCGTGCCAAATCAACCAAGACGCCCTTGCCAACAGTGCGTGTATCGTTCCCAGCTTGACCACACCGGGCTGTGCATGCACACACCGTCCTCAGCTACACACGTACGGCCATTTTTTTTGTTACCCATCCGAGCCATTGTGGTGCGCACACTTCACCACTGTACGCGAACCATCCGCGGTGTCCTTCCTTCCTCCCGATAGGCGGGAGGAGGGGAGGGAGAGGGAGAGCTGGAGAGAGAGAGAGGGGACGCGTCCCAGTCGAAGACAGACGGGACGCGTGAGGGATACAGTCCTGCTCTCACAGAGAGCGAGAGAGAGAGGGAGAGAAGGGGTTTATATACCTCCCCTCTGTCAAACTCTGCTGCACCTCAAACACGGTAAAGTGTCTTTGTCTCCAGCCTGGAGCCCCACAGGGATGAATGAGTCCCACACCGCGGATACGCCCCACAGGCGACACTTACCTGTGAGCCGTGCGTGTGAGTTGGCAGTAGTCCTCCGGCTGTCCCGCTTGGACATCCAGGCCCCCCTCAGCTGTCTGTCCTGGTCCCGCAGCAGACTACCACAGAACACGACGCCAATCAAACCAGTAGGCCCCGCCCCCGCCGGCATGACGTCACCCACCGTCGGCCAATGGCCGGCGAGGTCCAACCCTCGCTGTGTGATTACAATGTAGCCTGTAGTATTTCCAGTCCACCACAGTACACACGTTCATTCACATAAACAGATAGATAGATAGATAGATAGATAGATAGATAGATAGATAGATAGATAGATAGATAGATAGATAGATAGATAGATAGATAGATAGATAGATAGATAGATAGATAGATAGATAGATAGATAGATAGATAGATAGATAGATAGATAGATAGATAGATAGATAGATAGATAGATAGACATTTTATTGATTCCTTGAGGAGGTTTAGGTTCCAGGTTACAACACCATAATTTGAAAAGGGAACACACTTTTTTGCAGAGCAGACATCAATGTAATTAAATGTAATTATTGCAGCAGTACATATATAATACAGTGAAGTACTTTATTGATCCCCAGAGGGAAATTAATTTGCCTGGTAGTTCCTCTGCCTTATGCAGTAGAATTAAAATGCCTAATGGCTGTAGGCACAGAGGATCTTCTATATCTCTCCATCTACAGCCATTTTTTAAATTATGAAATCAATGATCACTGTTGTTCAGAATAGGCGCTACCATCTTCAGTGCATCTCTTTCCAGGACAACCTCAAAGAATCCCTCAGAAAAGTACATGACACATGACAGTAAAGGGTAGCAACACTTGTGAGAGAAGAGTGTAAAAACTACAGTATGCACAATTACAGATGGTATATGTGCAGAGTAGTTTTAACAATAAGTTAGGATGAACAGTAGTTTTCTTGTAGTACTGTTTAACCTGTGTGGTTTGCTACATGTTGTGGTCATTGGGTGTTGGTCTTCTTCCACTGACCCAGTCATCTGCAGGTCATCGGGTATGAGGTAAATGATAAGTTCATATCATTATGACAGATGTCCGTAGACAGTCGATAAACATGGTATAATAGTCTGCCTAAAACAAAAGCTTTTACTTACAAAAAGTACAACTCGTTTTGGCAATGAGAGCAGGTAGAAAAAGCTCTGCACCTCAGTGAAAAGTCTCCCGTGACCAAAATAAATTCAATGTAAGTAAGTAGATGAACGTTATGTAATGCTAATATCCCATTAATGTGTTCACACGGTGAACAATGGCAGCCATGCTAACTCAATTCACGTAATTAAATTTCCACTTTCCTGGATCAACTTGGGAATTTAAGGATAAAGATTTTGCCCCCACAGAGGAACCTATGAAGGTTTAACAGACTTTGTTTGTTGGATTCTCATTCGTCAGGTCATTGTAATTCAAGTTGTGGTAAATTGTGTCAACCACACTGTCCAGGAAGGGAAATTCCTCAGGTTTAGACTCAGCACTACGCCTTCATTTGAAAGGCAAAGGATACTCCTTTGACATACCAAACAGGGACGATAGATGGTTTGAAGGAGGAGTAAAGGAAGAGAACAGAGGGGGATGTTTGCATCACCACCTTAGACCCCTCCGTACAATACTGAACGATCATCCCTTCCCAGGAAATACCAAAACCCTTGACCCCGCGATAGTCAATGGAATCCAGCAACAATAGTTGTTCCCAGCAGTTCTCAGGTGACACTACTGACTCGGAGCAACAGCTAGGTACTGACTGTGGCTATGCTAACCATCTCACAGTGGTTAATCCTGTTCTTCCCCACCAGCAAGTCAGAGCTGAGGAAGCCACTTGGACAAAGGTGAAATGTCTACAAGAACCCATCACAAGTGCAATTGCTACAACTTACGGCTCCCCTGAGTCTTCATGTTCTTGTCTTAGCACTGAACAATGGCCTATTAGCTGCTTATTTCACTCACTCTTGATTCACTGGTCTTACATTTGAATATCACATTAGTAGCCTGCACCAGGAACATGTGCCTGAGTGTTTGGTGCTTTGGGTGAGGCAACTGGCTCATTTTCGTAGCAGACTCAGAGTCTGCAGTGGCTATTTAACTGCTGCATTTCATGTCAGGTTGCAGCCGACTAACCACTCGTATAATTGCAGTAATGCTCTTGGAAATGCCATTTCTCCCTTCGTTTAGTTTGAAAGGAGACACTTATTACTACGGCCACAAGAGAGCGCCATTAGCCACCCAATTGGCAGCTTCAGATTGATGTTTTTTCTGACCGTGGAAGCTTTTATTGGGCCTTTCAAGCTTGGTAGATCCAATTTAAATGTACTTTTTGTGCACTTGCCCCATTACACAGAGTCACAGAGCTGCATTAGTTGGTGCCGTCATGGATTTATGCTACGAGGCAAGGTGCGGCACGACAAGTCCAAACCTGATCTCATCGAGAGACGAAGGGGCCAAAGTATTGTGAAAACATTGTCTGAGATGTTTCGGAAGACCAGATGTAAATTCAGTTTCGGACTGTGAGGAGCATTCAGGCTGGACAAGTAGTTTAGGGTGCTCTCTAATAGTAAGTCATATGAAGTTTGTGACAAAATGTGTCACTCCATTTCCCCATGAAATTTGCACTGATATTTTACAAACAAATGTATGATGACTTTCCCATTATGTGGCGCATTCATGCTCCGGCTACTGTTGGGTGAAATCCAAAGTCAACACATTTCTTCAAACAATTAATCTTTAATAGCACAATAATGCAATACAATCAACATGCCCTCCCCCACGATGCTTTTATGTGTCACAGATGATAACTCTGAATAAACTATTTACAGTAGTATGGCACATACTATAAGCAGGTATGATTGTAGCTGATGGCTTCTGGGAGGAGGATTTTGATTTTACGTGGCGACCCATACATGAAGGTAGAGGGGGCAGAGGCAGGGGCCTCATCTGGCGTGGGAGGGTGTGGAGTGGCAAATGTGTAGAGGTCAAAATGTCGGCGGCAGCGGCGGCAGGGCAGCAGTGAGGTGGAGGCCAACGCTGACGACTGTATCACCACAATGACGGGTCATATCTGGGGAGAGACAGAGATTAGAGCATCAGTCTTAGCTTCCTGCGAGGATTCACAGCAACGTGGGTCTCCTACGCTTTCCGCGCTACACCCACCTCGACTGTGGAAGCGTGTCTGTGCTTTCTTTCAACAGCAGCTCTGAGACCAGTGTATCCAGAATCTCAGGACTGGACCTCTTTCCATACCTGGTGTGCACACAGACAAGGATGTCAGTGAGGAGATAGATGCTGTATGGGGATTAAGAGGGCTTGGGACCAACTTGGACCTCACGGTTGACACATGGAAAAACACCACAAAGGAAGAGATAGACCTCGGCTGATTGGAGCACAGGGAATTAAGTCAGTGGACCTACAGCACTGCGTGGGCTCATGTCATACATTCAATTATAAGCCCAGTGAGGGCTGAACACAGGAGATCAGGACCCTGCAGGGGCAGACAGGAGTAACGTCAGGGGTGGTCACATTTTCCTCTCTGCCTCTCTGATGATAAGCCATGCCAGCTTGCTCTCCTCTACGGGTGGCTGGCAACTGCAGCAGCGTCCGTCTGACAGCTGAAAACTTGGTGATCTGACATGGCACGCTGGCTGTGGCAGCTCCGGACAGCGTCAATGCGCCCCCTGCTCTGCAACGTCACCTCCAACAGGCAAAATTCAACCTATTTTGTTTGTTTTCTAATTGATGTACATCTACCTTTAAATGAAATATTAAAAAATATTATACGCTAATAAAATATATTTGAACTGATCCTTGAGGGACCCTTTATGCTACTGAGCAGATAAGATGATGAATGGATAGGTGAATGGATATACATTTCCACATTTGCCTCCTTAATTCATGTTCATATAGATAGATAGATAGATAGATAGATAGATAGATAGATAGATAGATAGATAGATAGATAGATAGATAGATAGATAGATAGATAGATAGATAGATAGATAGATAGATAGATAGATAGATAGATAGATAGATAGATAGATAGATAGATAGATAGATAGATAGATAGATAGATAGATAGATCTCATGCTCATCTGGTAACAGTTCAGAACTTAATTAAATATAGATAGAATAACTGGGGAGGCTACAAACAAGTGCATAAATATTTCCCTCCCACTTTTTTGTCGAGACAAACCTGTTGCGGATTTCATAGAGTATCACTTGAAACCTGAGATCCCCTGAGCCCCCCACCCATCCCCCCATCTCTGAGCTTTCTATTTGCAGAGGGGTGTAATTAGTCTTCCTACCTCTGTCTCGTGATGAGGTTGATGTAGTGTCTCAGGGCTGAGTAGTACTTGGCCAGCTCCTCCGCCGGAGCATCCTCCCCGGGGTTCTCCGGTTTCACCGGGTAGCCCTCCGTTAGGGCGCCCAGGCAGAGCAGCGCCCACAGCAGGAACCCCAAAGTCCCCAGCCAGCTCACCAGGTTAGGATGCATCTATCCGAGCAGAGGAAATACTGTCATTCCACGTGCTATAAATTCCTCCCGACTCATTTCAAAGACACTGGATGTGACTTTTTGTTGACTTTTTACCCTGCAAAGATTAGTCACTGTGCAGATGTGAAGCCACCGCTTGATAAATAGAACTGATGATTGCCGGAGTAAAAACATACAAACACTATAATTGCTGACAGATTTCTATTTAACCTGGACTTTTGCAGCTGCACAGCCGGCAGGCAGTCTCTAAAATGTCCCTGCCGAGAGACTTCAAATAAGTTGAATGATTCCTTTGCCAAGGTTTTTTTCTTTCTTCTGTTAATCAAATGTCAGAGTACTCACATTTTCCCAGAGGGTCAGGGGGAAGTGTGCGCTCTGTCCTTTGGCGTCTCCTCTGCTCTTGTGTGCGCTCTGCGCGCACTGGGTTTTATATCTGCGCTCGCAAGGGGCGCTGCGGAAAAACGCGTCAGAGCTGCGCCGCGTTTAGCGCAACTCTTCTTTCTTCTTCGCGTGGACGTCACTGCTGATGCTGTCACTTGTGTGTGTTTTGATTTCCTAAAAAAATCTTCTTGCCCTCATTTAAAAGCCGTAAAATATCAATGTGGAGTAAAAACAGAGGGACTTCATTAACCTCTGCCTCTAATAGGACCAGGAGTAGTTAAAGGTCAAATGTGTTTTTTTGCGTGAATAAATAAGAATATTTCCATTCTGAATTGCTCCCACATCTTAAAATCATGCATGTTTATGACAACTGGAGACTCTAAATTGCCTCTACAGGTGAGTGAATGGCGTATGTGTGCGGGCCTGGTGATGGACTTCCCACACAGACCCATTAGGTGTGAGATGATGAATGTATTTTAGGACACCAACTTTATAACATGCAGGTATGTTACACAGAAAATATCTCCAATAACAAGAATCTATCAGTTTTATTGCACATAGTTATACAGTTACAACTTTGTGACACAGCTATAAGGGAAAACATGCAGTAGGATGGCGTATGTTAGAAACAAAAGACAACATATAAGGTTAGTACACAGAAGAATTTAAGTGCCACATCACTTGTTGTACAATCCAAGAAAATAAATTGTATACTGAATTCCAAGTATGTCAGAATCAGATGTATCCATCCATCCACTCAAGTTACTTTTGTGCACCAGATACTCTCTAGGCTCTTGGGAAACCATGCTGTTAAGGCAATAGACATTTATTCAATTCCTAAAATGCAGGTGTGTGTGTGTAAACAGGAACAACACATGCACATGCATAGACCAGTCACAGAGGCACACTGTCAAACAGCGTGCGACACACACGCTGAGCGTGATGTTTTGGTGTTTATGCGGCTTCGCTATGGGGAAGAGAGTGACAAATTATTTCACAATCAAGTAGCGATTCTTCTGCATAATGAGATCAATAATCCCATCTGAAGTCAGGGAAGAATGGTGGTAATGCAACACTGTGGGCGAACTTCAAATGAGTGTTCTGCAGGCGGCCTCCATGCCAAAAGAAGCTATGACGGCGCCTCGGGTGATGTGGAATAAAAAAGCTTTCTCACAGATTCCTGCGCACACGAGTCCTTTCTCGACACTTCGACAGACTGAATCAGTCCACTAATTTCATTTTGCCGTACACGGCATCAGATGGGGAGAAGAGTCTGCCGCACTCAATGGGAACAAAAGCCCTAAATGTGAATATCAAGACACGTCAATCAAAGAAGAGCCCCCCCATCTCCAAGATACCCACTTAATAAGAAAACCCAAATAGCACTTCAGATGAGCCTGTATGGCGAAGTGCTTCATTTACCTCCCATTCATAATCCTTTTGTACACCAGCTCGCAGCCATGTAATCTATAAAAATCAGTATTCTTCAGCAGTGCTGCTCTTTAAGTTTCAGCAGAGGATGTGTTAAGGGCCTTTTTCTATGGCACAGGATGCTAAGAGGGAGATGAGGAATGAGACGCGGGTGAGGGAACGTGGAGCACAAAATCACGAGCGAGTCGCAGCGATCGCAGGCAGGATTTAGAACTTCTAGTCCTCTTCAGTGATTCACACGCTCTCCGAGTATTTGACTTCAATAGGAGTCGTACCTTTCTAAGCAAACAGCTTGAGCCTACATATGAATGTTGAAGTGCCTGACGTGAATGAAGCAGATGTATAACACGGAACATCATGGAAGTGGAAGTTGAGAGGTCAGCCAATGTGATGAAAAACTAGAAGCGACTTTGAACTCAACATGATCCTCGGAGAGAAATACATCAGACACAGGTGACGCAATGACATCGAGACAAATTCACCTCCTCTGAACGCACAACTCAGCGATGCCTGAAGCAGAGGACCGAGAAAAATAGAAGTGTTGGGTGAGACGAGTGTCAGCCAAGAGGAAATAAACATAAGCATGTTCAGACCACAAATTTGAGGACACTCCCCAACAAAACAAACGGAGACACGACATTGTCTTCTTCATTCCAGGGGAAACGTCTGGGGATCATAAAATAATTTAGTGATGATGGGAAACAAAATCAGTGAGTAATGTTTCGTGCCAATCTGTCCTCAGCTAATGCCGAGGTGCTGTCACAGAATGTAAGTGAAAACACTGACCAGCTGGAGGCGCTCACAGGAAAGGTCAGGGGGTCGCTGGAAGCAGCAGGAACCATGCTCTGGTTGACCAAACTGAAATAACCACAGAATTAACACAGAGACTAATGCTGATGAAGATGCATCCACCCCCCCAGAGGCAATAATACCAGTCAATGACTTAAAGAGTATGGGAGTAGTTTCCTGGTGCTAACATGGAAATTCTATTTCACAAGCCCAGATCTGGCACCCTCTCACTCTCGTCTGGCAACCACTCATTGGCTTTACACTTGTCTTGTCTGCCAATCAGCTGAATGATCCCGTGACTTCTTGATTTTCTTAAACCGGGCTCAGCAACTTTTTCCTGAACATGGAGTTGTAACTGAAGCTATAGGGCGCATAATCATCCAGCCTTATGCCTTATGAGCCAGAATCAGAGGACTCAGATACTGAGGAAGAAAGAGGAGCAAAGGCGCTGACATTTCACCAGAAATCTAACCAAATCTTCACATGTGTACCTCAAGCTATTTTGGAGGTGGGGCGGGGGTGGTATTCTGTCACATTCTGCTCTGATTTCGTCTTAGATTTGTATCTTTTTCAACTGCCATTTCAGATTTGTGCATGGATGAAGACATGATGATGCTTTTGGACCTGCCGCACATCTTTAGTGGGAACAGACGTACGTCAGCAAAGTCAAAGTAAAAATGGTTTTAGATTCAAGGACCCCCTTAAAGTATGTTAAACTACAACAACAAACACTATGAAAACACAGTCAGCACAGGACCATGCTGTTAGATGCTTCCTCAAGACATCTCCTTTGCTTCTTGGAGACTTTAATCTCTTTAGTTCGGATATAAACTGAACATACGATGGATTAGTCCCTGCTTAGAGCCGTATCAGTCTCAGCCATTAATCTACTCATTAAGTATTTACTACATGTTCTATAATTTAACTTGCTCTGAAAACAAGGTCTGATTTAATAGAAATCTGCTGGATTTTTCTGCGAGAGAACAGGCAATGTTCTTCCAGCTGCGACATGACAGGATGTGAACAAAATGTTTGTTTATTGTTATCAGTGGGAGTAAAATCATTCCAGTCAGAAATATAGGTACAAATTATCCACAGCGCAGCCCGGGTTGATGGAGTGGACAGATCAAAGTGCTCACATTTACTGTACACAGCTGTGCTTTGGCCTGAATGTTTCATCGGAGCCTGGTTTATCGTTATCAGAAATCATTTCTCTGGCCATTACGGCCTGCGGAGGGGGTGAGCGGTTTAAATGCAAATTTGTTTTCCAGTCCTTTCATCAGCCCTCAGGTTTGGACAGTATAGTTCTCCGCTGAGATTTGCTAAGATAAAAAGACCTGTAATTTCCCGCTGATGTGAATCACACTTTTCAAATTTACAGTGTGTACAACTGGAAGAGGAATTACTGCCGAGCAGGCTGCGTGCAAACAGACACAATCACGTACAGTGCGGGTGCGTTCTTGGCCATTACGCCACTTTTACACACAAGTCTGACATCTAAATTACTGCTTTTGACTACCCTTTTGTGCAATGGTGACAATCTGTTAGTTCTGGCGAGCGCCACTACTATTACTTAGATAGAGCATCGGCAGCCTCCTGTTTGGCTACGTGGGCTGCAGCCTCAAACTGTAGGTGATTCGAGTAAAGAGCTCCTTAATGTGTATAGTAACAGTAACAGTATGTCACTCATTTAACTGTATTTCTCTGCTGGTCTATGTCGCATTGTTGTCTCGATAGGGGGGAAAAAAATCGACTTGAGATTTTATAACTGAATAATTTGCATAAAGACCTCGGCATAATTGCCTCAGTGTTACAGAACTGGTGTACCATCACCAAACTATCATCCTCAGTTCTCTGAGCCCTCATCAGAGCGTTTAAGAAGCGTGTCCCAAAGTTTTTCTTCTTTGTTCAGCTGTTGACATTAATTGACAGCCTTTGAAAGCAATTACTAAACCATTTAACATCCCAGAGAAGGCATGCTTTTCTCCACTCTCAGTTCAAAGTACAATAGTGACAACTGCTCAATGAGGAAAAAACACGACATGATGTCCTTTGTGGTTTTTCTCACTTGTTCTCCTGGCGCTTTAATCAGGCGCCTTCCGCTTTAAGAGCCGGCACAGTGTTTTTTTTAATTTACCTGTCTTTACCTCTCCTCTCTGTCTGCGTCTGTTGGTATAAATGCGTCTCTGCCACATCTGCTCCCGGGGAGAAAGCGACGCAAGCGTCAAGTCAAGGAAAACATCATATGAGGCCTTTTGATTGACAGGTAGGCAGGAGGTCAGGCCGGCAAGCCGTGGAGGGGGCGGATCGGCTCAGGTGTGCGGGTCAGAGACCTGAGCCTTGATATTATGAAACCTGATGGAAGTTGTAATGGCATCAGAGGGCTCTAAACTTTTAATAGCTGTTGTGACCCTATGTGAGACTACGTAGTTGGGATGTGTCATAGTTGCTTGTCTACACATTTGCTGAACCTGAGAGATTTAAAAAAACAAATGAACTAAACATGAATTTACCTGAGCTTATACGCAGTTTATCAGTGCCATTATGGTTTGACTTGGTGTTTCTTGGGTGCTTTTTACATGAGTCTGTTGAGTTTACCAAGCTAATAGCCTCCTCATCAGTAACAGATTACTATTATCCGCAGAGGTTATGGTGGATGTTGCATCTAAATATGTTGGTTTGGTTTTAAATAGCAGACCTTAATCTCCAATGTGCCGTATGATGATGGGAAAATAACCATATATACAAATTAGAGAGTGTAATCCTTCGCCGTGTCCTCCCATTTACCCAATGGCAATTTGTGTGACAAACAGCACAAATGGAAAAGGAAAGTCAAGATGGCCAAATCACTGTATTGGTCTTAAAATATTTGCCTCCTCCTCTGAAAGCACCTTTTCAGTCATCGAGAATGCCATTGGTGCTAAGAGTAAATGCAATAACCACTGGCACAAGCAGGTTTAATATCTGCATATTAGATGCCGTACGGGATGCGGGCTTCACCAACGAGAAGCCTGATAATGGAAGGGAAATGAGTGATTTAAGCAGTCCGGCTAATGCACTATAAAAGCATGAGATCTCTTAAGAGTGCACCACTTTCATGAATGTACAAATTTTTGCACATGGCTGTCAATCAGCCACTGAGTGTGTCCAAGTAGAAAGGCATGTCCGGATTGAATGGTAACATTAGGCAGCCGGTAGAATGGGGCTCATTGATAGATTTAAATGGGCATCTGCACAATTTGTCCTGAGACTGCATGAATAATTGCCTTCATCTAGATTTAAAACTTTAATTTTGTGGCACTCATCCTGGTAAACTTTTTAAAAGCAGTGGTTTTAGAAAATATTCCCCTTTGCTTTTCCTCGCCCTAATCCTAACCCTGTTTAGCTTTTTACTTCTTTTACACAGCTTTGAGACAGCTCACCATCGTCTGAAATAAACTGCAACTCCAATATCAACTATCCCTTCTTTTATCTATCATACCTGCAGTAAGTAGCCAATGGTGTCGCAGGTCTTCAGTCTTCAGTATCTTCAGTGTGCTTAGGGCTAAGACGCTCACACACACACATGCACACCTATTTAGAGGCTCATATTGACCTAAACCCACACAGATACGGGGAGAACATGCAAACTCCATATTCAGACCTTCATGGTGTGAGCCAACAGTGCTATTCATTCTGCACAATTTATCATTCATTCTAATACATGATGGCAAATTTGACTGTTTATGCTGCTTGTGTTTGCTTATGGAACAAAGCAAGATTATGGATCTATGTTAACATGGAAACCTGCACCAAAAGCATATAAGTGGCACCAATTATATGCTCCTTTCTGTAAAACACACTGTATGCGCTTATGGTCGCATGCACTCCATTAATGTGTGTGTGTATGAGTGGGTGTGTGGTCCTGTGAGCACACTTTTGTTAGTCAAACATTGCTATTGATTTAACCAAGCTACACAACATCCCTCTCGGTCCGTTATCACAGTGCTTTGTGGGAAAGCAAAAGGCATTTCTCACGACTCGCTCTCCATCCTCCTCCCGGAGTCTGTCGACGAGAGGGGGGGGTCGGAGCAGAGCCTCTATGAAGTCCTCGCACTGTCAGTTTCCCACTGTTCCTACCACAAAAGAGAAGCAACACATGCGCCTTCGACGTGTCAGAGTCATACGTAGGATTGTGCTTCACTTTTAGGACCGTGCGATGGGTTTTTGTTCTTCTTGGAAACAGAACAGGCTGTATTCTGTTTGAGTAACAACTGTCCTAGAAAACAGGCCGATTCTTCCGATTACCAAAGCAGGAGAGTCGGAGGGAAGGAACTGCGAAAACCCGAGCTGCTGATGTTTGAAAATAGCTCAGAGGTCCATTTTTTAATAACAGGCTGACAGGCAAGATGGTCCACAGGATAAAATGGCACACTGGTGTACACTCACTCAACACACACACACACACACAGCTCTTTTATACAGTACTGTTAAAGCAGAGATGTCAGCCTAATGATTCAAACTAAAACTACACCCTGAATCTTTGGGAATATTAAGGTCAATCAGATCTTTTACCTAACAAGCTGCTCTATAACCTGTAATGGTTTTTTCCTGCTTGAGGGAAGAGGGTGGCCTAACTAGCCATGAAAACATTTGGCTGACCTTTGTGAAGTTGACTCGGTGACCACCCCGTAAATCTATTCCAGACGGTCACATTCACGAACCGGCTGTTGACCTCCAGCTGTTTTGTGCTGAGCATTTGGGTTAAAAGTACAGTGGATTATTTTCTGATTAACTTGTTTTTTTTGTTTTTTTTTTCTCAAAACCACTTCCAAGCTGCAAGCTGGAAAATCAGAATCATTAGTTGAAGTATAGTCAAATGCTCCATAGTGCCGGTGGGCATGGAACTTTTAGGTAACAATCACCATGAAGGGGCTACAAGGTAGATGAATGGTTAACGCTGTTGCCAGGTACAGTCCAAAAAAAGACATGCATGTTTGAGCCTATCGGAGATCCAGCCATCCAACCTTCCTTCCATCTGCCTTATGCAGTCTATCTGAATTCAGTTCACCATTAATGAGGATACTTGCCTTTCTCCCTCTCTGTATTTTGGTGATTCTACCCCAGTCTGCCTTGACCCAGACAGTAGAATCTGGGTGAGGCTCTGAAGTGACTTGCCATTACCTGTCACTCTCTTTGTCTGGGTTTTTGGACCTCTCTCTCTCAGTCTGTGGGGAAATTAGAGAAGCGTGTTTTTCGCCTCCACACGCTGACTTTAAGTGTGCTCTTTCCGCAACTGTCACTGGGGTAATTAAGTGTTTCCTTGCGCAGTAATTGCCAATTTAATCTTCTGTGCCCGTCTCCTGATTTTGTAGTGGTGGATCTGTCAGTCAGGCAGGGCGTGGTTTCCATGGGGATAAGTGAGGCATAGTCATTCACTTCAACCAATGGCCAAAGTAAATTACCTGTAGTCTCCTAAACAGGGGTTGCTGTGGAAAGGCAATTACTCTAAATTGCAATTGTGCCACACTAATGTGTCAGGCCTTTACCTCTTCAATTAATTGGCTTTTTCTCTGTGAGAAAAAATGTCCCGGCGTAAACAGCGGAAAGAGGTCAATTTATTTTTAAGGATGCTTGATTGTGGGGTCAACAAAACTCTTCTGAATAATGACGGTTGGTTTTAAGCATACGTGGCCACGAATGCATGTGCAACGTGACGAGGCAGTCATCGCAGATACACAATGAATCTGAAGTGTCACCTTTCAGATGAGATCCTTTCCACTTGCTTCCTCTTCGGTGCTCGGATGCATGAGACCCAGGTGCATCAATGTCATCCTTCAGGCGTAGCTCTCCTTCCTTCCCTCAAGACCACCTGTTCAGCTCACCAACACACACATACATAGGCACCAAGTTCCCTCAGGTAATGCTTACATTATGACATAGGTGACCTGAGATTCAGTGGTCGGAGGCTGGTGAAGACAATGATCCGGTGTGACTTGCTGTCACACATTGGAAACATTCAAGTGGGAGTGAATCCTCGATTCTAACCCTGTTAATTATTATTGCTTCAGTCTCCAGTCACTGCTTGGATTAGATCAGCATTCATCACCACTGATCTGCCGTGAGGAATGGGATTAATCAATCTGAGACATTACATCTATCGCCAAATTAAAAATGACGCTCATCACCACACATGTAGCATCATGGCTCTGGTGTTATTTTGGTGACATGTTGAGTGGGCGGCTTCTCTCACAATGAGAGAACATGGGTTGTGTATCAACAGGGCAAAATCGAAGAAAGTAGAGCCTAAACCTCAGACACAGATGTGTCTGTTTAAAGAATTTCTCCAGATCAAAAGAACATGGAAATGAGGCAAAAGAGGCAATCTATTCCATTCAACTTTATTTAAAGTGCCAGGTTATAAAAATGTTATTTCAAGACATTTCCCAATGTGTTCAGGTTAAGGCTGTCTTAGAAATGATCAAAACACTGTCAAATCTGAATCAAGGGAGCTCCTCAGAGTCTCAGTAAAAATATTTAAAGAAAGCCTCCAGAGTTACAGCAGACCCATTTTAGTGGCTTCAAGCTGAAAGCATAAAGTCAGAGGTTGTAAAACATCTTTTATTCAGACAGCTTTATCTGTGAAAGGCTTGAAAATTGTTACCAAATCCTGGTTAGCTGTTTCTGGCTTAGAAACAGTCTGTACCTAGTCTGCTTCTGGTCTTTGTACATAATGTTTTTATGTTTTTTAGACCTCAATAGCCCATCCATTCATCTACCTACCCATCCATCCATCCATTATCATACTCATTTTGTACATACACCCTGGACAGGTCACCAGGGCATGCACTATGCACCTTCACATTCACACCTATGGCCAATTTAACATCTTCAGTTGACCTACAGTAAACATGCAGCTTCACATAGACAGGCCGTCGGCCTCACCAGCTCTCAATATGCTGACCTCGTTGCTGTGAGGTGACAGTGGGATTCACCATATTGTCCTGGTTATATTTTGTATACCTTCATATTCATATTCCATTGTTTTCATAAAAGCCCTTCAAGGGACATGCATTGCAAATTAGCATCTGCCAGTGCAATACTAAGAATACTATGGTGGAGGCACTGGACTGTTGGTGGTAGTGTCCATTTTTTGTATTTATGCCTATGAATGTAAATAAATAAATAATAGGACAGCTGCCAAAAGTTTTGCACAGTCAGACAGCTGACTAAATCGATGCAGTGTCAGTTTATTGTTTAGTTGAAGTGGGATTTATCACCACTGGGTCTGACAGACTTTGTAGCAGTGTCATGACACTGACAAACCCAGACACCTCACTAAAAATAAAAGAATTAAAGGCCTCAGATCGGATGATAGATTTATTTATTGGATAAATCTTAAGCATCCAAATGGACAGCGTCGACCTGAGCAGTAGAAGATTGCAATTTTCTGTTTGTTAGTCTCTCCTTTCCCGGGAATAAGAGCCTGATGTTTTAGACGCTGCTTTGATCTGTGCTGCTGAGCGTCCCCGCTGGCAGCCATCTTCCCTGTCTTGATCTGAAAAAGATGCAGCAGACGTCATGAAAATCAAAACTGACGGCTAGAGCAGCGGATGTCATCTACCTCACTGGATTTATTTAAAATATACGATGTGTGAATAAACATTAACAGGATTCAAAGCGAAGATGGTGTAAAAACTTAAAGACTTTGACTGCGTTATTCTGCAGTCATAATCATTATCACAAATGAAGAAAACAAGTGCTGCTTTTTTTTTCAAAATTAGGTATAAAACAATATATGAGTGACAACATTAAAGAGAAGTTATGATGGCTGGATACAATCTGATGTTAGGTTATGGAAGAGTGTGCACACATGAGATTTCAATCACCTAATTCAGTAGCGAAGAGTAAACACTAAATAGTAGAGTGATTAGTCAACAGCTTAGTAAATCATATATAATTATCTACTGAGAAATGGATTAAAATATCAATTTTATTCAAGGCACATCTAATTGAAAACTAGGGTATGAAGATGTTGTAGAGGCTATGATTGGACTGATATAATTTGCAAATTTCATGCATTTCAGTTCTGCAAAACATCTCCATTATGCTGCAACATCACATCTAAATATTCTCGTGACGAGATGCTCTGTGCAATTACTGCGGTCTAACATATTGAAAACACGTCTTCGACGATACCGATCTCGGTTCGTGCTTACAGCTGCCCTGCAAATGTGGCCTGCAAAAGTCGGAAATCATTGTGGAAATGAAGTCCAAACATGATGTTTTTAATAAAAAACGTTTGACCTGAACAAATCCCTCCTCTGCAATTTACTCACTCAACACAAACACTGTTGCTGCTCTCTGCTGCCCTCTAATGCCTCTTGAAGGAACTTTCTTCTTACATTTAGTAAAAGTTCAAAAATAAAAACAAAATAACACACTGTATTTATAAAGTGCTTTTCAGAGTACATGAGGACACTTTACACAGAAAATATATAAGGACACATTCAACAGAGACACGACATAAATGAGTTAAAAGCAGACAGGTGTAGAGATGGGATTTACAGTAAGGGCTTGTTTGAATGATGGTGCAGAGGTTAGTTGCCTGATATGATTGGGAAGAGTGTTCCAGAGGGAGAGGACAGCAGCTGTAAATTCCCTGCTGCCCTAGGCCTGGAGTTTGATCCTTGCAGTCTGGCAGGGCATTTGCATCAGTGGACCTGAGGCGGAGGGAGTGGCTGTATACCCCGTGAGGAAATCCAAGAGGTAAGGTGAGGCATGGACCCCGAGGTGAGAATATCTTTAAAATCGGATTCTGTGTCTGATTGGGAACCAGTGGAGGTCTAGGGAAGAGCGAAGAGGCCAGTGGCTGAATTCTGAATATATTGAAGTTTTTAGGTGCTTTTATTTTTGGTTGGTGCTATTGAGGTGAGAGTGCTATTGCAGTAGTCGAGACTAGAGGTGATAAAGGCACGGATGAGTGATGGATGACAGCAGTGAAGCAAAGGAAGTGTGAAGGCAAGTCAGTTTCTAAGGTGGAGGAAGGCAGTTTTGGTGCTGTGGATCATATGAGGTAGGAAAGAGAAGGCACAGGACAAGCAGGACTCCAAGGTTACACATGTCAGGGGACACAGATGTTTTGAGGCATCACTGTCGAGTGAGTGGGACTTGATGTATTAAGTCAGAGAGCCAATGATGATTTCAGTTTCGCTGAAGTTGATGTGTGATAGTTTTGTTGCTTCAAAGATTGTCCGAGCTGAAAAATATTATTACATTCTTTCTCACTGGGGGCTGATGATGCTCCGCGTGACTCGAAGGTTCCAGACACTCCTCTTACATATCACGCAATTCAGCCCATTGCTGCAGCTTTCAATGACAGATGGAGATTAAATGATGACACATAATGAACACACTCAGTGCTCACCCGAGCCACTGGCCTCCAAAGTGAGATAACCGTCCAACAAAGAGCTAAACCCTGTCAGCCCTCCCATCGCAGCATAGGGGACGTCCCCACCGACAGGCTGACCACGTGCCTCCCTCTCTGATTTGGTCTCAACCTGACAGGAAAATGATTAGACGTGAGCTCAGATCATGTGAAGCGTGTTTATTTACATCAGGTATCAAAGGTCCTCACTGTCTAGTATTAGTCTGAGGGTTGCTTGACTTTACTCACAAGGGTGCTGTGGGCAGGACTGGGCTGGCCACAACCGCAGGTCAAGGTGCTCTGGAATCCAGAACAGGAACTACCTAAAAAAAAAAGTAAAAAAGTCACAAATATCTAAAAATCTTACATGTAAAGGACTGTATATATATCAGTGATAAGCTTTATCTCACCTGTCCCAGATGATCTATGAGGATCTATGATATGTGAGGTTGAATGAATGTGTATGGCTTGATTTTGTCTGGAGTAATTCAAGACTTACATTTTTTACACAGGTGGCCAGAGGCTTCACTGTGATCGTGAGGTAAGTGTTTACACCTGCAGCGGACAGGGTTCGGCCCAATCTTTGGAACGTACTCGTAGGCGGGGCAGTGACATCCTCGGACTTGGCATGGCAGAGAGAGGGGTCGCTGAGCAGGAAGCACATCAAAGTCTGTCTTATGCTGCTTGTACCTGAACAGATTCACATTACTTCAAGGTGTACTCATTCATGCTTTGGAGTAAAGGGTAACCGGATGACTGACTTTGCATGTTGTTGAGTAACAAATGACCTGTGTGTACAAAAGCAGTGCGTCTCGGGGCCTATGAGTTTGCATTCGATGCCTCCTGGGACGCCGTAGCTGACATACAGCCTGTTCTCCAGGCGCTGTGGGAGTATCTTCCTCTTGTATGCCTCATATTGCTCTGGGGTGAACAGTTTTCCTCCATCGTCATCACCCACAACCCTTCAAAACACAGAACAACTCTAAAAACTGCATGAAAAGCATTTGTTTAGTACTTGAGGCTTTGCATGAGCTCTTCTGTTGCTATGATTAACTCAGCTCTGGCTGAAAGATGCTGGTTGGGTCAGTCCCAGGTGAAAACCCTTTTGAGATTAGCCAAAGATAGAAAGATACACTGCAGGAGATAAAGCCACATGATCTGACCTTTGAGACATACCTCCTGTACTCCCAGTATTCATCCACTGCCCTTAAAGCAGAGTTACCCAGGTGTATCCTCTCCATTCTCCGAAGATGTACGATGTTAGGTTTCTGTACATACAGCAAACTGTTTACCACTGGCTTTGAGGTTGCCATGGAAATGGTCAGAGGTGTCCCTCTAATGGCCGGAAATGGAACTGCAATGTAAACACACACACATAGAGAGAGAGAGAGAGAGAGAGAGAGAGAGAGAGAGAGAGACATAAAAACAGAGAGGGAGAGAAAGATAGGAGAGACAAGACACATCGAGGTAAGCGTGCCACTGCAACTAGCAGCCGCGTAGCTCGAGCATACGTTTCCACAAACTTTACTTATTTTGCCAACTTAATGAAAAGCGACTACCTTTAACTTGACAGATTACGGGGACTTCATATCAGAACTCTCGCTACTTTTATTGCTTGTTAAATTGAGCGAGGTCAAATATGAATACATTTCCCATAATGCCATAACTGTGACGTAGGCGGTGGACGTTCAGGGGCACCATGACAGTCAGCACAATTGCATTGCTTGAATTTTTAGCCAGCGAGTTACGTGTTACGGCGGCGTGGAGCTACTGTCCGGACTGACTTCCAGAGGGAGGACTGAACCGCTGTCTGGAGGCCGACATAGGCGACGAAACGAGGGGGGAGACTGAGACAGCGGGGGTGCACCCGGATGTTCACGCCGGGGACCGCAGCGACAGACTGGGCATCTGACGGTGAGAGGAAGCGGTAGCAGCTGGAGCTCCCTGTCCCTGCTCCCCAGCTCCCTCTTCATCCTCCACAAACCAACACACTGAGGTAAATCGCCTCCTATGTGGTTGGATTCCTCACATTTGTTTACGTTAGTTGGGAGCTTCAGCGTTTCCAAACTAACAGATCGAGCTAACTGAGCTGGGATGTTGCAGGAGTTGGACACCACTTCAGCAGCTGCTAATAATTATTATTATTTCATCAAAATATTCAGTGGAAAAGTCTTCATAAATAGTCTTTGGTCGTGCATATGTCATTTTGCTTATTACGTGCAGTTTGGATGACTTTGTAAGCTGACCCTGACTCTGTAATCTCCAGATAATCATCATCAGTTTATTTAAACGTTTGAGTATGATTAATGTGAGCAGGACTCATTGTTTCGAGATGATCCTGTTCCTGCTCCATCCTGACACTATTGACTTTTAGGGTTTTGGTTCATGGTCAGGTGACGGCGAGCCAACAAATGTGTTGGATCGATGTGAGTAAATGACCATAAGGTGGATGATTCTGATGCTGAGTGCCTTATCTAGAAGATCCTTGACAGTCCTATAAACGTGTTGATCATTGACTCTAGCCAGAAACTTGTAGACCACTGAGTAAACCTGATTAGTGAATCCAGGACCTCAACTAGTGTCAAGACTTTGAAGAAGTCACGTGGATGTGACTTCATCGTCTAAGCCGACGTGTGAGACAGGTACAGAAAATGGGCCTTCAGGGGGCTAAAACAAGGGGGGGGGGGGGCTGTTCATGGGTCTTTTATAAACTAACAGCTGTAGTTATATGCATACAGA
Source organism: Karalla daura (assembly GCA_029224185.1). NCBI lineage: Eukaryota > Metazoa > Chordata > Actinopteri > Chaetodontiformes > Leiognathidae > Karalla > Karalla daura. The sequence continues at coordinate 11,900,542 of CM055205.1, forward strand.
TACATAACCCTGGCCAAATATGTGGTTGGGTGTGTCATTCTTATTTTGGTCTCATCTCTTCTTCTCAGTATTCGGGGCCTTACCCCGGTGCAGTGTGGTAAAGCCTGCAGTTCGATGGCTGGGGTGCACTAACTGTTTTGTTTTTTGCTCTCCACTTGTCCCCGCGGTGCATCATTGTTCAAGCGCTTCCTTTTTTGTGCGGCTCGAACAAGACGTGTAGTTAAGGAGAGACTAGGTACTCATTGACTATTCATAACCAGACACATGTCACGGTTGAGGGAACTTAAACTATTTGAACGTGCCTGTGTCGACTCGAGTATATGTTAGTAGGTCTAACTTTCTGGTGGCCCTCAGTTTTCATTGGTTACAAAGTTCTATCTCTCTCACACGCACACACACACACACACGCGTACACACAAAACAGAAAAGAGAAGTTGGAATTATTCTACACATTCAGGGACAGGATGTGTGTGCAATCACAACAGCCTTGGCGCTTAAAGTTGCAGTGAACTAGTGAAGCAGACAAGGTTGTCTGTGATTTCCGACTGTTATTATCACAACTCTGCTTTAGCTTCACTTCTCTCTCTCTCCTCTCTCTCTCTCTCTCCCCCCGTTAGGTTTTGCCTGCACTAAAACCCAGGTCAGAGGAAGGGCATGTTTGTGTGTGTTTGTGTGTGTGGTTAAAGGCTGGGGAGCATTGCTAAACGGATTCTGTTACCTTTCTTTTCATAATTAATTCCCTCAGTTACCGTCCCCTCCCTGACCTCAATAGGAAGTGACACTGCCCTTCACTCGAGATAGAGACGCCGAGAGCGCAGAGAAAGAACTTGGTGACAAAACTGTGAAAAGTGAGAAACTATGGTCTAATTTCCCCAGTATGTGCGTCGTGCACACATGGGCTTTTTTTTGGTCGAAAATAACCTTTTGTTGGTGTGGGATTAGGGAATGAAAGCCCTCTCTGCCTCGGCCTGTTGCCGTGCTTTGCTATCTGTGAAGTGGGTCCCATGAAATCTAAACTGGTAATCAGGTTTCTGGGCTAAGAGGGCTAAAAAATCATTTTGTTGTGATGAGTGCACCATTGTGTGCACGGTGACCCAAAGCCCGTGTGGAATAAAAGCTGAACAGTCTGGGAAGTCACTTTGATGCCGCCCCCGGCTCCTCGCCAGTAATGATGTCGCTGGGGGTTTTTCTTCGGGCAGCGGTGGCGGTTTGTGCGCCTGCAGGGAGCACTTGGAACCGCGGCGCTCGATGGCGTAAAAAACCGAACGGCTACAAGCATTACTGTCACAGTGCTGTTCTGGTGCGTGTGATTTACGACCGTGCAACGCGTTTGTTTCTCTTTGCTGATTTTTATCTCTCCCATCTGTCCCACGTAGTAAACAATGTCTGCGGCCCGGCTGCCTGAATGCCCAGGCCGCGTTGATGGGTACATCCGACAACTAAAGCCCTCCTCTTCCAAAGACCCCTGACTGTCATCTGCTGGCAGCTGCTTCCTGCTGGTTCCGCTTCCTGCCGGTTCCGCTTCCTGGCCTGTGCTGCTGCTACTCGCCGCTCTCTCACCTCTTCCTGGGAGGGGCAGGATGGTGAAGCGTTCAGAGCACCCTCCTCAGCTGCATGGGCACCAGTAGACAGCCAGGCACTCAATCCACACCAGATCTCTCATGAACCGTCCCTCTGACAACTGCTGATTTTCTGCATCCGAAAAACACACCTCCGGCCTCAGACTCAGGCCTGTCCAGCTCCCCCTCCCCTTCCGCCTCCTCCTCCTCCCCTTTGCCACCCCATAGTACCATGCTGGGTGCACTCCTGCGGAGGAACATGTCCCAGAAGCTGAGTGTGCTGCTGCTGGTATTCGGCCTGGCATGGGGCCTCATGTTGCTGCGCTACACCGTGCAGCAGCCTCGCCATCAGAGCAGCACGGAGCTGCGGGAGCAGATCCTGGAGCTCAGCCGCAGATACGTCAAGGTCCTGACAGAGGAGAACCAGAACGCAGCGGGCAGGCCGCAGGGAACCTCCATGGCTGGTTACGGTGAGAGCGCTCCGCATGGTGTTCGTACCCGCCAGCACGTGCAATCACCTGCTCACTGCTGCATCAAGCGTGTGTGTGATGAGGCGCTGATTCGTGTGTGTGTGTGTTTGTCTCCTCTCTGCCCTCACACAGCTGATCTGAAGAGGACGATAGCCGTGCTACTGGACGACATCCTGACGCGGCTGGTCAAACTGGAGGGCAAAATCGAGGTGGTGGTCAACGCGTCCTCCACCAACACCTCCCACCCAGCAGGGGGCGTGCTGGCCTCCGCTCCGGTCGCCCTGCTGAAGGCCTCCAAGCAGGAGGCGCCCGGCAGCCACCCGGGGACGTCGCGCCTCCACCCACACGCCCCCAAGAGGCTTCGATCACATCAAGGAGCTTGATGGATGTGTTGACTGTTTTTTTTGTTTTTTTTTAAAAAGAAGACATTTACAAAACATCTTCCGCACATCTCACTTTTCCATTATACATCAAGTGCAAAGCAATAGTGAGACACACGGACATCTGGAACATTTGAGATGCTGCTCACGAATATTCAGCCGACTCAGATGGATGAAGGAGAACTTCTTGAAGTCCTATCACATGCTGATATTATTTATTTTCTACAAAGACTATCAGCACTTTTGTTTTCATATTAGCATTGTTGACTTTATTCTGCTCATATTTTAGCCATTTTTGTTTGTTTTTTTTATAAGGTCATTTAAATCTTGTGACTGTTAAAGGCAAATGCAGAGAGGTGTAAAACGCGTCGGACTTGGAACTGATTCTCATTCGCTCTCGTCAGAAAAGTGTCTCGCAACGCTCCTCAATCTCCATTATAAACTATTTTACAGTACTGTCTGCTTCAACATATCAAAATGCTGAGTTAAACAGTAGCCGTCGATATTTAGGTCAGTCAACACAGATGCACTCTGCTGAGGAAGACCGCTTTCAGCACACACATCTAGGTTTAAGGATAACTATCTGCATAGGTCACCTGTAAGAGATAATCCAAAGAATGTTATTTGCACTCCATCCGTAGGGTGTACAAATGTGTGTTCGCAGTGGAAACTATGGTGGGCCGACGCCCATTTGCCACTGTAAAACTGTGTGTGTGCGCGCGCGTGCGAGTATGTGTGTGCGTGCGCTTTGTCTCAGTTGAGGTCCAAGAGATCACTGGCCCGGTGTCAAGAAATGTTTTAATTTGGGTGTGTAAAGGATCGAATGTACTCCGTAGTCAGACTTTAGCCCTGTATTGCTGTTAAGATCGCTGACGTACTGCTTACACATGTTCAGGGTTCGTGTTGCACTGTGACTCTAGAGATTTTCTAAAAATACTGGGCTCCTCCAACCTTGACTTGAAGGATATTTTCAGAGGGTTGGAAGTCAGGAATACTCATTCTTTCGGCCATTCTTCCGGTCTGAGAAACACCTCGCCCTGTCCTGCCCCGAGAGGAAGAAGATCTAAAATGTGCTCATCACAGTGCTCATTGTGGTCATGGTGATGATTGTGCGGGGCGGGAGGTGTGCAACACTGCGATTACATGAGACACACGTAATAAAACAAGAGGCAACATAAATAGCTCTGTAATGTTGCCCAGACATTGCACACTAAAGTGTAATCGGAGGCCTCTCTCCTTAATTATCAGCCTGTGATTTGACTGCATCTACTTTTAAGTGATGGAATAAATGTACTTCGCTTCATAGTGCTAAAGTAGAAAAGATAGCGAGCCAGTCAGCTGCTGTGAGATAGCTTTACTAATAAACTGACCTCATGGAAAAATTATTCTCTCCCATTGTATTCGTCCATTTCACTTTAACCCTTTGCATTCAGGTGGGTACAGCTTCACTATTGCTAAATATCACAAGTATGCTTTGATCTAGATTGTGAGACAGTAATTTTCAAAGATCTTTATATGCATAAGCATTCAAGTGCTGCTGACTTCACTGTGAACCCAGTGGTGCAACTTACCAGCCAAATTGTGTCTTACCGCTGACAGATCCATCCACCCATCCATCATCCTACCTGCCTAACTCTGTCACAGCAGTCTGCTGGAGCTTATCTCCGGTGCACACAGGACGAAGGCAGGGGATACACACCGGACAGGTCAGCTGTCCATCATAGGACTCACACATACACACCGTTCACTCTCATACTCACATCTGCGGGCGATTTAGAGTCTCCTATCGACTCAATCAAACTGTGGAGTAAACTGGAATACTCTACACAGACAGACCTGCAGACTCCATACAGAAAGCCCTTGGAGCGACAGGGACTCCAGAGCTTGCTTTCTTGCCCTTTCACTCCTCGGGGTGACACGGTGGTGTGGTGAATAGCACTGTTACCTCACAGCAAGAAGGTGGCTGGTTCACGGCCCGGACCGCGTACTCTGGTTTGCTTCTAGAGTCCAAAAACATGCATGCTTGAGTTGATATGGCCCGCAAAAGTGTGAGAATGAATGGTGTGTGTGTGATCAGTGTGTGTGTCCAAGGTGTATTCTGTGCCTTTGCACTGAGCAGGCAGGCACAAAGTGGGTGAGATGCTGTAACGGAGCATGAGAGAAAATGTTTCACATAAATGCAAATATCCAGCAGCTAATAAAGCTAATAAAACACCATCTAACACCCCCAAAGTGAGTAATGCTCCATTACAACCAGACACATGATGTCAACAACACTCAACAGAGTCGTTCTGCTCAACTACATCCTGAACGCTGGACTTTTGTAATGAAGTCATATTTTCTGCTGTGGTTTGGAGCCAGACTTCACAGAGTTGAGCTGTGAGGCGTTCAAGGACCTGCCAAGTGTGCGCGTGCGCGCGCGCGTGTTTGTGTGTGTATGTGTGTGTGCCCGCATGGAGGGGGCGTGAGAGACGCCGAGGGACGTGACGTCAGAGTCTGCAGTACGTAAACATACCACCCACCTCATACGCCATCTTCTAGTCAGCAGCCGGCCACAGGGAGAAAAAAAAAAACAAAACAAAAAGAAAGCATCAAAACACCAGCGTAGTATATCATTTTCTGCCTAATTACTCGGTTGTGCTAGACAATGAGTGACATAGAGGAGGGCAAATATGGCGGACGGGTAAGTAGCTTTAGCGTATGGTGGATGTACACCTCCATTTCTTCCTTTGCTGTCCGTGTGGTTGTCGATAGACATCACTGTAGACGTAATCAACGCTAACGCCAGCTAATTTATCAGCTGTAGGATGCAACTGTTAAACAGCCACGAGTTATATTTATATCAGCACAGGTTTATTTATATATATATATATACATCTCTATCTATATTCCCTCTATGCCAGCAAGTCTGCCACAATAAGACCCCATGTAAAAAGCCGTTTTTGGGGGTGAAAAAATCTCTTGTCTTCTCTGTAGCTCTTTCCTATGGTGGTGACAACATTGCATGTGGTCTCCTTTGTGCAGACTTGCTGCAGCCTTGGTTGCATTTGGGATGCCTTAGTGTCATATATAGTTTATATCTCTCTATCTTAGTATCTCTTCTTTCCCTGCTTTCTGACTCTGTTTTTTATCAAATTGAACTGAAAAGAGCTTGACTTGTAGTCTTTACTTGTAGCTGTAATTGTTGTCATTTTGCATAATTTCTGCCAGTAAATGTAGCTGTAATGTAAATGTAATGCATTCAGTGTTGATTTCATTTGAGATATTCTCCTATTTTTATTTTAAAACCAATGATCTTAATTTTATTGAATGTTCTTTTTTCATTAAGGTTATTGGTCGTGAAGGATTTGAAGAGTTTTATCCAAGAATGGTGAAGAAAAAATTCAAGATAAAAGAAGGCTAATGAAAACATGTACAGAGCAGAACATGCTAGTGGAAAGGGAGCAAATGAGACGTTTGCTTGCGGTCTAAATGGCTAAAAAATGAAAATGTTTGGGTGAAGAGAGGAAAAACTGACCTGGAATCAGAAAATGAGAAAACTGAAAAAAGAAGAACGAAGAAGGATAGAAATCCTGTGAGAAGAGAGTAGCGTGTAAAGAATCTGGAAGAATGAATGTGTCCCTAGGTTAAGTAAATATACTGTCACACATGTCTTTTCTCTACCATGCTTCCCTCATGTTTCTTGAAATTGCATGTGATATTTATTTCCCCTGATCTCCCAGGTGGACATGATATTAAACCTGTCGTGTACTTTTCATTTCTGTAGTAACTGACAATGGCCACACTGTAATACAAATACTTAACTGATTGGAAATGTAAGTTTACTTACTAACACTTTCCTCCGCAGCACATAAGCTGTGCTTTTTAGACGAGGTGTAACTGTGTATGTGTCCCAAACGTACTGCTTACCGCAGCATGTGCTTCGTTGTCTGTTTCCGTGCAAAGAAATAAATGTGACCGTCAGCGAGACAGTTTGTTAACACGCTGCTGTGGCAATAGGGGTCACGCTCCCCCACTAAATCGGATCGTGGGAGTCCAGCTCGGGTCAAGTCGGAGAGCAGGTCCGGCTCCCCGAGCCCATCCCAGGCCTCCAAACGCTCTGAGTCCAGATCCCGCTCTCGCTCTAAATCTAGGTACCCCCTCTCACCTTCCTGATGTCGTCAACGCACTGCTAATACATGTAGCGCTGTCTCTTCAATCCCGCTTCTTCTTCTTCTTCTTTTCTTTTTCTTTTTGCATGATTTTCAGGTCTCGTTCTAGGCGGCACTCGGACCGCCGCTACAGTAGCAGCTCGCGCTCGCGCTCCTACTCCCACCGGAGGAAGCCTCGCTCTCGCTCCTACAGCCCCGAGTACCGGCGCAGGAGGAGCCAGAGCACCTCTCCCATGTCCACCCGGCACCGGCACCCGGGCAGCAGGGTGAGTGTGGCCACGGCCGGGCTCAACAGCGCCAGGATGCAGCATGTGTGACTTCTCCCACGATCCACACGTTTCCCCTCTGATCGCAGGCGTGTGTTTTTATCGAAGCCGATTCTGATGCAGCTAAAAGCACCATCGCAAGCATGATGTGACTTATTATTATTTCACTGTCGGGAGTAATTGCTGTTTTGATCACTGCGGGGAAACCCGTTTTGAAATGACATTTAATAACCCCTTTCTCTATTAACCTTGCCCTCCTCTCATTATATCAACAGAGCCACGACTTGACAAAAGAAGCATACAATCATGGCGTCGATGCAGACGTTAGGGTAGGTGGATGCTCTAACGTACTTTGGCCTCAGGCCTCCATGAAATGTAATAATGTTGTTTGCATTGGGTCAAAGACCAGCTCACCGACGGATAAATGTTCCCAGTATGTAGACATGTTACATGTTTATGATTTCCGACATGTTGTAGCGCTCTAGTCCTAGGGTGCTGTATCTGTTTCTCTCAACACTCCGAGCAGTAGTTAAGTGTGTCAGGATGAAATAACCTCCCGTTATGTGCACTCCTTAAGTTAATGCGCTCTAAAAAGAGAAAAAAAATCCCTCCAGTAACAGCACGACTGCTACTTCTGCGAGAGATCGTTGAAAGTTTTAAGAGGAAAAAGCAAGGTCAGACACTTTTGGGGGGTGGGGTGGGTGGGTAAAACATGGACATGCAGTCGTTAAACCCGGGCAGGCAGTAAAATAAATATGTAAATAAATAAATCAGTTTCTCTCGCAGTGCCATAGAGCTGTGTAACGCCGGTGGTGTTTACGGAGCGCTGAGGCTGGACAGGGTCCCCGCGATCACGCAGAGCAGGGGTTGAGCGAGGAAACGCTCGTCCGATCCCGGGGGCGTCCTCTTTTGAACGCTGTCTGAGGGGTTATTAACGCTGTCATAGTTTAACCCACGAAGCATTTGCTGTCGGGGCTGTTACAACGGGAAATGCTCGCGCCTCCACTGGTTCCGGTGCCCCGTTGTATTAGGAGAATAGAGAGAAGAAGAAGAGGAAGAGGAAGAGGGAGAAAAGTGCTCAGAGTCTGTTTTTAGTAGCAGTAACTTAGTTGATCTGAGGTAGTTGGAGGAGGACATCCACCCTTAAAACGTTAAAACACTGATCCCAGGCAGCGAGTTCAAAGCCGTCGTCACAACGTCGACGTTTCGATTTGATATCAGCAGCAGCTTTCATGTCTTATTACCCCGGCTAAACCCCGTGTTCCTGCTCGGGCGCAGATAAAGGCTCAGTAACTTAAACAGTGTTTGTCTCGGAGTGTGATTCCGGGATTACCTCCCAACTGCGCGGCTTATTGAGTATACAGACATCAATTGCAATATGTTTGTGCCCTTGAATTTCCCGCTTTGTGCCGCTTTTCAAATATTTGTCCGTGGAAAAACCCCACACGTTTGGACCTGTTTTGCCCTGTAAACAAAGGGAAGCACACGCCCATATTAATTGCAGGTCTAGCATCAGTCTTGACAGCGCCGCGAATGAGATTTCTGTAACCACATTAGCAAAACATCCTCGACGGCAACAGGAAACTCCAAAAGCACGCGTCTGATTTCAGTCGGCCCCTCCGTGCTAGTAACAGAGGGAAGGTTTTTTTTCTTAAAGTCTTCCTCATTTATTCAGATGAATCGCTTTATTCGACTTGAGGATTCGTTTGAAGTATTTTTTTGTTTTTTTTAACTAATTCATAAGGATGAGGATGCCATAAAATATGATGAAAATGTTCAAAGCCTCACTTCGAATGGAGCTTCAGATGTTTTTTCTGTATTTTTTTTTTAAAGAGCATTTGACACATCGGTAGAAACATGTACGAGGTTTAAAAGCGCGTGAATGAATCCTTCTTGCTGTACTTTCCAGATCGGGATCAGTCCGTGCTCCCATTCGGAGCCTATTGTGCATGCAAATCACCTTAGCCCAATCGGCTCTGACCCTGTGCTGTTGACCCCTCCAGGCGAACCCTGATCCCAGCACGTGTCTGGGGGTGTTTGGCCTGAGCCTGTACACCACAGAGCGGGACCTGAGGGAGGTGTTCTTGCGCTACGGTCCCCTGGCCGGGGTCAACGTGGTGTACGACCAGCGCACCGGCCGCTCCCGCGGCTTCGCCTTTGTTTACTTCGAGAGACTGGAGGATTCCAAAGAGGTGCGGGGAAGTGGCCGCGGCTTCCTTTTGTCGCTCAAATAGCCAGAGATCTTCAGTTCTGGTGCCAAGCGCTCACTCATTTCCTGCCTTTTTCAGCATCTGATCGGGTTAAAAATATTCCCCCATTAGACGCAGGACTGTAACTTCCGAGAAGGAAAAATGAGTTGCAAAGCCTCGATTTCTGATTAACTTTCATTGGTTCATTTCATTGTAATTCCCCTTGTATGGTCACTAGTTACACACACTTCAGGAGAGCGGGATCCAACCTCTCCGACCATGTTTTTGAAACATACATTTGGATGTGATTACGCAAGTGCGCCACTAGGTGTCCGTCTTGCCACAAAGACCATGTCCCGCACTGAAGCGACCCATATCGAGGGCTCGCTGTGTAATATGTGCAACTGAAATCACGGATACCAACGGAGAAAAGGAGAAACTTTTCAGTTTAGCCTGATGGCGACCTCTCCTGCTTCCTCGCGTCTCCTAGGCGATGGAGCGGGCCAACGGCATGGAGCTGGACGGTAGGCGCATCAGGGTGGACTACTCCATCACCAAACGGCCTCACACCCCCACACCGGGAATCTACATGGGCCGCCCGACTCAGTAAGACCCACAGCCTAAGCTCTCGACCACATGCACCACCAAAAATCACCCACCTGCGCCACCTTTTTCCACACAAATAGCTCGATCCTCGACTCTCTCCTCTAACTTGGTCCCATTCTTGCATTTATTTGTGTGTGTGTGTGTGTGTAGTGACTCTGTTGGTTTGTACCCCTAACAGTAATGGCGGCGGCGGCGGCGGCGGTGGAGGTGGCGGCGGTGGCGGGGGGGGCGGCGGCGGCAGCAGCAGGAGGGGGAGGGACGCGTACTACGACCGTGGCGGCTACGAGCGCTACGACAGATACGACGAGTACGACTACAGGTACAGGTGAGCGGCCTGCCTGTGTGCGTGTGTGTGTGTGTGTGGGACGGAGCCGCGTGGGAGGAATAAAAACGTGTGGATTTCCCTCTGTGTGTGTGTGTGTGTGTTGCAGTCGCAGGCGCTCTCCGTCGCCCTACTACAGTCGGTACAGGTCTCGCTCGCGGTCTCGCTCCTACAGCCCACGTAAGTGTGAGGAGGACGGCGTGCAGTCGGTCCCACTTAACTGCATCCTCCGAGTCGCCTGCAGGCACAGGCTCAGGATAACGCACTGTTTGTACACCAAATGTGCCTTTTATCACCGCTTAACAGAGCTATTGCCAGCCGGACTGAAGCTCTCTCTCTCTCTCTCTCTCTCTCTCTCTCTCTCTCTCTCTTCGCAGGGCGATACTGAGTCGCTCGTGTCCAGCATTCAGCCTCCCTCCAGCAGCTGATGGCGTGTGGCTCTCCAAGGTGTTTCCGAGGGATGGGGGCGGGGTGGGGGTGGGGGTGGGGGTGGGGGGGGACGGTTTCCACCGGCATGTCTAAAGTCAACCCGACACTTACATTTTGACATAGTTTACATGCATGTTCACATGCAGTAGATGTCTTAATTTCTAGCCGTTTACCGACGCGTCCGTGTCCAGTGTGAGCAGAGGACCGAGCAACTGTCGGCGTCTCGACGCTTTCCCCGAACCATCTCTTCCCTCTGTTGTTGTTGTTGTTTCTTTGGGTTTTTTTCTTTCCCTCAAGCGGCATTGATTTTCTGTCAGGCGGTGACTATTGGGAGTCACTGCACTGATCACTGTCGACGTGATTGTTGTCACGCGCTAGTTCGTAGCAGACGATGGTGATGCTTCGTTTTACAGCCCGGATGTGCGAGTACAGTGGGAAGAGCGAGACTCGTCCGATTGTTACCGAGTTTGCTGGTAAGTAGCAGGTAGATTTGGCTGTAAAAACAAGTGTCCCCGACCGCCAGTGCTTGGCTCTGTGCTCACATTCAGACACGTGCGTTCTTGTTGCCTTTTTTGTTTTTTTGGTTTTGTGTGTTTCTTTTGTCATTGAGTTTTCCTCCAGAGAGTTGTATTCTGGATGATTTTTTTAAAATTGTTTCTTTGTATGGAAATACAAATATATGAGAATCCCAAAGTTTGTAATGTGTTTTTCTGACTTGACGTGCGTGAAATTGAAGCGGAGCCTAAGTCGTATAGGTGGGAGTTGATGCTTAAAGTCGAGTGGGTGAGGTGGGAAAACAAGCAAGAGAGAGTTTCACAGACCACAGGCGCCAAGGCGCTGCACATGATAAGTTTATGTTCACACAAATCTAAAGCTGATCCGCAGCCAGTCTCTGAAATGACAATAGTCTCCCAGAAAAAGAAATAGCAGCTTCTCATTCAGAACAAAACCAGTGAAAACAATACAAAGTGGGACTTTTAAACAAAGCTTTTAATGGTCAGTTGCATAAGATACAAAGTTGACATGTGAGAAAACATGAGAAAGTGTCTCCTGTAACTACATGGTTGGTGTTCAGGGGCATTTCTCTCAACATAGTCACTGTAATGACAAAAGGGCTTGTGGCGTGCTCCAAATTCATTCCCAGCTCTTCTCTTTCATGTGACTGTCATACACCTCACCTTGGTGACATGCATCATATGCTTTGCATTACGAGGGGACAGCCATGTTTGTTTTACACAAGACAAAGACAACCAGTCATGTCTCCTTACATTGAACCGCAAACATCCAACAAAATTGCATCAACGCAACGTTATCTGTGTCTTTTCCTTAGACACGGGTTCAAATATTTGACCCAGTGGGGGCAAACAAAACCTCTGATTGGCTAATCGCAAAAGTAAACCTAAAGGAATGGAGGGCTCTTTATCTGTAGACCTTCGCCCCAATAATAAGGCACTTCTCTCAGAGAGGGTTAATAATCACTGCTGGCTTGTTCGTGGGGCCCCTCGGAGCTCTGCATCCGTTTACACCGACTCAGAGGCAGATCCCAAGGTTCCAGGGTAAGGGTCAAAGTATGAGGTCCTTATCAAGAAAGATCCAACGCTCCGAGCCACAGTCAGACATCTGTTGCATGCGTTTGTGCTCAATCTCATCTGAGACTTTAACGTGGGTAAACATCAGTAACTGGAATTTCCTCGTAAACACAATCATTCACAAAGTTTGTATAATTAACAAAACTAAGCAGAAAAAAAAGCTATTCTTCGCTAATTCATAATTACGCTTCATCTGTTTTACTTTGCAAAGAAGGGGCAGAAAAGAGTGACAATTTCAGCTGATTTTGTGGCTCCGCACAGGGTCACCCTGCTCACTTTTTGTTTCCATTTCTTTACATAAATTGCAGTGACACAGGTGTCATGGCAGGAGGGACATATAGCAACAGGTTGACCAGTAGGGGGACAGACTGGGTGTAATATTAATGAGATTCCAGGCAGTGACCGTTACACCTATAGGACTCCAGAACGCTCACAAAGGCGCACACATGCATGCTATTTTCTGGAGGAATTGAATCTAGTTCGTATATACTTGAACAAAAAAAGATCAAAATCATAGTTGCATGCTGGGTTCAGACACATGCAGTGTACTCTCATTCTATCTAAAATATACCACTTTTGTGTTTTCTGAGTTTCCCATAAGCTCCAACGTGCACTTGCACTGTGGAGGTTTTGCAGCAGAGAGCCAAATCCGTAGCTTTAACATGAATTTGAGCTCTGCACAGGAGAAAAAAAAACTGGGAGGCTGCTCTTCCCTACGTGCAGGACACTGAACAGCATGTTCATGTTTTCTATATGGTCTGAGCACAGCATGGCCGGAGGAGGGGGTGAAGCTTTACATTCCCCACCTCCTAAAGTTGTTCACATCCGAGCACAAAAGCTCGAAGCTGCACATGAGACGACAAACATGAACAACTTTTTCACATGCTGATTACCTTAATTATCAAGCATCTTGATGACACAGTTGTCCAAGAGAAGTTTCTCCTTTTATTTTGAGATAATTTTAAATTACTCCTCCAGGTTAGCAGAACTAGTTTTCAAAAAAAGGGACATTTCTGAAGCTTAAATGCATTTATCTGCTCATGAACTTTAGCAATCAAACACTTCTTTGCTGCCCCAGGACTGTGCTTTTATTCTTTTTTAAGCTTCATTCTACACTGTGTCAACATAATTAAATATTTCATTATTAATTTAAAAACTGTTTGAAAGTTGTAATTACTGTTTTACACATGTGTTTTACACTGTTTTTCACACAAATGACAATCCACAGTTAGCGGAAAAGTTCTTTTGCTCAACTAGAATGTTTGGAGGAGTTTCTAGATCATAAAACCTCTTAAAGCCACTTTAAATAATATGTATTTCTTTAAAATTAATCACCAAATCAACAAGTTTACTCCCAACACTTTAATCTGAAGTGAGGAAATAACAGCTACATGTAAAACAAGAATTTATTTCCACCTGAGAGATTTCACAATGTAGGATAATCTAGATGCAAGAAATGATGCACTTTAATTTGCCAAAAACATCTCCTGATGCAAAACTGGAAGTGTGAACACTTGAAGCACAGCAAAACATGTGTCTCCCTGCTTTTACAAATCCAAAAAGTTGAACAAAGTGGTTTCCCTTTCATGTGCTTTATCATCACAAAATCACACAGCTACTTGTGAGTGCAGGATCTGATTACCACTGCAAACAGCAGGAAAAGTTTCCCTATAGGAGACGCACGGCCACATGCTGAAGCATGGCCATACTGTATAGCTGCAACGTGTGACGAGCTCTGCAAATATTCATGTGACTGCCTAAAAACACCCACTCTCATCAGACTTTTGCACTGCAGGAACATGTGTTTATCTGCTCACACGGTCAACAGGAATAATAATAAAAAATGCACCCATGTCAAGATCAGCAAATAAATAAATAAATAAATGCAACAATCAACACATGGGCATCACAAAAAAATAGTTGTTTGTTCAAAGCCTGGAGGACAGAAAAGAAACCAGAATTCTAGGCTATTTCCTTCACACACTGCATGTGCAGGATTTAATCAAATACCCTGCAATCATGCAAATATTTCATTTAAAACAGAGGGAGACTTGTGGTCACTTGTGAGACAAAACAATAGTGTGACGGTAGCTGCTTTTGGCTGCCATTAATAGCTTTTTTTTTCTCTCCAGAAGTTTTAAACAAAACAAAAGACAAATCTGTTCCTGGAAAAATATCCTCACATTTATATCACCTTTTCTAGCACAGCTGGCCCACGCTGACTTAAATTCCACACACTAATTTCCCAGATATGAGCATTGTGTGAGGGACAAAAGTGCAAGTGGCGAGAAAACCAGAAAAATGCACATGTTCTCCCCCCACTTGTATTATTACTCTAAATAAACCAAATATCTGATCTGAAATACAGCTGACATTTTAACACGATCCAAGCCTGCAGCAGCTCGTCGTCTGCAGTCAAAGTGAGCAGCTCCTTGGCATCGTGTTTTGGAGGGACACAAACCGCCATTTTCTAATGAGATGAAGGGTGTCACCCCACAGGAGACTCTGAGGAGAAAAACAGAAACTTTTGGCGTTTTTTTTCTCTGCCTCCCTACTTTGTTTTGCGTCCTGCGTGTAACCTCTTGATGCCAGGGGAGAAACCACATGGCACAGAGCCTCCTGGTAGCCTCGATCAGGACAGTGTCCTCTTTTTTTCTGCATCATCTAACGTTAGTGAGCAGGACTCCAGATCCTCCTCAACATGGCGTTCAGCACAGTGCTCCCTGCCTGTGTCCGAAGCGGTCAATGCTCACAACCCAAGTGGAGAGAAAACACTGTTTTTCTCAATCCCCTGGAATTAATTAAAAAATTTAAAAAGTAATAATTAAAGCAATCTCACCAGAAAACAGAATCCCTTGATTGATTGGAGCCTAGAAAGTTGGGGTTTTTTTTTAAAGGAAGCGACGCAGACTACGTGTTGGAGCCAGGCCAGCAGCTCAAAGTTGGGCTATAAGCTGCGCTTTACTTAAACAATCTACCTTCCTGTCTGCCTCTCTCTCTCTCTCTATCTCTCTCTCTCCCAGACTATGTTTAAACAGATCGATTTTGTCAGTTCTCTCTATTTTTCTCCTGCACTGACAGCACTTCTTCCCACATAGGAGGGGGGAGATGCAGTCTGGTCTGAAACTTTATGTCAGTTTTGCCCCTATGGAATTTGTCCATAGCCGAGGAAGTCCTGAAAAACTGGGGGCGGGGAGACTTTCTGTACATTCCTCAGCGATACATTCACTACTCCTCCTGCAGAGCTTGCAAGTCACACACACACGTACTCACTCTCCCTCTCTCTCTCATACACACACACACTCACACACGGACAAGAAAAGGGGAAAGCCAGGCTCAGCGCTCACATGACCGCACTTTCTATACGTCCAGTGTCTGAAAAGCGCGTCTTGGAGACGCCATGCGGGCACCCAGGGCTCATCTGCACCCGGTCTCCTGCATGTGCTTCCCGTCGTTTCACCCGTTGTGGAAATCATTAAAGCCACATAAACTGGGTTATAAAAAAATTGTATGCGCCTAACTAGGCCATCGGGGAGCGCCGGGCTTTACTACTTCCCTTACATTGCTCCATACAGAGACAAGGGGGTGGGTGTGTGGACGCACTCTTGGAAAGTTAGAGAGAAACTTTCGGTGGGAAGTTGTGACAAATTGCAATCGGATTAAATGTCGGCGGAGGGTGCGCGAAAGGGGGGGAGTTTTGGAGTTTATTCTCGAGCTATTTAAATGGATGTAAACACGGCGGAAAGTTGCTGAAAAGTCGGGAACAGCTGGACAGCAGGAGGAGAGAGGAGCGAAGAGGGCCGCCGCCTCCTCTTTCGTTACATTTGTGCGTCGTGGGACCAAAAAAAAAAGTCCTGCGGAGGAAACGCGGACCCGGAGCCGGACGCGTCATTGCCGCTCTGATTCATATAGAATCGAGGAGCCGAGCAGCCAATCAGAGGCCGAGCCAGCAGCAGTAGTATTGAGCGGGGCTCCAGCTCTCTGATTGGTCGGGGGAGCGGACCAATCACAGAGCTCTGTGTGTTTGTTCATGCAGCAGAGGAGTAAAGCCAGTGAGACAGCCATGGCCCCAGCCCCAGCCTGTGGCTGGAGGGTCCACTAAACCAACAGTGCCTTTTGTAACCTGTCTCACACCAGCACGCACACCTAGGTCCATTCATCTCCCAGCACTGCAGGGACACCATCACTCCTGACCCAGATGTGTGGCAGTGTGCAAGTGGACCTGACACCCCATTTCAACTATTCCAACACCTTTTCTCCTTCAGGTGGAATACACTTTTCTGCATTTTCTCCAAAGCAGAGCTGTTTTCAAGGCTTGAAAACAAATAAAACTGTATTGTAACACTGAGTGACAGAATCATAGATCCTCTGTATTTGTAGTTTTGCACCGACTCTTCAAAATGCTGCTACCTTTTTACACAGATTGTCTGCAATTTTTGCGCCGAGACAGATTATATGCATTTTATATTGTTACACAGATAATTCACCATCACTTCCTGGATTTTTTTTTGCCAGCTCCGGGTTTGATGTCTGTTGTATCTATGTTTTTTATGGTGCTGGACATCTCTAAGCAATCAATAAAGTTTATATCTATCTGTCTGAAATTGAATGCCACATAATTATACAAAACTACAAGGAAATTGTTTTGGGCAAAGCTGCAAAATGAGCAAAGTAAAGATTGTAATGTAAATAAGCAAAGGGCAACATTTGGTGATGAGAATGCACGCAACATTTGGTGATGAGAATGCACACAACATATACACAATATCCATGTACAATATGTGCAGATCAGTGCAACATGTGCAGGTATGTGCTAGAGTGTGCAGTGCTGTGCATGATAATATCTCACTTGGAGGTAAATTCAGTTGACCAAAATGCTGTTATTTATGTACAGTTCTTATTTAGAGGTGCAGTTTATGCTTGCATTTAGTCATTTATGGACATTTTAATCCAAAGTAACCTACGTGGGAGAAAAAAAAACACCCAAACTACATTGCAAATGAGACTTGTGTCTAGTGTAGCTATAAATACCGCTCTACATTTTTCAGACTAGCAAGGGATGAGACTGCAGCTGGTAAGTACTCATACAAGTGCAGAGTTTAAACACTATTGGAGAGAGGATAGCAGTGGGAGAAGGATAAGGAGAGAGAATAGGGGCCTTGCTAGGTAAGTGGAGGACAGAGAGGAGATGCTCTCAGAAGTGTTTTGTCTTCAAGGGCTTCTTGAAGATGGAGAACAAGTTACAGTTTGTACTTGTTCTTAAATTTGCCACTCATAAATCACATCGGGCAACTCAACTATAACATAATTATGGATATTAAATTATGTCCCCAAGTATGCTCACACAGACACAATCAATTGGAGCCGGAATTTCTCAGATATTTCCATGCTATCTATTAAGTTCACATAATGTACACACGCATGTATACTTTGGATATATAAATAGATGCACTTGCTTTCCAGGTGGACAGGTATGCTCATCTGATACCACTGCAGTGCAATGCCATGTGTAAATGCGCCCTCTGTGAAAAGCTGTTTTCAGAGCGATTCAACTTTAAGGTCAATGCTCAGTGTAACACAATGCAGTTCAGCACAGGACAGATTATAGCCTCCAAAGTGTCCATGGTGTTGAATACGGTACTGTTCACTGGTTTGAACAAAAGTGGAGCGCTGTGGCCTTCATGGTAGTAGAACACATTTTACCTTTGTGTATCTAATAATCTTGCACCCCAGTGTAAAGAAATATAGACAAAATGGCAACACATAAATTGTATGTTTCTCTTTCCTCTTTTTCTAAACACTTTGAGACACTATATAAAACTTAAGGGTACTTCAGAGATACTTGTGTGTGTTAAGAGAAGGCTTACTTTATACAATATATATATACTATATATATATGTATATATATATATATGTACTCAACTATATACGTAGAGACTTGATGACTCTGCTCTATCATACCCACCTGAAACATCTTCAACAGGTCATCTCGGCAACCTTACTGTGATGTCAACACAGCCATTTTCTCTCTTGCAAGAAATGTTTTTTTTCTCTCCTTTGGCAGTTACTGCGGATATAACCATCTGCTAAGTCATCCAAAAAAAATCCAAAAGTCTAGAACACAATAGCATTGATTTTTATTTTATTTTTTCCTGGAAGTGAGACATAATCATAAACTTCACACAGATACACACACTCACACATACCCATACACATTTTATTGCAGATATGTATATTCATTCATGGACTCTGTGTATATTTTGTGTATGAACTGAATTATGCTCTTTACACATTTTGCACCTATCACCAAAGCACTTCTGTACAGAGGCAGCTCTATCTATCTATCTATCTATCTATCTATCTATCTATCTATCTATCTATCTATCTATCTATCTATCTATCTATCTATCTATCTATCTATCTATCTATCTATCTATCTATCTATCTATCTATCTATCTATCTATCTATCTATCTATCTATCTATCTATCTATCTATCTGTCAATATATCTAGATATAAACATACATACATATAGGTGTGTGTGTAAATGGGTTGCAGGTGTAGCTTGAACGTAACCTATTGTTTCATATGGAAACATAAATATCTATATCTATATGTTATTCATATACATGTATATCTCCTTATGACCTGTGCAGGGTGTGTTCCCTTCCTTTGCCCTATGTACACTGGGATAGGCTCCAGCAGACCCCAGCCACACTGTAAAAAGTGGACATAATGGATGGACATATTTACGTATCTTAGATTGATAGATAGATAGACCATGACATGCATTATATAAAACCTTAACTTACATAAGTTAAGTATATACATAACTAGGAATATGCCTACACATGCTTTGTTTATATGAAAACAAACTGTATGGTGTCATATCCACTTAAAAACACCATCAACAGGTTTTCTCATACGCCTCTCCTCTCTGTGGACACGGCCATTTTCTGCAAACTGGCCTGCACACAGTGCGGCCGGCCCACGATTTACAGCAGCTCTTATTGACCCCTGTGTGATATTTCAGAGCTGTAGTTCACACGTGGTTGGGCCTGGGCTGTGCGTTACATAGGACGCTAGGGGCTCTTTGGCATACGAGACCCCTCCCTCTGTCAGTACATGCTAAGTGCATGGCGGAGGTATAGCAAGGGAGGATCCGCCATGTGCACTCTGCTCCACATGGCTCTGCTTGGGCTCAAACGGCCTCAAAGTTTGGAGGGGGGGTGGGGGGGTGAAAAGAAAAACAAACTGCAACCCCCCCCCACCTCGCCCGGCCACAGACACCCCCTCAGTGTCCTGCAGCGTGTCCTCCTGCATGTTGGACTTTGAGTCGTGGAGCAGCGTGGGCATGGCTCCACTCTCCGTGCTTGGAGAAGATGGATGCCGTCATGTGGGTTAGCAGTACGTGTCATTCCCATATTGCGCAGGGGCCCTCCCCGGTCAAGATAGTCGAGATCCAAATGTGTCCACTATGCAATTTAACAATATAGTGCAACATCATTTATGAATGGCCCCACCCCCACGTTTTTTTCACTCATTCCTGCCACTGAATCAAGAGCGCTGCGCACTTTGCGCAGCCGTGCGCACAATCCCCCCGCAGTATCAGCGTCTCCCTGCTATGGGCGTGCGTGTGCGCATTGCCCTTTTTTTTTTTTTACTATTCCTCAGCCTGGACCAATGAGAGGCGAGGCTTTGCAGAGAAAGGCACACGAATGTGATTCTAGTAAAGATACACTGGGTTCTCACGGAATCCCTTTACGCACACAGCTCGCCAGGTTTTTTCCCAACGCCAATCCAGTCTTCCCCTCCTTTTTCTCCACTCCCCTCTGCTGTCCCCACCCCAGATTCCCGTGCAATTTTCCCCAATCCCAAACACTTAATTGAGCAATTGGGATTCCTCACGTGTGGGCTGATTTGTAGTTTGAACACGTGGCTCATTCAAAAAAAAAAAGCCGGAATAGCAGAGGATTTTTTTCACCCCCTTCTTCTTCTGCTTCTTCTTCTTCTTATTCTAGGCTCTAGACTTAGAGGCGGGCGCCAGCCTTACCGTGTGTGTATGTGTGTGCGTGTATGTGTGTGACATTTTGTCTCTTTGCCAAAGGGGGGTTTGGAGGAAGACACACACAAAAGTAGTTTCTCCTCCTTTTTTTTCGCCCAGCCCGTCATCGTTTTCGGAGATTAATAATTGAGCGTTTATTTATTGCGCGATAGAGGCAGAGAGAGGGGCGAGAGGGAGAGAGAGCGGACGCACCGTGGAGCTGCCAGTTTAAATCTATCTGTGGCTTCAACGACCGGGAAGCACGCCACAGCCACTCCGTAGTAGTAAAAGGGCGATTTAGGCGACTCCACAAAACACTGCACATCCGTGAGAGCGAACAACTATCTCTCTCTCCCCCCCTTTACATCCAGCGCAAAGATTGTCCCCCTTTTTTCGGCGCACAACATGAATAAGCTATACATTGGCAACGTGAGCGCCGAGGCCAGCGAGGAGGACTTCGAAACTATCTTTGAGCAGTGGAAGATTCCGCACAGTGGTCCATTTCTAGTCAAAACTGGCTATGCCTTTGTGGATTGCCCTGACGAGAAGACCGCGATGAAGGCCATCGATGTTCTATCAGGTGAGAAATTGAAGCGGGCGGGAATACTGATAATAAAAAAGCGGGTAAAGAAGCGTGCTTGCATTATTTTATTTGAGTAGAGGGGTGTTGGTGGTGGTGGTGGTGTTGGGGTGAGGAGGAGGAGGAGGGGGAGGAAAGACGCACACCAACCTTCTGCAATTGTGTACTTGTAGCCCTGTAGGGTGGGGGTGTATCCAACCTTTTTTTCCCCTACTCTCACACAACCTTAACTTGGCCTTTTGACACCCAGCTGCACCAGGCTTAAATAAAATAAATTGCAAATTAAAAAAAACGTGAGTAGTAGTTTCTACGCATCCCTTCCTCCCCGAGTGTCGCCGGCTCGTGGAGGCTCCTGTGCCGAGGGGATGATGCGGGCTCTCCCGGCAGCTTTAGGACCACTTAGTTTCTTCTCCCTCCACCTCAGCCTTCCACAATTTTGACCCGGCACTCCTCTCCAGGTTCCCATCTCTCCTGTGGCTGCATTGTGGGGCCATTTCGCCCATGCTGACACACCAGGTGGTTTAATTGTGTTGGTCAAATGTAGGCCAACTTACTTTGAGCCTCCCCAGCGTCCAGCTCTCCTATATTGTCTCCCACTTTGTTGGTAAATTAAAACTTGGGCCTGCAGACCCAGGGTCAACCCTCACACACATACACACACGGCTCGTATATTTACTAGCATTTATTTTGCAGATTAGGGCTAATTTGTGAGTGTGTGTGTGTATGAGTGTGTGTCCCTCCTTTCTTTCACCGTGCAGTTAATGGCTGACTCACTTTTCAGCAATACCGTGCTGCCAATATCCCACTTGATGCTGAAAATTATCCAGGATCGTACATGTGTGTGCATATACCTGCCTTTTTTCCCTCCCCCAACCTCAAATGCACGTCCAGGGAAATTAACAGGCGCTTCGTGCTTTGTGTGTTTTCTTTATTTATTTCCAGGTAAAGTTGAACTTCATGGGAAAGTTCTGGAAGTGGAGCACTCGGTCCCTAAACGTCAAAGGTAAGGTCCACTTTTAATATGTAGCCTTTGTATCAACTCGTGGCACCTCTGGGCTTTTATTTTTTTTAAAAACACACTCACACACACACATCAACGCTCAGCTTGCATCGCTTTGAGAAAAAAAAAATTGCACCCGTTTGCAGTGGCTGTGCTGTACGTTAATTCCATATTTTCCTATTTGGAGAAACGAGGTGCCCCCTCACCCCACACACACCCCTTCCCTCCTTCCCCTTCCTCTTCCTCATCCTCACCCCCTCCTCTGGACGCTCTGGGGTCAAATGAAAGGGGCGTACGGTGGTTGTGCTCCCTCCTCTCGCCATGGCTGCACAAACCGCCGTGCATATGGGCTCTGAACACCCACCTAAGCACATGGTTGCGATCTCCAACCACTATTTACGTACAGTGCTTGCGAACCCGGAGCTTGTGTGTATGTGCACGCTTGTGTATAGCCTACGTGTGTGTGTGTCAGAGGCTGGATTTGAGGCCTTGTGCTGGAGGGAGTCGTCCATTTGAGAGGGATCTGCCCGTCATTCTCCCTGCGCTTCCGCCCTCCTCTTGCACATTGTGTTGCTGTTGCATGAGATGGATCCTTAAAAACTGCCATCTTTTTGAATGTGGGGGGCCCCACGTTTACTTTCAGTTTCCCCCTTCCATTACCCCGTAGCCACATAGGGGCTGTGGCGTCTCTGTCGCGTATTCTCGCTAAAGTGCAACATAGTAATTTTTCTGTGCGTGTTTTGCGGCGAGTGTGCAAAAAATACGCCACATTTTGACGCCGTGTGCGTGTGTTTTGCGTGGTGACGCCATTTTCTCGAACTGTTATTTGGTAAAAAATTTGTGTGAGTTGACGTGAGAATTGCGAGGAAATTGGCGTGGCGTGGTTCCTGTAAAGTTTCAAGTCGCAGCCCACGTTAGAATATCACCAAGTGAAAGGTGAAACATGTCGGCCATTAAGACGTACATACGTGGCTTTTAAATTGAGCTGGGAAATGCTTTGGGATCTGTGTGTGTGTGAACGTGTGTGTTCATGTCTGTGTCTGTGTGGACGAAGCAGGGGATTTTTTTTTTCTTCTCTTGACATCTTGACGTGAAATGTATTTTCCACATGAAGGTCATGCAGGCCTTCCCCTGGCAGCTGGTGGGCTGTGGGTCTAAATTGTAGCCTGGATAAATAAACCAGGTGAGCTAACATGGGAATTTTGCGTCAAATCCCTGAGACCTTCCTCCAAATTTTTCCTGATCACGAAAAAGTGGTGACGTTGCTCTGTCTTTTGTGTGTGTACGTGTGTGTGTGTGTGTTCAGGCTGCTGTGTTGGCCATGGCAGCGAACAGAGTCGAGTTTCAGCCACACTTCAAAAAAGTAAAAAACGTGCCCTCCCTTTACAACATGGAACATAGCGGCAGTCAATGGGAACAGTATTCCGGGTACAGGCACACAACACACACTTGTACGCTGGGGCCCCTCTTTACATTCCAACCTGCAAATATCAACCCGGGGCCCAGCCAATCACCATGGCTTAACCTTTGAACCCGTCAGGAAGGGGAAGTGCTGTAGCAGACAGGGGATCAAGGTGGGGTGGCTTCAGCTTGGGGGTTCACACAGAGGCAGAGACACACAGAAGTGGGAGGCACGCTGTGGAGAGTGGCTGCTTCCTCATGGCCATCGTGTAATCAGACATTTTTTTAAAAATGTGCACTCCTCAATGTGACGTGGTCGTGGCCAAAAGCCCCCTGAATTTATCTCCAGCGCGCTAGCAAAACATCTGCTGCGTTCAACAGCAAAATGCACTGTGCGTGAACAACACAGCACCACAAAAATCAGCTAATTGAGACCATCTTGCCCTCGAATGCATTGTATTCTTTTCATGCTTATTCAACCTTAAAGCCGTCTTGTGCACTGTTAACTTTCACGTTGCCTTGACTTCTGAAAACCTTTTGTGCTTTTTTTTTTCTCTTGAATTGGCATTTAAAGTTGACACCCACACATTCTTGACAGTGTTTGTGCTTTTATTAATTTATTTATTCCGGGGAGTCATGTAAAGAGTACAACAGGAAATCAGGATCTTACAGGTGTATTTACACTTTGTTTATAAAAAGCCTGATTTTCTGCAATTGTTGGAAATGTTAAAAATGTCAATTATATTTTCACTGTGAGGAAAGCTGTGCTTTTATTTTTTTTATATTTCACAAAAGTGCATAAATTGCATTTGGGTGCAGCTTTGTCACATAAAGCACATGGATTATATAGAATCAGTAAATGAGCTTTTTATTTTTTAAATTTCACACCTAAGATTTAATTTCACCCACACTGACTTGCAGACGTGTCACAGTTGCTCGCCTGACTTGACTCTGTGAGCCACGTTTTGTTAAAATAAAACAAAATAAATGTAGCTCTCCCTTCCCCGCATGCTCACACCCGCTCAGTCACATGTACGGAAAGAGAGAAAATGGCATGGCTATAGGAGGGGTGGCCTCGTGTCTGTGTCTGTGTGTGTGTGTGTGTGTATATGTATGTGTGTGTGTGTGTGTGTGTGTATGTGTGCCTCAGAGCAGGGGGGAAACGGACGTTAAACATGGACAACTTGGGCTTATTTTACAGCTTGTGTAGCGTAGCATGGTTCCCTGTGACTGGCGTCTAATTTTCAGCCCCTGTGCCTGTTTTCATGGTAGTTGGCCATTTTCTGTTTGAGCCAGGCATCAAAAGACCACCTTAAAATTAAGACAATAGAGTAGGTTGTATCAGTGCTGTCTGCAGAAATGGCTCCTGGCTCTTATTACAAGAATTCTGGGTCATGGGGTCACTGTGGGGCCCCACCTGCAAAAAAAACGGGGATTTGGGACGGAGACTTGGGGTGCCAGAGAATTATGAATGTGGCCCCTTGTTTTACCCAGACTGCAGGCAAAGGTTCCTTTACTCTCCTCGCTCCAAGGCTCGAATCAGAATCTCATTGTATTTTAGCTGTCTCACCCCTTTTTTGCCCGTTTAAAAAAAAAAAAAAAATCTAAAGAACATAAACAATGTTTTCTGTGTGGCAAGGGGGTGAGGTGGGGTGGGGGTGGACGGATGTGTCACAGTCTTTGCAGGAGTTGAGTCACGTCTAACTGTTGATATTCAACTCATTGGAATTCTCTGTGGGACTTTCAAACCAATCTATCCTAACGCAAGTGTTGAACGTAGCTTATTGGGTGCACAGAGTGCGTATAAGGCCTGTGAGAGGGCAGCGGAAACCAGGCTGCGTGGAGTTCACTCATTCAGAACCTCTGCATACTGAGCAGTCAACGGCTGTGGATGGGCGTTGAGCACAGATCTCATGTGTGTTTGTACTAGGGTGTGTGTGTGTCCCACACCGTCCCTGATGGTGCTGACGGAGGATAAGGGTGGATGATAAAGAAATGGAGGCGCACGTTGTAGGTGTGGAGAGTTCTCGAGGTGCTTGCGTGTGTGTTTTCTCGGGCCCGGGGGTCTCAGCTGAGCGGCCAGAGAACGTGTAGGATTTTTGTCCATTTTTAAAAGTAAATAAGGAGCCCGGCCTCCTCCTGGCCGTCACATGACGAGCCAACCCCAGTCACTCCTGGCCCTCCCCTCCTTTTCTCCCCCTCCCACTTTTAACCCCGCTCTACATGTTCCTGTCAGTGGACTTGTCCGTGTCCATGGCAACAGGGCCCCACCCCCACAGGGCAGAGAGGGCCCTTGTTACCCTTGCCTGAAACAGGCCTAGTCCCCCCCCCCAGCACCACACCCCACTCACCCACCCACTCCCCCCCCTTTCCAAATCAAAGACTGGGAGTGGGGAATGTATACCACCCCCACCCACCCCCCTTGCCCCCACCCCAGCCCATACCCTGGCTGACTTCTTCTGTGTGTGGAGCTATAGGTTAATCCGACTGGAAGTGCTTGGTGCATTTGCACATTTCGCTTGGCGTTTCCCACCGCAATGCAGAGCATACAGAATGTGTGTGGAGAGGGGGCCGGATCAGCCAGGAATGGCACAGTGGGCCGGAAAGGGCTGGAATTCCTCTTGGAAGTTATTTGGGAATTTTCTTTACAATTTTGCCGCTTTAGCATTGAGTAGCTCCCTAATGTCTCAAATTAAATACGTTGCTGGCCTCCTGTTGGCTTGATTATGGTCGTGGTGGCTAAGCTGAGGAATTCCAGCTACTGCGGCCCTTGTTGCACATGTGCAGTACGCTGTACTGCGTAGCTGCTGCCTACTGTGGGTTCAATTTTTTTTTATTACTCTTTTCCCCTTCCCACCTTGCATACCTGTTTCTTCCTTACATTTGAGTTCCTGGTGTAAAGAGTCAGTTTGTAAATGCTGCGTGTTGTGAGGTGTTATCTCCTACACAGATTGCAAAAAAGCCATTAGCAGCGGAGCAAGTAGATGAGCTGCATTTTAGACGTCATTTAACAACTCACTGAAGCTTGAGGAAGAGAACTGGAGGTGTGTGTGTGTGTGCGCGCACGTGCAGTGCTTCTCTTTACCTTTTAAGTTTTTACACAGAAAGCAGGAAATGGTGTTTCCAAACCATACAACTTAAATTGGCTGCACATGCTGCATATGTATCAGGTGTGAGTGTGTAACTTGGTTAGGGTCAGGGTTTGCCTTTCCACTTTTTGTGTGTGTATGCGAGGGTTCATGCTTCAGTTCCCATGCCATATGTACATTGTGTCCCTTTAGGTTTGTGTGTGTGTGTCAACAGGCGGGGGACTTTGGAGCGGCCTGTGCTCTTTGCACATTTTCTTTCTTTTTTTTTTTTTATACAACATCCACACGCACGCGGACACTTGTGAAACTCTGTGACTCATTGATGCACAAGTTCCATTGTCTGCATGACCTCCACACACAGCTCGTGTGCTCGTGCTGCTGTACACAAACTGTAACTAAACTGGCCAACCTTCAAGCTTAAGGGATGAATTGGGGATGTCTGTCCTGGCTGTTGCTAGTGGCCGAGCACAGCAGCACCATTGTAACTGCTCGTCTCCGCTCTGCGTCTGCTTGCGTGCACACTTTTCAGAGCACACAAGCACACAATTTCTTTTTTTCGAGTCTTCCCATTTGGTGTGATGCGAGCAGCAGAGCTCCTTGTTGGTTTCTCTTTGGTACCTGTGCAATCCCTCCCCCGTCCCCCCCCCCTTTTTTTTCTCCCCCCCCCCCCCCCATTTTGAAACAACAGCTGGATGCCCCTGAGAAATGTCCATTTTGGTGGTGGGGGAAAAAAAAAGAGTAAATTTAAGTCGCTCATTGGCTGGATCCTTGTGATGCAGTGCAACAGGGCACATGCTTGACAAGATACTGTACAGTGTCTATCTGCCTTTCCAATCTCCTCCTCACTATTCTCTTCCGCCGCTTCAATTGTCCTGCTTCCCTCCCCTATCTCCGTCTTCGCACTGTGTGACACAATTGGCGAATTGGGACAATGGGCGTGGTGTGTTTTTTAGCTGGATTTTTAATTTTGAGCACCCTCGGCTCAATTTAGGCCACCCAGCGGAGATTCCAAATCGCCCCTTTACCCGCTTCTTCTCCCTCACTTCCTCCCACGTTTCACCCCGGGTGTCCCGGTGCACCTGCTGGGTTGGGAATGGAATTAAAGCGCAAGTCATATCCGCTGCTTCCTCGCTGTGGTTTGTTTCACTAGATGGCAGAGGGAATAAAAACCTGGTGTCTCTCGTTTTTTTTGTTTGTTTGTTTTTTTTTTGAACGAAATCCCTTTTCTGTCATTTGCATCATTGTGCCCTTGGTGTTGTCAGCTACTGACTCTCTTTCTCCGTCTTCTCTCCCATCTCCCTTCCCATCTACCTTCATCAATTTCTTTTCTCTCCCCTCCTCTGTTATCCATCCCCCACCCTCTTTCCTCCCTTGTTCTCTCTCCAGGAGCTGTAAGCTGCAGATCAGGAACATCCCGCCTCACATGCAGTGGGAGGTGAGTGCTAACAGGCTGCTAACTGCTTCCAGGGCGGGGCACCATCGGGCAGCCTGGCCGGGCTCTCATTTGGTGGCCTCTGGAGTCACCTTTCCTCCCCGTTTGGTCTCCAATTGAGCAGGTGCTTGATGATTCGCTGGAGCAAGGCTTTGCAGCCCAGGCCGGCGTAACGTGCAGGCCAGTTGGGTGGAACTGTGATTGGCAGAGCAGAAATGATTGTGACCGCCACTGGACGTTTTGATAATGGAGATTGTAAGGCTGAGTTTGTTCAATTGAGACGGAGTGAGGAAGCCAGGCTCGGCGGCCGTAGATTTTCACTTCCACAAAAAAGCAGGACCTCTGGGTTGCTGCGGCAGGGTCACTCGCATCTCGAGACCGTGAGCAGTTGCATGATGTTTTCAAGCGTCATGTGGCTACATGTGTTGGCTGCCCAGCAGGCATGTCTTCACAGCATGCTGGAGACGCTCGCTGTAGATGTGAAACGAGTCTTGGGCTGCACAGGATCTGATGTGCTTAAATGGGAAACGTGACTTAATTGTTCTGTCATGGTGTCCTTCAGCACTGATCACATGTGCTCGTCTCAAAGTGAATGCCTTTTCACACCACATGTTTTCTGACAAAAAACCCCACTCATGTGGAAATGAAATAAAAATAATCTGAGTGTATTGTCCGAGGGGTTGTGAAACATTCATGCGGCGTGGGGCTCCATGCAGGCCCCCTGGCCCGGCTCGAGTGTGCAAATCTTCCATCCTTTATGTTCTCCATGGCGTGTGTGTTAGTTTTTTAGAGGGTGTGTAATTTTTAGGTTAGTTTTCTCTTTTTTAAGAGAGCCAGTTAAGTGATTTGGAGCTTGTGTGTTTGGAAATGCAGTGATTTTTGATTCACACACGTTGGCGTTTCCTTGATGTGAGGAGGTTAGGGAAAAAATAAAAATGGCACCTGTTTGTTTTAATACAATTCAATCCAGCTTTCATGCTGGGAGCAAATGTGTAGAGTAAAGTTTTGCATTTGGGAGGTTTGGGTTCATCATTTCTGTACTTGAGGACACAGTTTGAGGTGTCAAACAACATTGCATAGTGTTGTAATGGCCAGTGTGCAGCACAGAGATGTGATCTCTAAATGCCAGTACAAGCAGCACCTCAGATGACTTTTACACTCCTGACATTGACACAAAACAGCTAATAATTTTATCGACTTGAATGTGATCCAGCTGCTGAAATTAGTTTTTGTGCTCAGCTTTGTCTGCCAGCACGCTTCGTATACAAACAGCTCAGATGGATCCCACACCAAGGGGGAAGAAAATCTAAAATAAAAATTTACAACTTCCTGTTACTCCAGCATAGCTAGCTGCTAATGCAGCTCTTCCACCACAGGTGACTTTTCAAATGCATGAATTATTTCAGCTGCTTTTGGATTTATCCAGGGAGTGAACCTTTGGTATTTCAGGCAAAAAAAATGAATTGATAAATTTAAAACAACAATTACACCCCGCTACAAATTCTGTGACAGCTGATTGAATTGATTATACTAAACTGTCCTCAGATCAGAGACACTCTTGAGTTAATTGGCTCTTTTTTATTATTATATTGATGTGTTCTGCAGCAGATATAAAGTGAGTCAGTCAAAGTGATGCTCAAGGTCTTTTTTTTTAAAAGGAAAATAACCCACTTTTTCACAAAGGGTTAAAGGGCAAAAACATGTCATGTAAATATGAATATCAGTAGGAATGGTGAACTGTAACGTGGTCAGATTTCAAGGCCACTGGCTGATTAGTGAAGAGTCTTGAGCAACAGTCGTGTGTGTGTGTGTGTGTGTTTGTGTGTGTGTATCCGTCCGTCCGTGCATTGCATGTCTTTCTCTCTGTGCATGTGATAAGCTTTTCATTTAAAACCCTCAGTGTTGGCTACACATTTCCACTTTGAGCACATGTTGGATCAGCTAGGAACACGTACATTCATCTTTTTCAACTTCCGCATTTTAAAGTTGTCTGACAAATTTCAGTGGAGTTTTGCTTTGTTTTTTTTTTTCCCCCCAGAAAGCATTTGTGTCAGTGTCGAGATCCCACTGTTAACTTCCGTGTGGATTCTCCTGAGCCAGTTACGCAGCTTTACGTGACCTTTTCTCCCCCCCCCCTTTTTTCTGCAGAGGTTTAGCTGCGATAGCGTGTGCTTGCTGTGTAGTTCAATTTAATTTACTGCTCCATGCAGACTTTGTAAGCCTAATCAGAATTGCCTTATTAACTTGCACAATTGTTTAGCATGGTTCTAAATTGTAAGCTTGCGAGGCTAACACATGGCTTTAGATTTCAGGCTGATTCCCCTCACTGTGATGAAATGGCTACGGACAGGCTCAGCGTTTTGTAATGGTGGGCTCCGCTTTGCCTACGCATGTCCCTCAACTGCAGCTCCAGATCCACCCATGTTCCTAGTATGTAGCGAGCGGGCTGTTTGCTTTCTCAAAAGGTGACATGGAGGTTTTCTCCCCCTCGGCGGGGGGAGGGGTTGGAAGAATGGAGCTGAGCAGAAAGGGATCTTTTGATGCAAAGGCCTTGTATGTATCTTATCAGGTAGATAAGACAATGGGTCATAGTGTGCGTATGCATGCGAGTGTGTATGCGTATTCCTACAGCGAGAGAATAGTGGCGAGAGTAGTGGCATGTTCACAAGCTGTAGTGGGTGGGTGGGCCTGGACTGTTTCCCCTTCCCTTCCATGTGCACCGATTCACAGAATGTGTAGCATGAACTCGCACCCCTCCCCCAGTCACTGCTTCCTGCTGGAATGTACCCCACCCTTTCCTGAATGGCCTGGATTCCCATTGGCTGGCCTCCTTAGACGGACAGGCAGCACATCCAGCCAGCAGCCAGCAACTCTTGGCTTCAGGGAACTCATATCGGAGCTGGAGCAGCCAATGGTGCAGAGCGGCGATGGCAGGGAGGCGGGTGGTTGCTCGGTTGGTGGGTTGGTGGAGTGGGGGGGCAGGGACGAGCTCCCGTTGGCTGGAAAGTGGGGTTGAGCTCTGGGGGGTGTGGCCTCGCGTTGGGCTGAGTATGGTCGGATGTCTTAGCTTAGCTTAGAACCCTCGCTCCCCCTCTCGCCCACATTCGATCACATCTATGAATTGAAAATCCTGTGGTCTCCAGATTTGGGCAGATGGCCAATGTGGTGTGGCTTTCTGGTGGACTCAACTCACTAAATAAAGCAACATTTGCAAATGCATGTAAATGTCTGTAAATGCATTTGACAGTGTCAACTGAATTAAAAAAAAAAAGGATTGACAAGTAAAAGCAATCACAGCTTTTTGGCTTTAAAAATGTGAGAGAATTGGGGGGGGAAAAAAACACATGCTTGTACTCGGACGTACAGCCTGCATGCTCCTGTCATCTCTCCTGTAAAGGGTCGTCCTACAGTGAACGCACGGGTAGCTTTTAAACAAAGACTTCAGATGTTTCAGAACCGCTCAGCAAGTGGCACCGGGGAGAGTCATAATTTGAGGTAGACAGGCTTTTACAAGAAGGCAGCAAATTTCTCCAACGTAACTCAACATTGACCTCTGGGCTTCAGGATTAATGGAGTGTGTCCTCGCTGTTAGCTGGGCCGGTTCCCGTAGATGGCTCCTGCTCACTAACAGGTTCTGGTCAGAGCCTCCACAAGTCTCAGAGTAATCATGGCCCCTCTCTCTCCCCTCTTCCTCTCCCAGGTGTTGGACGGTATGCTGGCTCAGTACGGCGTAGTAGAGAACTGTGAACAAGGTAAGCGTGCGCTCTCTCTCAAGCTTTATTCTGCAATTTGCTTTAAATAGAATTCCCTCCACGTTGCTTTGACGCACAACTTTCTCGTGCGTCCGGGGGGAGGCTTCTCAAGCGGAGTGCTGCTCAAGCCCTGTCTCGTTTTGATGCTTTATTTTCCTCCAAATTATAAAAGCGCCGTTCTAATGCCGTTTCCAAAGTGTTTGATTTGTGACTGTAGCCCACAGTGGCAAGCTGTCACTGAGCACGTGTGGACTGACTCTGCCGCGTCTCCTCCTGCAGTAAACACTGAGACAGAGACTGCGGTAGTCAACGTTCGATATGCAACCAAGGACCAGGCCAGGCTGTGAGTGCGCACACACACACACACTTACACACTCTCACTCACTCACACACACGCACGCAGCATAGTCACATCATGAGCTCGGCCTCATCTGTCTTGATGATGTGGATCTGCTGACATTTTTCACTTCACCCACAACCTCCAGTGAAAATCACATCAGCTTCCATTGTATACCTTTTTTTTGTTTTTTTTGTTTACAGTACACCTGATTTGCTCCTTCCAGAAATGCAGTCTAGTTTAATTTGACATGCAGCTGTGATGGTGTGTGTGTGTGTGTGCATATGTGTGTATGTGTGTGCGTGTTGGAGTGGGAGGGGGTTAAATTAGCCATCTGGTGCCCCCTGGTGTACATGAATCATACTACAGTGTTGCTCCATTGCACGAGTGGCTGCACAAGTCTCCAGGCATAATTGATTGTTTCACTGCAAACATAAATCCTCCCGGCTGACGGGGCGGACATGTATGAGGTGTGAGCGCTGTCTCCAGGTTGCGGGGAACCCGCCCCAAAGCTCCTGAGAAGTGACGCTTGGCCGCGGCACCTCCAGGACGCAGGGGCCTGTAACGAGGCCTCGTCCCCTGTGCCCACTCTCTGAGACGTGGAGCCTCCTGATGCCTTTTTAACGTCCCGGCTCCTTGGATTCTGCCACTGATGGAAAGATGGGAAAGAAATCAAATGTGAAGCTTTGTGTCGACGGCCTCAACAGGAATTTGTTTTGGCAGACAGGAGCGATTTTACCCCCGCGCTCTTAAATCATCCGCGATCAAGGGTTTGAGCCTGGCGTCTCCTTCTGCTCCCCAGGGCGATGGAGAAACTCAACGGATCTATGATGGAGAACTATGCCTTGAAAGTGTCCTATATACCAGACGAGATGGCTGTAGCCGAGGGTCCTTCGGCGGGGGGCAGGAGAGGCTTCAACGCCCGCGGACCCCCCAGGTCCAGCTCCCCGGGACCGGGAGCCCGGCCCAAGATGCACTCGGAAATTGCACTGCGCATGCTGGTTCCCACGCAGTTTGTAGGGGCAATCATTGGGAAAGAGGGCGCCACGATCCGCAACATCACCAAACAGACCCACTCAAAGTGAGTACGCCGCTCAGCTCTGTTCCTCACCGCCGTCCCTGATTTGCATGCGCTCGTCTTGTTCCTGCACCTGCGATTTTTGAATGCTCGTCTTTGCTTTTCTCTGTTTTTTATGAAAAAAAAAGTGAAGTTTGTGGAGATGCTGAACACTGCTGGTTTAAATCCAAATGCGTGGATTTGTCGCTGTGGAGGACCAGCGGGTGCTCCAGCTTTTATGCCTTAAATCTGAGATATGCGAGGCGGTCCCTCTCACAGCGTTGACAGAAATGAAGTGTGTGCTCTCTCCGCCACAGTTAACCTCCCTCTGTCAGCGGCACCTGAAATTAGACACTAAATTATGCAATGAATATTACCTCTCGCTTCACTCAAAAATCTCTAAGCATACCCCGCACCCACCTTGACCCAGCGTCATTAGCGTAGCACAATTTATTTCCGTTTGACCTTGAAAGAAATACAGCAACATTTCAAATCCTCCTCTTGCCTTTCTAACTGTTTTAAACTGCACGTCATCAGCTTTTTCTGTAAATAGACATTTCTGTATTTTAAAGCCTTTCCCGCAGCCTCTCAAAACTGCACCTATTAAACTGCTTCAGAAAAAACAAACAACTCTCTAATGAACGGTTACAGACCCATATCGGGCTTTAGTGAAATCATTGAAAAGGCTGTTCTGTAGCAGATTAACACCCTTTTGGCCCTTAACGGTTGTTTTGGCATATTGCTGTCCAGATTGCATCTGCCCCACAGCGCAGAGACGGTGCTTTTTAAAGATTTTAAATGACACCAACAAAAACACTTCAGCTCTAAAAGCCTTCAGAATAGACCCGTCACCAGATCTCTGCTGCATATGTCAGCCACAGTCTTCTACTACACAGACTGGAGACCTGGGTGGGAAGCCCTGGCTCTGAGCCCATCAGTTTTTTGTTTTTTTTTGTAGTCTGTTGCTAAATGTGCATCAAAATCCCGGAGTCCCTCACCGCTCTGTCTCAGGCCTCTGGCGTCCATATCCTGCATGCTCACGCAGCCGCAGACAAAAAACACTGCTCCAGGTTTTTCTTTTTTTTGTAGGCGTTTCTAAGACATTGTGAAATTCAACTGAAAACAAAGGATGACGGTAACTTGAGAATGAAAGGAAATTTGATATAAACATGTGAAAGGTCGATTCAGACACTCGTTCTGTGTGAAGTGAGGACTGACGTGAACTCTTCACTTATGTGTCTCGAGGCTTCCGGATTTTCTGCTGTTGTCTCATGTTGCAATCAGTGTAAAAAGTGTCTTTTGTTTTTGTTTTCCCCTTGTGATTTTACTCCAGGATCGACATCCATAGGAAAGAAAACGCAGGTGCGGCAGAGAAGCCCATCACTATTCACTCCACGCCCGAAGGATGTTCGAGTGCTTGCACAACCATCATGGAGATCATGCAGAAGGAAGCCATCGACACCAAGTTGTGAGTTTGTGCCTCCTCATTCAACAACGGTCTGAACAGCTTTGAGTCACTTGGTTTAATCACTCCCTTGATCTAAATCTAAGTAAGGTGAACACCTTGTTTATATGAAAACATAGATCAGTTTTTCCTTATTTAAAGCAGAAAAGTAAGTTAAAACAAAAGGCTGATGTTGAAAAACGTGCTAAACGGCGTTGGATAGAAGAGGTTTGATCTCAACATGTGTCTTTGCAGCACGGAGGAGATCCCACTGAAGATCCTGGCACACAACAACTTTGTAGGAAGACTAATCGGGAAGGACGGACGCAACCTGAAGAAAATCGAGCAGGACACGGGGACCAAGATCACAATTTCACCGTAAGCCTGCCGGAGCACTGGCTTTGCCGTGGGGACTCGGAGCCCTGGTTCGTTCTGAGTGACTAACCTGCTGTGGTTCCGTCCAGTCTGCAGGACCTGACCCTGTACAACCCAGAGCGGACCATCACAGTGAAGGGAACCATCGAGGCGTGCTCCCGGGCCGAGGAAGAGGTGATGAAGAAGATCAGGGAATCGTACGAGAGCGACATGGCTGCTATGAACGTAAGCACCCTTTCTACAGTCGAGGATGAGAAACCAGAACTCCGGCGTCAGGAAAATTACTTTCTCGCAAGTGGTTTGCACAATGTCAAATAAACCAGTAAATCCAGTTCAGTTTCTTTGATTCTGAACTTTTGAACTTTGCCTTACAAACACAACCTGTTCAGATGAAGTGGATTTTTATTTCGGGAACACTTAAGCAACTGGTTCATTATGTATGCAGTGTATTTCTAGCATATTCATTTTAAGTTGGTTATTATAATCTGGACTTTTTTCCCACCTGTTAAAAAGTATTACCTTGAGATGCATATTGAGTTCACTTCACGAGTTATTATTAATGCGCTGTTTTGTGTTGGACTTTTTGTACCACTTTTTTTTTTTGCATGATGTAGAAACTTCATGCGGCACATTCTCCTTTCCTGAGCTCACGTGACTGCAGATTGATGTCACGAGTTTGAAACGCGTCTCCATCTCTTCCCTCCAGCTCCAGTCCAACCTGATTCCAGGCTTAAATCTGAACGCCTTGGGCCTGTTCCCCAGCGGGGCGCCAGGCATGGGCCCCTCCTTCCCCAGCGTCCCGCCCTCCGGAGCCCACGGCGGATGCTCATCGTTCGGAGTAAGTGACGGCCTCCTCCTCCTCCTCTTCCTCCTCCTCTTCTTCCTCCTCCTCCTTCTTTCCCTCCTCGCTCGCACAGAGCTCCGGTTTGCTCCACGAGCCGTCGCCATTCCACACTCGGCTCCGCAGCTCTCGGGTGGCGCTAGTGGAGCTAGTACTGCATTTCATTTGCAAAGAAGAGCAGACGTGTTGGTCTGTAGCAACTCAGTTTCATGTTTCCTTTTTTTTTTTCCTTTAGTGCAGTCCTTATGGGGGCGAGGGGCCGTTTTGGGCTTCTATGCTGTCGGCGAGCAGCCAGCCCCTTGCTGTAAGTCACCCGTCCCAAAGTGCTTTGCACGGCTTGTGGCTGCTCGCTGCGGGATTGGGAGAGGTGTGAGGGAGGGATGGGGTGGGAGGGCTTTGCTCCAGGGACGTTCCTCTCTCCAGGTGACCCCTGGATGGCTCACCTCCTAGGCCGACCTTAACCTGTGTGCTGCAGCTCACCCGATGCATGGGGAGACGGTTAGAGCAACTTCACCGGATTTTTCTCTACATCATCTCTTGCCAAAGAGTCTTTTTTTGAAGGGTGTGTGTTTTGTTTTTTTTCGTTTCCCCCCTTAAGTCACGTGAAACGCCTTCAGCTTCAAAAGCCTTTCTTCAAGTCACAGATGCTGCCAAAAAGTTAGCGTTCCCGTGCCCTCAGCTTAGACACATTGGCGGGAATATTGGGCTCCTTCCAAAAAAAACCAACAGCGCTGCTTCCTCTCTGACAAAACCAGTCAGACACTCCCAGGAACGAGATGTGTCGGCGATGAGCTACCAGGAAGCCCCTAGCGTGAACACTGTGAAAAGTCACACCACTTTTTTTTTTCCAGGTGGAACCGCTGAACCGATGCATGTTGCGGCTTTCTGATGAGAACTATAACCCGAGGATGGGTGTGGTGTTTGTTTTTTTTTTCTTTTACTGACCGACTGGCATCTCATGAGGTCGGAGGACGTGAGCTCCAGCGTAGCTTAACCGAGTCCCCATCGTTTGGTAGATCCACCGGCCTGCCTAGGCACAGCGGTCTGCGGTGTGCTGTCTGCGTGACCCCCCCCCGCCCCCCCCCATCCTCTCCTCTCACAGCGGCACTGACGCGTTTCTGCTCAGCAGGGACACCCGGAGTCTGAGACGGTTCACCTGTTCATCCCGGCCCTGGCTGTGGGAGCTATCATCGGGAAACAGGGGCAGCACATCAAACAGCTGTCGCACTTTGCCGGAGCCTCAATCAAGGTGAGTGACGGCCGGGAGGAGAAGCTCGGCATCTCGATGACGCCGCGTCCACTCCTGTCTGCCTCTTGCCACAGGACTGGCGGAGAAATCGGAGCCATAAGTGAAGGTTGTCATTTCTCTCTTTTTTTTTTAATGCTGTGGATGTGTGCTTGTCTTCAGATCGCCCCTGCAGAAGGAATGGACGCCAAGCAGAGGATGGTCATCATCGTTGGACCACCAGAGGCTCAGTTTAAGGTGTCGTACCTCTTCGTTGTTGTACAAAAACCAACAAAACAAATGAGGCTGGCGTTTTAGGGGGAATTGTTGGTAGTCGCTATAGTGGTAGTTTTAGTGCCTGTGGCTGTAGCCTACATGTTGGGCCAGACACTGAATCTTAAGCTGCCCTTGATGCTGTTTTGTCACAGTGTGAGTGCATGTATATGCATTAGAGCTGCAGTAAATAATCCATGACCATTACGTGACTGATATAATAGATTATTGCCGCTATTGATATACATTTAGAAAAAACGGTTTATATCAGAAGGCTCAGTGTCTTAAACGTGACTATTTTCTGTTTTTTTTTAGTTCTTTATCACTGTGAAAAAATGTGCTGGACGACCTTATCTTGTGAAACGGGCATAAATAAGTCTAACATCATTTTCTGAGCTAAAATACTCCTCCTAAATTGAGAAACCAATTCGATCAATCAACTTAAAATAGTTTGTTGCAGTCCTAGTTAAAGTGGATGAATTGTGTAAAGTAGCCTGTGCCAGTGGGTGTATGTGACTAGTGTCTGCAAAAAGGCTTTGAGTTAACATGAGGGCTAAAAAAAGCATTGTATAAAAACCAACCCATTTCCAGTTGTAACAAGCAGCAGGGAACTGTCAGTAACATGTTCTCTTTTGTCCGGCTGCAGGCTCAGTGTCGTATCTTTGGCAAACTGAAGGAAGAGAATTTCTTTGGACCTAAGGAGGAGGTGAAGCTGGAGGCTCACATCAAGGTTCCCTCCTTTGCTGCTGGACGAGTCATCGGGAAAGGAGGCAAAACGGTAAATAATCTGCAGGAGTACAAGACTGGATTTATGGATCCTGTTCAAGTCCCCGTATCAAGGCCGCGAAGGGAGTGCTGCTCGTTTTGATCTCTTCTGGTGTCTCCTTTCCTGTGGCTGCAGGTGAACGAGCTGCAGAACCTGACATGTGCAGAGGTGGTGGTGCCCAGGGACCAGACGCCCGACGAGAACGACCAGGTTATAGTCAAGATCAGCGGGCACTTCTTCGCATGCCAGGTCAGCTTCCGCAACATCCTTGATTTCCCCTAGGGGACGAAGAACATTTTCTGTAGATGGATGCATTGTGACTGCAGCGCCAGTGAAACTTAAAGCTGCCTTAGGTGAACTAGCTGAGCCTCTCGGTGGTGTAGCTCTGAGCTGTGGTCTGACCCTGACGTTCCTCCGTGTCCTGCAGCTGGCCCAGAGGAAGATCCAGGAGATCCTGGCCCAGGTGAGGAGACAGCAGCAGCAGCAGCTGAAGCCTCCGGCTGGAGCCCAGCCGCCGCAGCCCCGCAGGAAGTAAACGCTCCAGCCGCCTGGAGGGAACGGTGACCGAATCTGCCCGAGGGGGGAAAAAAAAAACCTTGATGGGTGCAGCGGAGTCCGGGGGTGAAGCACGATAGTACGAAGGAGACAAGGGGTCGAAGAAGAAGAAAAAAGCTCATCTCAGGGGGTCAAAGGTTATCAGAACCCAACCAAACATCCACCCCTCCTTGTCTTACTTGAACTGTTTGAGTGTGGCTAGAAAAGAGACCCTGAGCCTCTGAACCCCCACCCACCTCACCTCTCTGCATCTCTGTGAGAATGTACTTCTGAGGGGCCACACACGACGTCACCCTCCCTCACACCTACACACCCCTCGACCGCTCTCCTCCTCCTCCCTCCCAGCACGGGTGTGTTTGAATTTATTTTTTTCTCCCACCCCTACACAGACACACACAGACACACAGACACACACACAGACACACACTTTATTTTCTCACACTAAACACAACGATGAAACAAGGATCCCCCCCCCGCTTCCTATCACCTCCTCAGTGTGGTACTTCAAACCTGACAAGATGTTTTGGTTGACTACAGATTGAGTTGTTTCCTTTTTTTTCAGTGTTTAATTGGTTGATGAAGCTTTTTCCTGAGTTTTCTGTGGAAAGGAAAAAAAGGCATTGCTATCAAGGTCCCGGTCGGACCAACAGAGAGGTTTATTTTGGGGGAGGGTTGGCTCAGATTGGGTGGGCCACGTTTAGGGGAAAGATTGTTGTTTCAGGACAGGACCCCCGAGAGGGTGGATTATATTTGGCGTCCTGCCCTTGTAATGATAGTGGCATTTTATAAATTTGGATGCATTTTATAGATAGACCTATATACATAGATGAATATATATTTAGAGGTGAGGGCAGCACCATGACTGACACTTAGGGAAAACGGTGCCGAAACTGCTGCTGCCCAGGAAAACCAATTTAATATGCATTTTACGTAACTACCTCAGGATCTAGTACCTCAGAAGAGAAAAGAAAATGATTATATATATATGAAAAAAATGTTCCTTTCTTTTTTATTTTGCTTTTGTGGTATTTTGTATACTTTATAAAGCTGATAGTCTTTGAACATTTTTATTTTTTTAAGAAAATTTAAAATTTGGTCAGCTGCCAACTGACCTTGCCTTCAACTCTGGTGCTTGAGGCGGCATTGTTCATGTGTATGTGTGACTTGAGATGACCCTGTACATAAAGTCTATTTGTACATAGCAGCCCCCCGGAGCAAGAGTTGGCGCCCCCTCAGCTGGCGGCTGACAGGAGTATCGAGAGAAAATCGCCTCAGTTTTTCCCCTGAGGGTCCACCATCCTCTGTAAACAAAAGCAAGCGAGAGAGAGAGAAAAAAAAAAGTACACAACAACTTTATGACATGCAAATAATGCCAACCGTACATAATTGCAGCAATGCCATTTAGTTTTGGGATTGACATCGTTATTGGTAATGGTACTTTAATTTGTCAAAAAGAGTAAATTTCCTTTTTGCCTTCCTCAGAGGGCCGTGGTCAGGTTAGTGCAGTGCGGACTGTGACGGTCCGCTCTCCAGCTGTTCTCGAATCAGCAGCTTTTTTTTTTCCTCCTTTTTTTTCGTTTTTTTTTCTCCTTTTTAATCTGTTCTCTTCCCAGACCACCTGCCACCTTCTTTAGCGACGGTGTCTCAGCAAGGTCCAAGCCCGACTAGGTTTATTTTCAGATGGGAGTGGTCCTTGTAGCCGGGGCCATGGAGGCCACGTTAACGTTGTTCACTGCATGGTGAGGGTAGGGGGAGTTACACTGATGAAGACGCATAGGGGTTTTTCTTTTTTTTTTTTTTTTTCCTTTTTTGGTTTTTTCATTCATTTGTTTTGCGCGATAGGAAAACGATTCGAACATCATCACGTGAGCCACGAGTGTAACCCGGTTGTTTCAGTTTGTTGTTCACGCAGGGAAAAGAAAAAAAGGAGCTAGTAAAGGCACACTAAGTACTGAATGAAACTTGTCAGAGGGGTAAAGAACAGAGGAAAGGAACCCAAAAGTTATATTAAGAGAGAAAAAAAACAACTAAAATACAAACCTAAAGTTTATTTCACTTGTCTCTTCATGCCGAATGTAAATATGTTGATTGTGGTTTCAAAACGAAAAAGAAAAAGACAAAAAAAAGTGCTCGAGTGTATCCATGCTTCCACAGTAGAACGCCGTCTACCTCAGCTGAGGGGGTGGGGGGTTGTTGTGGCACTGATGCCCCGCCCCGCCCCCACTGAGCGCCAGCGCGCGCCGATACCTCAGTCCCCCAGAACACTTCTTTCTACGTGGGCGCGCCATCCTAACACCGCGCTTAACTGAGGGGCACAAGTGATACTTAAAGAAATCATCCCCGACACCTCCCGGCTCCCCGCCCAACCACCCTCTCCAGCCCTGTCCCTTCCTCCGCAGTTTGTTTTGATCTACCTCTTTAGACACATATTTGAAGTAGAGGCATTCTTCTATTTGTTAGAGTTTAGCCCCCTCCCATGCCTCCCCCCCCATTGCTCCCCCCCCCCCCCCCGACTTAAACTTAAAAGAAAAAAAATCATGTACTATTTAGAATTGAGAGAGAAAAATCGAAACTGATCAAAAATATTTCCTTTTGCCAGTGTTTATATATACTCTTATTTTTTTTTTTGGCTTAAATGAAATTCTCAAACGATGGTTATTTCTTTCTGCTTTCTAATTTTTTGGTGGTGTGGCTTCCATGTATTTGAGCTTTTGCTTGGGTTTTTTGTGAAAAAGGTCAAATCATGTGTTTGATTTTTTGCATTCAATAGTTAAATGAGAAAGTACAGTTTATTTCTTTTTCCAAAAAAAAGGGCCTGCCTTTTTTTTTTGTTTCTGATTTGTACGACTTCAAAATAGATACAAGTCCTGTCTCTTTTTTTCCCCCCCTTTTGTCTTTTCACACATGCTACACTCACTTGCTGATTTGGTAGCTGTTTTCTTCTGTTAGCATTTCTTGGCTGTGTAACGCGGAACTCTTGGTATGAAACAGATAAGAGGGACTGGGTCTCTGAGTATTTCTTTTTTTTTTTTTTTTCATTTTGGCAAAGTGATCAAAGTTCAGCATGATATTCCCTCCTCCCCCTCTCTGCAACCATGCTTGTGCCCCTTCACCTCCCCTTCACACACAGCTCCTTGTCAAATGCCTCTAAATAAATAAAAAAAATAAATAAAACATGTTCTTTTTCCCTTTTTTATTTCAACATACTACATCTGGGTATTTCTATTTTATTACTTTGTACCAAGACCGGAGGCCAAGATGTGTCTGTCTTAACATTTGGCACTGCCTTTTGTCTGCTGCAATTTACAAGTACATGCAAGATTTAGTTCTACGATGTTAGTTTATGGAAAAAAATTAGGCACTACGGCTTCTAGTTGCTGCTGATTATGCAAATTTTACACAACTATAAAACGGTTGCCAAATGGAATTGTGAAGCCTTTGTGTGTCTGTGGGTTGTTCAGTGAATTCACATCTTGAAAGCACGTGGACACATGTCTGATTGTCTGGGCGAGGGGTTAGTTCACAACCTTTATTAAGAGTCAAGTCCATGTGAAGCGCTTGAGTTTGAGCCTTACAGATTCAAAATGTACTTTCACTTTCGCACATCATTGAAAACCGCCTCAAGAACTTCATTACTCAACAAGCGATTATTATTATTACAGTGTAAGGCACAGTGTTGTAAAGCAGTACTCGGCACAAAATGTGCACAGTAGTTTTTTTTTTTTTTTTCTTTGGATCAAAACTCAGCCATTATTTCAACCCAGCTCATCTCATAGCAACAACTTCCTCCAATGATAAGCCGCAACAACAGGGATTCAGAGGAGCAGTCCCTCGGTCAGACGCTTAACAGCCACTTATGTAAATCTCTCCAATCACACACTGCTGTAGCATTAGCCATTTGCTGTAGCCAACTGTCATTTCACAACTAAATAGACACACAGGGAAAAAACAACAGTATTATTTACGCATATTTCTCTACAGCCACACATGTATTCCTGCTATCGTGACTTCTTAACCCGTGAGGTGTATACGATGCGCAGAGTTGCAGATGTCATGATTGGTCTGGCCCTGAGGGGCCGGGCTGTGGCTCCAGCGGGGCCTACAGGGTGTGTCTCTCAGTCAGCAGGTGGTGGCTCTCCTCGCTGGACGGGAAGAGCGCCTCCTTCAGGCGGCCCATGCGGCCTGTGACCCCGGTCTGGGCACAGGCGTCCTCCACCATTGACCTGCGGATGGGACGGTATACCTTGTAGCGCCTGGGACAGAGAGTTGGGACAAGGAAGAGGAGGATGAGACGGTGGAAATTACTAATGCCCAAGAGTGTGAAAGAATGGGATTTCCTTTTTCTGTGTGTGTGCGACTCACTTG
Source organism: Karalla daura (assembly GCA_029224185.1). Taxonomy (NCBI): domain Eukaryota; kingdom Metazoa; phylum Chordata; class Actinopteri; order Chaetodontiformes; family Leiognathidae; genus Karalla; species Karalla daura. The sequence continues at coordinate 11,943,039 of CM055205.1, forward strand.
CAGACCAGGTAGGCGATGAATGCAAAGACGGCCACCAGCACAGCGGTGGAGGAGAGCACCACCTCTGCAGCACGGGAAGGCTTGGGGGCTGCAGGGAGACACATGTGAACACATAGATCTGGCCTTCACCTCGAATAACGACTCCCAGGCAAACATGTAAGGCAGGTCTTTAAACATCATCACATCCTCAGTCATAGATCAATGTCAGAGAGTGAAATGGAAGTTAAAAATCGGTCCAGTTTCTGTTTGGTTTTGGGTAAAAGTAAAAATGAAACAGATGTGTGCAGAAACGGGCTGTAATATTCCTACATTAAAAAAAAAAGATTGTAAAAGGGTTCATAAAATAGCTTCATATCTACATAATCCAGTGTTCAGTAGCCTTTAGAGAGCAGGGAGAAAAACTCAGTTCAAGCACGCCAGGTCACCTCTGAGGAAAAAAAGCGGAACAAATCATCTGTGAGCATGTTTTAGGAGCGGGGCGGGGCTCCACCCACCCGGTTTGTCCTGGGCCTTGTTGATGGTGACGGTGGTGCTGGTCAGGGCCAGGCTGCTGGAGTCCTCCAGGGTGATGTTGACGCAGTAGGTCCCGGGCTCCACGAACGTCCTCCTGAGGTGCACCTCGCACGCCGACGACGGGGGCACGTCGTCGCACATGATGTTCCTCACCTGGGTGCAGCCGGGGTCGGACACGATGGTGCAGGCCGAGGTAGGCACGCTACGGGGCGACGTGTGGGAAGACGTTAAATATGCTGCATTGCACCATGTGAGCATATCGACTGAGGAGCAACTGGAAGGACTGATGCTACTACTTGACTGGATTATCTCATAAATCTCTAATTTCCTACTTTACTTATCAAAAACCGGCTATGTTTTTTTAAGCCGCCATAATCCTGATCATTTAAAGATTATTTAATAACCATTTAGCTGGAAGACATCAATTTATTTCTCTGAAAACATTCAACTCAGACTATAACTTTTCTAGTCATAGCATTTTAGCTAGAGCACAGGATATAGATACTTCTAAACACTATACAGTGTGTATTTAGTCGTAATAGTAATGAGTATGTACTCACTTGCCCAGACACTTGACCAGGAAGTTGATGTCAGTGTTGGTCACCCTGGACGCGACCACGTCCACGATGCGACTGTTGGGCTGGTTGTTCAGAGCATGCTTGGGCTCTGCGGGGAGAACGGATTATTGCAGTCGGTTTTAGGTGTGCAATCATCTCCTCATGACATTAAAATGATGAAGCTCAAGAGCTTTTAGTGGAGGGAGGCGCGTGTCTGTGTGTGTGTCTGTGTGTTTTTAAGAGGGACAAGAGTGAACCAACGACAATGAGGATTAACAATTTGGATATAAAATTATAATCCTCCCCTCATGCAAAAATGTGAACACAAAATTGGATTTGTGTTTTTTCCCCCGTTATTTGCGTAAAAAAAAAATCTGTTGGACTCATCTTAAGACACTAAAGTCCAGTTTAATCTGACATGGCAGCGACTGGATACTGGGGCCGACCGGAGCTCTGCTTTTGCTCACTGAGCCGACTCCTCTGGCAGCCGGACAACAGTGGCGCTCGTCTTCTCTCTGTGCTGTCTGCTTGTTTACTTGGAAATTAAAATGAAGTATTTTGGATGGGCAACCACACGGTGACAAAGTACCCGATCCGACTCACGGGTCTCTTCTGGAATCTGAAGTTTGGATGTACTTTAGTCCAAAAACGGACACGTGTAGGTCGATGGAGAATCAAGGATTGCTCCTAGGTGTGAATGTGAGTGTGAGATAGTTGTGTGCATGTCTGTTCACTCTTCTATGTTCATTGAGCTGTGCCCAGTTCTGTGTTGTTTACAATGAACACCGAGGTCATTAAAATTCATTACCTTTAAAAAGAAAAACAAACAAAAAAAGGAAATATCACTCAAAATTGCAAATTGTCACCTCAAGGTGAAATGTTTGGGAAAGATCATTAGAATTCATCCCAATGTCCGTGCGCAAAGTCCGTTCAATACCATCAATCGATAACAGAGGACATATTTCAATTTGTGTCTGAGTGAGATAATCAATAAAAGACTTGAGTTAAATGACAAACGTATCAGTAGTTAGATAATATCCATCCAGCGTTGCACTGTAACATTCAATAGCTGCACGCCATTCATGGAATTGATATGTCTCAAGATTCTGGCGCCATCTGGTGGAGTCATGTTAACGCATGTTACCAGTGGAGGAGCCTGCAGCCTCCGACCTACTGGCTTACCAACCTACCAACCTGCTAACCTACCAACCTACCAACGATGGTGATGTTGCCCAGGAAGGTGCCGTGGACATAGCGGAAGCACTCGTTGGCTTTGAGGCGCCGGGCGCGGAGCCAGGCCAGGGTGGTCAGGCTGAACTCCGGACCCCCGGTGGCAACAGTCGGAGGCAGGGGCTCCGTGGTGGGCGGGCCTGTTGTTGGGGAGGCGGTGGAGGGGACCACAGGGGCCTTGGTGATGATGGGCGGGGCTACAATATACGACAGGACACCAGAGGCAACATGTGGACAAGCATGAGCATTTGTGGTGCTTCACACTTTGGTTTTTTAATATGGCGTCTGGCGTCTCTCTGTTTTACACACACTGCAGTTCTCACCCTGTGTGGTCTCCATCTTGACCGTGATGGCGTGAGTGGGAATCTCTGGAGGACGAGACACAAGTCATGACACAAGTGGATTAGTGAGACACCTTCACTGCATCCATACGGGTGACGGGATGACACACAGCATCAACAACATGCAGCGTTCAGCTTTACTTTCTGCAAACTGGAATCCGTTTTACATCTGAATGGCTGAATATCAATTTGTGAGACAAAAGATTTTCTGTTATTTAGGAGATAATGGCCACATTTTCACCTGCTAGAAGACTGCAGCATTCAAGTGTAATGAAAGTGAAAAAAATAATGGAAGTCAAATAATGCTGTAAAGCTTTTTAAGCGACGGCAAGCTGCAGCATTTGTAAAAGTCAGACTCTATTGTCCCTGTGACAGCACTGGGTACAAGGCTGGTACAGTGATGGATGAATGGACTCTCTTGCTCCCTCTGTTGTACAGGACTCTTTAAGTCCCTGTCAAGTGGTGTCTTTGCAGTGGGCACAAGATAATGAGAATATAACTCGATCCCACGGGATCGTAATTTGTGCACGCAAGTTAATTTACTATAAATGTGTTGAGGACGGAGGACTGCAAACGCTCTCTCTCACTGTATGGACAGAACTCAGCTGATCGAGTCCCACAACATAATTATCTCTAAGTTATGATCTTGTGTAGACGAAATTGAAAACAAAATCACATGACGGGCCTGAAGCGTCTCTAATGCTGGTGACTGTCCCTCGTCTCACCTGTGGGAGGAGCCGGCGTGGCGCTCTTGTGGGTGGGAGGTGCGGAGGTGGGCGGACACTCCATGGGGAAGGCGGCCTCCACCACCAGCTTCACGCTCATGACGCCCAGCCTGCTGTAGGTGTGCGTGGTGATGGGCCGGTGCGTCACCAGCTGGTTGCCGTCTCTGAAGTCCCAGATGTAGTCGATGGCAGAGGCGGTTTTGAGGTAGCCGCTGGGGTCATGGAGCTGGACGTTGAAGACCACGTCCTCGCCGCGAAAGAAGACATTCTCCGACTCGTTGACCGCAGCCTTCTGGGAGATGTTGACCGCCACCGGGATCTTATCTAGGTAGCAGAGAGATGGAGAGAGCGGAGAGGAGGTCGTCAATAATTCAACCTCACGGTTTAATTTGACCGAGGCAGACGGATGAGGTTGGACAAGCGTGACTTGTCCTCCACCTGTGACGTAGAAGACGCCGTTGTCGGTGGTGAGGGGGCTGTACTTCCTGCGCTCACGCTTCCTGTAGACCATGACCTCCATCACCTCTGCGCCCACAGGGATGCTGCTGGTGTTGATGGTCATGCTGGAGGACGAGCCGTCACAGGTCTCGTAGTACTGACCTGCAACGAGATAAGCCAAAGGACGTCAGGACTGTTTCTGGTCATGCACGTGTCGAAAATCGGGCTATGTGTGTGTGTGTGCGTGTGCGTTCTCACCCATGGTGTGCCACACGTAGACGTAGCTCTTGCGTCTCCAGTCGTTGCTCTGGGGGAAGGGCTTCCCATCAGGGAACACGTTGCACTTTGCCAAGTCTGTGCACTTCCCAAAGCCGTAGTCGTCCAACCAGGAAGTCCAGTTGTACACGTAGCCGGAGCGCACCTGTCCATTGGCTGGTCGGAAGAAGAGGAGAGCAACGCGAAAGGGTGTGTTACTTAAAAAAACAACAACAAAGACAAATATAAACTGAATAATTTTATTTGTCAAAGAACTATTGCCTGCATTGGAATTATTCTAAACTCTATAGATCACTCTCGTTTTGGTGTCAGAACCTGCAGCTCGATTGTTTATCTATTGAACTCACTGTGCACTGTCTGCAGACAAAAGACAACAACTAGATAATGCAGCATTTAGCAGCCAAGAAGCCACATATTTCCATCTGGAGATTGTGGATTTTTCATCCAAGTCCTTTATTCTTCCCTCTCCTTACACTCTCACCACCATCTCTTCTTAACTAGTGCTTCTCTACACTATGGTCTCTCTTCTCTGTCTAATGAGGCATCAGTCACTTTAGTCACTTTGGATGAAATATTTTACTCTGCTGTATTTATTTCCAACCTCCTTTGATCATTACGTCCTCTGTATGATGCAGCATTGGCTGTGTAATATGACTCGGTGTAGTGTGTTTTGTGCATGGCCTGGACGGGCTTTATTGCAGCACCTGAGGCCTCCAGCTCCATACCATCCTCACAGTGCTCATCCCACACAAGGGCTCCACTGAGATCCTCCTTCTGGCACGGAGGGTACTCCAGCTTCGCAGTGAAGGAGATGCAGGAGCCGTTGAGAGCCGGGCTGTCGCTGGTCAGACGGACCTTGGGCTTCCCTGCAGAGGGGTGGATATTAAAGGAGAAGAACTTCAGTAAGGGAAGTTGGATAGAAAGGGAGAGAGAGAGAGAGATGGTTTTACTCACCCCTGTGGTGCATGAGCTCCCTTGGCTTCGGGTTCAGAGGAGGGTAGAGGTAATCGTCCCATGGGTTGGTGTCAGGATCCCAGCCGGGGATTGGTGGGATTGGAAACGGGAATTTCCCGACTGCTGAGTGCTTGTGGGGGAACATGTCAGCGTACGCTGGAGATAAAGAGAGAAAGAGAGAGAGAGGGGGCACAATTTAAGCTCAGACCCTTTAAATATTCTCCTAGAATCACTTGTGAAAACCGATTGAAGGACATTTTTATTTTTAAAACTTTAGAAGAGAGATCTTCATTTCTGCAAGTGAAGTCAATTCCTTCTTGTTTTGAATAACTAATTTCTATTATGAATCTGAGTTGTTTCTAAATAAATCAGGGTACATGAATGTCTGCAGTGTCACCTGACACGCTCTGTGAAAAAATAATGAAAAGTATCAAATCTGTGACAAACATCTGAAAAAGAAATCATCTGACCTCGAGTCCCTGATTAGATAAAATTTACCTCCACTCTCAAACGCTCTTATGAGTCAGTCCTAATCAATTACGATGTGATCAGGATTTCCCTTGAAAATGACGATGAAAAAACGTGAAAAATGATTTTGATCCCAGTTCATAATTTCCCTCCAAATGTTCGGATTGATATTGTCTAACTTCTGTCCGGCATCCGCCTCGGTCGTCAGACTTTGTCGAACAAACATGGCTGTCCCAGGAAAACAACAAATTCCACCGGTGTGATCTGATTAAAGGAGGAGGAATCATCACCCCACCGCAATTACAATTAATACAGTAAATGTTGCTTGTTGTCGATTGTGCGACTTTAGACCCCCAGTTGTGGAATAGTGCGATGAGATAAGTTACAATTTCAGTTATTTTGTGACTGTAAAACACGCCTGGTCGTTGAGTGGGCAGCAGTCACGCAGGGCGCCTGCCTTAATTAAGCTCATGGGACAGACAGCTGGTGACAGGGCAGACATGGACGTGAACTGTCAGGCAAAAACCCGACTTCAAAATCACCCTCGGATCACCATTTCTAACTTTGAAACGCCCGCGACACAATCATTTTAAAATCAAAAAGAGCCACGAGTATATCTCCCGTGGTTTCTTGTAAATATTTCAACTCAATTATCGCATTTTTTTTGCCACAGAAATGATGATTCATTGGTTATCTCCATACCAAACGTCTTGTTCAAATATTCAAGAAAAGGGTCTGCGTATGCCTCACTTACTTTTCTTTCCTTCGGCCTGATAAACAAAGTAGACGCACAGCAGGAGGACAACCAGTCGGCCCATCTTCTTTCCTCCTCTCAGGTTAAAAAGAAAAGAAAAATTTTTAAAAAGCACCTCTCGGGATGTTTTCAAGAAAAACTGCAGATCCACCCTCCCCAGACACCGGAGTCTCTGTGCAGCCTGTCCCTTCTCTCTGCTCTCTCCCAGCTCTCCCCCCTGCTCGTCCTCAAGTTCAATAATTTAATCTGGGGCGCAAACATGTGATGCGTCCTAACAGGACGCACCTCATCCCTCATTAGAACGGAAACACATGAGAGACGAGACATGCGCACACCCCTGCTACGAAATGATCAAGCCTCTTTTTTTTCCTTTTTCTTCTTCTTCTTTTCTTTCGAAATAGTTACAACGCCCTGTAAGCATCTCTTGTTGGTGTTAAAGGTCAATTATCGGTCGATTTGCCTGTTATGATTGCGACTTTAATGCATTTTAAAATTTACAGGGATCGGGAAACAGGGATCGGGTTTGAGCTCACGTGGAGAGAAAAAAGAAGAAAAAATGACAATGTACTGTACATTAGCAACGTGTCTTAAAGAGTCAATCGCGTTAAGTCCTAATCTAACTACAGAGGTGAATTGTACACATGTATTTTTCACGGTAATTTATGTTCTCCCTGAATGCTCAATAACCTTTTCCAAGCACATGACTTTGATAAACCCTGGCTCACCCAGCTCTCCGCTGTGTCACGATGAGACGCAACTTTTACGTGTGCAAAAGTTGCGCCCCTCCGACCCCCCCTCTCATCCAGCGCGCCTCGCAGTTGCGCCACCGCAGGAAGCGGGAGCGCAGCGTGTGATGCGGCCCAGCATCATCATCATCATCATCATGATCCGAGGGCTCGCTGTCCAGCATGTGATCGATATTATTCTGGCGCTTCTCGCGCTGTCACAAGGACGGTTTGAGAAGTGCGATGAAGTGGCTCCCCAAGTGCAGACTGTGACATCCGCCCCACAGGAGTGGAAATCCAGGCTGTGCTGGTGAAAGGGTGGAGGGAGGTGGGGGTGGGGGTAAAATAATGGATGGACGCTCGTAGAAAAGAGTTGGGACGTTTCGCTGTATTTAATACCTAGGGGGATTGGTTATAGTATGGGGTTACACTTTAATTCACTTTAATTGACGACGTCATTTCAAAAGAGGAAGTAGAAAGTGGTGAAAGGAAACGAAAGTAGGCAGAATGAAGAGAAGTTCGAACTTAAAATACGGGATAGGGTCGTTTTTGATGTACTTCCTGTGCAGTCCTGAAATCCACCGGCAGCGACTGAATAGGAGCTGCGTGATCATAATAAAAACGATGATGTGAGATTTCATCTGTTTGGGAAGAGTTTTGCTTCAGAACAGCCCCAATGTCCGAGAATACACTGTTGCAACTTGGCAACAATGGCACTTTGAATAAAACGGAATAATGATCCATTTAAATCATCCCCATGCAGCGCAGCCGCCCAGCAGTTTGGAGATCAAACCAATGAAAGAGCTGCAATATCATTGTAATCGAAGACGTGTGTTGGGTGTTAAGTGGCATGTGAGTTTAATTAAGGACTGACACCGACAGCACAACACACATTGTTCATCTACCTCAGAGCTGGCTGTCTCTCGGGTTGGGATTTAGAAAATGAAAGGAGAGGATGAATATTTAAAGAGCATGAAATGTAGAAAATGCGCCAGGGGACGTTAGTACCGATCGTCCTCCGGTAGAGGGCGGCACCTCTCCGCTGCTTAACCTCCTGCACAAGAGGAGAAATTGTTGGGGGCTCTTCAAGATCCCAACCTCACGCACACATCCATCCTCCCTCTCACTCTCTCTCTCTCTCATCAAATCAATCACTTCTCTGGCACCGATACCAACGTTGCTTCCAAAGCTCTATTATGCATCGCTGGCAATAGCAGCAATAGAAAAGGCAATTCTTTTCATCATCGATCACCTCCTGAATGCTTCCTGGATTATTCGGCTGATCGGTCTGGTTTGTATTATGGCAGGAATATGACACAAAGCCTTGGTCACAACTTGTGCTAATACGTATTCTGTCAGTCGACTTTCACATTATCCGACATGTATTATTAACAGTTTTAACTCTTTCGTTCACACTGTTTATTTGGTCGTCATTTACCATCATCACCTTTGTCATCACATGTTGCTTAACAGAGTGCATGAAAAGCTTTGTGCAGGCAACAGCTACTCTTGTTTCTTTGCCTTACTTTTACTGTGTTGGTGTGCAAATGTGTGTGTGTGTGTGTGTGTGTGTGTGGGAGAGAGAGAGAAAGAGACAGAGAAGGCGGATGCATGTGAGTACTTGTGCCTTCTCATTTACAGCTCTGGCTTCTGGTCGGATGCTGGAATGCAGGAACATTCCCGAGAATGTGGACTGGACCCTGGACCTTTAGCGTGTGTGTGTGTGTGTGTGTGTGTACTTAGGCACTACAGTGTGTCCATGTTCTTTTGGTGTTTATTCGTGTGTCTGCAAGTGTGCTGGCAGTGGAAAACTCCAATTCAGTGTGTGTTTTGGCTGCAGAATGGAAGCATATGGGAGTGTTCACTGCGCAAAACTGGAAATCCATGAAGCCGGTCTTTTGTTTTTCATTTCTGAGCCTTATAAACAAATTCCTGCAAGAAGTCTGCAACAAAATCCTGCACCGTGCATGGCTGGCATTGTGCACTGCTCTTTTCCACCCCTGCTCAGGAGTCAGGGGCTGGTCACATCCACTCTCTCTCTATCTGATCTAACTCTGTCATTTCCACCTTCTTTGCAACACCCTCATCTTGTCGCCTTCTGAAGTCCTTTCAACTTCTCACTCTGTTGCTCCAGGCGCCCCTCCTCCCCTCCCACTCTCTTCCTTATACTGTAATCATAACCATCAGACGGCACTCTGCCCTGTCATCCGGACAGGAGAGGCGAGGCTCTTTGTTTGAAATGGGAGCTGCTAATCCCCACCAGCTCGCTCAAGTACATGGCCTGCCACACTGTCAACACCACCACCTCCTCCTCCTCTGCTGAGACCGGGGAAACTGGTTTCTGATTGCAGCCAAACTGGCTTCAAAGCTGCACCGGCTGTGCTGCCAGGCTGCAAGCAGTGGACCTTCACAGCCACAGCACAGAGCCGAGCGTGTGAAGCAAGGCGTCTCCATCTCGACTGATGTGGTGAAGAAAAACTGGGTGGGAGTCAGACCTCCTGCTGGAAGGAAATATCACCCTGAGGTCACTTGGAAAAACATATTTGGAAATTATTTTGCTTTTTCCCTTTGAAATCCTTTCATGACTTTTTGGGCGCTTTCTTACTAAACTCCTGCTTGGTGATGCAGTTTTGGTGCCACTTGCAATGCAGGCTGGTGGAGGTTGATGGGGGGAAAAAGAGGGAGACAAAACAGAACTATGTAATTTTCCACTTGTTAAAAGAACAAAAACACACCTCAAAGTGGGACTGACGAAAGTATGCGTGTCCATTCAGTTGAAAACAGCCGCACGGGCTGCCAAGATCTCCTCAGAGAAGCAGGGAGACAGAGGCTGTGACCGCCCCGCTTCCCGGCACCGACAGACGGTCATGGGACCGCAGGGCCTGCCGCCAGCTGGCCCGGGAGAGCATCTTTGATGTGTGACGCACCGGGGAGACGCCTGAACCAGGCCCACTCTCCATGAAAACACTGTCTGCAGCAGTGAGAGCTTGAAATATAACTGTACCGTTGTTTGTGGTGGAAAAAGGCACACTCCGCACTGTGTAAAATAAAAACTTGTGACGGAAAAGGTGTCATAAAATCTTAGAACAATTGGTCAATAAACTTGATCTCGTATAAAGCTTTTCTAGTCTTCGTGACCAAAATCAAATCACACTCACCCATTCACACGCTGGTGGCAGAGGCTACCTTGCACAGTGCGTCTGCCTAACCAGTAGCTTTAACCATTCTCACACTGATGACACAGCTTCAGGAGCAGTTTGGGGTTCAGTATCTTGCCCAAGAATACTTTGACATGTTAGCTGCCCCAGGCTGGTATGGAACAACAGACCTTCCAATCCATGAATGGCTGTGCTGCTCCAAAACCAGAATAGTTTCAGCTTCAGTGGATTTTTTGAAGTGTCATTAATATGGTGGCAAAACTCAGAGTTGCCCTGTGAAGGACTCCCAACCTGTCCAGGGTATATGCCCGTACCTTTGTGCACTAAAGATCGGCACCTGTAGACCATACAGCACTTTTGGGTGCTAGGCGAAAATGGATGAATTGAAATTCACTAGCCTGGTTCAGCTAGTTTTCTTTATAATACATAAGTAGTTGTCATATAGGTTTCATAGCTCACTGTCGCCTCAGAGCAAGGTCACAGGGCTGAGATCCCAGTTGGGTTTGAGGGTCAAGAATTTGCGTGTTGTCCAGAGCAACAAAGGTTGAGAAAATGAGCAAATTAGTTGGGAGGACTTTGATTTTTATTCTCAGTTCTTGTAGGACTCAAAATGTTTTCCTGCAGAGGAAGGATAAAAGATGTGTACAAAACAATGAGTTGGCACAACAGCACGTTTCTTCACAACCTAGGAATTTGAAAAAGTGAAGCTGATTTTCAATTTTGACTCTTTATAGGTTCTTATTTTTACAGTGTGTCATTTCCATGAAAAGAAAATGCTTCCAATAACTTTCTCGAGACTTGACAGGAATATTGGCACTATATGATATTAAAACCATAGTCCCACAGACATCCAACCCTGACTGTAACTATAAAGTTAAAAACCCTCATCTAAACTCTTGTTTTGGACCATTAAAGGTGTTCTAATCCCTGTTATCATCTGAGCTGGGGAGGGCGAGTCAGCTGAGGGAGCAGGTGGAGGAGCAGGTGGGTGATCAGGTGCAATGTGTGTGTATGTGTGTGTGTGAGTGTGTGTGAGCGAGTGAGAGAGAGAGAAAGAGAGAGAGTCCAGGCTTGCTCGGGCTTTAGGACCAGGGGATGAGCTGCGCACCTCCACTGCTGTACAAGTGTTGAATCTTGAACCTGCTCTGCGTGTCCCTGTGTCCCAGCGCTGCAGCTGCATGGATGCAGAGCTGCACCCTGCGCAGCTCTGATGGAGCTGCCACCCCTTCCTCGGCTTTGTGGATAGTCCGCGTCACTTTGGAGGCATGCAAGAAGCGACCTGGAGTCCGAGCTCAGACATGGGGAAGTTGAGACAGAGCTGGGCAAACTTCTGATTCTCGCTGCTCTCCATCATGAGGCTGCGGGGCAGAGGCGCTGCAGCCCGCAAGAGGATGCTCTGCCTCTGGCTGCTGCTCCTGGGCTTCGCGCTGTTGGCTCTGGTGTTCTCGGACCTCTTGAACTGGGAGCACAGCCGCCAGGAGCCCGGACCCCCCAGGCGGCCACTGCACCGGCTCCCCAGCGCTCCGGAGCTGGAGGTGATCGTGGACTCCCGGGACCCCGCCTTGGAGCTGGGTCTGGACATGGCTCCGCTGCAGTCTCTGCAGGAGGACCAGCTCCTGTTCGTGCCCTCCACGCAGGGCACCAAGAGCCCGACGCAGAAGAAGAGCAGCTACAAGGTGCTGCTGCCCGCCACCAACAAGGAGCAGAGCAGTCGCTCCACTGCGCCCCCAGCGCGCACCGAGGCTGCGCACACGGAGAAGGATGCGCAGCTGTCTGCGCTGCACAAGTACGGCTTCAACGAGGTGGTCAGCGAGAAGATCCCCCTGCACCGCAGCCTGCCTGAGACCAGACACCCCGAGTGAGTGGACGAGGTTTCTGAAAAACACTTTGCTGTTTGGGAAGTTTATGCGTGGCCATCTGGACTCGTTGTACAGATGCCGGGTAAATGTTGTCTGCCTTGATTGTCCGAGATCAGCATCACAGCCAACCAATAAGAACTAGTACATGCAGAAAACACCACACACACACACACACACACACACACACGCGAACACACACACACACACAAACGAAAACTTGCACACAAACAAAAACCTATATTTCATTCATACTGCAGCCTTTTAGCTAATCTTAGAAAGAGTTGATTTTAGTATATCAAGTAAATACATAACTGCTCAATAACAAAACTGCAAAATAATCTGTCATAGCAAAGAGAGCCATCACAACAACACCTAATTTTCATGTCTTCCTACAACTTAGTTGTTCCCATACTCAAAAAACGTTCTTCACGTCCAAGCAAATCCTGAGGCTGTAGTTGCTGCTTGAATGAAAAGCAGAAAAAGGTTGTTTTTTTATTGTCTTTTACTTTAGGGGCAGGCTAGCATGAGAGAGAAGTGCTGCTGATTGGTTGGTTGTGATATTGATCCTGGACAAACAGGTTGGTTTGTCAATCCAGGGACAACATTTGAACATGTTAAAACCAGACCATGCTCCATGTTTCCTTGTTGCAGGTGTTTGGGGGAGAAGTACAGCGAGTCGCTACCCTCGGCCAGCGTGGTCATCTGTTTCCACGATGAGGCCTGGTCCACACTGCTGCGCACCGTGCACAGCGTGCTGGACACCGTTCCCAGACAGCACCTGCAGGAGGTTCTGCTGGTGGACGACCTGAGCCAGCACGGTGAGTCCCACCTCCAGGCCAGACCCTCCTCCCAGCCAGGCTGCTGACCGCAGCCTCCGTCTGTCTTCTCAGGTCACCTGAAGAGCGTGCTCAGCGAGTATGTGTCTCACTTGGACGGCGTGCGTCTGATCCGCAGCACCAGGCGCCTGGGGGTCGGAGGGTGTCGGGCTCTGGGTGCTGCCCGGGCTGCCGGGGAGGTGCTGGTGTTCATGGACTCTCACTGTGAGTGTCAGAAGGGCTGGTTGGAGCCACTGCTGGAGAGAGTGGCCCAGGACAGGTACCATTTACCTTAGAATCATTCTCCCTCCTCTGCTATTACACAGTGATTCACCTGTTGATTCAATCCACAGCTGTAATATACAAGGTTTTTGGACTGAACAGTCATCAAGCCAGGTCTTGAGAGAACGGCAGCTGTGCCCCGACCGTCTCTTGTTTTTCTGTTGTGTTCTGCTGTTTGACAGAGCTGCTGGGGAGAAGTGTTACCAGTTGTCCTTTTGCATTAGTACAGCAGAGGATACATGTGCTGAGTGTGTATCCAAAGTTCAGCTCTCATGATTTGGCTCTTGTCTTGTGTCTCGGGCTGCCTGCAGCGTGGCTCTAATTAGACTAGGTAATTAAGCTGAACTCTCAGACCTGGAATCAGCAGTCACTCCGCTCCCTCGGCCACATGTTTGACCCCTCTCCCTTTTCTGGCTCCCTTTTTTTTTATTCCTCCTTTAATCTCTTCATTCCATTTCCTCTGAGCATCACATCACACTTGGCCTCGTGGAAAGACGTTGAAAAGTAAAATCTAATAACACATGTGAAGCAGAACAGACCCCAATAAAGGGAAGCGTGTGCTTCCAAACTTGGCCCTCTGTGACACGGGCCTGACACGCGCACGCCAAGACATTTGCAGTTACAAAAAAACATCCTGGTGTGGAAACAGTTTTCCCCTTTCCCAGCACAGCTCCCGCCATACAGATGCTTTGAATAACAAGTGAAGATGTTGCCAAGTATTCCTGGTCAGGAATCTTAGATGTCTTTTTTTTCTCTGACACCGACAGGAGCATGCTGAACTTTCAGCCTCCGTTTTGAACCTGACAAACTGATTAACAAAGGTGTGAAAATGATTGTTGAGTTGAATATGGTGTCCCCATGCAGGACCCGGGTGGTCTCCCCCATCATGGATGTGATAGACTGGCAGACCCTTCAGTACAATGCCACCCAGTGGCCAGTGAGGGGAGTATTTGACTGGAGACTGGACTTCCACTGGGAATCCAACCCCCAGCTGCAAGAGAAGGACTCGGACTGGGCTGTTCAGCCTCTACGGTGAGTCTGGGGCTGCTTTTATTTGGCCTGCCACATCTGTAGAAATGAGCAAGCTGAGTTTCGCTAACACTAAGATATTCTTTGCATCTTTTTTTAAAATGTTTATGTGTGCAGAACTGCTATTGAAAAAGTGAAAGATATATAAAGTGGAAATGAGAAACTGCGATGCATTTCTTCTCTTTAGGTCAACAGTTTCCTTCCTGAAGTTTACGACCCTGAAGAGATTATAAAATAAACCTCTTAAGGCTGTAAAAAACACATTTGATTAGAAAGAAAAAGCAAAGGAGGTGCAAATCTCCCTTTACTTAAAACACCTTGTAATAATATAACACCTTTAACAAGGAGCTGGAGTGAACTTTGATTACTTTCAGTAGGCCACAGGCCTGAGAGGAAGGAGAGCAGAGTTCTGGGCTCTGATCTGCGATCTGTATTTCCCTGCTGGCTGTGACTGTAACACACCAAAAGTTTGCGATGTCTCTCTGCCGCAGTGACACGAAGACAAATTCCTGTGTTTGCGCCTGGCCAGTAACGTGATGCAGATTGTGTCTACGACAGGAGCCCAGCCCTGGGAGGCGGAGTGGTGGCCATCGACAGACACTTCTTCCACAGCGTGGGAGCCTACGACCCGGGGATGCTGCTGTGGGGGGAGGAACAGATTGAGCTGTCAATCAGGGTAATATTTTCTTTTATTATTTTTTTATGATTATTATTAAACTAATTCACCCGCTCTCTGCTGTTGTTCCTCATCTGAAGCCATTCAGCCGCCATCTGTCAGGGCCTCAGGAATGTTGCAGTGGGACATGATGCCTTTTGCAAATGGAAATCTGGGGTTGAATAGCGGTCTGGGAATGTCTGGGCCAAGTGACAGATACAGCGGTACGAGAGGAAAATGTTACCTGACCACTTGTTTCCCTGCAACCATTAAAGCACTTATTGTTGAACCACGACATGAACTTATGAAATTCAAGATTCAAATACAAAGCTCTGCAGCTTGTAAAATATAAAAGGCAACAGGCTGCTTGCACCACAAGTGATAATCTCAGACCAACATATCATATATGATTCTCTCCATACCGTCTTGTGATACTATTCCTGGATGACTCAGAGCTAGTGATAAATAGCTAACCGGCTGATAAAACTTGTGTCTGACCCCAGGTGTGGTCCTGTGGGGGCTCCATGGAGGTGGTTCCCTGCTCCCGTGTGGCTCACCTCGACCGTCACCACCTGCCTTACCAGTTCCCTGACCAGGAGCTGCTCCAGAGGAACAAGATCCGGATAGCAGACACCTGGATGGACGCGTACAGGAAGATCTTCTACAGGAGGGACACGCTCGCTCATTTCATCAGGCAGGTGCGTTAAGTTTCCTGCAAGTGGTTTGTCGTGAGATTGTTTGATGAGAAAAAAAGAAAAAGAAAAGTCTGAGGAAGTTCTATTTTTTTTGTCCAGTCTGAGAGCCCAAACATCACAGAGCGTCTGCGGCTGAAGAGGAGTCTGGGATGCAGGAATTTTCACTGGTTTCTGACAACAGTGTTTCCACAACTCTACATCCCCCAGGACAGACCTGCACTGTCAGGAGAGGTAACACACACACACACACATGCACATAGGTCTACATTCATTTCCTGGCAACATTTCATACTTTGGCAAACCTTACCACAAATGGGCAGCCTTAGAGACTTTTCAGATTTGCGAAAACAGATTTGTGTTAAATCGAACTGTTAAATCGATGCGTGCACCCATCATGTAGATCGTGTATGGCAGCACGTATATTTATGTAGACAGAGAACAGAGCCAGACATTGGAAGAGATTTCAGGTTGAAACTGGAATGGTTTCCTGTATCATGCACCTGCGGAGCAAACATGGTTTTGCACTTTTCATTGACAACTACAACATCTGGCGTATTGGCAGAAAGATATGAAACAATATCTGGGCCACTGTCACACAGCTGCAACATGGAAGGTCTGACACCAGGATTGTTGCACTTTGGCTGGAGGATAAAATGTCCTTTGTCACAACATCTACGATTCTGCTGGGATCTCCTGTTATCTTGTAGGATAACAGTATTGAAGTTGTGTGACCTTGTTTGAAGGAACAGGTCTGTGATGTGAGGTGAACAATGAGAAGCCTGAGTAACATTAGATATTAGATATTAAGGTTGAGTCTTGCTTTTATGGTTCTATTCGGTTATTAGTTTAGAAATTTTCTATTCTGTTTTGTAGGTTCTCTCCTCCTGCTTCATGTTTTGTTTTACTTCCCATCTTTGCTTTCCCCCCACTTTTGTAATTGTAAATTGGTTTCACCTGTTCCTCATTAGTCTTACTCCCTGGTGTGTGTATAAGTCTGTGTTTTCCCCCTCAGTGTAGCCTGGATCGTTTTAATACTTTGAGTCAAGCATTCCAGCCAGCTCCTCATGACTTAATGTTCCTCCAGCTTCCCTCTTGTTTTCATTCTGTGTTTTTTCTTCCCATTTTCCTGGACTTGGTTCTCACCCTTTCACATTCGCTCATTCATTTGAACTGCTTAGAGGTTTACTTGATCCTTGCCAGGTAACCCAACCTAACTCTAATCCTTTGATTTTCTTTTTTTCCCTCTTTGCCATTAAAGCACTACTATACAGGATCTGCCTCTGTCTGTTTGACTGTCACAGAGACAAAGATCTAAATTTACCAAAGCATTTGTCACACTGAACCACAAAACCAGCACAGCGTCTGTCAATTTTCTCCCTCCCCTCTTAATCCAACAACATAGGTGCTCCAGTATCAGGAATACGACTGTTTTGCCAGCACCATTATCATTAGCATCATTATTATTCTGACTGTTCAGTGAGCATAGGGCATGCCTCTAGCTCATGCAGGTAATATTCCCTGGACATGTAATCAATGCATCACAGGATTCACCCATTCACACTAATTTAGAGTCTCTAACTGACCTGTCAGAGGAGGACAGAAAAAAACAGCAGAAAATGGGATTGAACCCACAACCTACTTGCTATGAGGGAACAGCTTTAGCCACTGCACCATGCACATGCAAAATATAAATATTTTTGCCCTAGAACATAGTTCTGTATAGCTGACCCAGAACAAAGAAGTGATACGACTCTGGAACTAGTTTTCGGGACCAGAGCCAGTTCCTTGGCGATGGAAATAGAAAATAATGGTTCCAAAATGAGCACTACCCTGCAATTTGTACCCCCTACACCTTGTTGAACGAGGCCGGCTGACACGTCCCATTTCTGTCTGCCTGTAGCTGTACAACGTGGGCACTGGCAGCTGTGCGGACTACCCCCGGGGACACGGCCTGCAGGGCGGGGTCATGCACGTTGCACCGTGCAGTGGCACCGGCAGCCAGGTAAGCTTGACACCGGCCGTGACATTCGAAAAAAGAAGCATTTAACAACCACAATGATGATCTCTCCTCTCAACACAGCACTGTGACCTCAACTCTGAGCTGGAGGTGCGCTGGGGACCCATGGGCGCCCTGTGTCTGGACGCCAGCGGAGACAGGGCGGTGTTATCTGTGTGCCCCACACAGCAGCCCACCCCCAGCAGACTCCGCTGGAAGTTCATAAAGGCAAGGCGGAGAGTGACGTCTCTTTTGTGATTTGTCTGAATATGGTCTGGGCGTGTTGTTTGGACTGCCTCACTGCCGTCTGTTTTCTGCCTCAGCTGAGCGGTCAGCTGGTTCACCAGCACTCCCAGTTGTGCCTGGAGGCTGTGAAAGAAGGAGGCAGCTCACCGAGCAGTCCGAGCGCGGTCAACGCCACAGCTGGAGGCATCTTCCTGCGACCCTGCACTCATCACCCCAGACAACAGTGGCACTTTGAGCAGCTGGTGGCACCTAAAGGTGTCTGATGTGGACAGTCCGGAGGGAGTATCTGCTTTCACAGGGTGGAAATCCTGGGCACTTTGCGTAGAAACATACAGTAGTGAAATGGTGTAGAAAAAAACACTGCACATTTGTTTTTGCTCCACTTTGCCACTCAGCTTTGGTTGTTCCTGTTTTAAGGATACAGTTTGTTGTGTTTTAGGAATATGCATCGACTTTGTGTAGGCGTATGTAGTATAAATGTACATTCAATCATATGTGATGTGAGAGAAAATGTAAATGATTTTGTTTTTGTACTTCAGTAAATGATTTGATTGATTCATATGCAAATGTTTTTGTTTTGTTATGAAAGAGAGAGAGAGAGAGATAGAGAGAGAGAGAGAGAGGGTAAAATATTCATTAGACAGAATCCTATTAAGTTGATATATGCCAAAAATCAGCATGCACAATTTGTCTATAGTAAATGGTCTATAACATTCTCAACCTCTGCACCATGGATGCATCACAAACACACCACAAGAAAACTACAGACATGGGCTGATTTATATGTTTGACCATCTTACAACTAAGAGAAGTATTATTACAGCCCGTAAGATTGAAGAGACTGGAGTTTGGAGTTTGCTTCCGGTTAATCATATTCTTGCAAAAATTATTTTCAAGGGGAAAACGTTACTGGAAATGGAGATGTTTACTGTGGGTGACACAGCAGCCATTTCCCTATCTGCACTGGGACTCTATCTTCTTAATGGGTAAGATGATGGATGGATGGAGATGCTAAACAGGTAATAATATGCATTTGTCTACATAGCATAACACGAGGAACTGCATGAATGTATTATACACACATATGATTCACAGATTCTGCTGAGTAGGAATGTCATACAAAGGAGAAAACACACATTTCGTCCAGCTCCCAGCGTGGCTCTGAAAATGGATATGTTGCAGTACCCATATCTCCAGCTGCACCTGAGCATTTCCTACTGAGACATGTCATCATGCCCTCTAAGACATTGTCAAGTGTTGAAAAACTATCAGGAGGGAGGGAGAGTGTTCACACCCATATAACCCTGAGAGCAGGTTCAATCGGGCAAAAGAAGCAGGAACACCTGTGTGCATGATCTGTATTTATAGTTTTGCAAAGAATAAAGAGGGAAGCATTAGTCATTAACTGTCCAGGAAAAATGGAACAGTCTGAAATGTGCTGATTGTTCTTCTTATCTTTTGTTTCCCATTGTGCACTTTTCTCCCATCAGCTATGGACAGCAGAGGGCGCCATCAGACTTCTCAGTCTCATCTGGAAACCCCATCTAATCACTGTTATTTCAACACATGAATGGGCTCCCCATGTGATTTCCTTAGGAGTCTTTCCATGAAGATGTTATCATCTATACTGTCCGCGGCTGAAACTAATGTGATTATGTTGTTTAGGAACTCGTCCATGTGACAGTAATATCCTGAAGTGCATGTGACCGCAGACCTGGCATTTAAATGCACACAACAGAGACATGTTTTTGTCTCTGTGTGAACAGTGCTGACTCCATATAAAAGCCCAAAATTGACTCAAGTGTTCTTCAGTCCGGGGTGAGGATGATAGCCAGCAGGCGTGGGAGACCCTGAGCCAGACCTCATCTGTAACTCTCCTTGCCCTCTGGCTCTCAGTGATAATAACTGCCTATGCTCTCTCTTAACCCGGGGTGCACTTAGCGCAGTCAAGTACACAACACCTTTTGAGTAGAAACCAGTCATATGTTATGTCTGCAGCTCCAAGCCATAGGTCAAATACTGGACAAACAACATGGTTTTGATTAGCGCATCGTCCCTGAGTTACATAACTTCGGGCTACTGAGCTGCTACTGTAAAAACATCTCTCTGCTTCGGGTGCTCGGAGGATAACAGGAGGTGGCACGCTCAGTGTAGGGAAAATGTCACCGTCGGGAGTGAGCCTGGTTTGCGGGACACGATCTTGGCAGATCACAAACATATTGCAGCAGCGGACTAATTACTGGTTAACCACGCTGCTCTCGTGCTTCACAGTGATCTGTGTTTGTGATTGGAGAGTGCGCCGCTCTATGCACAGATTGATTATTAGGGTTGAGCATCCATCCTGTCTGACCTGTCAGCATGAGTGTGTCACTGTACTGACACACAGAGAGTGTGAAACCGAGACGTGTTAAAGAACCTGAGAGTAGTTCTGACATGCCTGGTGACTTCTGACCAGCAACCTATAGAGATATCTCTAGCCATTCTAACACCACATAAATAGCCTCAAAACCTGTGGTTTTTGTCTGTTCACTCAACATCTGTCAAGAAAAAGGTCAATAATCACCTATTTAGTTGGACATAATTGAAAACTGATCATTTCTGATCATTTCCTGAGTCTTGTTGAACCAACTTTAACAATCATCAGATCTAAATGTATCAGACTCAGGATATGAGGGGCTTCAGTCTCAATCACAAATACTGCAGCAGCAGAGGCAGAGTGAACTAAAACAGAAATGCACTTCTCACAATCATATTAAATCAAATTTATTCATGAAGCACATTGAAAGCAACAGCAGCTGACCAAAGTACTGAATAAGCCACAACATTAAACCAACAAAGCGGTGCTGAAAGTGGAAATCCAAAGGAAAAGAGGGCAAATGCACAAGACAATCCAAAAACATGAATAATCTCTTTTAATTTGATTTAAATTGAGTTGAAGAAGATGTCTAAATCTAAATCAAGCCCAGTTTGGCAAACACTTCCCATATACAGTGAAATGCTTCTCCTGCAACTCTTCTCCCTCTTTCTCCGTCCTCCCCTCTTCGCTCTGGCTGCATGTGACCTTTTGCCTCCGCCTCCCCCAGTCTGAGCCGTCACCACCGTCCTCCATCTCATCTCCATGAGGTGAGTGCGAAAAACACAATAATGGATGCACCGCATCAAACGCTCATGGCCACTCGCATTCTCGCCAGCCCCTCTTTGTGCCTTGCACGTTTTGCTGTCGACCCCTGCAAAACACACACTCACACACCCACACACACACACACACACACACACACACACACATACACACAGGAACATCTTCTGGCAGACTGAGATGGATACCAGCTGCCGTGGTGCAAGAAGCTGTGGCCTCTTTATGAAGATCCATGGAGTGATTTCACCAAGGACAGGGGTGGCTGTACTTACTGCGCCTTAAAGGGTCCTCTGTACACAGACGCTGTTGTTTCTAGTGATTCCTAATGTGCAATTAGGTCTACGTGAATGGGCCCCGGGAGTCTGCGCTGACACTGAGCAGAGATTAGATGCCTTCAAATGTGACAAAAACCTGGTTCACGGCAGCAATTAGGGTCAGAGACATAAATGTCTGGCTCAGAAAGTTCCTGGTGACACAAACACTTTACTGGGGCACACGTTATGCTCTGAATCAGCATTTTAAAGATGCTCGTATTTGTGGGACACATCTATTACTTGGAGACGTGCCCTTCTAGGACTAGACACCCAACTGGAATTGCTGTAAAGGAAGAATAATGGGACTAGTCTTTCCTATTTGTCCCGCTTAGCAAGTGTGAGGCTCAAATATGATGAAAGTGGTAAACTGGATCTGCTTTGTACCTTAATGGCATCAAAGCTGTATGTCAGACCAGAGGCTGGTCTCACTCGGGGACCCACAGTTTCCCATGGTCATTAAGTCGTGACCCACTTTTATAGAATTCAAACCAAGCAAGTGAATTTTTCTCAGTTTTGATGGTTTCACTTGACCACATACAGCACACTGGGGTCTCTGGCTCGTATTATCCTCAATATATGAAAATCCACACTTTAAATACCCCAGGTTAAATTTACGCTTTGCCATCTTACTGTAACTCGTAACTCCTCACAAACTTGAAGTGAGCTTCAATCAGATTGGAGTTACCATGGTTACCACACCTTTCTGACTCGTGCCTTTCAAAATACGTTATTTTTCAAAATAAAAGACCAAAATGTCCAACATCAAATTATTTACTTTTTCTTTAACCAGCTGTCCGCTGGCCTGCTGACCTGCTGACCTGCCAGTTGAGAACCACACATACACACATTCACTCTCACACTCATATTTAGGGGTAATAAGGGGTAGATGCATTTTGACTGGAGGTAGGAATACATACAAACTCCAAATAAAAGGCTATTCTGCTTAACCAGGAGTCGAACCCAGGACCTCTTTCCTGCGAGGGGACAGTGCTAACCACTCATCCGACTAGATGAGAAAGTCTAGATTTCACATTGAATTTCCAAACAGAGGTGATGGAAATATGTCAGGCATGCAAATAATGAAGTCGCCCTGAAACTTTAACTGGATTACTTAGAAATGAATCGTTTCCAAAGACGTAGTTCTTGTTTATCATGTTAGCATTGAAGAAGCATTAATTAGGTAATGCCGCCCTTCACCACCGCACATGCTCAGTCACGGGGTTTGAAAGAAAGCAGTGTAACGGAGAGCAACAACACTCACGCAGCTTTTCCCTCTGGGTACTGGCCTGCAGAGCGACAAGGTAAGCTGTGGTCAGACTGGATTTAACAAGCGTGCGAGTTGTGCACAATTTCACTTCTGGAGTTTCAACTTCCACACAGAGGGATGTTACATAAGCCCGTCTGGCAAAGGAGCAAAAGTTGAATGTGTCACCTTTATTTTTACCGCTTTATCACCCGTACGCGGCCCCCGTATGGCCTTTCAGCCTCACATTAGGGGGGTTTACAAAAGATCTGGCAAATATATAGGCGAGAAAAGCATAGGAAAAATACAACTTTATGTACTATTTGTGCCACATCCATCCATTATCTTACCTGCTCTGCATCCAATGGTGTTGACTTTTTGGGATTCAGACAATAATGAGCTCATGGTTCGACACATAAGAACGTTGAATCTCGGATTAGGTCTGATTTCTAAGATAGTTCTTGAACACTGATCATCATTCCTGATATGACAAAGTTATACCATTCCAGATGAATGCTAAAGACGCGTGCCCGCTCATAAATAATGCATGAGCTCGCATTAGGAGCTGTTTTAGCATGCAATGTAGTTTCAGCTCTCTACTGTAGGTAGCACTGCGAGCTCCATCTCAGACGCATCCTCAGATAGAGCCCTGCTGGCATCATTTACCACATGCAGCACTTTCTGATTACATTGCAGGAGAGGAAAGCTGTGGGGCCCGTTTGTGTCAATTTTTGTCAAGTCCTTGCAGAAACATACTGCCACAACACGACAGGTGGAGAGCGACACCATGAGCGGCTGTGTTTAGACGGTGTTTAGTGCTCCTCGGTGGCGTCCATATGGAGATGGATGCCTCCTGTCTCCTTCGGTAAACAAGGGAGCTTTAAAATCTTTAAAATGCACTTCAACGTGAAGGGCTTTACATCCGCACTGCATCAGCACGATGGAAGACAAGTTTTTCAACGAGGGCTCCACACGCTGATGATCCTCCCCCAATCTGCCTCTTTCAAATGCCACACATGCCTCTGACAGGTGAGCAACAAAAGAAGTAATTTGGCAGCCGTTTCTCGAGCCCTAGCTCGACGGGCAACGACTGACCTACACTTCTGAGAGAAGAAACGGCCATTAATCTCCACTTCTGACATGCGCATTGTCCTGCCACCACGTCCAGTACCGCTTGTAACCCCGCAGCCGGGTAAGCAGGCTCGGCCTCATTTATCAAACACACAACATGTCCTGCACGCGTCCTCCCATCCCATTCCTGCGCTACAACAATGCAAATATAACTATCTGGATGTGCAACAGCTGCCGCTGCCTCACACAGAGTGGAACAGATGAATGTTAAGCCCCTGTGTGCAGAGCCTTTCTCCAGATTCTCACATGTGCACGAGTGCTCTTCACGCGCACGCACATCTGCATGCAGGCGGAGACACTGCGTGTATTTGGACGCACACATAAGCAGAGCCACACACTCGTCGGACCACACACACACACATGCAAACATAATGTGTCCTTGGTTCAGCACACAGCTCGGCCTCTTTTCTTCGGCGGGCAGCCTATCAGGACTCACCCGGGGCTGAATGGAAGCACACACCTCACCACAGCCGGCAGATTTCAGCACATCTCCATCATGTCTGCCGAGATGAAAGGCGGGAAATGGACAGAATTCTTTTTTTTATTATTATTACGTGAGAGAGAATTTCTCACCCTCTGTGCGGCTGTGGTGTTTTTCAGCACTAAAAACCGGTGAGGGAGAATTGAAGAGGCTCTTTCACTGGGATAAAGTGCTCATTTGAATGGAAGAGCGGGTATGTGTGTGTGTGTGTGTGTGTGTGTATGTGTGTTCAGATGAAAAGACTGGACAGGGATGAATAGTTGCTGTATTTGGGTCAGGGACATCCTTAAACAATATGAAAAGGGTGGATTGAACAGGCACGCAGAGCAACGGAAAGTATATGAAGCACTGAGTTAAATGTATAAGCACGAATACCCAAACACCCCACTGCTTTTCACAGATCTTAAGCATTTATGCTCATGGCCATTTCCATGGCCATTGTCCACCATCGTGCTGAGTCAACCCCAACTTTGATGAAAAGCCGTAAGTGACGGGGAAGAGGAAACTACAGGTGAAAAGGAGGAGGGCAGATGGGCCTCAGTTTGCTAATGACAGCTTGTGGGAAGCAGTGAATAAAAGATGAGCTGGCGAGCAGGTGGATAAAACGATGCATAAACAGCCAGGATGGGATTGTCTGTACTCCATTAAATATGGATGGGTCTTCAAGACCCCAGGCTACATAACAGCATTCCCACAGATGCGCTGGAGGCGCTGCTAAACACACACAATAATCCTCTCAGAGCAAACACACCCCACCCACCTGCCAATCCCGGCACGCTGGAACACACATGGAATACACACACACATCTTCATTCTCACTCACACCTTTGCCCCCTCTCAAATCGTCTCCACAAATGAGCCATCCTTAAACACACACACACACACACACATACAAAGATGCACACAAACAGATTCACATGCAAAGACACACGTCATAACAACTCTAATGTTACATCTCACCTGCATAAAATTATTCCCCCTTCTCCATTCCCTACACAGAGACACACACACACACACACACACACACACACACACACACACACACACACACACACACACACACACACTCACACGCTCACACACACACACACACGGTGGGTCAGCAGCTCCCCAAGCGAGAGCAGCTGGACCTATGACAGACATGTCAATGTGATCCACCGCACGC
The DNA here is from genome assembly GCA_029224185.1 of Karalla daura. Lineage (NCBI taxonomy): Eukaryota > Metazoa > Chordata > Actinopteri > Chaetodontiformes > Leiognathidae > Karalla > Karalla daura. The sequence goes on from CM055205.1 coordinate 11,968,225, forward strand.
ATACTTGCTCAGTTTTCATCCGCCATCCCGCGTCACCTGTGGGACATGACGACTGCTGTGTTTTCACCTCAGATGAACCATCGCAGCAGCTTATGAAAGACAAACACACACACACACACACACACACACACACAAACACACAACACATTTACACGCATACACAAAGCAAACACACACAACTATTATAAACAGAGTGTGGACAAGCACTCTTTCATGACAGAGGTCTTGCATTATTAACTCTGTGTGTTTGAGTATTTTTGTGTTGGTGCACAAAGACTCTGAGAGCCATTCAACAACTGCGGCTGGTTCGTTGTGTGTGTGAGAGTGCTGCTCCGGTTCCTGTAGAACAATAATATGATTTTTTACTCAGTAATCACACTCTTAAGCACTGTATTGGTGAGAAAAAGATCTATCAGGTTGATGATTATCGATAATCGATAATGTTCCCATACTGTGGATTAGTTTTCCACCATTTCATTGTGGCATTGTGAAACAGGTGGTCCCCCTAGTTTGATATAACTACTCATCCTTACATTTAAATATGCTACTGATGTAAAAAAATGAAATTCACACCAAAAGGACAAATATTACAGCTGCTGTGCTTGCTTGCGGCTGTAGCTTTTTAAGTTGAACTTATTTTATTTTGATTTAATTGAAAGAAAAGAGTACAAACAACAACAGACATAACAAGACAACTGACAGGGTCATCAAGGGTCATATTTGAAGAGTCCATGGTTGGACACAAGTGAATATTCCAGTCTCCTCCTCCTATCAGCACACCTGACGTTTCCACCGATACTAGGGCAAAAACCTTTTTAATCAATTGTTTATTTCCCGGTGGCCTGTAGACATTCAATAAGGTGACTGCTTTGTTGTCGATAAAACCTTTGACTAGAGCATAACGCCCTTCCTTATCGGTGAAATAGGAGGAAAACATCAAGTGTTCTCTGTTTGAAATCAATATTGCACATCCTCTTTCAAAGGATGAATAATGTGCTTTTAAAACACCTTACGTCCGATATTTAAGGATTCATTTTTTACCCAAAAATGATATCAGATTTTTCTCTTTGGGTGTGTAACCTCTACATTCAGAGTGATAGCTTTGCGTGTTTGTTGAATCATCTCAACTAATGAAAGGGAACATGTAACTGCACATTTTTAACTCAAGTGACTTCCATTACATAAGTATGAACTGAACTTCAAAGTTCGGTGGGGAAACCTTTCACCATGAAGGGACCCCTCCCAGTGCATACCGACATCTCTGAATAACATTGCTCCGATTTAATAAACTTCCACACAAAGTCCTGCATGTCGTCGCCTTCAGATCAGATCCTCTGGGAATTCTGTGGACACGGTCTGTGAACTGGCTTTGGATGCTTTGCTGAGGGGGCAGCTCGATCATCTCTCCATCTTATTTCTTGCAGGTAAGCTTCTGGTTAATGTCTTCTCTGAAATCACTCAGCTCTTTCTTCAGTTCTTCTATTGTTATGGAGTATTTCTTCTGCATGTTGGAGCGGACCGCTTTTATCTCTGTGATAATGTTAGCATCAATATGCTTGTGTCTAGCTTGGTTGCTAGTTTTCTGGCAATGAATTGTCATTGATAGTTTTGTCCTATTGCAATTTTCCTTTTGTCTGTCTTCTTTTGCCCCCATGCTCAAATGATCAATTCATTATTTCAAACTTCTGTTGATATCTCAGAGGGGATGAATAAGACGATGCAGGATCTCATGACTTATGCTGTTGCTTCAACGCCAAGTTTTTATACCAATATCCATAACTTTTAAATTTTTTTAATTTTATGCTCTTATAATTTAATGTAAACGTTCTTTACCTGCAATTCTAGACAATTACACATTCATGAATGCCACATGGATATAGTCTTCCAGTTGACTCATCATAAGCAATCCTGTGAAATTCAGTTTAGCCATAAAAATGATCAGAAGCTAATTTTATTCTGATGTCATCTTTTCCACTAAATTCTAAAAAGCCAAATTTGAGATGAGTAAAAACCCTTTTTTCAGCTTATTCAACACTGAACAAAAACAAAAGGCCAGGTCATAACAGTCTTATTTGTTGTTTATTAGCATAACAGTTGTTTTTTTTTGTATCTAATAAATATCAAAATGTAATGGGGAAAAAAGATGTTTGATTACAGTACATTCCATTGCAGAGAAGCAGAGTCAAACCTACATGAATTCCTCAGAAACAGTAGATCTGTTGGGACGAGAGTAAGAACCTATTTCCTGGTTAAAAGATTGCATTGGCTGGTACCAGCAAATAGCGCCGCCACGACCTCATATGCAGTAGCATCGTTCACTGCTATCCCGCACTCTTGCATCTTTTGAGGTAAAAAAATACATCTCTAGTAATGATACATTCATAGAAATATAAAAGCGTCTTTATTTCCTTATTGTGCTTTTAGGTGGGGATATTGCCTTTGCTCTGAACTGCTGAGAAAACGGATCTCAGAGCTGATAACCCTGGGTAACGAACAGGGAAATGGCCTCCGCCAGGGATCGTGAACCAATTCAGTATTGGTGCTTTGCTCCGGGCCACTTCACAACAGGGGCGACGGTTGTGCGCCTAAAATTACCCAGTCGTTTAAACTGAGCCAACATCCAATAAATATGCATCAGTAAATGCCAGGTTCAGCCGTTAACAGAATGAACCGTGTTTCCTTTAAATAGATAGATAAATGGCAAGCTGGATTTCCACAGGGTGACATGCAGCATGTAAATGTGTGTCTACAGGCACTACTCGAAAGGCTCGGGAAAAGGCATGCAGAGAGCGAGAGAAAGAGAAAGGAGGAGGGAGAGCGACGGTGGTGGTAGGTGTGTGGTGAGAAACACTGGAGAGGAGAAACTGAGAGAGAGAGAGAGAGAGAGGGAGAGAGAGAGAGAGAGGGAGAGAGAGAGAGGGAGAGAGAGAGAGAGTCCCTGTGCTCGGCGTGACAGACGACAGCAGGGGCTGTGCAGCCCGAGGCGAGACACCACCCCCTCCGCACTTCCATAAGCAACTTCCTCCACCCTCCACCTCCCCTTCCCTGAGGGCCAGCGACAAAGAGGAGAATGCGTCCCAGCTCTCTCCTCACACCATTCTCTGCTCCCTGTCTGACCAGCCACGCAACGGTCCACGCCATCCAGGGCATCAGGCACGGGTTGAGTGAGCAGGGAAAGGAGGGTTAAAAGGAGATGAAATTGCAGAGAAAAGGGGGTTAGGGAGGGGAGAAGACATTAATGTCCTCCCACCACTCCTCCGCCCTTCTCTCCAAAGCCCACCTCCACCACTCACATGACGCTTTCTCTTCCTCCAACCAGCCTGAAAACCTGAAACCTGAAACTGAAACTAGCCAGGAGCGGAAAAAAAAGAGGAGGACAGAAAGAAATCTCTTCTGCTTTGTATCCCTCTTGTCCTCCATTATGGCAAAAATCCCGCCTCGAGGTGGGTTGGGGGTGAGCGGTGCCCAGAGAGCTGCTGTCACACAGCTCTGCAACTGACTCGAACCTCTATGTCCTGTCTAGCGACTGTATTTTTCTACAAGGTAAAGCTACGTACCTAAGCCTTCCGTATTCGTTTTCATGCAACATGATTTTCTAAACACGTGCGTTTGGAACAAAATTAAAAAAACAAACATCTGAGTTGCATCCCCTTCAAATATTTCTCAACTGATCAGTTTGGCCTCAAGTTCAGAAAAGACCTGTAAAAAGTCCAGGCAGGTTCAGATGGAAGGGGCTGCTACAGACCCCCGTGTGGGTTGTGGTAGGTTCCCCCAAGTCCAGCTGTGGGAGAACACCCAGAGCTCTGTTGAGGGTCCTCACCTCCCCCGTCTTGCAGGGAAGGACTGTGTCCCCTGGACCTGATGGAGCCAGAAATCCCGTCTCTGTGGGGGGAAACCTCTGGCGAGCTGAGGGACGAGGGATGCGGGTGAGGCTCCGTGACGATGGACGGTAACTGGAGGACGGACGCGTTTGGAGACGGGGGTAAATTGGAGCCGGGCGAGGCAGCGTGGCCCAGCTGGAGGTCCTGGGGTCTGTACATCTGGGAGTCCATGTGACACAGCTGCCCGTGCTGCTGAGGGATGGCGACGGGCGAGGAGGGCAGAGATATGGGTGTGTCCATCCTGATGGAGGCAGTCTGAGAGGAGGGGGGCGAGGGGTACGACTGAGGGGGATTCGGGTGGGGCAGGTACGTGTGGTGTGCTGGGGAGTAGTGTGTGGGGCAGACGACTGTCGGCTGTGGCACTGTGGACATGAGGGTCTCCATGAGTTGAGCCATCCTCTTCATGACTCGCCCCAGGTCGGCCACTTCCCTGCCTAGGTTGCTCACCTGCAGACACACACACACACACACAGACATACACACACACACACACACACACACACACACACCCACACACACACACACACACACACACACACACAAACAGCCTTGGTTTTACAGAGGCAATAACAGCTTGAGCATGGATAGATATGGCAGAGAAATCCATTTATTTTCATTTTTCCAACCAGCTTCATGCCCAGTGCAGGGGTCTACACGAGCCAATTACAGTGCTCATAGGAGGCACACACACACACACACACACACATACACAGGGGAAATTTAGAGTTTCCAATTGGCCTAGACATGCATGCAGAAGGAAACTGGAATACCTGGAAAAAGAAAACCCATGTAGACACAGGGGAACATGCAAATGCGGCACGGAAATTCAGCACCTCAGGGCTCAAAATTTGGGACCTTCTTGTTTTGAGCCAAGGCCAAAAAATCAAGAAAAATAAAGTTTTAGCATGGGATTTTTTTAATGACGTCATAGGGGCAGCAGAAGGGAGGAAGAGTCCACCATAGTCTGCTTATGTGGAAGAGATTCAAAGATAAGGACGCGTGCGTGTAATTCACAGCTATACGTCTTTTCATGGCTGAATTTACCGCTCCCTCTCTCAGCGACATGAAAGAGCTACGGCTTACGTAAACACTTCCTCTTTCCGCTAGCTGATGTGACATGTTCTCATCTAGTAAAACATGATTTTATGGACGTTTGTGACAGTTTCCAGTGATCTCTGTTCTCTCCAGGGTTGGAGGTTCAATCCCTGACTCACTAAGTTACATTTTACCTTTCATTAAGCAGTGTAGGGTTGATCACACTGAGATACTCATGAGCCTCTAAAGATAATGCCAACAAACTGATCAGTGAACTTAATCCTTCACAAGGCCTATTCTCTTGATATTGGAAATGCAATATGGTTGTGCCACCAATAGTGTCCCTGTGCCATTAACACTCCCAGTAATAGTGCAGCCATATGGTTACATAATAAAGACAAATCTTCCAGGAGAAACTTCCTGATTAACAGGAACAAAAAGCCCTGAGCCCGCACGGCACATCATGATGAATTTGGTGTTTTCAGGTCAGTCATTTTTGGGTCCGAATATTTCCGTCTCCTGCCTGTCGTTTTGCGTGTAACCTCGTGCTGCTATAATTGGTCATTACACTGATGAGGCGAGGGGTGAGGGAGGGATGGAGGGAGGCGGCGGCGGCGGTGATTAGTTGCTCTCTGCTTGTGGCGTGTCCACAGAGGGCACGATGGCGAGGCCCTGCCAACCCGCCATCTGCTCCTGCCAGTCAGAGAGCTCACGCGCGTTCATCAGGCCGATCGAGCACGTGGATGCCGCCCAGCCAACGCCAGCTCTGGGCAGGTGGGAGCCGCACGCGACAATGTGGGAATACTACGACCAGAGGTTGTCACAAGCGTGATCCTGACGGAGCAAATAGAGACGAGAGCGGCTTCCTCTTTCCCTTACACATAAAATTGTAACGTCACAGTCGTTTTGCATTGTTCGCGATCACGCGATATTCCCTCTCCCTCTTATACAGTCCTGGGTCTCAACTCTGGGCTCTGATAAAAATAGACAAATCTGAGTGTGACAGGAAAGTCCAATCTGACACGCTGTCAACATGATTCCAGTATTCCCACTTCAGAGCCACTTTGTCTCCAGAGATGCTCAAACCAGCAGCCGTGGAGGACCGGGACCCGCTGCAGCTACAAGTGGACACGTGAAGCCAAAACCAATCAGTAGATCAGCTGGATCTCACATCGATAGTTTGATTGATCCATTAGACAAGAACTAATTCATCAATTCACACTAAAAACCTGACCGTCCACAGTGCTAGCTGCTCTCTCATGCAAAAAAACAACTTTATTTTAATGTTTAGATTTGGGTTTATGAAATATTTTACTGAGCTCATCTCCATTTTTATTTAATCTGTGAGTTTTTTTTTACTCAGACAGACTGCCTCAAAGCCCTGAATCAATATTTGTGTATCAACCTGTAAATGGTGTTTGGGCACCATGGACTATATAGCAACTGCCTATCCCTTTAACTACGTATTTTCAGCAAAATTCGGGTGTCAAAATGTCTGACATGTTTAAAGCCTCGGCATCCCTAATAATTTCACTAACTGACGTTTTTTAGCCTGGACGATGACAGCTGTGGTGGATATGAAGACGAATACCTGAGGCTACTGGTGATGAGAAAACATTTTGGTGTCATTTATGAATTGGATCATTTCAAAGCAGAATAATGAAGCCCATTCTGGGAAAAGAAAAAAAAACCTCTGACTGGAAGACTCAGTCAGTGAAGTCACTGAAGTCAGTGAAGCTGTGACACAGGTAATTTTACTGGCCGCATGTATAAATTCATCCTCACTCAGTCACCTTTTCGAAACCTTTTTTGAAGTACATACGTCTGTGCTTGCTATAGGCATCACAAATAAGTGACCAGCCCACAGGCAATTTATCGGCTTCTACTCAGCTTTGCAGAGAGTTTTGGAATGTGCCAACTCATTATTTTTTGGGCTTTGTGGATCTATGTATCTCCCATAGATGACACCTGTGTCGCAGTCAGAAGGCTACAGGGCCAGAGATTTGGGTCAGACGAGACCAAAAACAGAGCAAAAGCAGGGCCGGGAATCAGAGTCGAATTCATCAGGTGGTGGGAAACAAGTGTTGGCTGGGACGATAATGATAACGTTAAATACAGCAGCTTGTTGCACTCAATCAATTACTGCCGAACTGAAGACTTATTTATACAGTGTAATTTTCACTTTTCCTCCCCTGTTCATTTCCTAAAGAAGGTCACCACTGCTGTGCATACCACACACTACAGTCCGTCTGCAGTGAAGTGTGAGCGAGTCTACCACCCTGTCCATGCTTCATGCCTCCTCCAGTGCTTAAAGCACAATTTGGAAATTGGGATTTCCACGACTCCAAACAAAGGTCAGCATGTTAGGTCATCATGTGAGGCCCCTCTAAACCTTATTTAGCTCCCAACAGAAAAGAACAGAGGCAGCGTAAGGATGAGGGTTAAAGGTTAGGGTTAGGGTTCATTAACCCCTTTGTGCTGCGTCTGTGCGTGTCAGGTCAGAATCAGCAAATAAATGAACCCTGTCTGCCCTACAGTGTGTCTTTATTTGACCCTTTGCTCCTGTATTTCTTAATTTTTTTCACAAATGATGAGAAAATAATGCTGAACACCAACAAAGTGGGACATGTGGATATGCGCGTACATTTTGTTGCTTGTTGTTTCTCACTTGTGGTTCTTTAAACCCACAGAAGATGTAGTGGATCATTAGCTTGTTAGCTCTCAGATGTGAGATGAGCGCAGCAATAAATTGGGAGGACTGGCACTGAGCGTGCCAGTGTACCAATGCCACCACAAATTAAAATAAATGCATTTTGCAATGATAATCACCTCCCTTCCCTTTTTTTCTTTCTTCTTGCAAGCAAGTGCACTTTGGAACTGTTCTCCATGAGCCCCAACATGCAACGCTCCTATTTGTCATTCGTGCTTGTGCTTGAGCAGAGATCAGATAGGATTTAAACCAACACCCCCCTTTTCAACTCCTGTGGCGATCTGTGTGGATGGATCCAAGTGAGGATTAACGACCTACAAGAGCATGCTGAGAGACTTCCTGTCAAACAGCGGTCGCCCGCAGAGGCTCAGAAAGGACAGCCGAGCCAGTGTTTATTACCGTGAAGGTGTTGTGCCGTTGCTTTTCACGCTCCCCCTCTTTCCCTCCCTTCCATCTGATTCACCTTTTTGTTTTCCTCTCATAAAAACATATCTGGGTTTCAATCTCCCTCTACCTCTCTTTGTGCGACTCCTCCTCCGTCTGCCTCTGTCTGCTCATCCCAGGATACCTAGCAGGAGGAGGCAAACACTCCTCCCCCACCAGCCAAAAGTCTAATGTCAATTTAGCCACCCGCCAATCAAAACCGTAGGATGCAGCACGAGAGGCTGTGTGTTTGTGTGTGAGTCTGTGCGTGTGTGTGGTCAGATTATTTCAAGCCAGACAAAGGAACTCCCGAAGAGGCTGCGAGGCCGATGAAAACATATAAATATTGGATTTTACATGAAGAATACATTAGATTAGACTATTAATAGCTTCCATCACCACCTACTGTCATATTTGTTATGTTTGGGTCTTAAACTCTGAGTTATTTGCTTCTTAATCCTTCCTCGCCTCTAGCGCCTTACACACCACCATATGGCTTGTGCTTACCTGGTACCACCTGTGTGTGTTTGTGTGTGTGGGTGTGTGTGTGTCTTTCTCACCCACGCCCACACTGAGTCCTACCTGCTGGTCGAGGTGTCGGAGTTGACCTCTGGTCTCCTCTGCTTTAGCTGCCAGCTCCGCTGTGCTGATCTGCAGCATATCTGTGATGCAAATGAACAAAGTTACAAATCACTCCGCGCCGCCCAACAGCTTCAGCCACAAAGAGACAGCCGGCAGTAACTGCGATGGGGGGAATGTGGAGAAATACTACAGGCTCCGACAGAAGGTGCAGATCCACATCAATCAGCCTCGTTACACAAAGGCGCCGCAGGGATTTGGATCTGAGCATTTCTCATTTCTCGGGATCGGGGAGAAGTTTAAGGGATCGTAAATGGTGTTTGGTCATTTCTGAGAGGTAAACCGCTGCTCAGCGGAGGACGCCAGGACCTGTGGCAGATGCTGAGGCACTGATTGGTTCGTTGATGGGACAACTTTGGCTGGTGGAGAAGGAGAAGGCCAAGGACTTCTCTGTGCCCTCGCTGTCCTCGGTACCGTCCACTATCCTGCAGAGACAGACAGAGAGAGGAGAGTGTTGGAAGGCGTGCAAAGATGCCATTATTAGGAAAACACAAACATGTTCAAATGATGATTGGATTATTCCAATATGTAAACAGACACAACCCTTCTGTCAATAAATGAACCAGCCTCATCCTTTAGCTTAGTTTATCTTAAAGTGTGAAGACAGATGAAGACCAGCGCTTCAAGAAAACTGATTAGATGGGCTGGAGTAGCAAGCAGAGGTGGGTAGTTGGATGTTGGCAAAACTTTCTAAAAAAGTGAGGGAGCAACAGTATCTGATTTATATCCCTCTCATAACAAGACAATACAGTGTCCTGTCTGAGGTGTGCGGCACACACACTGTGCCGAGGGCGGACAGAAATAGCCACAGCACTGAGTCACAGTCACAGGCCTCCACATGCAGACAAATGGATGGGCGTCACATTCACCTGGGGCTGAGGTTGGAGGGGTCTAGCGTGGCGAGAGTCATTTCCTGTATCTTCCTCTGAGACCTCCTGGAGCTCTGTCCCGTGCTCTTCTGGCCGCCTCGGCTCAGCGGAGACTTCCCGCCCGTGTTCCTGAGGCTCACAGGCTGCTTCTGCTCCAGTGACAGAGACACGGACATGGCCTCGTCTTCCTCCTCCTCCTCCTCCTCCCCCACCTCGTGCTCCCCCTGAGCCTCCATGATGGGCGGATATCCCTGAACCAGTCGTCCGTTTCTTCCCAACCCGGACTTGGAAATAAAACAGAAAAATGAAGAATACCATCTGTAAGTTGAGGGTATTATGAAATGACTTGACATTTTAGAGATTATATAACTGCGGAACGAGCAGAGAAGTGATGTGACATTAAAATCATGTTGATTTTAGTCATTTATATGAGCTGCAAATATTAAATTCTGTCTTTTCTTTTTTAAAGATTGATTCTTCTTTGATCCATCGTCTGAAGCGGCTGAACCAAGGAAACAGAGCTGCAAATGATAAAATATTCAACCATAATCGATTGGTCTTAATATTTTCTTGTTTCTTTCGTCCTCTTGTGACAAAATCAAATCTTGATAATGTGAGAACAAAAAACAAAGGCATTTTCTTGCCCTTTGTTAACATTAAACATTTTAACCATTTTTGCATCATCTTATAAACCAAACAACTAATTGACATATCAACACAGATGAATCAACTATGAAAATAACGGTTTGTTGCCGCGTTGAGCTACAAACTAATGTCTTGACCTGCACAGAACAGGCCACTCAGCTGATTTTCCTTTTACCAATGATGACTGGATCAGCACTTTGAGCTGAAACTGTGACCCGTGGAAAGACGAAGGCGACGCCGTTTAATCTGTGTCACAGGCCCGTGTTCCCCTCTATCACAGGCCGCAGCTGTGCTAAATCACCTCAGCCATAAGAGGAGAATGTAATCAGGTAATACCAGTGATAATCGTCACATTAACCTATTGATTGCCCAACTCTCACGGAGCAACCCTGGTGCCAGGTCAATGGGCTCAACAGCAGCATTGATTTTCCCGAAAAAAAATGTGACTACAGATGATTATATTATTGTTTTTTTTTGTGCCGAGTCTCAGCGTTGGAAGGTCGACCTGAGAGCGCGTGGAGCGTTTCATCGCCCTCTATATTGGAGCAGCTGCAAGTGAAAGAGTGCTAACTCATTCCTTGGGAGAATTGATCTCCCTCCACCCTTGACCTCCCATGCTAAAAAAAAAAAAGAAAGAGGAATCGTTAAGTCCACAAGAGTGATTGAGTCCATTATCGGTGTTGGAGGTCCACTGCTGGGTCGCCCTGCAGACTTTTCATAGGGATAGAAAAATTGATCTGCGGTGAGACGTTAATTGGAGTTCCATTATTCTCTATAGTCGGCTGATTAAAACATCGTGGGCTGGCGTCAACAAACGCGGTGAGGGAGATTGGCATCTTTAGAGTTTAGAGAGTCTGTCACAGGAAGTGTTTGTGAGAGTTTGTGGCTTGTTACCTGGGTGTCCAGAGCTGTTGTTGACAGTCTGGCCTTAACCTGGAGGACAGCCAGAAAGACAATATGCAGTAAATGAACTGTATAGGACAGAGCAATCAAGACATGCCCTGTTTTTTTCCCCTTTAAAATTACTGAGGGGCCATTGCTCAGCAGTTTATATATATATATAAACCAATCATAGGAAATAATTCACCTCGGCTCACTGGTACTATTGGGTTACACAGCACAGCAATAATCCAACAGCAAACCCTCCAAACAACCTCCAAACACATCGTCTGTCCTGAGCTCGCTCCTTCCTCCTATCTCCACTTTAACTCCTGAGATGTGGGCTGCACCTCTTCACATTGGCTTCACCTAAAAGCCCTGCAGCGAATGTGTGTGTCTCAGTGAGTGTGCATGAGTGTGTGTGTGTGTGTGAGTGTGAGAGTGGGCCAGTGGCGTTTGGGCAGGAGAGACAGAAACACCTGACTGTAATTACAGCAGCAGAGCTCCTGCAAGTTCCCTAGCTATTTTCGCTCTCTCTCTCTCTCTTTTTCTCTCTCTCCTCTCTCTCTCTCTCACACACATACACACACACACACACACACGCACACACACACTCTTTTCTCCAGCCACCATTCAAGTCCACTTCCGACCCTCTCATCTCCAGCTTCACACACTTCTCGTTTTTGCACATTATTGCAGTGTGTTGATTCATTATCCACAGAAATTGGCAAATGTGTATAAAGAGCTTGCTACACACTCTGTTCTGTGTGCTTATGTATGTGTAGGGCTCATTAATTTCTGTGTTATTTTCCCAAATACCCAAAAAGATGGATTCATTTAGATTATGAAAACAAGACTACAAAGTTTGGACCAAAACGTTAATAATATAATAATAAAAAAACTATCTGCTGACAAAAAAAGAAAGACTGTGGCTTTAGATTAATTTTGTCTATGTCTTTAAGGGACTAGTGCTTATTTAAGATCTCATTAATGTAAACCTCCCCTACCTCTGGCAGCAGGAAGCAGCTGACAGACAGTAAAATAACTGAAGGTAGCATCAGTACAACTAGGATGGACCTACGTGTGTCTCGTGGCCCTCCCTCAGGTTGTAGGTGAGGTCCTGCTGGATGTCCTGGACGAAGTGGTGCGAGTACTCCGGGTACAGGTCCAGCACCTCGTACAGCCCCCTCAGGTTGACGCACTGCAGGTCGCAGTAGGTCAACGCTTTCACGTCAGCATTGGTTTTTATCACTCGGTCGTCTAGGGACAGATTCGCTCCGATCAAGTCTCCTTTACCTGTTCAGAGGCAGACGCAGACGAGCTGGGTCAGGACAAGGGGTCAGGTTGCTGTCTTACAGGGGTTAAAAGGGTTGAGGGTGCACACAACACATTTCACATCTTCCATTTGATGAATAACGGGAGGGCACCTCCATGTTGTCATGGCCTTCTGACAAAGAAAAATAAAACTCAGACAGACTGATGGGTCAATTAATGGGAATAAAAGCCGTCACTTCCTAATAAGCCATCAACGATTTCTATGAAAGATCTTAGATCTGGCAAGTGTGCGGTTGCACATATGTCATAGAAACGGAGTGGTGTTTCTCTAAAGGGGTGAAATGATCTAGAAAGCTGTAGTGACACATTAATATGGCACGAGTATCTTTATAAGTTAATCTCATTGCCGCGGCTGGAAGTTTGGTTTTGACTTGTTGCCGCGTTCTTTGAACTGGCGCCACCAAGGCTCATATCTGTGGCGAACACGAGGAAATAAAATTAGCATCAAAACAGCCGCTCCTCCATCATTTAAGGTCACTGTAATTAAGGCGTTAATTAAAGCTGGGGCTGCTGGAAACTCAAACCTCTTCCAGCAGATGTTGACAGCCAGCTCTGACATCCTGTTCTCACAGCATGCGGTAACACTTAAGCATCTCCTGGTCAGACTGATGTCGGGTCCCGATAAGAACAGGCAATCATCTAAATGCTGTTTATGGAGTATTGTCTATTAGGTGCCACTCTCTCTGTGTTTTCAGTATTTTCTTTTTGAGTGGGGCGGCGTTGACAGCAGGTTTCCTGTTCACTCCATGCACACAGAATGGAGCTAAGTAGCACGTTAGAGTTAATGCCCCTTAAGCAGTAATAAAATATTCATTATGGTCATTGTGAACTGTGAATGCTGCTCAATTACACCGAGGCTGATGGAGCAGCAGTCGTGACTGCGCTAACCCCCCCCACCCCCTTCCACTCTGTCTCTAAGTCCACTCCCTCTACCTTCAGTCAATGCTCCTCTCCCTCCCTCTCTGTTTCTAGATATCTCTCTCCTCGTGTTATATCGAAACCTTTGTTGTCCTCCTCTACTTTCTCTTATCTGCCTCCCTTTCTGTATTCACTCCCCTCCGTGTCCTCTGTGTTGTCTTGTTCTTTATCTTTATTTCGCTTTCAGCCCTTTTTTTTTAACTTCCCCCTCCACTCTGGTTTCATTTCGTCCATCCTGCTGCAAATTCAATTTTTCTCCCCTTATACTTTCCAACTCACATTTTCTACTCCAATTTGTCGCCCTTTCTTCACTCATTCTTCCTTTTCTTTCCACTGTTCATTTTCCTCAAACCCCTTGCTCGCCTCCATCCTCCTTTTCTCCTCTACTCTTCATATTCCTCTTCTGTGTTTCTGTGTCCTCCTCCCCACCTTCCTCCCTTTATTTGCAACCTGTATATTTTCTCGGCTCTCTAACTCTCCTCTCTCCATCTCAGTCGTGTACTCTGGTTTTTCTAATCTCATTGTGCTGCCACATCTTTCCCTCCTTTTCTGTTCCTGGCCTCCGCCTTCTTTCACGCTCTTTCTCTCTTTCTACCTCTCCCGACTTTTGTTTCTCTCGTGTCACGTACTCCTTCTTCTCATCCTCTCACCATCTCCATCTCATCTCGATCTCCTGTAACTACTCTCTCGCTCTCACCCACTCCCTAATACGTGTCGCTGAGCTGTGACAAGGACACGAAACAGCAGAGAGACACTAACTCAGAGAGAGAAACAAACAGAGAGAGAGAGACAGAGGGAGAGAGCAGCTTTTTGTCTCCTTCAGTCAGACACTCAATGTCAGCCCGACCTTCTGCACAGTCAGCAGGCAACCACAGAGACAATGCTGTCTGTCTGTCAATCCTGCACACACACACACACACACACACACACACTCACACACACACACACACACACACGCATATGCACCCTCCCACACACGCATATGCACCCTCCCACACACACAAACACATACTATTCTGTATGCCAGTGAAAGTAAACAATTCCACCTACTCCACACACACACACACACACACACACACACACACACACACACACACACACACACACACACACACATCATCATACACTTGGTTTTTCTGCATCAAGAGAGCTTGCATGCAGGTGCTGAGACAAACAGCTAGGAGCCTTTTGTACACACACACACACACACACACAGATGCACACACACACACAAACAAACAAACGTGACAAGAGACAACCAGACTGTACAAATCAACGGCAACAAAGTTTTAGACTAGTGATTTTCTTTTACGTTTCGCTGACTCACCAGTCAACCACACACCCACCCACCCACACCCACCCACACACACATACACACACAGAGTGGCAGATTGGTCTGTAACTCTGTGATGGGGGTCAGGAAGCAGAAGCCATTAGGGTCACTGAGGACATGAGGTTGTGTTACAGAGCAGATGTTAAAGGAAAACCATGAGACTGAGGCTTGTTTGTGTCATTACCATGAACTCTGTAGTGCTTGCTATGGTTGTTAAAAGATCTGTCAGTGTAAGATATTGCACTAATATGTTAGTTATGAGCTTTAGAGTTGCTGGTGGTCAGACCACAATCGGTAGATGATCTGCAGCTCTTCGCCCATCCCCCTTCATAGGACTTCACAGTATTAGTCGACTGCACTAACAGTCTGTTTTGATTTTTGAATCAAGGGATTTTATTTTATCTTCTATCCCCTCTTTGTTTGAGCTAAATTGCAGCTTTAAAAATGTTTTGGAACCTGCCTTTTCCATTAATGAGAATCCAGTTTCTATTTTAACATCATCACATTCTCTGTGGAAGTGCTGATTCAGGGTTTTCTCAGCACTGACATTCACCTCCTATGTCTGCAAATATGCAGAATGGTTAGGCGTGTGTAGCTCATATAATAATTCCTACTGCAGGTGGAAATGCATACAAATCTGACCGTGGGCCTCTCGTTAAGACTGACTTCAACTCTACCTACACTGGAGTGGAGAGGACAGCAGCAAACTGGTTTGCACTAGATGGAACTGAAATTACCCAACTCCAGTCAATTGACCTGATGAAATGGGATGAACTGGAACTGGACAACACAGATTAAAGTGGACAGGACTGAATTACAATGCCGTAGAACAGAGCACTCAGCTGTACATCAGTGGGCTGGAGCGACTCAACCTGCATGAAATTGAACAATCTTGGGTTGCTCCGAATGGATTAGCGGTGTATAATATAATAGAATCTGCAGTGGTTGGATGTTAACCTTAACATCTGGCTGTCACCTCAGCTCATCTCCACTGGATTATTTACACTGCTGTCCAGTCAGAGTGCACACCTACAGATAGATCTTCAGTTTTGAAGAAACAGCACCTAACCAGACCTGATTTTATGGGAGGTTAACAGCAGGGTTAGCCTTTAGAAAACCCTTATTTAGGAAGCAACTTCATCACAATGAGCCGCACAGAGCTTCATTATCAGGCTTGCTTGCTGTGAGTTTCATCTCTGTAGACTTCTAATAGTGGAACAGAGGATATCTGGCTCCTACTCTTCCCCACACCATCGTTTATCGTACCCAGGATGGCCAGCACCATGCCGTCTTTCAGCACCTCCATGGACCCCGAGCAGACAAAGAAGATGGCCTGGAGGGCGTCGCCCTGTCGGAGCAGGTACTCTCCGGGGGCACAGAATGAGGTCTTGATGTGCAGCGACAGGGAGCGCAGGCAGCCGCGGCTGGCCGAGGCGAACAGCGACAGCTCCAGGATCTCTTTGTTAAGGTGCATGGTGATGTCGGAGCGCAGCTCGTCCGGGAAGTCCTTCAGCAGCTGCGGGGGTGATGTGAGGAAGAGAGGCATGAGACACAGGCAGGCAGGCAAAGAGAGGAGGAGAGGCCTGACAGCTGTGAAAACACACCTATGCTACAAGTCGGTGATCACATTTTCTTTCCCTTTGATTTGATTCCTGAGAAACATCAGTGTCAAGTCAATTTATTTACATAGCCCGAAATCGATAGTACAGTAGCCTCTACACAACACCCTATATCCTCAGATTGTTGACCCAGAAAGAAAAAAGGTAACCACCACCTCAAAATCCCTTCATATATCTATTTATATACAGTATATATAACAGATAATATGGTTTTCTCTGTGAACAACACATGTGAGAAGTGGGTGTTTTGAGTCACAGTCTGTACGTCACAAGGTGCCTTTCCATTACCCGTAGAAGACCTAAATATCATTATGAAAAGCTGGTAATAAGTTTAGAAAAACCTTCAAATACTACTAAAACATTTCCACTGTTGTTTTTTCAGACATGCCATTATAATGAATACAAACGCTTTTTCTGCATTTATACATCACTGAACTTCACATAACCCGTTTACTTCAAACCAGTTGGCGGGGGTGGAGTGAGACTTTTTAAACCTTTTATTAATCTAACTAATATATCTCACAAAATTATGTTTTGGGTGTTTTTCTTGCTCCAAGTGGTTTTATGATAATTACCACCAGTGTATGTGAGAACAACAAACAGAGATCCTACATATATAAGATGTCCTGTCGACCAAAATAAAGATCAAAGCTTGGAAAAAAACAAAAAAAACACACAGCATGCCATCAATCTGTCTGTCCCCATGTCAGCGCGGAGATCTGGGGATCACCGAGTCGATCAATGAGTCGTCAGAGCCGGGCTGACTTTAATCAACAGGCCCATCTATAATTCATCTGTCTGGGATTCGTCATCACCACTCCGTCTAACGCTGGTCTGGGCTCTGACAGCTGTCTCACGGGCTTTCACAGCCTGGAGGGACCTGCGCTGCCTGTTAGATTACTAACTGCTCATCCCTACGTGCTCGCTGCTTGGCCTCCTCCTCCCGCTTGCGTTCACTCTGAACTCTCCACATGTTCACGTTTGCAAACCTCACTCCATTCCCACCTGCCTAATCTTGTTGTTTATGCATGTCCGTCTCTTGCACGTGCTTCAGTCTTACATGTTGAAATGCCGTATGTTGCCCAAAAGATGAGGTGACAAGTGCAAATGCATACGGGTTAAAAAATACTCATATGCATGATATGAGTATTTTTTAACCCGTATGCATTTGCTAACAGGAAAAGGAGAGGTTAAATAATCTTCCTGGTCAACTTAAGAATCTCTAGGACATTTCAACTTTTTTGGAAACCCTAACCCTAATTGTAGACCCTACCACTAGCTGTTCACCCAAGTTGGAACCCCTTATTTCAACCCTAAGGTTAGCGTTCGGGCGTCTTGTGATATAGATGAGGTAACAGACATGCATGTGTGTATTTCTTAACCTGTATACATTCACTCATAGGGCATGGGGAGGATATTTAAAGCTGTGCTTTAGATAGATTGGCCTTTCCATTCATAATTGGACCTGAATTAAGAGTATTGGGTGACTTGCCAGTTTGGTGAGGAGTGCTATTTATGTAAATTTTCTTTGGTTTTCTCTAATAGTACAAAAACCTGCAAGTTTAGAGTGCTTGGAGACTCTAAATTGCCTCTATGTGTGAGAGTGATTGACGTGTGTGTGTGTGTGTCCGGGGTGTATTCCTCTTGCTGTAGTTTCAAAGTAAATTAATTTAACGGGAGAAATACAAATGGACTTTTAATATGGAGAAATCTCAGGAAATGCAATGCGTTATGGTGTTGCTGGTCAAAAATGCCTCTATACAATGAGATGATGGTAATTGTTTTTGCATTTTTTGACAGTTGTAGTTTGAAATATTGCAGGAGGTAATGATACAAGAGGGAGCAGCTGCACTGAGCTGCTAGGGGACGAGCTGCAGGCGACAAGCTCCGACAGGCAACATGTCAGCGAGGTAGTAATGGCATCCAGCATAAAAATTACAGTCTCTGAAGAGGGAACATTTAATCGAAAAATGGCCAAAAGGTCTCCATAATTAAAACCTAACAAATACAAAGCTTGTGTGAATACAAAGTTACTTCACTCATCAAGTCATCAAGTCTGACTTAAACATGATCTGTTAAGGTTTTAAGAACATAAAGATATTCCGATATCCACAGATAACTCTGAAAGACAAAAGTGACTTGTTAATTTTTCATTCATGTCCCCCCGGTCCGCCTCTGGTGTAGTCAAGTAACATCGATCCTGGTACCATGCTTATGAGTTTAAATGTGGAGGTTGTGTGAGCAGTGAGAAGATCGTGGACTTTGAAATGAATTATTGATCCCTATATGCTGTGTGTCAAAAACAAGGGTTAACTTGAAAAAGAGCAGAAGGATTTACACCAGATAGGTATGAATTTCAGTCTGACGTACACACCTCGTTACAATCAATGCCGTTGTTGACCGACCACGTTGTCTGGAAATATTCCAACATCCTCTGCTTGAGGCTCTGTGGCAGATGATGGACACGGATGAAGTCCTTAAGGTCTTTGGTTCTGGTGTGGTACTGGGACCAGCGTGAGTACATCCTCTGGATGATGGCGGTCACGTTACCAAAGACCAGGGCATGCATCAGAGCTGTGGGAGGAAGGAAGGAGAGCACAGGAAGAGAGGAGGGAAAGTTGGGAAGTATGAAGGAATTTGAGTTTGAACTATCTGCACATCCAAAAATAATGCTGTAATCACAGAAACAACAAGTTCTAGTTATATTTAATCTTATTTTCACTCAAACAAATCTCTCAAAAATCAGTTCTTGCTAATGTAATTCATTTGTGGTCTGAAGTAGTTTTACTCAGTTGTTTATTTTGACTGCTGCTTTTTAGCTGTGTTGTATTTTGACCAGCTCTCCAGGTCATGTCATTCATTCCTTTCTTTGAGTGCTCTTGTGCAAGTACCATTTTTTTTGCCTTTTTTTTTGGGCTGCCATGTTTCTGATCTGACATTTGCCTGCCTCCCCATGCTGCAAGCTTTTTGTTAAATGCTTCTTTTTGCAGTAAAATCTCTGAAGTGCACCAGCTGAGGCTGTACAGTGTGTATTTGGGTCCTATCCTCTGGACTGTTGACATATTGTTGAGGTCTCTGTGTGGTACTGGACATTTTAGTACCAATATGTTCTGTACTTATTAGCAACTTAAGAAAAGAAAACTCCCACTTTGAAATTTCTAAAACACATTTGGATGCTACTCTACTCTACTATATGATAAAACACAATCCTCTTCTCTGTGAACACGTAAACAAACCAGTTGGGTAAATATTACATTATGTAACTGTGCACGTTGCAAACGGGAACACTGCCAAGACACAGAGGAGCCAGTTTTGTCTGAAAGATAACTGTCATTCACACGCTCACAAATAATGCCTTCTCCTTATCTGATTCAGGTCTCAAATGCATCACAGGTGTGTTGCACACACAAAGCGGGATGAAAGATGAAAACGCTGACGACAGGCTGGATGTGACTGTGGGACCACATGTTCTGACACATCCTGAAATGGCACCAATCACTAGAAATGTGCATTTAAAGTGGCAGTGCTGAAAACCTGCGACATGAGGAAAGTGTTAATTCACATTCAGTGAAACCTCGTTAGCCATACAGTTATTCACAGTATGACGGGACTTCATTCTAATAAGGCAATGATCCCATTCCTTCCCCCGCATTTGACCTGTGCTACGCCATAAATATTTTATGTTATGTTTTCATTTCATATTGACACACAAGGGACATAAAAGCATATGTAGTATGTGTGTGTGTGTGTGACTACTGGGTTAACCCATCTAACATTTGGATAAACCAGAGTGGGGAGAGTCCACAGAGACCACCGCATCACTGTGAGCTCTCCCCACCCCCTGAAAAGCAAACCTCAGTGCACTTCAAACAGGGTCAGGCCACTTGCAATGGTCTGTTTATCACACATTACAGAACACAGGCCGAAGGAGAGTAATGAAAATTTCAGCCGGGTAAAAGTGTGCTTTCTTGGCCCACAGTTGTCCTTGGAACACAAATAAAAAATGGGATTTTTACAATCCTCTCTACTAAGATCCGATTTTTTATTTGTGCGGTAGCTCACATAATAAAAAAAAACGAGACCTCTATCAGACTGCAGTGTGAGGAGTCTGTGTCCCTGAAGAGACCTGACCAAATTATTATCGAGCAATAGGAGAAGAAGAGAAAAAAGCTCATTTTATCCATTGTTTGCAATGTGTCCTGCCTCCTCCATCACCTTGTGGAGACATTAAAGTCAGATAAAATGAGACTTAACTGTTCAAACTTTGGGACTTTTGGGATTTTGGGACGGGATAGTTATCAAATGTGGAAGTGACCTGGGTCACATATGGGTCACATAGTGAGCCAAACACCATAGATAGTGATTGAAAAAACTAGCAAAAATGAAGTATAAACAAGCAAATATAAACATGAAAACGTACCTCCGATGAGCATGACACAAATGGAGAAGATCTTCTCGGTGTCGGTGTTGGCCGACACGTTGCCGAAGCCCACGCTGGTCAAGCTGCTGAGGGTGAAGTACAGCGAGGCGATGTAGATGCTACGGATGGGTGGCCCGCTGCTGGTCCCGTTCCCACTTCGCACGACGTAGTAGGGCGACTCCAGACGCTTCCCCAGCTCGTGGAGCCAGCCTATTTGTATTTTGGGATAATAATGATAGAAAAAAAAAAAACAGGTCTGATGAAAGTAGAAAAAAAAAGATGACTATGGGGCTAATTACCAGCGTACTTTCATTATGGCTTCGGAGCTAAAAATAGGGACTCGCTGTTATCTGTCACAAGAGCGCGGCCATTATGAGGAGAATCCGACCACATCTGCTCTGACTGGTTGCTACAGTAATTACCAGATGAATCAAAACGACTCTTGCGAGAAAACACTTCTCTGAGATTTATCCGCAGCCGTCCTTTATTAAGCGGTGGCCTGTTTGTTTTCGCTCTCAGGTGAACCACGTGAAAAACATCGCTTCTTTTCGACACAACAAAGCTGCAGTGGACCTCTCGCGGCTCGGTGCAGCCAAGCATGGGGATGCGCACAAAGCTGACAGCGCTGTTTCCTAGTTCTGGAAGCTGCAGTGCGTTTTTTCTTCTACTTTTTTTTTCTTCTTTTCCTCGCCCATGCTGCATCCAGAACAATGGATTTAACAGTGGGAGCAGATCAGATGCTTGGGAACCAGAACTGATCCCTGGGCAGTGCGGAGACGTGCAGCCGATCCCAGGAGAGTCTCCTGCAGACACTGATGAATGGTAATTGGATGGAAGCCCCTCAGAGTTGCCCGACTTCAACGATTCACTTCGGCATCAAAAACGCATAATTAGGACACAACACATTAATCCTGCCTGGTGTACTGACCGGCTATTTTATGACACTGAAATGCAGTAATTGGTGGAGAGGAATCTGCATTGTTCTCACGACCCGGTCGATGCTGACCCGGAACCAGTTAGAGAGATGACGGAGTCAGGTAATTGTAAGCTATGCGGCTCATCGATACTGACCAGAGATCAGCCCAGAGTGCCTCATTATATGAAGGACCTGGAGGCCGAGGGGGGGAAATAAAGGGAAGAATGATGCCATTCGCCTCCACACGCACACACAGACACACACACCTGATGAAGCCATAGCGCTCTCATTTCTTGCTCTCTGCGTTTTGTGGGACGTATGGGAGTCAATAAAATCAATGAGGAAATCATACACGTATGTTTTAGTCATTAACAAGACTACAAACACATGACGTGTTGGTTGTAGTTATTACAAGACGCCTCTTGATGTTTCTGTGCGTCTAAAACCCACATCCACCTGGTGTCTCGATATGATGATTAATACGTGAGGTCACGTTTTAATGTGGCAAATGGCTTTATATAAACATCCAGCTTTGTTGCCTGTTCAGGCACATGGGATACTGGGATAAAGGTCAATATCATAACCTTACACAATGAAAAAGTAAAACAGGCATCAATAGGTTTTCAGACCCACAGCCGATTTGGAAATAATGAGTAGTAAAACCATGATGCATGCAGCACAGTGTTGACGTGTAAGAGTTAAATGTGAACACAAAGACATGAAGAATGAGAAATAGGAGTCGAAACCTACATGGGATTTCTGAGGACAAAGTGAAAAATGACTTTTAGTTTGTTTTCCATAGATTTTTGCTTTTTCCTTCTTTTTAGAAGACAAACTTTGACAAAGCTGGATAATGGCCTTCGCTATAGAAATGTAGACAAAAGACATGAATCATTTTCACAACACAGTGAACAAAACTATGACTGTACAAGTGCACTAAGAGCACAGCAGCCTGCATGTCATGCTACAGATATCCATTTCAGATCTGCTCTCAAACTGCCACGAGCTCAGTGCACGGCTACAGTGCTGAGATCAGATAAAAAATCTTGGGTTAGCACAGATTTGAAGCCAAGTGGTTGGCTCCCTCCATCCCAGCTCACTGTCACCACAGAGCTGTTCTAAGTGCTCCTCCTCACTCCTTCACCGTTGTGGATAGGAGTCGACTCCTCTTGCTGCGGGCGCACGTCTCTTACTATTGCTCTCTCGCCAGATCGAGCAGCAGGTATGTGTCGTTTAGACTCACGCTCCTGATCTGTGTCTTTTCGCTTGGGCAGCTGCTGCTGTCTTTTACACTCTGATTCTTCTTGTCCGTGGATCTGTTAGCACAGATCTCAGCGCTGTTATACTGACTCATCTTTTTACTCACAGCACCCACAACCCCACTCAGGCTGGATTATACACAACGGCCCACTCAAAACAGCGTCACGGCCTAAACACAACACTGAGGCAGCGGGACAGTAAACCAGTCCACACCGCTTCTAGAGTGAGGAAGCCCAAGAGAGTGACATCACTCCCAAACCGCTCAGATCTGTCGAGCATCTCCAATACGTGGCGTCTCCATTTGATCTAATCATTGCATGTTTTTGGACTGTGGGAGGAAACCAGAGGCTGCAGATGAAGCCATGAAAACATGCAAACTTGGCATCATCAGTATATAAGGCTGCATGGTGTCTGACAGCGAATCTCTCTGTGGAACTTGTATGTTTTTGTGTAAACATGCCTGTTTAGGTCAGTTGGAAACTTTAAATTGCCCCTAGGTGTGAGAGCGAGTGGTCTGTGTGTACATGTGCATGTATGCAATGCTATTCCTGTACCATTTCCTGTTTCTCACCGATATCCCAGTTTTCCTCATTGGCCTCCACCTCCTTCTTGCCGATGATGTACCAGATGCAGGCCATCCAGTGGGCCAGCAGGGCGAACATGGACATGAGCAGCGTCAGGACCACAGTGCTGTGCTGCGAGTAGCGGTCCATCTTCTGGAGCAGGCGCAGCAGACGGAGCAGACGCACCGTTTTCAACAGGTGGACCACGGACACCTGGGGACGCAGAGGGAAGACGGGGTTTATTTGTCAGGATGCAGATGGCCAATTCAGGCGGTTTCTGTCGTGAAAGATGTTCCCTGGAGAGTGCGGGTGTCACAGTTGTCCATACATCAACACCACAATCATTACCGGCAGCGCTCTCACTCTCCTTAACTAGGGCACCTGAAGGCAACATCTGCTTTGTAACGTACACCACTCTATCCGATTTCTGGTGAGCTTCTCAAGACTCTCAAGGTTCAAAGACACTGATAGAGACATTGATGGTGAGGTTGAGAGGCAGACTGCAACCATCTCTCTTATACGGGCAGAAATTCCTGTGGGGAGAGCAATAAACCAGCTTATTACACGCACAAGCTGATGTTTCTCCGGTTGAAAGCTCTTAAACATGCTTCACACACTTTCCAACATTAGAGGCTGCTCCAAACACTCTCATGTTCTATAATTAGAACTTGACAAATGCCTAATCAACAATATGATCTATATGACGATATCCTGATGAAGGATCCTGGAATATGAAATTGCCAATTACAGCAATCAGGCACTTGCTCGCAGGTGTGTTTGTTTTGCTCTTGCAGTCCTCGGCGTCGCCACGCAGACTCTCTCTCCTACAGTGTGGGTTTTGTTCTTTCACTACTTTACTATTGTTTCCCGCTGCCTTCCACTCCTCTCCCACAGTCGGCCCTGTGTGCTGCAGAGGCGATGTGAATGTCACCCATTGTTCACCTGCACCTCAGGCAATCTCCACCAACCGTCTATCATTTAGGGCCTTGTCACTGTGTATGCCCAGTGGACATGGACATACATGTACACACACACACACACACACGCACACCAGGTATTATTTAGAAGGATGTAGGACACATAGGATGTACGTGTGTCAGAGTGTGTGCGTGTGTTTGTATAGAAGGGGGATGTGTATGGAGAAGTACTGGGGACTGATAAAGTGGGACAGGATTTGTGCAGAAAAGGTTCAATGTAATAAAAATAAATAAAGGGCGAAAGAAGAAATAGCGGGATAAGCCACAAAGGAATGATGTGAAAAGAGAGACTTTGTGTATTTGTCTGTGTGCGTGCGAGGAGAGAGAGAGAGCGAGAGAGGGAAAGAATTACACAATCTGAACTAAAGCTAAGCGGAGGGGAGGTGTGGACACACACCCCCGATCACAGCGGCCCCTGCATGTGTCTGCACTGTGTTTTATGGAGGTTTTTCCAACACTCACTTGCTGTGAGAAATAGAGAACTGGTGCAGCGCGAGGGGTAATGAAGCTTCCTGCTGGGCCCAGGGGAGAAGCTCCATCTCCTCTCCACTATCTATCACCCCCACCCCCCCACCCCACCCCATCCCACACCCCTCCTAGCCCACCTATGGAAAGCCCATGCTGTGCCACATCCCATTCTCCTACACTGGCATGAGCACTAAGCAACGCAATATACCCAACAATGCATGTCCGCTTTCCCTCCAACTTTCTCCTGCTGCTCACCTTTGCATTTCCTCTGCTCGTCAGGTGTGAAATTCACACGTATTTGCTTCATTTTCTCTCTCCTTTCCAAGGCAACGTTGGTGCATGTGTCTGTAACTTTACAAGAACGCTCATTATTTCTCCCCCTGCAGCCACGCCTTTAGCGCCCCCGGCCAATCACAGCCGCCGTCTTTATTGTTATTTATTTTACTGACGCGGCAGGATTGGCCGACTAACATGCATATTGCCGTTTCCCAATACCAGCCGGGCCTCCAGGCGCAGGAGACATATTCACAGGGGCTTTAATAACAGTGGTTATGGCAGCTAATAAGAAATTGCCAGCCTTGACTTCCACGCTGCCAAACAGCTTGTGCAGACGAATTCTGATAGCAACATTATCAAGATGCGAAAGATGAACACTCAGCCAGTTTGAAACAATTTTAGTGTAGTAATATTTAAACGGTGTGAATCTGCAGACATACTGCTGTTGGCAAAGACTGTGTTCTTTATAAAAAACTCCCTCCCTACTTCATAAAAAGCTGTTTGACTTGTAAAACAAGCACAACATGACAGGGACACAAAAACAGAGAAGTGAACAACAAGGGAGGCACTCTGCTGAGGCTCATTTCCAGTGAAATATGGCGTCTGTCCTAAAAGGGGACATCACTCTGAATGCTGCATCCTTAGAGGGGACATCATGCATAAAATGGAGAAATACAAGCTATTCGCTCTCTCCTGGAGCAGCGGCGGTGGCTCAGTAGCCCCAAACCCAAAACCCAGCCCACTGGGAGTGTGTGGTATTTCCATTAATAGACTCTGAAAACCAAACAGGCACCTTAGCCTGGAGCAGCCTGGAGCAGCGTCCGCTCCTTCCCTTAATAGCACTTTTTGGGCTCTCCTCCAGTTTTACTTACATTCTTCTTTTTGCTTTTCTCCATTTATTATGTTTGGTATCCCCTTTATCTGTTATTATTATTGTTTTTATTGACACAGGTAGAACTGGGCTTGTTCTCCAACTGACTTAAACATATATGTTTCTGGACTTTGGGAGAGACCATTACAGCTCTGGGGCAACAGTGCTAACCACTTATCCACTGTGTCTCCCTGCCTGTGCGATGTCTCATCTCTAACTGGCTCTGAACTCATATCGGATCCTGACCGGTTGAATGAGAACAAACAGCAGCATGAGATGCATTCAAAGCGCATCTCTCTTCAAATTAGAGGCCAAAAAGAGCCCATAAGCAACATCATTCAGCCCTGGGAATGTGACAAGATCGTCTACCTAATTGCTCCACATCTCCGTGTCTTTCTGCTCTTCAGGGGGTCGTGTATTTGACTGAAGCAGGCGAGCAAAAAAAGGTCTTAATGATATAGGTTTGATTGTTTTCCTCACCACTTGTACAGTAAGAGGAATCGATACGCCGGGATCAAAGAGTAAGCGGAGCAGTGCAGAAAACGGTCCACGCAATTTATTCTTATGAAATGTCAAATGTGCTGAAGGTGCTACACTTTACAGTGCACAGAAGAAGAGAGTGGGCCACTGCCACCGGGCAATTCATCACTCAAAGTCATGTTTTTTAATATCCCACCAATATTCCTGTTTTTTTATTTCTTTCCTTGTAGCTTCTCTTCATGTGTGTATTTTTTGGGGGAATATCTCCAGACTTTTGAACGAAACCTACAAAACCGATTGCGCTAACATTTCCTTTCATCATTTAAAGATGATACCTCACCTCGTCTAAGTGTCTGCGCTCGCAGTGACAAACGAACAAACGAACAAAAGGTCGATGGTATGAAGGTACAGTGGCTGGAGGTGTTAAACCCCCGGGGGTTGAAGGTCAAGCCGGGCGGCTTACTCACCACGCTGACTTTAAAGGCATAGAGCAGGTCGAAGGGCAGCGCGGCCACCAGGTCGATGATGAACCACGTGGTCAGGTAATGGATGCAGATCTGCCGAGCGTCAAAGATCACCTGGCCCGACTTGCTGACGTAGCTCGTGCGAAAATTAAAAACGATATCTGTGAGGGGTGCGAAAAGAAAGCCACAGACCATGCCTGTTGTGAATTCAACAATTAAACAGGGACGTATTAAGCCAATGTGGTTCCCCTGGAGTGCCCCCCCCCCCCCCCCCCCCCCCCCCCCCCCCCCACACACACACACACACACACACACACACACACACACAATCCTTACCCCTGTTTTCTGTCACAAAAAAGTACACATGAACAAGGCCATTTCTTATATGCCATTTGGTATTATTATTATTATTATTGTGTATGTATTATCATTATTATTGTTGTTATCATGAAATGAGTATTCATAATGTCTTATGTATGGTATGGTAAGTATTCAGAGCGGCGTATGCCTCGCACCTATGATGAACAGGATCTCCACGGCGATGTCGCTGACGGTCGTGCTGCGGGTCATCTCGTCGTTCCCGCCGATGAAGCACACGTTGTAGGGCACCGTCACCGCCACGTAGAAGGTGGCGAGCAGGATGAGCCAGTCCCAGCCGGCTTTGAACGTGCTGTAGTGGAGCAGGATGAATTTGGACTTTTTGGCATCTGCGACTTTGTACTCCGGGAGAGCGGGCGGATCCCCGAACACATTCTGGAGTCAGATGGTGGGAATAACTAATCAGATCTAACACATGATGGATGGAATCTATACAAAATGAGCATAATGTTGTCCTAAAACATCACTGAAACCTAAAATCATAAAAGAAAGAGTTTTGTTTCATTACAGTTACAAAACCAGCACATACTTACAGATAATAGGTTATTATCATTGATAAAAACTAATGAAATAACAAAAACTAGAATTGAAAGACATTTTTGTGAACTGAAATAAATAAAAACTATTTACTTCTCATTTTTTCTTGTTTACTGCCATGGTGTCTTTTGAGATTTATTTAACAATACTTACTATGAGCTTTTGAATCATGCACCTGACAAAGTATGAAAAACTAAAACTACTACTAAAACTACTAAAAACTAAACTAAAACTAAGCATCTGGAAAAAGACAAAAGCTAAAAGCAACTAGCAAACCTCCCCTAAGAACTGATAAAAACTAACTGAATTAGTGGGGAAAAAGTCAAGACTAATTAAAACTAAATTAAAGTGAAAAACCTAAAACTATTATAACCCTGACCTGTATATACATGCACCGTGTATGTCATGTAAACACACGTGCTACTTGTCATGTTGTTCTGTGCTTATTTGTGCACTTTTAGCAACGCCAAAACAAATCCCCGGATCAGACAATCAATCAGCGGTTAGAACTGTCACCTCACAATTAGGAGTAGTGGCTTTGTTGTTGTTCTCCTTGAGTACCTCGGGTTTTCCTCTAGTCTTTTAAAAAAAAACCTTAAAGTTGCTTGTGCAAAATGTTGTTAAATGGAGAGTTTTTTTTA
Source organism: Karalla daura (assembly GCA_029224185.1). Taxonomy (NCBI): domain Eukaryota; kingdom Metazoa; phylum Chordata; class Actinopteri; order Chaetodontiformes; family Leiognathidae; genus Karalla; species Karalla daura. The sequence goes on from CM055205.1 coordinate 11,996,762, forward strand.
AAAATCTGAGAGCCTTTTCTTTCCCCGCCTTGAGCAATTCCTCTCTTCCCCCCTCCCCACGCCGTGTGAATAAGAGCAGCTCTGCTCTCTCTTTCCCGTTCCTCTCGCCTCCACCCTCTGCCGAGCGATCCCTCATCGTGTCACATCCTGCCCCTTTGTTTGAAGTGTGGCATGATACCTTGTTGAGTTTGATCTTGCTCTTCTCTCTGCTGTGGAGGTGACCAGAGATGTGGTAGAGCACCGTGCTGCTCCGCAGACGAGCGGAGCTGAAAGGAGAGCCTGTTTTCACCCTGCCGCGCCGCCGCTCTGCAAACACACACACACACACGAACACACAAAAGAGTTAGCACACATTCACTCCACAATACTTTACCCCCCAAGGTTAACGCTTGATGACTGAATCAGTCGTTACGCTTGACGAAATACACAACATCCCGTCTTGAATAGGGAAAACATGAATATGCATCAGGAATAATTTTGTCATTTCTGGGCAAATTGCACAATTTCTGAGCAAAGTGGGGAAAAAAAGAGGGCTATTCACAGTCATCTTTTGCCTTTTTTTGTCAGTATCAAAACGCTGTGTTTACCTGTTTTCGTTCACGTTGTCCTGCTGTAAATATTGGTTGATGATGTCTCACTGCGTTAAAACTATCTCCAGAGCAATTTGCAGCTTTGATAAGTGGAGACTGGGTCAGAGAGGTGAGCAAGAATAGGCTCGGGATGGAAGACTTTCTATGCTCTGCTGAGTTGGTTGGCAAATCTGTGTGTTTGTGTTTGTGTGTGTGTGTGTGTGTGCGCACATGCTGGCTTGTGTGTCTGTGTGTGCTTCCTCTAAGTGTATAGAAGCAGCAGATAAAGCAGATAGCGCAGGAGTGATGAGTTCAGAGCGAGGAGTTGGGTAATGGGAGATGGCACTTTATTGCTGCTGGGTTTCTGAGCTCTGAGCTCTCACTGCTGTGAACCCGCAGGAAAGGACTGAGGCCAGACCGGCTGGAAGAGGAGAGCGGCAATAACAACGTGCAGAAAGAGAAGTGATAACTGCTTTTGAGTGTCCTTTGGAAAGTGTGCGCTCTTTGCCGTGTGTGTTGAGGAGTGTGTGTGTGTGAGTGTGGACCCCCAGATGAGGCGAACAGACAGGGCCATCCATAACGCAGTGCATCCTTGGGGGACACGACACGGCAGGAGCACAGAGACAGAGACATGCTTATTTTTAGATCTAATGAATTTCCCTCTGCTTCTATAGCCACTCTAGTGTGGGAAGAGGGTGTGGGTGTATAGGTAGCGATTTGTGTATAAAGAGGGGAGGGCGAAAGCATGTAGGGCAGATGCGGGGAGGTGGCAATGGATAGATGCTGCGAGAGGTGAGAAATGGAGGTGATGGAGAGATATGAGGAGAGACGACACGAAGGCAAGAAACAAAGAAGAGAGCGAGGTGTCACCCAGGATGGAAAAATAGACGAAGAGAGGGAGGAAGGTGGGGTGTGAAAAAGTGAGGACACTGTTGACGCCAGAGACTGGGTTTCCCTCTCTTTGCTTTGTTTCTGCAGAGAGCTAAGTGGGTCAGAGCCGAGGTGCTCGCCCGTCCTTGAAAGGATGAAAACCAAAATAACCGCTGGGAAGCAGTATGGAGTATGCAAACAAAGGAGAAATCTGCAGTATACCAAATATAACCAGCTAGGGTCATTTGGGGCAAAAAGAAAAAAAAGTGTTGCACTAGTTAATATGTATCCCACAAGGGTTGGAATGGCAGTACAACAGGGTCACATGTACTTTTCCATCTCTACATTCAACTCTTTGAAGTGAAAAATGTACATTTTTAACATCATTTTTTCACAAAAACTGATGAATCGAAAAAAAAGTCAGTGTCAGTGAGAGGAAACCTAGCAATGAGATGACCAGTCAAGCTTACTCACACACACACACACACACACACACACACACACACACACACACACACACACACCACAGCCAGTACAGCGGGAGTCAGCAGGAATGGTGGAGGAAAGCCAGGCCACCCGCAGGGAGAGGTTCCTAGATTACATCTATTGAGAAGTTTACTTTAATGCTTTCACTTATTCCAAGAGGAAGTGGAGATAGGTCTAACTTAAATCATACTGTAAAAAGCCCCATTTATAATATTTCTCGTTAAATGGAAAGCTTTACAGAAGTGAGGGTATCCAATTGGCTATCAACAGAATTACTACATTTCATAGCAGCTTCTGCAGTAGCAGGTGGCAGGCAATTCCAAATAGAGCCACACACTGTGTCGACATATCTGAATCCTGTTAATATTTCTCTTTTCAGGCACCTGTTATTATTTTATTCTCATCTACGACTGTTGTGAAAAGTCTTCTTTATGCTCCTTTTCTCAGTTACCGATCCATGCACAAAGCAAGAGCACCAGCACACCGCTTTCTGCATCTGCTCCGGGAGTGGCGTCCAAATGCAAATGCGTGCCACTTCACAGGCTCGCACGCAGCAAAAACTGACTCAGAGCCATTATAGGAAGGTGCCTCTCTCTGTCTGAAGTCATGCTGCGTCAGCCCGTTTCTCATTCTTTGAAAATGTGAGCAAAAAATAACTTTCTGCTCCCTCATATTTACAATAATGAGAGTAATTAGGCAAACCCAGGGGTGGCAGGCCTGAGATCTGAAAAGTCAGTTTGCTGACTTCACAGATGCACACACACACACACACACACACAAGGACACACACGTAAACAAACACGTTGACCTTCTCCCTTGCTTTGTAGACTGCTTTTGGCTTTAGCTTTGCTGTTGCCCTTATGCTATAACTCTTTGAGGGAATTGATTTTGAGCAAAGAAATTGCAAGTTCGCTCTCTTTAGTTCCTCTTATCATTTAAAGTGAAGACTGCAAGAGAAATAGTTGAAGGGCAGACATGACGTGCAGCTCCACGTCCGTGACAGCGTCATTATTGCTTGCTGGCATATAAGATTTAATAGGTTTGGAGATGAAAAAGAAAAAAAACACACTGATAACTACAAATAGTAACCCATGTCTCATAAAGGTGTCTTTATGATTAAAACTTCTGTTCCCACCACCGCAGAGAGTTTTCAACCCTGACTCAGAGAAATCATGTTTATGTGACACTGCTTTCGTCTGATGGCACCTCGATACGCATGATTAATGTTTTCGTGGTTGTGCTGTAGATACGAGGGCAGATGGTTGGTTTGAAAAGAACAGCAAACCTATTTTTACTGAGCACAAATATCAACTCCCTACAGGACTGTGGCTTCGGAGTAACTTAAGGAAAGAATGGCCGCTCTCCTCCCTGGGGGGGGATCCAACAATAGAGCTCTGCAGCAGGTGTAATGCTAAAAAATATATAATATTGTCCTCACCCTCTGGGCAAGAGCGTATTTCTATATATTAAGCTGATTATCAGTCAATTTATGTCTTTCATTGTGGAATCCACAACTGCCTCCCTTCTCACTCTTTGTTATTAGAGCCTGGACCTAATGTTTGCTGTCCTGCTTGGAAAATATTAATAAACACACTATGGAGAGCAGGAATGAAGTGGTGGTGTGGTAATCTGCCCTTGTCGGAGGAGACAAACAACTGCAAATGGAAATTATGCAGATTATGTGTCACACTAGACTCTGTGGTTTCATTTCGTCTCGGTGAGCAGGAGCAATTTGACCTGGCTTGCCTCAGACCACGAGCTACAGATCCGAGAACTTCACACAGCGGCTCAGTGTTTTCCCTCTTTTGAACCCATTCAACGGCAACAACACGTACACATACACACCTTCCTTCTTGTCCTCTTGGATGGCTTTGGCTTTGGTGTCAGTGATGTCCTTAAACGAAGCCAGGAAGAGCACCACGTCTCCTTTCTCGTTCTTAATTGGCACAATGTCCAGGAGGCACCAGAACAGCTCGGCTGAAAAGGAAAAAAAAAACACTCTTATTAAGACCCTTTGATACAACATCTCTGAATGGATTTACAAAGTGTGTGGGTATAACCATTGTGTGTCTGTGTGTGTGTGTATGAGTGTGCGGGTGCGCCAGTGGGCGTGCAGAGCAACAGTTTCACAGATTCCCAGTGTTATTAGTACGACTATCTACAGCTGGAAGTCCCTCTGGAGGAGCAGAGCCTTTAAATAGAGCACGTCGCAGCTCCCCAGGCTCAGCGAGAGATGAACCCATCTCTGAGGTCCCATCTCCTGCTAAATGGATTGCTTTTCAGACAGACCGCGGGTCAGCACGTGTGCAGCACCAGCGGCACTCTGCTTGTGCTGACAATTGTGTGACTCTTATGAGCTTGATTTATCAAAAAAAAAGAAAAAAGAGGCCTGCCAGGACACTGATTATTTTTCAGCAAAATAAAGTGGCCAAGAGTACTGGCCAAGGAGCGCGTTTGCTTTCAGAGGATGCACCAGGTAAAGTTGGCTTTACGTGAAAACGTCTCTGTCACGTTTAAGGGTCTCCAGGGGTTTTGGTCTTGTTACCACTGATGAAATTATCACAGCAAATTTGGTCCAATCCACGTCATGCTGAGGCTAAATTGTTTTGCAGGTAGTTAAGTCAGACATCAGGGTCTTTGTTCATTACCCGTGATCCTGTCTGGAATGGTATGATTAGTTAATTAACTCCTCGTTTAAAGGTCGGCCGATGTTTTCGTCTGATGTGTGTCATCAAAGGAGGGACGAGAGTGCTTTTCGGTGGGGGTCGCGGTCTACTCTTCATTTTCTTCTTCTCGTACAGACTGGGAATGAATCACTGATTAAGAGGGATTTCCCACGGAGTTCCCTCCCGTCACTCCCACTCATGAAATCTGCCCTCCATGCCTGGTGATGACTCAATCACTGTGATTCTGTCTGTAGCGTGTGTGTACGTGAGAGAGAGAGAGGAAGAGGAAAGAGAGAGAGAGAGAGAGAGAGAGAGAGAGAGTGAGAGAGAGAGAGAGACTATCTGCATCCCCCTGAGATGAGGCAGCACTATCAGACACGCAGAGAGAGAAATAGCGCTCCTGATTGCGAACATGCAGCTTTTCCCTCTCTCAGACTGGCAGACGGAGGACAAACTGACTCAATCAGCTGCGATCAGTTTCAGGACACTGCTGTGACAGATGAGAGAGAGAGAGAGAGAGACGGGGGGAGAGGGATGAGAAGGCCGTGGTAGGGTAAGAGGAAAACAAGACAGACGGAGAGACAAACTGGCACAGGCGAGCGCAACGTCAAAAGGGCGAAAGAGGCGAGGGATGAGCGAACGGCGCCGTCAGACGCAGGAGGAGATGAAAGGCGACAAAGGGAAGGTGAAGGAGGACAGGGGAGAAAAAGAGGAGTCTGACAGTGAAGACAACAAAGCGAGAGCCAGAGCGGTGTAGGCAGTCACATCTGTGGCGGGATTAACAAGGCTGCGTCTGTGCAAACTGCCTCTAGTAAACCAGACGACTAAATCGGCTTCATGACTTGGAACCAAAGTATGAGAAAGTGGCACAACATCTGCCGCACGCCGTGGCACAGAATAAACACCCGTCACACTTGATGGCGACGTAATCGCACTACCAGGTCTGTTTAGCAGGTGTTTTGGAGCTCTCAGGACCACCAATCATACCAAACGTATTCTCTGTGTGACCCCAAAAGGTCAACTTATCACATATTATTCAGCAGGTGGAGCTCAGAAAAAGCATTTCTAAGCTCATATTAAACATATGCTCCTCCTGCTCCTGGTTGTCTCCATCATAAAGGGATACAACAAAACAAAGCAAAACAAACTCTGAATTTTTAAGTAAAATCAAATGTTGATTACAAAGTGCAAGATTTGCCCAGTAATTAACTCCCATACACATAAAATCTTTACCTAAAGTGGTTTGACAAAGCGTGCAGCGCTGAGAGGACGAATAACAAATTTCGTCTCGATTCGTGACGAAACTGTGGTGGAACAAAAATCAAGGATGCGCGAGGAGTGAAAGCGAAGAAAACTCTGCAAACAGCCACGCTGGGGGCACATGGCACCGTCCCACATCACAGCAAGCATGTGCACACTGATGCCTAGACGCGCTCATTATTTTTTTGCGACTGTCCATTTCGTTCACTGGCCAGCTGGCTAATCATCCGGGCACACGCCACGCCGGCCACGCCGCACCACGGCCAGACGCTGGGCCCGGCGTAATCCAAAGAGACAGGGTTAAAGAGTCACTAGGCTGGCAGCCATGAAAGTTTAATGCGTCTCCGTGTTAAATAATAACTGCGGGACATTTGTGACTGATTGCTTTGTTTAATCACCTTTTAATGAGAAGAGACCAATAATAATATAAAAAAAAAGGAAGCTAAAACATCCATTTGCCCAGCCATTACCTCATCTATCCGTGGGTCCATCTATGCCAATTTAAATGCGGCGTCTTCAAAAATAGCCACAAAGAATTGCCATCCATTTCTGATAATATACGGGCAAAGTCTCGAATGGTAATCACTCTGTCTGTGCACTCTCTAATGGCTTTCTGTGCTGGTCTACTTGCCTTGGCTCTGACACCTAATTGGTAAATGGTGGAGGAAGCCACAGTCTGTAGTTTTATGGAACAGTGACTGGGCAGAGGAGAGGCTGAATTAAAGGCTAAATTCAGAGAGAGGAGAAAAAAGAAAAAAAAGCACAAATAAGGTTGTCGCACCTGTCTTTTTGTAGAACATGATTTCGTCCTTGAACTCCTTGCGCTCCTCCAGGGCGTCATCGATGCTGAGGATGATGCCTTCGCTGGTCTCCGGGCCGTACAGGAACTTACAGGCACAGCTCTTCTGCATGACTTCGGCCCGGGAGAAGCCAGTGAGCTCACAGAAGCCATCGGAGCAGTAGACGATGGGGAAGCCCTTCAACACCTGTGCATTGGCCAGGATGAAGTTGCTGTCTGTTGAGAGTGAGAGAGAGAGAGAAGAAAGTGATGAGAGGACAGCTAAGGGCATAGGCACTGTTGGGACATTTTCTTTAAATAGGCATTTCAAAATATTTGCCTCAATATTTATATATTTTACATGTATCAGCTTGAGTTAATTCTAAACACTAATCTTTTGCCCTTTTGTATAATCCAAAAACTGTATTCCAATTACTATCCAATTAAACTGTAACTGCATCAGAAAACACAGGTCATACCACTTATTCTAAATACAGAATTATCACAACTGAGCTATATGTAAAATCTGCAGAAAATGTGCTAGAATTCACCGCAGACCTGTGGTAATAATTCACTGTGGGTGGAACAGCATGTGAAGCGCCTCTCTCATTACAAATGGTCATTAGATCCATTCTCAGTATTAACGTTGATAAGAGGAGCTTTAATGATTTTCAAACAGTCCCCAGCAGAGGTATAGCAGCCTGACGTCGGACATCGTGCTACCGGCTCTTCACAGACCACTGCTTTAACCTCTCATCTCCCACTTCTGGAACTCCACACAATCAAAAATGGAAGCAAAGTCCAAAGCAGGTCAAGGAGCGGCCCCTCTGGCTCTTTCACTTAGCCACCGGAGCTAAAAAGGTGACTTTTAACACGCAGACACAAAGGCTGATGGGATCCCGGCTCGGCTCGATGCAGACCTGTGTGGGCTGCAGCATGGAGGTCACTTACTGTGATAAACGACTGATTTATCTGCAAGCTGAAGAGAGCCGTGGAAACCTGCTCTTGAAACTCATTTCCCGGTGTCAAGAAAGTGACCCTGAATTCATAATACCTTTAGTGAGAGTGAGCAGGGAGAGGTTACGTGTTGAGGAGGAGTGAGTGGAGAGTGCGCTGTAGCCATACCGGTTAGCCAGTTAGTGCTCAGGTCTGTCACAATTAATTGTCCCATTTCTCTCGAGCTGTACTTTAAATACCTGGTTGGAGACCACCAGCTGTTTACACCTGAATCCCTCCATTATGGCGTGCACACGCAAACACACACACACACACACACATGGAGCCGGTGTACGTGTACAGTGATGCTGAGCTGAGCTGCTATTTACAGTGTGTAGCTCATTATGCAAGACTGCGGACTCCTGTTGTTTTGCAGATTCCATAATGTTCAGGAAAAACACATCCAGACTAGCTCTGACTTTGCATAATAACATGCATAAATGCACAAATACGGAAAGCTGTGTTTAGCACTGGCAACCTTCTTTTCGGGACACAAGTACAATTACAGAAAATTAATGAGTCACACACGTGAGAGGCGACGCACCCAAACCCATGGGCGCGACTTTGTTTTTAGCCTACGCCCGAGACATCCTTCAAAGCGACTTGTTTCAATTACCTTTCATTACAAAAATCCATTTTCTGCATCGATAAGTCCCGTTTCCACCTCCCTCCACATTTAATTGTTTTATGTTGCACGTCAGGCTTCGTCGAAAGAAACCACTGTGGATTTGAACTGGGAATACGGCGAGCGGAGAACAAAATCCTTGTACGTGTCCCTCCTGAGGAATACGCAGCATGTGCCGTCTCACAGTCCCATTCAGTGATCAACAATCACTTCTGCAAACACGCTCGCACTCGCTGTGAGACACTGTGAGGAATTCATATTCGCTTCTGAAGGTGGAAATGTTCAAATATTGGTTCAGAAATGCACAATATGCTTTCATAACAGACACTGTAAATGCTGCATAAACAAACAACAGACAGTAGTCTAACTGCACTGTCGTTGGGGGACTACTTTCACTGGCAGATGTTACGCTCAAGTGGGTTTTTATGGCAGATGGATGAGGAATTTAGGTTTGACTCAAAATAAAATACAGCAGGAACAATGTGAGGCCGCATATATTCGTAGATTTATAAGTGGGATATTTTTTATTTCTGCCAAAAGAGAAGTTTAATGGTGGATGATGGTGGCCAAAAACACCAACTGGACTGTAGGAACATTAGCACCATCCCAAACTCCCTTAATTGACTGAATCCCCATGTAACCCTCACCTCTGTGCTTCTGTTTTGGAAAATAACTTCAAATAGATGAACATTATATATCAAATGAAGACTAATTTCCAGTGTTATTTCCAGTAGTACTTTTAAAACAGGGCCGAGCTGAATTGTATGGCCTGAGAGCCCTAACTTAAGCAACAGTTTTTAAAAAATATTTTCAGTATGTTTCATATTTCCAATGTTTGTCATCAGTTACAATACACTGTGCCTGGAAACATAATTAATTTGGTCAGTGGACAGACCGAAATCTCTAAATACACATCGGAGCGAGTCAACATGTTGACATGTTGAGAACAAGTCTTACAGCCAGAAATTGTTACACATCAAATCCTGGTAATAATCCTACACTGCACTGGAAAAAAATAATAAAAATCTTCCAAATAATAAACCTGTCAAAAAGTTTTCTTGTTGCTGCCTTCACTCTCAGCATCAGCATGTTTAGTAATTGGACTGATGACGGCCAAACCCTGGAAAATAAGTGGAGCTGCTCTTAACCAAGGACCAGAAATGACAGCCATGGTCGTTCAGGACACAACGCGGGCGTCACGTCAGCTTTTGGTCGGAACGGGTCTCACCTCTGGGACCGGTTGTCAGACGTGAGGCCCCCTCAGGCCTCGGGGTAAGCAGGGAGAGAGCGACAGCACTGCCGGCCTCTCAGGGAGCCGGAGCAAAGGCCCTCGGTCTGTCTGTCTGGTGGCAGCTCCCACAGCTCGAGAGGAAGCAACCAGGCAGAAATGTAATGTACACGCAGGCCTGTGTCTGTTCTCCTCGGGTATGCAGCAAAGTATTAGGCCGTGCTATTAGTCTATTTTGCTGTGCGACGCGGATCGGATCCCATACGGCGACTGTGTGTAGAGGCACACAATCAAAATGCATTGGTCTCACTTGAAAGCGTGTTGTTTTACAATATGGACTAAGAGAGAGGGCGAAGGACATGCAAAACTATATTATATGTGCAAGCAGTGAATATAAGCTGGTAACACATGACCCCATGTGTTACCAGCTTAGATGTTATTGTTTTCTGAAAATACATAGGGAGTGATATATTTTTCCAGGGCACAATATATATTTTGATATATTTTCCAGGGTAGAAGAACACCTTGGGATAGGATAGGACACACATGGCAGAAGACATAGAAAAAAAGCTCTTCTATAAAGCCTTTTGCACTATGTATGTCTATGCTATTCAAAATTCTCCCTAATATGATTCACAATGAGAATGAGTTACACCTCTAACAATATATTCCATAAATGTGTCTGCCTTCTTCAAAGACGATGGTAATGATGGCACATTAGAGGGGAGGGCTGCTGTATGGACCACTGCTTCTATTCCTGCCTCTGCTCCCTCCTTCCCTCCTCCTACTGCCCTCTGCTCCCTCCATTCCCTGGCTTCCCTTTCAACCTTCACTCCTTCCCTCCTGCTCTGCTGTTCCTCGTGTACCTCCTACCACTATGGACCTCTCTGCCTAATTACTCTTCATCTCCTCTCTACCCTTGAAACTCGACCTGACTATCCTTCTTTACCCAGACCAACGCAACCTCGCTCTTTCCCCAATCTCCAACAGGATCATCCGTCTACTTATACTCAGTTTCTCCACACGAGCCAGAGGAAGAGTCTGAATCACCTCTTCTTATGAGCCCTTTTCAGATTTCATCTCACCTCCTCCTCCCGTTTTGTGTCTTCCTTTTGTTCGCCCTCCCTCTCCCTCTCCCTCTCCTCCGTCTCATATTCTTTATCACCTTCCAGTTATCTACTGTAGCTGTGCCTCTCCATTCTGAATTTCTTCTGGCTAATTGCTCCGGTGTAGAAGCCCATAGATCATCTCCCCTCATGCTCACACTAGTGCGTGACAGCTGCTGGAGAAACCCCACAGGGACGAGTAGGCGAGGAGGAGGAGGAGCGGAGGAGGGAAGATGGAGGGAAAGGAAAGTGAGAGGGGTGGCAGAGGAGGAAGGAGGGCACGGAGCAGAGGAAGAAATCAAGAGGGAAGAAAACACAGAGGTGGTTTCAGAGTCCTCGCATGCAATAAATGTCAACTAAGGGCTTTGTAATTGTCGATGAACGAATGATGCGTAAAGCGCGTGTGAGTTAACAATGAAAGATCCTTTCAAATGTAGTTATAGCACCAGAACAGCAGATAAACAGCTGTTTCTTCCTCGCAAAATGCACGCCTTTGGGTGGTTTGGGGATCTGCTTCTGCATTATCTGATCAGGTGTCATCCAGCCAGTCCTCACCAGGATATTAATCATATGGTAAAACACTTGCAATAAGATTTTCTTGCCATGTGATCATACCCTGAGAGAAGCAAAAACAAGTGCATTGACATCCCGTCATCTACAAACAGTCAGTGCTGATTTCTGTCATGACCGCAATGTCTTCCAAACTTTCATCAAGCAGTTTTTAAGTCAGGCTCCTACCAGGGAGGTACGTATGATGGACTAAACGTTCATAGATGTGGTTGTGTTGTTTTGTTCTTTTTCCTGTCATACATGCAAACTGATCATTATTGAGTGTGTTCATGTCCCCTGGCTTAACAGTGTAGAGTATCTCTCTGACTTTGCTCATCATCTGCTTTCTTCTCCTTCAACAATATTACAGACTTGAAGTATAGATGTTAACTGAAATAACCCTTTAATCTAGCAGCACCAGCATTTATCATGAATATCCCATTGAAAGTCTTCTCATCTAAGGATGAGCTTGCATGTTCTGCTTGTGTCTACATGGGTACTCGGTTTGCCTCCCATAGTCCAAAAACTCTCTCTGGTTCATGACCAAGTACAACTTTGTGCTGCTGTCATATGCCAGTGTCAACAGCCTCAGCTGTACTTTGTCTAACGTGCTAATTGGCATGTAACACGCTAAACCGGTTGTTGAATTTGGTAAATAACACACCTGCTGCTGCACATTGATTTTGTTCGCAGGCCAATGTTGGCATTTTTTCACCAAGCCTCACAGAGCAAGCAGACTCATCCCGGCAATAGAGGCGCTGGTTCAGAAAATATCCGCACAGGTCGCCTTCAAAAGCACAGACAAACAGCCCGTTATCTGGTTTATGCTGGAGGACTTTGCTTCACCAGCGGGTCAGCGCTACAGGGTGGGTCAGAGGAAAATCTGAGGCAGCTCCGCCAAACAAATGGAGAGGTGGAGGAGAGGTGAGCCTGTTTGTGGTAACATGCCCACACTGCTTTGTTCAAGATTTGTGGTTTTAAAACACTCGCAAATGCTCCGTGTGCACATTCACCGTCTCCTAGACAGGCCCGTGACACCGCCTGGAGTAACCCCTGAGCTATTTATGGCCACACAATTCATATGACGGGTGAGCAAGCGTGAGGAAGCAATGGAGACACAGAACGGGAGAGGAGGAGGAGCAGAAGCCCACAGAGAGGCGCAGCGGGGAGAGAGGGAGAGATGGATGGCATAGCAGGTGAGAAAGTGAAAGATGAGGCGGGGGGCTGTGGAAAGGTAAGGGGAAGTGAAGGGGAGGCTGAGACAGATGAGGCATGGGAAAGGGACAGGGTGGAGGGGGGCGAGAGGGCGAAAATGTGAAAAGTTGAAAGAGAGTGAGATGGAGCCATGAGTGGTGGAATGATGAAAGATGGAGATGCAGAGCGGCAAAATTTGAGAGACGGATGGAGGGACCTCCTTCACCTCTGTGCCAGAATTCATGCGAGCCGCTGAGAAACTGCCACAGAGCCCCCCCTTTCGCAAAACTGTACAAAAAAAAAAGAAAAAAAGTCACTCCGGAGTTGCCATAGCAACGGCTGACGCATGCCATGGCAACCAAGGTTACAACTGTACAGTTTGTCTCAGCGGCGCGATGCGGGATCCAGTCAACACTTGGAATTATGAGATTTATGTCACATAACACAAGGTCCTGCACTGCTTCAACAAACAAACCGAGGGTTGTTTACCGATTATTTGTCACTTATGGATTGCACATGCACACGCACGCACACACACACACACACACACACACACACACACAGACAGATACAAACAACACAAGACATGTGTGTACAGCGGCACAGTCTCCAAAGAGTGGTAATCCTCTTGCACTGTTATAACTGGGGAGGGAAAATCATTAGACAAACCCAGGGTCTTAATCACCTCTGTGGCTCTTCATCATACAATCCCCCAGGCGCTCCCCAGCTGAAACATTACACCAGTCATTAGGTTCCTGTAATTTGCGAGCCCGCCTCCTCGTTTTTTTTTTTTTTTGTTCTTTCCGTCTATTTCTCTTGGCCAGTATTATTTTTCTGGCAATTTCCTCAAAAAATTTCTATCCTACCGTCTCATTGGAAGAATTAATTGAGTCTAAAAACGGGAGGCTCGGCCGAGGCTTCCCCGTTTGTCGATCGCTGCGGACAGGCCATTAGAGGGGGTGATTAGGGGAGGAATCTCGCTAATTAGGCTGCTTAACAAGGCAGATCGTCCGCCGTGACTGAGGGGCTGGCGCACAAAAGTCCGAGAAGTTTGGCGGAGCGGCCGCAGACCTTTGCCTCCTTTAAGAGCTGGTTAATAATCCAGTCTAGTGACCTTACAGCCAGGACAGCCGAGTCTGTGGGCCGCCGATGCCGATCGCTTTGTCATAGCCCTGTTAAAGCCGGTGCATGTACAGCTAGGTCGCTGTTAATTATAAACACCAATTTACATTTACATACACGCTTTCCTGGTGCCGTCAGCGATATGTGGGAGCGCACAGATGCTGGGAGTCTTGTTTCTCTCGAGGAGACGAGATAGTGGTAACACAGTCGGAAACAGCCTATTTTGGATTTTACATAAGGCGGACCTTGCTGTCTGGAGGACCGGAGCACCGGTGTATACTGTGGGGCTGCAGGCAGCTATTTTCAGCACCGTGCCTTTATGCCACATGGCCAGAAACAATCAGCAGGCAGACAGAGTTAGTGAAGCATTGAGCTAAAGTGCCACATATTCTCCTCAGGAGCTTGTAGAGTCTTGTAGAGACCCAAAAAGAGAAACATGTTGGAGACCAGAGATAAGTTTGTCCTAAAGTGTGTTGCCGGGGCAAACTTTACCTCAGCAAATGTGAGTTGATATGCCAGTGTAGTTTTTACAGATTGTTTCCCTGCCACCATGTGGTAAAAACCAATTAAGTGTGGAATGTTGAATCATAATATAATTAGAATTAACCAAATGAATAATTGTCCAACACTGTCTCCTAAAGCAAGACTGAGTGCGCCATGTTTTATTTTTCTATCTTAATCTAAGTCAATCTTCTTTCCTTGATCACGGGGATTCATACTCATCTCACTGTTCACATGTTGTAAAACACAACAAAAGTGAACCTAAAAATAATACATTTTCTTAAATAATGGACTACAAATTACAACATTACTGTCCAAATGTAGTGGGTAGGAGCACAAACTCAACAAGTCAAGTACAATTACTGGCATATGCACTTTGATAGTGACTCCTCAAACAGTCCAAAAACATGCATGGTTAGGCCAATCAGAGGTCCTAAACTGCTCCTAGCTGTGCATGTCAGAGTGAATAGAGTGCATGTGTGTGTCCTGTGATGGACTAGACCCCTGCGACACAGATAAAGTAGAAAGCAGGTAAGATAATGGACTGATGGATGTACCTGTGTGGGCTACAGTACTTAGTTACTCCCACTAGTGACAGTTCCTGAGCCACAGCTTCAGCGGCCGTCACTACATCACCCAGCTGGACTCTGTCACGAGAAAATCTGTGTTCTTTCTGTTTCACAGCATGCGGCACATCAGCAACCTGTCTGTTTATGTCCACCTGAAAAGAAGAAACAGTCTCGGCATTAAGAGAGCTTTAGAGGAAATGGGAACAGCGGTGCCGGTCGGCTGGCAGAAAGTGAGAGCCCTCCTGCACCCTGCAGCACTACAGTCAATGATGATTGATTACCCCCTCACAGTCTCATAAATGCTCTCATTATTTCTCGGACAGTCATTCTCGAGGCGCACGCAGCCCGAGACATGGCTTTTCATGAACACATCATAATCAGACGGGGAAAACAGCAGAGCATTAAGCGTCTATTTGGGGGAATTAAAGAGCGGCCGATGTTTGACATCTGCACGATAACCTGGGCTATTCCCGATGAAACGCCGCGTTATCTCCACTCTAATAAAGCTTATTGATACATACAGCATGTGCGTCAGCGTGTGGTCTGCGGTCTCTCAGACTCAGTAATTAGCTCCCTGGGTCTTCCTGCGGGGTCATAAGGTTGCCGCTGAGGCTGAAGCCACAGGGACGGCAGCACTGTACGCTCCGTCTGCTCGCAGACAGAGGGAGCTTGATGATGGCGGCCTGCTCCTTTTGCACGTGCGCGATGCCGGGATGAGTTTTTAAGCATTCACCTGGCGGCAAGTGGTAATCACGCAGTGGGATCCCATGGCCCCTTCTTAACAGCATAATTAGATGTGCTGCGTTTAAAGAAAGTTAATCAGCAGAGAGGAAACTTCTGCTTCATGCTCTGAGAGGGAGACAGCTGAGCACACACGCACACACACAGCTACACACTACACACACACACACAAAGTTGCGTGACAAGAGCTAGCAAAGTGCTGAAAATGGTGCACTCTTTTCTTCTCGCTCCTTCCTCTGCCGTCTTTGTCCCCCACTCCAGCCTCCCTCTCCCTTTCTTTCATTCACATCCACACTAAAATGTACTGACTCAACACGCAGCTGTTCCCGGTCCTGGCATCGGTGATCGTGACAGTAATTACCTGCCTAGTGGAGGTGGAACTACTGCGCGCAGAGAGCTAGAAAATAGCTGCCCGTATCTGGAAGACTGGTGGTGGAGGACTGGGGAGACGTTACACAGGGGCCCTGTGCTGCAGCACCGCAGCCGAAGCCGTCTGCTTAATTTGGCAGGAGCCAGCACGGTACGCTCGCCGCTTCCCTGACAGGAAGTCCAGTCAGCAGGTGCCGCTGCGGTGACCAATCAGCAGCGGAGACTTCACCTCAACCCGTATCAACCATATGGAGGCAGTTCAATCCTGTATCCTTGAATCCTGGGTCCATAAACACGTGTGTTTAGATCGATTGGAGACTGTAATTCGCCCCTAGATGTGAATGAGAGAGTAAATAGGGTGCGTGCTTGCGTGATGGACTGGAGACCTCTCCAGGGTGCATTCCCTGCCTTTGCCTAATATGCATTAAGACACAAAACAAATAAAATGATGGATGGGATGAAACAGGAATTTAAACAAACTCGAGTCTAATATTTTATGCATGAATACTGACAGAATCAACAAATATCAACACTGGTCGATCGTTACATCCTCAGACATTCACATGCTCATACAGTAAATCCCACCACTATGGCTGGCTGACAATGTGTAATTGCAGTGAGCAGTGCGCCACTAAATACAGCCCCAGTGATGGACAGGGGGTAAGTTTAGTCGCTTTGCTTTGCTATACTGCTGACAGAAGGTGCTACAGCAGTCTCGCACAGTCACAACAGATTCAGTTATTTCAGTACCAGAACGGTGCAAGAATGACCTGATCCCATCACGGTGATCAAAGGTGTTCATCTATCAGTCCGTTCGTGGACCCAACACGGAGATAAGCACACACACAGGGCTCACAGTTAGGAGTTAGGAGGAGTGAGAGAACTTTTGAAAAGAAACCAAAGCGGCTCGCCTGTCAGCTGTGGGAGGCCAGGGAGAAATATTCAGCGCATCTGTACATTTTCTTCGTCGTCATCCTCCGATGGGTTTCGACTCACTGCAAAGCTGCCAGCGGCTTCAAAGACGAGCCTTAAACGTTTGTTAGCGCCTCTCATCTGGGCACTGAGGTGTTTCCATCTACTGCTGAAGAGAAGTTAGTAAAAACTTTACGTGACTTAACATGCAAAAGTGTTAACACCTCTGCATTTGAAGATAGCAAAAGTGGGAGCGCTCATAATGCAGCAGGGCTCATTTTGTGATTGTGATCTTAACTTAGATGTTGCAGATGGTAAAAGTGGGACTTATACATACTGCTGGTAGCAGTGAGATAAGCAAAGCCCTCTCTTTGTGAATAATTTTGTTCATGTGAATCGTAATCGGCAGTAACGAAAGGCATGAAAGATGCCAGATAAATGTAGCGGGTCAACCAGTCCAGTGTGGCCACATGAAATGAAATATGAAGTATCGGAGGATGAAAATACTCAGGTGAAGAGCGATATGCACTTGAACAAATGTTGCTTTCCACTGCTGCACTGAAGCTGTTTAAATGAGCGAGCGTCGGTGTCCTCTCACAGCCGCTGAAGTGGATTCATCCTGAGGGTTTCCTGTTATTAACTGTCTCTGTAACCATTGGGTTACACCCAGGACACCTCCATTTATCTGAATCAACCAAGGTCTGCGCAAAGGAGAGCATCTCTCTCTTCATGAGCACAAAAAAAAGAAGTTAATTCTCCTTTAAAGGCCACTTATTAAATGCAAAGTTTTCTACGAGGCGGGTCAGCCGCATACTAGTTTCCCCCCTTACAGCCATTCATCACAGGCTGTGTCCAGCCTCCAGGTGACGTCAAAGGGGATCACGTAGCAGTGAACTCGATCCTTCCCTTATATTTGCTCCTGGCCTCGCCATCACACCCAATTTGTCCCGTCAGGCTCCAGCGCCTCCGATCTGCCTCGTTTTGCAGTTCGAATCCGATGTTAATTTCCCACCTTGCAGCCTGCAGTCGTCACTTGTCCTGTACGGTATACTGTAGCTACCTATGCTGCAAGCCCCTGGTGGGAGAGCGAGGCCGGCGGCCAGGCAGCCATGCGTTTTACAGACACTCCACACACACACACACACACACACACACACACACACACACACACACACACACACACACACAGCCTGCTCTTACAGCGGTGCTCGACTGGAGCATGTGGGGTGTTACAGTAGCAGTGCCCAGAAAGCAGGGTGTGTGTGGGGTCAGGTGGATGCTGGGGAGGGGGTCAGCCTCTACATGTGGGGGTGGTATTATTATCACAGAGGTCTGTGATGGGGACGATGTCACACAGGCTGAAGTGTGTAAACAAAGGCCACATTTGCCACTTCTCAAACAGGGATGATTACACAAAATGTGCCGTGTGTGTGTCTTCTATCCATGCATGGTCTTACCAGCTCTGCCGTTCAGCAGCACACATATCATCAGGTTTGTCTGTTTCTCTAGTCTGACAGTTTGTTGCTTCTCCTCATGGCAATGACATAAACTTCAATTAAATATCTTTTAGGCTTTGAAGTAGGAGAAACAACACTCTCCGTGGCACTCGGATTGGTCTACAGGAAACCCAGAGGGGCAATTTTTCACTGTCCTCTGATGTTTTACAGAGCAATCGATTCAAGCGGATTGGGCTGTATCAAAGACACGACTCCTCGGCCACAGTTTCTGAGCCAAGCAAATCAGTGCAAAGAAATTGTCTGTCTAAGCAAACAAAAGGGACTAAGATGTGGCTCTTGCCCGGACATGAATTGAAACTGTGCAGAGAGACAGATTAGGAGCAAACACTCGCTTCTGTTTTCTAAGAATCCTCCAAGTGCAACATGTTCTGTTCATTACAGCATGAAAAAAAAGAAGACCACCGAGATGAGAGGCGAGAGTTCAGACAAAAGTTGTCGTCTAGAAATGCCTGTGTGAGCCTCTGCCCAGGGAACAACTGGCTGTAATGCCGCCACCGACCAATTAATTTTGATAAATGCGACTGCTGGTCTCAGACCGGCAGGACGACTTGTCTGCCAAAGAGCAGAGATAATAAAGGTTAACCTCAGGGAAAAAAATGATGTGCGGACAACAAGTAAAAGGAGGGGGAAGAAAAGTTGGAAGCGTGGTAGACCGAGGGGTGGCAGACAGGTGGGAGCCATGGTGGGCGTATGCTTTAACCCTTTGGAGGGTTTGATCACAGCCTGAGAGCTACCAGCACCATGGACAGCACCACGGAGCTGCTGAGGGAGCTCCCCCAGGTCTGTCTGTAGCAGTCTGTGTCTCTGCCTCTGCCTGTCCGTCTGTGTCTGTCTCAGCCTGGATATCTGAGTGTCTGTCTGTCTCACTCTGTGTCTCTGATCCCCAGCTCTGAAAACAATGTCTCTGAGTTACCTCCAAGTTCATCATAACAAAAACAAATGCACGCACAGGGCATTCAATTAAGAGGACAACAACGAACCTAGGAGCCTCTATTCGTGATCGATCAACTCGACGACCCATGTTTTTTTTTGTTTTTTTTTTTACAAAACTCCTAAAACCATCACACAGCTGATGAGCGGATTAGACAATAACACAAAGCAAAACTCACGGGTGCCATCAAAGCGCGTCGCTATAGTGTCCAGAAACGTGTTCTGCGGCGCTAATAATCCTTTCATCACAGGCATTTTCCCCGCCTGATGTCCCAGCCCCCATCAAAGTTAGAGCAGGCAAGGTGCGAGCCGTCCAGACGCTGGCGGAGCTGCCATTGAAGGCGCTCCGGGAGCTGTCCGCTCAGCTGCTGTGTCAGCGGAGACAGAGGAGGAGGAGGAGGAGGAAGAGGAGGAGGAGTCCACAGGTGCGGCGCAGGTAGCGCTCAGAGAGACCAGGGGAGGCAGGGAGAGAGAGAGACAGAGAGAGAGAGAGAAAGAGAGAGAGAGAGAGAGGGGAGCCTCCTGTCCTGACTGTGATGCTCCGCTCCGAGAGACTGAGGGACGCGCTGGGAGGCATCCGTCACCAGCAACTACCGGGTTCAAGTGAGGGAGGGAGGGAGGGATGGAGGCAGGGAGGGGTGCGTGTGCACGGGGTGGGGGGTGGGGGGGTGGTGGGGGAGCACCGGATGACATCACGAGTCAGTCACAAACACAACTTTTGCACATTGGTCAGGCTGAAACAAATCAGCACATATTTACGGATAAAAGCAGAACAAAAGCTGCCAAACAATGCTATGTAATGTAAATAGAGAGATGTACACCATAGCACATTAAACTAAATACTAAATACTATACTATACTATACTATACTATACTATACTATATTATGCTATACTATACTACACTATACTATACTATACTATACTATCTATACAATATTTCACTCACCTGGCGAAGGTGAACAAGGGGAACAAGCTTGTTTCTAGGAAAAATATAATATAATATAATATAATATAATATAATATAATATAATGTAATATAATATAAGTTACTTGTAATAGTATATATAGTATAGCACAATACAACATTGATGGTATTTTGTGCTGTGGCTTTTCTTTCTATCGTGGAACTTAAAAGTTATACCATTATAGTGTATATTGCATTAGGCATAAGTATAATTGCTATTTGGTCACTTAATTTTATATGACTATGCAGTTCAAAACTACTAGTTTTATCACTGCACTGTGGGGCAGAGAGATAGGTGGATGCATGGATGGGTGAATGGATGAATGGATGGATAAGATATAGGTCATGGGATCTGTATGTATTGGTATCTTTATGGATCCAGTTACCTTTTAGCTTGTTTTATGATCCGCACCATATCAAACAAAATCCAGAGACTGAACGTAGAAAAGCATGAAATGAGAAAAATGTTCCCAAATGATCCCATTAAGTATTTACAAATCATGTCTTTTAGCTTCTTTTGTCGTTTTGCTGGATTTCAAACAAAATTGAGAAACTGGATGAAGCAGGAATGGTCCGTACTACTAATAAAAATAAAACAGAATGTGGTGCAGAAAAAAATGCGATATAAAACGTGGATGTAGGAAAACAGTCCATTATCTGGGCTTTATGCAAAATAACCAAAAAATGGACAATTTCCTTGATTTGCACACAGCTGCTGCACAGTGGCTGCACAGCAGAGTGCAGAGTCACTGCTTCCGGAGCTCATTCACACTGTTGTGTTGGCAGCGCTGCTGTCTGACAGTGCGGCTGTCAACCTGTCCACGCTCCTCTCCTCCTGCACGCACACACACACACACACGCACACACGCACACCTGTCAGCAGGAGCTCAGCTGCCCACTGACACACACACACATACACGCTTCCGGGTTTTAGCGCCATCTGATGGTGGGGTGGAGGCAGGCATGACAAGTCTATGGACTGGAGGGAGAAGAACTAAGAGCGTTCAGCATTAGTTGCACTATAGCGCCCTCAAGTGGACAGATGAGCGGACTGTCTGACTTGAATCCATGGGGCAGAGCAGCTCTTTGTGTCCAGTATCATGTTTAAAGACGTCGTTGCAAGAGATGACCAATCTGCGTTGATTTAAAAACAGAAAAAGACTGAGTATTACATCCAAATAAAGTGCACTGCCTTCTGAATTGCAATTGTGTTTAACGTAATTTTAAACTCACATGGAGATTTCTGTCCAAAAATGTATTATAATAATCAAGCAATAAATGGAAGTAAAATAATTTTTTTTTGTCAACACAATTCATCTGTGTTTTGTGATTCTGGTTATCCACCCATCCATTGTCTTACAGTAGGGTCTCCAACTGATCTAGAGGTATGTTTTGGGACATGCACACACAGGGAAAACATGCAAACTCCACATAGAAAGGCCATAAGTCCCAGTGGGAGTCATAGTCAGGACCTTTTCACTCTGAGGCCTCAGAAGTAACCACTCAGCTGCCATGACACCCATGATCCTGATTATATCATGCTGTAATTCTTCTGTGTCAGTTTATTCAGTACACATGACAGTTATTGCCTGAGAATCTGTTCTGTGCTCATAAGTTTTATCTCATAATTTCATCATCAAGTTTTTTTTTTTCCAAAGGTCTGAGCTCGCTGGTTTGCAGTATTGGGAAATCTGACTCAACCTTTTGGTGGAATGATTAATTTACCGCAGTCTCATAACCAACACAATGTTCTCATGTTTAACAAAAGAGAAAACCACCAAACTTTGATGGCCTTGATTTTGTCAGTGCACCATAACATAAGGATTTTACCACTAACTTGTCAGCTCATGTTGTTTATTAGAGGCCCATTTTGACTCATGGCGAGATACGACAGTTGGTTTATGAACAAAGCTTCACTCAAATGGTGGGCGGTGCAATTCTGATGTAACGATGGAAATCATTTTGAAAATGAAGACTTCAAAATCCTGCCTCTGGTGATCATAAAATCCCACTTTGCAAAGCCTGAACTCTTTCCTCTCTCTTCTTGTAAATCCAGAAATGGGACGGCGCCCAAAGATTTTCAATTACAAGCCTCGTGTTGCAAGTGCACGACACCTCTGGCTCCTGACAACAAACCTGGGGTACGTTCGCACACACACAAACACACACACACACACACACACACACGTGCAGGAGGAACACAACAACAGACACAACCAATCTAGGTCAATCCCATTAACAACAGTTCCAGTGAACACTCAAAGTCGAGCAGCGTGCCTCCAACTCCGACCCCATCCCCACCCCCCACCAAAGTGAAGCAGCTGGTCTGGCTGTTATGTCATTTAGACAAAGTGAGGTCATCAGGTGCTCCTGCGGCTGACTGATGTGAATCATGTATCACCTCAGCGGCTTCAAACGAGCACACGGGCCGCATCACACACACACACACACACACACACACACACACACACACACTCATGCAAACGAGCGCAGGACACAGAAACGTGTGAATCATGTCCCTGAGGTGAGGCAGTGTGACACGGAGATATACTTCCATAAAAATGTCAGTTAATAAAATTAAAACAGACAGCCAACGCACAGCGATGCTTCACCTGAGTAATTAAGTGCTTAATGCATCGTTTCAGCCCGATCACTGCTCCAAACACACATTTTGTGTGTGTGTGAGTGCGTGTGTGGGTTTATCTGTCTGCACGTGTGTGTTTTAGAGTTAAGTTTGCAGTGAAGTGACAGTTGAAGTCAAAGTGAGTCACTGTTGCAGCGTTACTTCACAGAAGCTTCATTAAACCTGCATAAATTATCTTCTTTTCACTCACATCTCTCTATTTAATGTTCAGTAGTCATTCAATTAGCTCTCAGTTATTTAACTCTCAGGCTCAAATGGCTGATTTAGAGCAGGAGGGGTCCTGGGAGATCTTACATAAAATGTGAACTCGAACGTATTTTGTTTGAAAAATAGGCTGGTGCAAAAGGTAGTGAAAAAAAGGAGGGATGGAGGGGTGGAGTCTATAACCCCAGCACTGCCAGAAACCTGAAGTAGGCTTCAGAGAAGGAGCAGATATCTAAACAGCACTACTGTGTAACCATCCATCCATTATCTTACACCTTGCAGCAAACCAAAATGCAATACGGCCAGTATCGTAATAACAGCCAATAACACAATGATAAGCCCATAACATAATAACTTGCCAATAATGTAATAAATTCTTAAGCCATGATTGGTTATCACATTATTTGTAGCGTCATATTAATGCAATATCATATAATTGGCAAAAAGTCATTACGCTATTAGCTAAAAAAACATTTTTGTCTTTATTATATTTAAAATGGCCAAAACTATTATGTTATTGGCAGTTGTTACACTGTTGGCCGTTATTACATCCTTGGTTGCTGCATACCTCGAAGGGGTGTGCTGGAGTGAATCTCCAACACACACACATAGGGTGAAGGCAGAAATAGACCCTGGACAGGTCTCCAGTATATCACACACTCTCACCCAGGGGTAATTTAGAGACAGCCTCAATATGCCTGTTTCCTGTGGGAGGAAAACAGAGTACCTGGAGAAAACCCACATAGATACAGTGACTGGGATTTCAACCAGGGAAAGTCGTTGAGTTGAAAGTGCTAACCACAAATCCACCGCTTAGCCGTAATCCGTACAAAATGTAATTAAATAACAACTTAAGTTTGTAAACAAAAGAATTAAGCTTGACCTAGCAAAACTGCAGATTACAACTCAATCTTTTTTCTTTACAACCTCAAAGTGTTTTATTCCATTAACACAGAGCCTGTAAAACTATACTGCACTGTGATCTGACTGTGCTCCAGCTCGGCCCTAAACACAGAGGATCACAAAAGACCAAATGATCTGGGAGAAGAACATGAATATTTCATGGAAAGTGAAAGTTGTAGAGCACTTAATGTTGCTATAACCCTCAACTCATTTGTACTATCCTGTTTAATCAACGTTTTTTATTATTCTACTTATTCTTGGGGGGAACATCACAATCAAGTATGTAGATTATCATAGTGTATCTTAAATTAGTGCCCAGAGAGTCATATCTACAGTGAAAGAAACATTTTTGCTTAATTTTAAGAGATTCGGGGAAATGCAGCACTGAACGCTCTTGTTCAGACATTATAAGAATTACACAAAACTGCCTACAATTGTGTTTTGTAAATTGTAAATAGAAAAAAAGAGACATATGAGTCACAGTTATGAATACTGCAGTGTGCGTTCACTCACACACATCATCGAGTCTTTGTTGTGGACTATGTGCTGCCACTAGGAGTCGCCAGAGGGACTTCCGGTGTTTGGCATGTAGCCTCCGTGTCCACGGCGCACCCTCCAAAATGGAGGAAACGTACAGAATACCCAATCACGAGCATCATTCATACCTGTGAGACTTCGTTTAAAAAAAACTGTAAACATTTGTGCACAATTACCAGCCGTGTGATGGTGTTAGTTCATCCCTGCAGGCCAAGTTGTGGACGGACGCTGTGCCGCTCCGCCTCCACTGCTCTGTCTCTCTTCTTTGGTTTCATTACAAACAGTCCGGTGCGAGCTCTAATCTAATCTGGCCTCATGCCTGTGTGACATACAGTCACGCATTCATGCTTTAAGGCTCCCTCGCTGCGCCGCAAAGGCAGCACTGTGCCGACATTTTAACTTAATGGTTTTTATGATGCCCCCGGGCGCTATCTGAGAAGTGGGCTCGGCTGTATAGAGATACCCCTATAAGTTCATCTTATGCACGTAGTTTGACAAAGCTAATAGCCCATATTGTATGTGCACTTTGTTTATGACCAGATTCACACACACGCACATATACACACACACACCCACACCCACACAGTTGTACTGTAGTTATCCCATTGCACAAGCCCTCCTGATACAAGCAATATCAGCCACATAACATACCAGGCTCATATAACCCACTGCTTCCGCCCTTTGTCTTCATTCCTTTATTCTAGATTCTCGTCCGTGTTTACAACAACGGCTCAGGACACTTACTCACTTCTCCCCACAAGACAAAACCAATCATTTTTCCCAAAGCAGTTGATTTGATCCTGAGCTCACGGTGAAATCTCCAACCCGCCCTCAAACATGGAGCTCTTTTGTGAAAGACTTGCTGATTTGTATCCATGCAGCATGTCAAAACCTCCTTAACCCGAGGCTATGTTTTCCTGAGCCAGTACTTGATACCTGCGCTGTTACATCAACAGGCTGATAGTGTGTTCACACCCCAGATCAGCAGAAACCTGAGAAGAGAGAGCTGCCTGCAAGCTTAGCTCTGGCACAATGTCAGCAATGAGGTTATTGTACGGATCATAATGTAACGGGTAGCTGCAATAAAGGGAGGTTTCTGGGTTAAAGTGTAAAGATTTAAGATTGAGATTAGATGAGGACAGCAGAAGAAAGAGCATACGAGAGGCCGATCCTCAATGTCTCATAGAGCAAAAAAGAATTCACCACACGTAGCTCATCATATTTGAGCATACGAAAATTGTTTTCTTTACCACTCTTTTAATTTTTTCTGAAATAATTGGTTTTTTTTCATCTCTTTGACGTCAGTTTAGGGGAGAACTTAATATGTTAGTTTAAATAAAATGCACCACAGTAAAAAGTTCAGTTGAGTTCATTTTCTCTATGTTAAAAAATTAAGTAAGACGTTGAATAAGAGAGACATTCAGGTACCAGGTAAGATTGCTTTGAGTACAGTGCATGAGAGTAAGTGATCTTAATTGCTTTCCATTACCGCAGTGGGAGATGTGCATTCAGAGGTGTCAGATCATTTGTATTAAGCTGAGCTATGATTATTCCCAGGCTGCACAAACACTTCTATGCACCAAGATGCACCTCTATGCATGTTTTGTCCAACATCAGGTAGCGTCTTGCATGAACCTGAAAACATGTTTGAAAACACGCGTGTGCTTGGGCAGGAGAAACAGGGACGTGTCAGCCATGCATTTTCCTCCCTTTTAACGTGCCAACGTGATGCCTCCACCCATCTAACAGCAGCAGGCTCACTAACCATATCATGAGTTTATAATAACCACATCACATCCATGGCGAATGAGGTGGAATGAAAATCTAACCTAATTTGGAGAGATACACGACTGTGTGAGTAGTAGGGTGTCCCCTGAGATGAGGCTGCGATTGAGGCAGCCGTGTGCTGCACTGGTATCATGCTCTGTGAGCGTGTAATGGTCTTAATTATCATTTAGCATGGCAGCCTCATTGACGACGTATCGAGCCAATGATAAAATAGTGGAGCAGAGGGTGACAGAGAGACGGAAATGTGAGCGTATACACTTAAAGGCACAAACATGGACAAAATAGTAAATATCTCTGTAATGCACACACACACACACACACACAACAGGGAACTTATACGGGAGCGTGCCCAGAGGTGCAATTAGAATGATACACATGCACACACACGCACGTTTCCACCCAGCTGAGTGACATCTCTCTCTCTGAATTAGTCACGATGAATGATGTGTAACCAGCCATGACTCGTTCTGGCTGGGGAGATAGCTAATTCACTTTGTTTAATTAGTCAAAAGTAGTAGAGCATGCTCTCACTCCCCAAACATACGCTCTCATTGCACAACATCCAACCTGTCTACGTGCCCACTCCTCTCTCCTCTTCTCTCCTCTCCTCCTCTCCTCTCCTCTCCTCCTCTCCTCTCCTCTCCTCTCCTCAGAGAAGGACAGACCTGTGAGCACACCGGTGCAACGTTTCACAGGGCAAGGCTCTGAATGTAATCTGCCACAAATGAGGGATCTCTGACCGTCTCTCTTTCTTTCTCTAGCAGACACACAAGGCACACACACACACTCACACACACACACACACACACACACACACACACACACACACACACACACACACACACACACACAAAGCTGCCTGTTTTGTGATACCTTCTCAGAGGTTTCAGCCACCACATAGGATTAGAGCTCCTGGGGGTGAGGTGCTTCACGGCTGCAGCAGCAGCAGAAGTACATGGGGGGAAAACTTGGCTGCAACTTCAGGATCCTGCGAACAGGACAGAGGACGAGCTGTTTTCTATGCTAATTGATTCCGCCGCATCAGAACTTTGAGGTACAGTGATGGAAATGTTTCCTTTCATGTCTTTTTATTTTTTTATTTTTTTGAGCTTTGGGTGCCTTTGTTCGGCTCTACTTTGAGATATTTTACACTGTGATTTGTTGAGCAGTTTAAATGATTAGAGTCAAATGATCATTTTGATAATTATTTATAGCTTCATCCTGCTGCGCGTACAGAGCTTGTCCGTGAAGAACTACCCTGCTGTGTAACTCTAGCATGGTCTAGTATATGTACCCAAGAATATGGTGTACTGTACTACACCACGAGTACTTTAAAGCTACACACTGACTATATATCGCTTACTACTGTAGTATAGTATGTTTTGATATAATGGATATATATCTATCTGTCTATCCAGCCTTCTATCTAGCTCTTTATCTCTCTCTCTCTCCTATCTCTCTTTCCTATCTCTCTCTCTCTTATCTATCTCTCTCTTTTCTATCTGTCTATCTATCTATCTATCTATCTATCTATCTATCTATCTATCTATCTATCTATCTATCTATCTATCTATCTATCTATCTATCTATCTATCTATCTATCTATCTATCTATCTATCTATCTATCTATCTATCTATCTATCTATCTATCTATCTATCTATCTATCTATCTATCTATCTATCTATCTATCTATCTCTGTCCCACGGTGCAGTGATAAAACAAGTACATTTGCATTTTATAGTCATGCATAAAAAGGTGAACAAATGAGCAATTGAGTTGCTGCCTAATTTATGATGTAGTATATATCTAGTATGTCTGGTATATATGATATACTCATAGTATAACTTAAATGTTAAGAAAAGCATATTATAAGTGTACAGCACAAAATACTAGAATACTATTCTATACTATACTTCTTGTATATGTATAGTATTCCAGGTAACTTGTAGTATAGTAGGGATATAGTCATATAGATCGTATAGTATAATATAGGACAAGAAAATATAACATGATAGGACAGAATTGTAAAGAATTTTGGGTATATCATAGTGTAGTTTAATTATTTCTAATGCATTATGGTATAAGATAGTATAATGATCATACCTGTCATAGCTAGATATAGATAGACAGACAGACAGACAGATAGATAGATAGATAGATAGATAGATAGATAGATAGATAGATAGATAGATAGATAGATAGATAGATAGATCGATAGATAGATAGATAGATAGATAGATAGATAGATAGATAGATAGATAGATAGATAGATAGATAGATAGATAGATAGATAGATAGATAGATAGATAGATAGATAGATAGATAGATAGATAGATAGATAGATAGATAGATAGATAGAAAGATAGAAGGAGAGGGGGATATATACCATCAAGATGAGCAGTAGATAACCTTGTGTAATAAAACATCAACATTTAAAAGTTAATATCAGTCAGCCAGTCGCACCTCGTCCTGCTCCACTTTGTTACCATGGAGAGCTCCAATACCCTAAAGACAATAATAAGTGCGTGCACAGCATGCGGCAGAAAATAATAAATAGATTTATGCGCAATTGTCACATTTAATACATTTACGGAGCGCGCTAGTGAATTCATTATTACACCATATGCTAATGCAGCTGGGTCCGCGTATTTATGAGTCTGTGTGTGGGGGAGTGCGCCCCTTTCTCTCTCTCTCTCCCTCCCTCTCCCTCTCTCTCCCTCTCCCTCTCTCTCTCTCTCCCTCGCACTCAGTGTGCGCACAGGGCTTTGAAGTGTAACAGACTGCTGTCCCGGAGTCAGAGCTGTAGCATAATATATGACGGGCAGCTCCGCATTGTTCTTTCCGCTGAGCCTGGTGCACAGTAGCAGCAGACCTCCGGGTGGGAGGTCGCTCTCAACTTGCGCTGAGGCCAATTTCTAAGGGCGGAGATCAGGGACGCACCGAGGAGCGATGGGGCCAAGCAGGGGATGATGTCGACGCTTCACACACACGGATACACACACGCACACACACTGGCACAGGCACAGGCACACACACGGTTGATGTGAGGTAAGCGGACACGTGTCGAACGCCGAGAGGAGCGATCGTGGTCCTCAGCTGGAGAGAGATCACATATGGATCCGGAGCGGTGAGAGCACTGAGGTGTGATGGCAGCTCGGACATGCAGAAACAGGTTGGTTTCTCTCCGGTCAAACTTCTGCCGAACCAGACGTGGACGGGACGATCGGAGCGCGTTTAGGAGCTGAGGATGAAGTGAGGCAGTGTGTGGCTGCAGCCGCTGCGCACCCGGAGAAAAACAGCAGGCTTTTTACTATGGGAAACTGCGCCGCAGCCTTCACCGGACTTTTACTGGATTTAGAGGGTTATCGCAGCATCTGGGTGAAGGTCATCATCCCCCAATACTGATCCGGATATCCTTCTCATCTGAACGTGTGTGTATGCGTGTGCGTGCGTGTACGTCAATACTGCGCTTCCTATATATATTGTTACACAGCTTTCTCTCACACTCACCAGAGATCACTATCTGATCTGTCTGTAATTAGCAGGGCTGTGCAATAGTCAGACCTGAATTGGGAAATATCCTTGAATTTCAGTTCAATTCACTTTGAATTTGAGTTGGATTTGATTTGAGGTACTGTAGTAAACCGGATGCAAGAATTGAACGGAATGTTATAGGAATAAAATCCAGATATGAAGTGTTTGACTACAAACTATATTTCAAAAGAATTGGTTTGCTTTTTCTAAACAATGTTGGTTTGAACAGTTTATCTCAACTTTAATGGTGCTGGAAGAACCCTTCTTTTATAATCCGAGTGGACAGTGTTTGCTTGAAAGCTTCTTTGCTGCGACATGTCATGGTCAGAGCTGGACTTGTTTCCAGTTTCCAGTTTTGGAAAGAATCTCGAATGGTTTTTAGCGTCTATGAACACATACTGCATGACATTACCCAGACTCGTTTGCGATTTGATTGAATTATCCCACATGTAAGTACAATTCGGGGTCTTTCTCACAATTTAATTATGGGATTATTTATATTTCAAAGGAAAATATGAGATAGATTTAATACAGTCTTTGTGTTGCATGACTGAGTGGAATTTCATTGGATTGCACTGAATTTAATTTAGTGGTAGGCTTTGTACCTTGGCGGTGTTCTGCTGGAACCTGTTCCAACAGTGAATACAAGCTGGACAGGTTGCTGTTTAGGGTCTCGAGCTGACCTTAATGCATTTATTTGGACCTTGGGGTAAAACGACTAGCTGGAAAAAAACCCCACAAAGAAACAGAGAGAACATGCAAAGATCCTCGGTGTAACTGAGATTCACACCGGGGGACCTTATTTGCTGTGAGGCAACAGAGCAACTCTGTCCCTCTTCATATCTTTCCAATCCAAATACCGAGTCAAACCTCATGGGCGGAGCTAATTCAATTCAATCTCCAACTCATGAATTGAATGGGTAACCAATTCAAAAATTCTGACACAGCCCTGGTTGTTAGAGACACCAGTGATCTTGGTGTTTTTTACCTTTGGGCCGTCTTTGATTTTGCGCTGTCTCTGTATTAGTGCAAGATCACAGATGGACGCCCTGTGTAATGGAGCCAAGAAACCTGAGGGCAATGATCCCCTTGTAGATGCCCGGCCCCCTCCTGCCAAGCTGGCTCGGCTGGAGCAAAACGGAGCGGGACCCTCGGCCCAGGAGAGGAGCAGGCAGGGGAGCCCCGTGGCCAAAAACACCTGCCTGGCCCAGAAACCCGCCATCGCCGCACGGCCCCAGAGCAAGAGTCTGCACAGCAGAGGTAGGCGGCTCCAAGAGCAGACCCTGTTTGTTTTTTTTTTTGTTGAGCTACACTTGCTTAAAACACTGCTTCTTAAGTAAGATTTTCTGTCTGTACTTGCATTGTACTCTGCATGTAATTTATACATAATTTGCGTTGTTCACCTCAGGGAGCCTGCTGCCGGTGTTCTGCGTGGTGGAGCATAAAGAAAGTCCCCTGGAGAGAGAGAGGAGAGAGGAACATGCCGAGTTTGTGCTGGTCAAGAGAGATCTGCTGTTCAACCAGCTGATAGAGATGGCCCTGCTGACTCTGGGCTACTCGCACAGCTCTGCTGCGCAGGCCAAAGGTGATTAATGCAATTTTATGCCACAAGGAAAAGACTAAAAAAAAAAGGCTCAGACTTATGTATCAGTTTTTACTTTTGCGTGTCTGTGTGTGTTCAGGTCTGATCCAGGTGGGCAAGTGGAACCCGGTGCCCCTGTCCTGTGTGACGGACGCCCCTGATGCCACAGTGGCCGACATGCTGCAGGACGTTCACCACGTCATCACCCTTAAAATACAGCTGCACAGGTAGGACACGGGTGTCACGTCTTATGAATACGTCAGCCTACAGTTACAGTCAGGTCCTATTTGCCTCTTTGCTTCAGTGCATGCTGGAGAAGACTCACCCTACCCACCATCCTGTGTTTGTATTAATAAAATAAAACCACCAAAGGGCGTGGACAGAAGCAGGCTCGCACAAAGAGTGCACTGCTGTGCGGTCTCCAGGAGGGATGGATAAAGTTCTTATTCTATTTTAATGCCATAAGATTAATTTTAATGAGTGGTTTTTTTATTTGCTTGTTGCAATGAATATTAATGAGCATTTTAATAGTAGATGACATTAAAAGTTATTTCCTGTAACATTTTTGAAATGATAAATGTCCCTCCTATTTTTTTGACAGTCGTTTTTTTTCCGTAATAACGTCTCTGTAGATTCGCCATGAAATGTAGGACAGGGAAGCGCTTCTGTTTATTATTACAAGACGCTCTGGGCCTTTTGTCACAGCAGGTGTTGTGACTTGTCTGAGAAAAGCACTCGGGGTCGCTAATAACATTAAGAAGGGTACACAATGAAAGCAGCCAAAATAAAGTTCAAATTCATTTTATCATGAACACAGGTGGCAAAAGTTGTTCTGTGGGTGTATGTTCAGTAGTTCAATTCAGTAGTTTTTTAGTGCTTTAGCTGCTACTCACAACTGTGTCATTCAAGTACACCGTTAAAGGAATATTCCACTGATTTTAGACATTTTTAGCGATTGCACAAGACGTAAATGCACCGCAACATGAAATGGCAACATGTGAAGCCTCATTAAGTCAAATAACACTTAGCTTCATCCATCATCACCTCCAACGAAACTGTGACCGAGTCAAGGCTACGCTCCCTCCCATTGCGTCCATCTGGTCGAACCATTCCCGGCTATTACAGTTTGACCCACTTCAGCTATTGTGCTCCTTAATGATTCTCTAATTGTTGGTGCACAGGAGCCATGGTTACTTACGGGAAAACAAATCGGCGTGTTGGCAGTATTTAGAAATGGCAGGTCTGTTTGTGTCAGAGGTTGCACTCGTCACTCTCACTGACCAATCAGTGGCCAGGGAGCCTGTGGACATCACACCGGATCAGATCATGTGGGTGCCTAGCATCAGGCACTATCCCTTGTGGAAAATCAAAATGACCGTATCGCACTGCAGTGAAATCTTTAGTGGAAAGGGGCCTCCTCACAATGACATGGTTGACAGAGCCCAAAATGGCCCTTGTGTGTTGCTGGGTGCATGTCCCATTAGAGGCAAACTGTGGCTCTGAGGGGAGTGTGGTCGTCTATGGATCGGAAGGTCAGCGTTTTTATCCTTGGACAAGACACGGAACCCCCAAATGAACTCCTGATGTCGTGGAAATGTGAATGAATAGTTGAAAATGATTGAAAGGATGCAGCACAGATGGGAGCATTAATAATGACAACAGGGTTGAAAGAAAGATGCTGCTTAGTTTTATTTTGGGTTTTTGAAGGATTTGGTACTTTGGAGCACAAAACATGCAGAGTGCAAGGCCAGCTCTATAGAAGCGCAGTATTGAGTCCCCGAGCTCTCCAATTAAAGTGTTCATGTTTTTTCTCTTTGCTCCAGCTGTCCCAAACTGGAGGACTTGCCAGCTGAACAGTGGACTCACTCAACAGTGAGGAACGCTCTGAAGGAGCTGCTCAAGGACATGAACCAGAGCACCCTGGCCAAGGAGTGCCCTCTGTCCCAGGTACACACACACGCACATGCACTCAGACCCATTACCTATTATTTGATTCATTTTTTAGTCCAACCCGTGCTACCAATAACCAACAATAAGCTTGCTACCTTCACAAATGAGACTGCACCGACAGAAGCACAAACATGTCGAGGAGAAGGGACTCAGGGCTGAGGTTCAATCCGTGCCTCTAATGTATTCGTCCTTCCTCGTCCTGCAAAAAATGTGTGTGCGTTTGTGCCCACTGTGACACATGCGGCAGAAAAAGAGTGTGGTCCAATAGTCAGACAGGAAGTGGAGATGCAGAGGTAGATAAGGTGCAGGCAGGGGAAGGGGGTGGGTGGGAGGCAGAGCACGTGAGTGAGACAGATAAAGAGAGATGGCTATCTCTTAAAAAGCCCTGCTGCCTGGGCCGCCGCCTATCAGCATTCTCTCCACCGCCAACCTGCCTGTCTGTCACCCCGTCCGCCTGTCCATCTCACCCCCAGTCTGCCTGTCAGTCCTCACCCCGTCTCCCCACCTCTCTCACTCTGTGGTCCTTCTGCTGCACTCTCGACTGATTCAGCACTAACAATTCCAGTCTGGGTTTTTAAGATCTTCCTCACTTCTGGTGTGTTTAATTAAGCAAATACAGACACAACTGCAGAAATAATTTTACATTAATGATGCAGTATGAATATTTATGAATATTCATAATTATCAACTTAGTCTATCTGTTATTTTGCCGGAGGGTGCGAAGGACATCTACAGTTTGATAAAGAGAAATTGCTCACTATCTCTCCCTTCGTCTGATTCCTTCCTTCCCTGCAGATCTGATACAAGCCAATCTTCCCTCCCCCATCTTTATCCTCCCGCTCTCCCTCCCTCTCTCTCTCTCTCTCTCTTGCTCTCGCTCTTCCCTATCACTCCCTTTACCCCCCTCTTGTTTGCGGGAAGCAGATTAAAATAAATATGAGAAGATGAAAGGTGTAATCAGATGTAAAGATTGCAAAGGAGGATGGTCTTTTGGGAGAAAATGTGCGTGTGTGTTTTTTTTTGTGCATGCGTGTGTTCATACAGTATGTGTGCATGTCTGAGAGTGAGTAAGACAGACAGATAGAGCGGTGCAGTCTCTGATGACCTCAAGTGCTTTTTTTTTAATTACACAAGCACATATATGGCGTAAACATGCATGCATGCACACACATGCAGTGCATGAACACACGGGGAGCTCACACTGACACACTCATCCGTCTTTATTATCCTATTTACCTGGGGGTCTTTTTAATAACACAGATCTGAGTTCATTAATATCAGATGTGTGAACAGCTGAGACACCCAGGACGCCCATAGCGGGAGCTCGGAAAATGTAATGAATTTCTATTGTCTTTTCCCCTCTGTTTCAGAGTATGATATCATCTATTGTAAATAGCACTTACTATGCAAATGTATCTGCTGCCAAGTGTCACGAGTTTGGTCGATGGTACAAGCACTTCAAGAAGACCAAATGCTTCAAGGGTGAGGGATTTCAATCAAGCCTGCACACATTAAGTGCCCCCCGATAAGTCAGAACATGCCCCAGATCCCGTGGATGTAATTCTAACCAGCATGCAGTACAACTCCTTACATCGTTTTAGCAATTAGTGTGTGGCATTTTGTACATGTTTCACGTGTAACCTCGCTAAAAGCACTCAGAGTGCGCCTTGAAAAAGATGAAATGTTGCCACCAGAATTTATTCACAAATAAATAATTGTGAACTGCTCGTCCATCGAATTTCTCACTGCATGTACACCTTCTGAGATGAAAGAAGTGTCTTTCAGGGACACATTAAAAAAAAAAAGAGGAACTGTATCACACTGGTTTAAACAGACATCTGGTTCGCATAAACTTATGGCATGTTTCCAATTCGAATTACAATAAGCCTTCAGCATGTGAGCAGCTCTATTAGTAGTGGTGCTAATATTAGTAATAGCTCATTAATTGTCCTCTTCTCTTTGCTTTTCCTGCGTCAGAGGTCGACAGCTTCTCCGACCAGTCCACACATATCACCCTCACCCAGCAGCCAATCACGAGTAGCCCGGCCGATCAGAGCCCACCGCTTCTTTTCCCGCGCGGGGACGTAGCCAACATCTGCGGACGCCCCCCGCTGGGCCGCCGGCCCCACGCGTTGGTAACCCAGCCGCTCAGTTCCCAAATGGTCAACCAGCAGCTGGTGATGGCCCAGTTCCTCAACCAGCAGTACGCTGTGAGCCGCATGCTGGCCGGCCAGGGCCTCTCTCCATCCCCGCAGCAGTATCTCAACCACCCGCCGGTAGGCAGGGCCGCTTCCAAGGTCTTCTCCAAACCCCCCGATGCCCAAGCCCCCCAGCAGCAGCAGCAGCAGCAGCAGCAGCAGCAACCTCAACCTCAGCCTCAGCCTCAGTCTCAGCAGCAGCAGCCTCAGCAGCCTCAGCAGGCAGTGTTGTGTGGGGGCCTCGGGGTGGGCCCCGGGGCTGGACCACAGAACCAGACCTCTGCTGGATCCTCCGTGGGAGCCTCGGACGTGCCGAGCAACATCTACCACTGCGTGAGAGAGGAACTGAAGAGAGCAGGCATCTCGCAGGCCATCTTCGCAAGGGTGGCTTTTAATAGAACCCAGGTATGGAACAAACACACATACACACACACACACACACACACACACACACATACACAGAGAATGTTTGAATGACAGGATGTGTGATTATCTTTTGGAAGTGGTTTCTGTGGTCGAAGGTAAGTGTGTTTTCTAAATGTGTGTGTTCAATGGTTGGCACGTTGGCATGGCCTTTGCCGCAGTGTCCCCCCCTCCCCCCATGCATTTGTGTTTGTGTGTGTGTGTGTGTGTGTGTGTGTGTGTGTGTGTCTGTGCGTGTGCTTTGTGCCAGCTCTCTGCAGCACAAAGATGGTGCCAGCATCGAAGCAGCTGCTGGGCCAACTAATCACAACCCCTTGGAGAAATGCAGTCTCCCCCTCCACCTCTTCCTCTATCTTACTGTCCCTCCATCTTGCCACCTTTCACTCCGGCTGCCCTCCTATTCATTTTATCTCCACCTCTGCTTGCCAATCTATCTATATTTCAATCTTTTTTTTTCTCCCCCTTCTTCCCTTTTATTGGTCTCCCCCATTTCATATCACTATCTCTCCCTGCCATCGCCGCTAACACTAAAACGCCACATTATCTGTGTCCATCATCTTACATTCACCACCACTCCCACAGAAATGGGGCTCGGAGGACGGGCTAAGCCCATTGTTATTATTATTATTATTATTACCATCATTATCATTTTCATCACAATAAGCAGAGCTAGTTATTATCCACCCCCGTGTTTCCACATTGCCAAGTCCAAGGTGCTCCAGTGCCAGCCTTACCAGTTGGCACGTTGCCAACATGCCATATAGACATGAGGGAGGCATTTGTCATTTGGAAATTCACATAAAGCCTCCATCTATTTGGAAGGAGGGGCTGCGCTGGGTGGATCCAAAGATGATCCATGATTTGAATAAGAAGGCAGTTTCCCTTCTTTCCATTTCCTTGTCAGTGTGAAATCTGATTTCTTTTCAGGAAGGAAGCCCTACAATCTGCATGTGATGTTTGAAGGCTTTGCTGCATACTGAGATACTCCCAGAATAATACTAGATCTACAGGCGCTCAGCTCCGACTGAGAACTGGCTCCCAATCACCCAGAGCTGAGAAACACTAAACCGCAGGGACTTGAACGAGGCCCAGCAAAGGATCAGGAGCTTTTCGAAAATTCCTCCAGGAATATTAGAAACTTTTAACAGGATCTTTTACCTTAATCACTGTGATATCTTTATGTTTAAAACCTGTCATGACATCCCCTCTGTGTCTGCCGTTTAAGATGTCAGTGTTTGGAAGATGGTGTTTTTGAGCCGTTCTAGACGCCTCGACACTGAGCGGTAACGAACAGAGAGAGAAAATCAGGGTCATCAGAGCGACTGGCTTCAGTTTGACCCCCTCTGTAGGGGGGTGCCAATCTCTGCTTTATATTAACCCGGCAGATGTAAGAGAGGTATTCAAATTTTCATCTGAGTAAACAAGCATAAAATGTCAAAATATTCCCTCAAGATATTTGAACTGAATGCATCGATGATTAAAGGCTTTTTCGCATTGCTTTTTTTGTGCTTATAATGATCAGTGGATATGGTGTGGGTGTGTATATATATATATATATATATATATGTGTGTATGTGTGTTCATCTTTGTGTGCTTATCTCTACCAGGGGCTGCTGTCAGAGATTCTGCGGAAGGAAGAGGATCCTGCACACGCCTCCCAGTCTCTGCTGGTCAACCTTCGGGCCATGTACAGCTTCTTGCAGCTGCCCGAGGCAGAGAGGGAGCGTATTTACCAGGAGGAGAAAGACAGGAGCCTGATTGGATTCACCCCCAGCTGCAATAACACGCCACCCAGACCCACACAGGTCAGCCAGCAGACAAACGGAAATGATAAACCGGGGTCTCCGAGCTGAGGTGAAACATGTTTTCTCCTGATTAAAGAGCACAAATTGCGACTCAAAGTGGCTCGTTACACAATGAGAATTTAAATCGTAGCAGAGCTAAAGTGATGCAGCTTTTAAATATGCATTGCGATGCATTAAAGTCTTTTTTATATATATATTTATATATATATACTGTGTGAATGGACAGAGAATGCTGATTGAGGAAGGTTCATTTAGCAAAGACGTTTAAAATGTCAAGGACATAATTGACAACAAAATATAAATCATCATAGTTGGGGGTTGCTGCGAAGTCGTTGACCTTTTCTCTAATAGCAGCGTTTGTTCGTTGTCAAGACAACTAAGTAGCAAAACCAAAGATGTTTGGCACAGATGTGTTTGTTCCTCTAGGGGTGGTTGTCACATGTTTGCACCCCTGAGCTGTGATCTCATAATCAGATCTGTTTTTTGTTTTGTTTTACATGTAGGAGCAATGACAACCTGCCTTTTGTGTTAGGGTTAGGGTTGTGATTGTGCACTTACACGATAAAGTAAGAAAATGGACATGACAAACATTCAGCACGGCACCTGCTCACACTGTCACAACTGTCAAAACAGCTTGCATTTTAACAGCTTTAATGGCTATTTTTGTTGTAGAAAATTAAAAGTGACACTTAAGATTCTCTTGAAAACAAATTGATTTCCTTTTATTTTTCATTCCTCTGCGGCACAGCAAAGACAACGCGAGCTATTTAACACCCCATATCACTAATGAGCTTTCTAGATCATGGCGTAATCTCTGCTGCTCTCTTCCCACCATTTTCTCCCAGTTTGGTGTGGCTCTGTGCAGTCTAGTCCCTCTACTGCCCCATAGAGAGCAGGCTGTCACGTTTCTCCCAATACACATAAACTTGCCAGCTGCTTCTCCTGCTAGGGAGAGGTTTCACTCAGAGCAGGTATCCTGGGGAGCTATCATCCTATACCTCCCCCTCAGATTATAACGCTTTTCATATAGACACTTCTGAGGCCTGCTCCTTCACCAGTCTCCCCATTTCTGAATGCTACCTCTGTTTGCCGCAGTGTGAGGCCAGACAGAAATCGTTTTTGGATTCATTTCACACGCCCATATTGCCCATTACAAAGAAACTCTTTTTTGTTTTTTTTTTCATTTTAAAACCCCAATTCTCTCGTCATCGCGTCTGTCTGCTCTCAGGCGAGACTGTCCCCGGTTGCAGGAGACAGAGGGTTGAGGACGGACAGCTGCGTCCTCAATGTGAGTGCTTCTATCTACGAGGAGATTCAGCACGAGATGAAGAGAGCCAAAGTGTCGCAGGCTCTGTTTGCAAAGGTGGCCGCCTCCAAGAGTCAGGTATTCCCTCGTTCCGATGGACGTTTCTGATCATAAACACATGTACGTTTCAACCCTATTGTTTCAGTCGGAACAATTTCTCAAAACTGTGATGAAAGCTGCTCCTCGGTTAAAGCAGGGGTGGCTAGTGTGTCTGCGGAGGGAAGCCCGGATAATCAAACAGCAGCTGTACTCTGCAGAGGACTATCATCAGTGCATCAGACTGCTATTGTGTCCTAAATTATCACTTTAATAGTCACCATACAAAAGCACGTGCGCACATGCACTCGCTTGTGCACACAGATGAATTCGGCGAGCGCACGCAGGCAAACAAATGCACTAATACACGCATACACGCACACAGGCATGATTTGAGTGTTTATTGTTCTCATTTTTATGGCGGCCCCATAAGCTTGTTATTGCCTTTTGTTTTGAGGATAATTTCCCTTCATGGAATGGGGGGATTTTAGCTGTCTCATTTTCCTTTCCTCCCGTGCATGTCTCCAATTCGCACTTTCCTTTCTTTCTTTCTTTCTTTCTTTCGCTCTTTCTTTCTCGCTCCTCTCCACTCATCATGAAAATGTCTGGAGGTCATTCAGCGGTCATGCCAGTACAGACAGGTGGTCCAAAACCCCCGAGGTTCTTTTTCTATCTTTTTTTGGCCTCCCTTTTTGATTTTACTTTCTCCATGCTCTCTACCTCTCTGTCTTACACACATTCTCTCCCTATCGCACTCTCTCTTACACACACACACGCACGCACACGCACACGCACACACACACACACACACACACAGTCTCTCTCTCTCTGTATTACCCGGCTGTTTGGCAGGCAGAACCATGCTGGATCTCTCTGTTCTATCAGCACCGTGCATCTGGATGGCATTGTGCGCTAGACTTGGGGTACAGCCAGGTGTATGTGCCTGTACGTGTGTGTGTGTGAGTGTGTGTGTGTGTGTGTGTGTGTGCGCGCGCGTCAGCCTGCCTGCAAACGCAATCATGCTCCAGTTCATGAATCTGAAACTAGCTTGGCGTTACCCTCCTCAATCTGCCACTCACAAGTTTCTTCCCTTGTGATGCCGAAGGAGATTCAAGCTAATTTGAAAATCTCTCCATCATCTTTTGGCTTTGACAATAGAAAACCGCCTCAAAAACTGCTACTTTAGTTCTTATGATTAGGTGCTGAAAGCAGACAGCTAATAGAGAAGATGCTTTACCACATGATCCCTTTTGGACAAATATGAAAAGTAAACAATTTTGAATTTATGGCTTCCAGACATATTGTTTGTATGTTATTACGGACTAATTAGTCCTGAAATTAATTGAGTGGTTAAATCAGAATGACATGAATCAGAACTCACCAAACAAATTTACATAGCGTTGCCACGGCAACATGATGTTTCCCCACCTTGTTTGCCATACACTTGAGATTCACACTATAGAACTGTAATTATTTGATTGAGCTCTAATAATGAATATGCTCAGAAAAGCTTCACAGGGAGAGTGCAGATCTGCCTGAAAGCTGGTGGTCTGCAATGTCTGCACGTTTTCAAAATAATTTGTCAAACAAATGTGATTTTAGTCCATTTCCTGTTTACACGCTCCTAGATCTTAGGTGATCAATGTCTACTTTGGAAAAAATGGTTTACAGGAATAAGGCAAAAACACATAAATGTGCTTTTCTAATGGTGTTGTGCACACAGACAGTCTGACAATGTTTACAGACAAAAAGACTTAAAAAGCCTCTTTTTGAAGTTTAGCAGATTGGTATCATTAATATTGATAACATTAATACTCTGAGGTATATGCAGATGAGCCTGTTGATGTAGAACTAGTCACTATTTAATGAACCAATTAACAGAATTATTGACTTAATTAGCATGGCTAATGGATATGTTTATTATATGGTGGCAATTATAACAGGATATTGGGTGGCTCGACTGCCTTTTGTTGCACCATTACAGTTGATCATACAGGAATATTTTTCTTGCCCAGTAGAGTTGTCACATGAGGTCAGATAGATTTGCACCCCCGGCGCCTGCTGCACGTCAGAGCCATATCCAAGGGCACTGCAGGAGGATGAATGTGTGCTGACATAGTGTCTTGACCTCTGGGCGAAGGAGAGGTCATTTTGTGGCCATAAAGCAGCTTTGTGTGCTGAGTATAAGACAGCAGAATTTGCAGCATTAGACATTAAACATATACACTGAGTATGTTAAGCATGGGGACTGCTGGTCAGATCTGTGGAGTTTGCATGTTCTCCCTATGTCCACGTGGGTTTTCTCCAGGTGCTCTGGTTTCGTCCCACAGCTCAAAAAAACGTGGATGTTTTGGCCAAGTGGAAAATCTAAAACTGCCCCTGGGTGTGTGGGTGTGAGAGAACGTAATGGATGGATGGTGGTGGTGGGAGGGGGTAGGGTGGACTCAGAGTAATGATTTAATGATCCTTCTGCAGGGGTGGCTGTGCGAGCTGCTGCGGTGGAAGGAGGAGCCCAGCCCAGAGAACCGGACGCTGTGGGAGAACCTGTGCATGATCCGCAGGTTCCTCAGCCTGTCCCAGGCCGAACGGGACGCCATCTACGAGCAGGAGAGCAGCAGCGCCTCGGCCCAGCAGCACTGCACCGACAGGCTGACGCTGCTCGGCAGTGACAACACGCTGGTGAGGCGCCACAGAGCAAGATAAACACAATGTCTTAACTACACACGCTGGCAAATATTGCTCGAGGAAATATCCGCCGAGGTTTTTTTCTTTTTTCTTTCAATGATGCATAGCTGGTTTTAGAAACGGCAGAGGCAAAGGTTTGCAGAGGGGGTGAAGATTTCTTTTTCTTACAAGGTACTTAAAAATCAATTTCAGAGGGAATATGTAAAATTGTACCAATAAATAATCTAATTTTTTTTTTCTTTCCGGAAAACTGAAAGAAATTACATCACACTGAATGCCAGCAGAAATCAGGGTGTGTATGTGGCGGGTAATGAGAGAGCAGAACAGTAATGACGGTTAAATGCCAAACATGTCAGAAAAAAAAGATGATTACCACGTTAAGCAATGATCCGTGAGGCTGATTAGTTATTTTTCCTTTCACTTTGGTAGCTCGGGGATGGATTGATGGCTTGATTACAGCACAGACCCACGGTTAGCATGTCAAAAAATAGTTGTATATCCCTCTGTTTGTGTTGCATTCACAGCATGACAGACTTGTGGGCTTGTCAGACGCATGTTGAAATGTGGTAAAGAACCCTGGCTTTTGTCTTGAACAGGCATGGCCCCTCATGATTGGCAGCTGTATTGTTTACTTATACATATATCTTGCTTCTTATGTCCCTGCAGCAACTCAGAATGCAATAATGGCCAATAACGTAATAATTTTTGGCCATTTAAAATATAATAAAGCCCATAACCTAATACTCTGCCAATAATGTCATAAAATGTATGAGCCGATAATGTAATAGCTTTTACCCAACAACGTAATAAGGCATTATTGTCTATTGGATGGTTATTTGGCTAGTATTGAAAACCCCTTTCAAAATGTAATAAATAATGCCAGTAATGTAATAATATCCAATATGACTGCAGTTCTTATTTTTGCCTTCTTTGTGCAGTTTACTCCCCAAAAATAGGTATAG
This sequence comes from Karalla daura, assembly GCA_029224185.1. NCBI lineage: Eukaryota > Metazoa > Chordata > Actinopteri > Chaetodontiformes > Leiognathidae > Karalla > Karalla daura. The sequence goes on from CM055205.1 coordinate 12,039,274, forward strand.
TGGATGCCATAGCTGTCATATGTTTTTCATATTTTATATTCGATAATATGTGTTTGATGATTACTGACTCATGGCTTCTGGTCATGGTTTGGGCTTTTTTTTAAGCTTCTTATTGTAGGTTGTCTCTCATTTCACCTATCACAAAAAAGCCATATGTTTTTCTTCAAATCAGTAGTGATTATTCCAATTATAGGGTTTAAGATCCTGATACATGGATGAAGCAAGTAAGAGAAACTTAAAAGATGTTTGTAAATGCAAACAACGGTTAGATGATGACTGAATGAGAGCAATTCTTATACCAGCAATTTAGCCTTTGTGATTTAGGGATGGAAATATGATGGCACTTCTCTTTCTGGGAGAGAAAATAAATAAAGCGTGTTTCATTAAACCGTTAAGCAAATGACTGTATAGCCATTACTTGTAAATTTCAAAAGAGAATCTGCAATAAACTATGCACAACAAAGCTAAAAATTGGTCCTTATCGCATCAAATCACAGAAATGTATTTCTGTCTAAGCTGATTTCACTTCACATCATCTGCCATGAAAGATTAAACACAGTGACACGAAGGAAATTAGCTGGCGTTAAAAATATAAAATAAAGGAGACATCGTTCGACTTTTTGTTGCAGCTTCTCACTGTTTGTCTCCCTTTATTTCCCTTTTTGTTCTTCGTCAGTACCAACGCAACTCTCCGCTACCACAGCAACACCATCTACAACCCCATCAGCCCCTGCAGCCTGAGGCGGGACCTCACCTGTCTCCACGGCAACCGTGCACCGCATCACCAGCCGAGTGCGAGGCTGGGGGCAACTGGGGGCACATGAGAGGGCGTTTGCAGTGCAGAGGCAGCAGTAACGGTGAGAGAGGGGAGAGCAAGGAGTGGCTGGAGGGCGGGCGGGGTGAGAGGGGCAGTTTGGGAGGGGACTGGGGTCGTGCTCCGAGGGTGAGGGAGAAGGGGATGGAGAGCAAGGAGGAGGTGAGGGAGGGAAACGCGGGTGAGGAGGGGATTAGTGAGGCAGATGGAGACAGCAAGGAGGGCAGGGTGAAGGAGGAACTCACCATGAAGTGGCCCAGCGTGAGGGGGGAGGACCTGGGTGAGGCAGGGGTGAGTCCAGAGGCCGATACAGACGTCCGGGATGGGGACGAGACGGAAGGTCAGGGGCTACTAGTGTCCCACGAAGCACTGGGGATCCTGCAGAGCTTCATCCAGGACGTGGGTCTCAACCCAGACGAGGAGGCGATCCACACCCTGTCGGCCCAGCTGGGCCTGAGCAAACACACCATCCGCAGGTTCTTCAACAGCCAGGACCACGACCAACAGCAGCTCCACAGCCAGAGCCCCGAGCAGGGCGGGGACGGGCAGCAGGGCTGCACCGAGCCGCTCCTCTCCCCAACAGACAGGACTGCAGGGGAGCGGGAGGAGGACGGTGATGGGGAGACTGGAAGTGAAGAGCAAGAGGAGGAGAGGGAGGGACAAAACAATGCAATCGCGATAACCGTGTTGGAACCATCAAATATTGGCACTCAAACTGTTCCCCCCATGAAGGAGGAGCAGTAGAGCCTCTTTGTACGCCGGGATGGTAGGAGAAAGACTCAGACACTTACATATGTGTGTCCATCACAGCTGTGGAGAGACAAAAAGCTGACTTTATGCATATGTTTGTACCACAGCTCAGGAGGACGCCTGTGTTTCTACCCATACAGGACACTACGTTATGAAACCATACAACTGGTCATATGTACAGCCTCTGTCGGCAACAACTTGTAGATACACTATCTGTGTCTGGATGAATACAAAGAGACTGCATAACAATGTTTAAAAAAAAGAGTAAATGAAGATGTAAATGTTATTGGTTGACAGATCTGTTCGACAAATGTTCATGCCAGAATTGCCTTGTAGAAAGTGGCACTGCCAATCAGTCCTTTCAATGACCAATATCTCCATTGATTTGAATATATTTCAGGCGTGTTTGTTTTTTTTCTTTGTTTTTCGATGACATTTTGATCAGATTTTAAAGTTTAACTGTTTCCTTCAGGACTCTTGCTGTATTATCTTACACTGTTCTTGTTCGAGTTTGTCTGTCCCATTGTATTAAATATTTCAAGTTTCTCCAGTTTCTTGATGCTGTTTTAAATGACGACGTAGTTGATTTTGTGACTGATGTGTTAGCATTTGGAAATGACCCCTTAGTGGACAACAGCACATCCTCTGCGTATATTTTCACCATATCGATAGATGAAACATTGGATCCACCTCTGATCAACAAAAAGACTCTTAGAAGCCCTCACTCAGTTATTTCATCCTTCCCTTAGTTCTGCTGAGATCTAATTTGCTCCTGATGACCTCCTTGCTTTCAAATCTATAAATTCCCAACTTTAACTATGTCCTTTGAGTCTCCTGTTTGCACATCTTGTGGCTATTGTATTGTGCTGGTTCATCACCACCCATGCTGTAGCACAGAGGCAAAGCAATGCTGAGGCTGAAGATTTCCCTTGATGTCTGGTCTGACACTCCTTCGTTCTTGTGTTTTGGTCTTGCACAGAGCAAGCTGCATGTAGTGCACCATGTGAAAAGTCTCTGAAGATGTTACACTACACATGTAAGCCTGAGGCTGTGCACAGTGGACATGAAATTTTAAAATGAAAAGACAGCACTTTGTGGAAAAAATATATGAGGCTATTCCATAATTGTATTGTGTGTTCATTACAGTTGCTGTGTGAGCATCTGATTTTCCACTTAAAATTTTACAACAAACCGGAAAAGCCGATACTGAAAACATTCAACTTGATCTAAACAATGCTTGTTACACACACCACAGATCTATTCCATTGTATGAACACATGAAAGTGCAAACTTCCCAGTGAAATGTGATCTTGCTGATAAGTTGACTCAGGTTGAAAAGCTCATGTGACTGAATCTGCAGGAGCATGCAGAGGCTGGGAGGGCATCATGCTATTTCTGCTTGCAGACAAATAAAAAGATGGTTGTGTTCCTCCTAAGTAGCATAATATCAGCAGATGTCATTTGCACTTTGAACATATTTAGTTGCGATGTGTTAGCAATGTATAAATTGAATTTAGGGACAGTCTATTGGATTTATCACACCAGAAAGACTCTTTGAAATGGGCCAAGGAGTACAGTAAGAAAAAAAAAAGGAGAAACAGAGATGAAGCTCATTTATCAGACCGCTATTTTAGGTACAAGCAAAAGCCTGCTGTAAAAGACCCATTAAAGATTTACTCAATGGTTCTGGTGTCCACCGTCTGTGCTGGTGTTATAGAGTTAGTACCGATGATTTTCTCTTATGTGACTGTGTTGATGTTGCTGAATTGCTGTCATTGTTTCCAGCTCTCAGACAATATTCCTCTGTGCTGATCACCAGGGATCTCTGTACCAGCAGATCAGCATCTCGGTGTAATCACATGTCCCTCAGTGCTGCCACTGTTTCCTATCGTCTATCTTTGCTCCCGTTCTACTTTTAGTTTATCTGTCTTAGCCGCAGTTTCTATCTGTTCTGCAGTCTCCCTCTGTGCCACTGACTCCCATCTGTCTCTCCTTGGGACTTTTCACGGCGCAACATTTAAGCCCCATTTGGTCAGAATAGCTTTATAGAGTAATTCAATAAAGCTATGCTCTTTCCGTCATCTGTTTCCATGGCAATACCTTAGTCAGGGCCAACAAAAGGCCATGAAAGCCTCATCATCAGTAATATTAGCTATGATAATGATGATAATGGCACTCCTGAAATGCCATTCCTGTGATGATGACGATGATAATGGGGATGATGGCCATTATGACTGCTTTGTGTTAACCACCACACATACAGACACAGGCACACACACTCACACAGTTTCCAAACCACACATCTGACTCATTAATGCCACTTAATTTCCTCCTCTGTACATATTTCCACATGCATCCTGTCAGGCCCATCCAGCTGCTTTGGTTTCGTTTGCTTTTATGTCTTCTGTTGAGTCTGCAGGAGTCACTTTGGGGTGAAGGTCCTTGAGCACTTCACAGCTAAACTTGACTTGTTTGACCTCAGAAATTGCTGCAATTAAGTCTCCATAAAAGTGTCTTAATTAGCCCTTGTGCAGCACAGCCTCTTCATTGTTCTTGCGCATTCGTGATGTGCTTTGTTGGTCCTTTATGTGTGGCTTTGGGCACAACCTAGGCATCTTTCTTTTTTTCCCTTCAGTTCTCTACACCCACCGCTCTAGTGATGCAAATAAGGTCCTTGTAGCAGGTTGCATGCTGATGACATTCAACTGTACTTGTGCCCTGCTTTATCTCTGTGGTCTAAAGAAGTTCAAAGGGGAGCAATTTATCATGTCTCCTTGAGCGTTAGAAGTCAATTCTGAGGCCATTTCTCAAACAGCAGCCTTTATAAAGGTTAAAGCAGGACTGTAGCCCCTAGTGTTATTCTGCTATTTTGCAATAAAAGATGATTTTCACCATTTTTGCATGTTCTCCCGTTAACGGTGTGGGTTTTCTCCCACAGTCCCACCAAGACAGATTGGAGACTGAATTGCCCCAAGGTGTGCGTGCAAAAATAAATGGTGTGTGTGTGACCTGTCCATGGGAGTATATTGCCTTTACCCCATAAGGGCTAGAGATAGGCACTCCAACAATATCTGTGGTGACAAAACTGGTCACTAATGAATGATGAATGGATAACTTCACCCTCATTCCACTTCTTTCAAGTCACCATCTGCTAAATGTATTGCAGAATGCTGTAGAATATTGCTGTAGGATAATAGAAGTAGTCTCCTTTTCTTAATTATCTGCATATGGCATAACATGCCAGTGTCAGAATATCGCCATATGCAGGTTAAAATTGGAATATCACTTTCTATGTAAAGACCGTTTCTGTTTACACTCGTTAAAGCTTCACCCAAACCCCCTTGCACGCGCACTGTAGTGAGTTTGCCGCGCACCACTGCGGAGCTGAGTACCTACGTGCCCCTGTGCGTCATGACGTCACGCCCAGCTCCTCTGCTCACATGACCGGTCAGCTGGTGTTCAGCACATCCGCCTGACCCGCCACTGTTTACAAACCAGCCAGACAGCCCGACACAGCAGGATGAGGAGTCCTGCGTGACTTGAACAGGTACCGGACACACGAACCGCAGCTTATCGCTGCCTCTGTTTGAGTGTTGTGAGTGTGTTGTCACGAGTTCTGCAGGTGTCGGGGAGTTAGCGGCAGGCCCCGTGCTGCAGCATGCTAACAGCCAGGCTAACGTCACATTAGCTCACCTGCTCTCCGTCATCTCCGCCCAGCTGTGGAGCCCTGCTACAGCACTATTAACACACACTTTTACACTCGTCCAGCGTCGCTAGCCGACTGTGGTGACTATGTAACGGAGCTGCTCCATGTTTGACTTCGACAAACACACACATACACACCTACACACACACACGTACGTACACACACACATACACACACCCACACTACCTTCACTTGTCCTCTGCTCATCCATACTCTGCCAGAACTGTGTATGAGGAAACACTCCTCTGCTCCAGTGTGTGTGTGTGTGTGTGTGTGTGTGTGTGTGTGTGTGTGTGTGTGTGTGTGTGTGTGTGTGTGTGTGTGTGTGTGTGTTGCACACACTGAGTCCTGGCAGCGGGCTGCACCGCCTGTCTGCACGGTTTAATGCGGATTCACACACCATACAAGAGCCAGGCCAGTGTGAGAGTACATGCAGGCTGCATTCCGGATTAGAGCCAGGGCTCCTTGACTAAAACAAAAATCAAGAGCTTTGTTGGTGAGGAGTTGACGTGACCCACATCTCGCACAAACAAAACCACTGCTTGTCTTCAGAGACTGCACATGCTCGGTTTACATCGGTATTAAGAATGGGGAGGAAGTTTGTGATTCTTGTCTGTTTTTGTGTGCGCTTCAAATCTTCCTCTTGTGCAAAGCTTCCCATTTTTGTAATGTGGTGGTATGAAATCAAACGACTCTGCGCCGGTTACATAAGGCAGTGGGTTGTGAGCAGATCAGCTGATCGTTTTTGTTCTCCGGGGGCTTAGAAAGGTAATACCACCAAGTACTCAACAATAATTTTCCATCTTGACCCTCAAGATTGGTGTCAGGTTTTATTTTTGCATACAGACACATGTATCGGAGTGAATCTCCTGCTGTGTTTGGTGACAGCTGTGCTGTGTGAGTTGGCCGGTTCAGAGCATTTTGCCAAGGTTAAGGTCCCAGGCATGTTTTCAGCCTCTTGTGGAGCATGTGACTGTGAAGGTTCCTGGGCTCCGGCTGTGCTCAAGTAGAGGCATGTGAGTTTGTTTAGCCGGGGTGTTTCACTTTGACTCCAGCTGCCAGGGACGGCTCCTCTCATCACCGGCTGCACAGTCCATTCTGAATATTCATCCCCCCAACAGAGCCCACACACAGACTCCCGGTACTGTTGGTGTAATGAGGACAAGTGGCCGGCTGCAGCCAGGCCACTAATGTTTGGAGTGAAAAAAACAAAAAAACTGTCACTGGAGCTACAGTCTCAATTCACTCAAATGTCTTGGAAATGGAAACTGTGCAGGCTCACCAGACGTTTAGTAGAATTTAATTCTGGTTTAGTTTGAGGATAGTTTAGCCTTTGTGCCTGTGGGCCTGTGAGCCTGGGGCAGCCTGAAGCTTGTCTTTGTGTTTTTTTTTTTTTCCTTTCTCTCATGTCAGCTCAACTCGAGCGTGGGATCTTCAGCATGTGGTTGTCAGCCAGCGCACGGACAAAAAGCAGCCCCTGCCCCTCTGTTTTGAAGCAGACGGAGGAGAAGAAGGAAAAGAAGAAGAGGGAGCTGCCGTGAATGTGAATTTGCCAGCTAGGCTTGGACGCCTCGCGCCTTACTTTGTGCCGTGCAGCTGATCCGCCGCTCCGAAACATTCTCATGACCCTGAAGAATGTGACGCTGAGAGCCGGAGCGGCAAGTTTCAGGCTGACGTTTTTTGGGGGATAATTGTAACCGCTTCCAACCCGAGTGCGCGCTGGAATAAGGGGAAGTGAGGTGTTTGGGAGCTCGCAGCGAGGATTACTCGAGGAGGAGGGGTCAGAGCGAGGCCGTCAGACTTGGTTTTTGGTACAGTTCCAGCCAGCGTTGCTCCATCCAGAACATCTGGCCCGTGTGACGCTGTGACCTTAAAAAGCGAGGAGAATACTGAGGGATCGTAACGAACCTAACGAGATAATGTAACGGCTACGCGCCGGATTTAGCTCCGCGGGCTGTTGTTGTAAATCCCAGGAACAGATCTCCTACCTCCGAACAGATGGACGCAGTGTTATTTGTCTGTTGATTTATTAATTCACTTCATTATGTATTGATTTGATTATTTCATGAAAGATTCGTGCCCTGAATTATTGAGGTGTCTCCAGGTGCCGCGGGTTAAATTATGCAGGAGCTAATTTGCCTTGATTATTATGTGGTAAAGTTAGGGAAAGAGTGGCTGCGGGCGAGATTCTGCTAACACGGCAGAAAGGCCTCGAGTCCTGCGCCTCCATCCACTTTCATTCACACACACGCGCACACAGAGAAACACACACACGCGCACACACAGAGAAACACACACACGCACACACGCTTCTCAAATCACAAGGTGCAGCGAGAGATCTGTAACGGCCTCTTTAGACGGTTTAGAATGACTTTTCTTATTTTTGGAAAGAGGGAACAAAGCGTTAGGTGCGCTCGCGAGTCTGTAGGGAAAAAAAGTTCCTCAAAATATCTTTTGACGCTTCACGAAATGCACATTTGAGTCAGATAGTGCTGAATTAATAGCGCGGGCGCGCGCCAGCGGACCGCTTCTGCATTTGTAGTCGCCGAGCGCGGCCCCGAGAACTCTTTTCATGCCAATCTTCTTCAAGTCAAACTAAGGAAACGGGCTATTATTGGAGATACCTATTCACGGCATCTCTGTCTTTCCCTACAGTTGTGGATTAGTTCCGATTATTTAATGGGATAATGTCCCCTTTATGAGGGAAGGAAGAAAACCCCTCAGACTTAAGGAGAGCATTAGGATTCGAGGAGAACAGATGTTTCCTAAGAAAACAGGCACATACATTATGCATATAAAATTATTTCTATTTTGACGGCGCCTACAGCTGATTTATCGAGCGGCGTTCCATTCACATGGTTAATAGGTTTAAGAGATGCCTTTTGTTGTGTTATTTCCACAATTAATAAAGCGAACGGGGGGGAACATAATGCTCTGCCGCAGCGCGCTGCTCTGCAGGCCCGTGTATCAGGCTAACCATATTCATAAAGGGGGGAATAATCCCAAGCCGGATAAAGAGTGCCGGCAGAATTGTTTAACCTAGATTGTGACGTCTCGCTGAGAAAGTTTGACTCTTCTCCGAACTGTGGTTTTTGGCTGCGAGGCGCTGGCTCGGGGTGCACCTGGCCACGGTTTCAGCCCCAGTAATATGTAGTGTTTATTGTGAGCCGCACTGAAGCCAGACCATTTGAGCTGCGATTGATCTCCCGCAAACACAATGCGACTGTCGCCCCCCTCGATAGCGAATGGTCAATAACTTGTCTGAAATGTTGATTTTTTTGGGGGGTTTGTTTGTTTTGTGGTTTCCATTTTACAGTGTCGTAAAGCAGATTAAAGCTGCTCACCAAGTCGGGGAGAATATTTTGCAGTTCTCCTTTAAATATGCATGACATGATTAATCATTCAGCGGTAAAGTTGTTGCATAAGAAGTTTTTTTTGTTGTTTTTTTCGTCAGTTATTAGGCCGCTTATTAGCCAGTGGTCACAGCTTGCTGCTCTCACCAATGTTTGTCGATTATTGACGCTAAAACCAGTTCTGGCCTCCAGGACTGGACTGGGATCTGATTGGATGGCTGGCCGAGGACTTCTGACTGTGTTGGTACAAGACATTTGGTTCAAAAATAAATGAACATACAGTGTTGTCACAGACCTTATGTCTGTCCTAGCTGCATTCATGATACATGATTCAGTTTTAAGATTATTCCTTGAGTGATCTGTTTATTTGTCTATGAAGTAGTTGAAAATGCCTCTAAACGTTTCGTCATTTCATTGATCTTTAAGCCCACGAATGTTTGGAAACTTGCTTGAGAAAGCAGATAATCAATCATCAGATCGATTGAAAACACCATTTCTGTTCAGTCGGTATAATTGTGTCTTGTGGTAGCAGATGTGCCCCCCGCTGTGGGATGTGGGATGTCTTCTACCATTTCAACATTGTGCTGCACTGTGTGTTGAAACTACACCCACAACAGATCATTGGTATTACCTGTGTGCAACAGTCACTGATCGCTCAACCCTGCTCAGGTGCCTCTCAGGGCTCCTGATCTGATACCATTGTGAAGCTCTGTACAACACACACACCCATTTTTTCCCCCCTCCAACTCTTTTAACAGCTCCTTAATAACTTAGCGTGGCTAATACTGCCTGGGTTGTTGTGTGAAGACCAGCCTGTTGACATCAAAACATTTAATTAATGCATTAATTTCCCCACTTAATGACCTCATTAGCATTAGTGCTTATGTTTAATATATCACAGTGAGCATGGCGGGGGCATCAGGCAGCTCAAGTGCCTCTTGTTAATTTAAGCCATTTTTCACTGACTGCAATCAGTGTCACCGCTTTCTCTTTATTTTTCTTCTTTTTTCAGCACACTTGTGTTTTGATGCCAAACAGGAATCAACAGAAACTTCTAATGTATCCATGTTCTCAGCTTTGGCTTTGTTGGGAGGCGCCCTTGTTATTTATACAGGCTTGTCTCCCACAAACACGGTGAATCATACATTTCAAAAGTCTTTAAGTGTTACCGATTACTGCCCCATTGATTGTGTGTGTGTGTGTGTGTGTGCTTAAAGGCGCCCCAGCTCAGTGATTAGTGCACGCGCGTGCATTTTCTGCCGCCGCTTTGTTTGTTGGCCCTTTAAGGACCTGTGTGCTTTGCCCAAGGTGTTGACTTTCATTGTCCTTCCCTCCTCTGTGTTGCAGACTCGTCTTTGTCCCGGCGCGTGGAGAATCACGACACCGTGAAAGTAAGTGCGAGCCCGGAGCGCCGTGGGGTGTGTCTGAGGTCGGAGCGGCGGGAGGAGTGGCACCCCATCGGATTGTGCGTGCGCACCTCGGTAAAGAGGTCAGAGGTGTGAGGGGGGGGGGAGGTGCTCCCGCCCCGGAGCAGACGGCTGTCAGCGGGAGCGCCGATCGAAGGTTAATCTCCCCTGTCGGCGGGTGTCAGCCGCGCTGCGAGGGGAGGCCACTCTTACCTGTCACTCACCTGGAGCCGCTCTGATTTCATTCTCCCTCTCTCTGTTTGTTTGCCTGCTTGCTCTTCAGCTCCTCCTCCTCGTCCTCCTCATCCTCCTCCTCCTCCTCTTTCTCACCCTGTCCAGGTCCGGCAGGGCCGCGGCCATGCAGCACCCCAATTTCGAGACCCGCCACCCGCTCCAGACAGACGAGCAGGAGACCGGCTTTGACCCGCTCCACAGCTTCAATAAGAACCGCAGCAGTGCGTCACACACACACACACACACACACACGCACACACACACACACACGCACACACACACACACACACACACACACACACACACACACTCACACACACACACACACACACACACACACACACGCACACACACACGCACACACACACACACTCTGCTCTAAACTCTGGAGGATAATTTAGTGCTGAGACTAAACCAAAGCACAGTTCTACCTCTGCTCACCTCTGCTCAATGTTCTCACATTGTAATTACCTTAAAGAACCAGGCACTAGAAGCAGACGCCACCCCTAGGACTGCAACAGCTGATTGTTTTGATGAATCTGTTGAGTAATTGATCATTTGATGGGTTTATAACATGACAGAAGAAACTGGTTGATATCTGTTTGACAGAGGCCAAGATGAGGGCTTTAAATAGCATTCACTTTTAGGACAAAAGAATTCTTAAAATCAAAGACTAAATCTAAACTAAAGTTTTCTTGAAATCATTTTGAAAAAATGTGATGGATTGAACCGATTGTTAAAACAACTGAACATGCTTAAATTTTATTTAATGTTTTGGTGCTTAAAATGCTTGAAACTTGATTGTTTTATATTGGTGGTGGTGTGAACAGTCACGTCACAATGGACATAAAACCTTCTTTAATTCAAGACAATTTCAATTTCTCATCATTGTGCTGATACAGAACAGAACACAAAACAGAGTTCTCGTTTCTAGCAGGACTCATTGTAATAAAGAAGTGAAGTCAGATTCTGTGTAAGCTCAGGGGAGAGCAGGCGAGCAGGCTGGTTGGAGCCTGCTATACTGGGACACCCTCTCAGACTGGCACTTCTAGAGAGGCAGAGATGATAAAAGAAGAGAGGCGAGCGCTCGCTGTGAGGTGTGAGTCACGGCGGCGGCTGGCGGCGCCCCCGGGCCCGGGGTGTTTGCTGCTGTTTACGTGTGTGTGAGGAGGAGGAGGAGGGGTGGGGGTGAGGGGGGGGTGAGGGTGAGGGTGAGGGGCTGGCATGTTGCGGAACTGATGAATATTCAGGCTGAGTGTCCCGGTGGACCGATCCTCTCCTGTAACTAATGTTGATAGACAGCTCTCCGACTCGACTGCACGTTCACCTGCAGGCCAAATTAGACTTATTACAGCCAATAAAGACCGAGAGGAGCACGCCGCCTCGCTCTGCCATCACTTCAGCTGCTCCCGGCCCTTTTGTTGCTCAGCTCTAAAGGAACAAGAAATCAAATACAGTAAAGAACAGCCCAGAAATAACTGAGGAGTCACGTGGAAACAGTTAACAGGTCAGCACCTTATTACTGCACCTGTCAGGAGTTAGGCTCTCGCTCAGGCTTTGTAAAGTGATCGATCTCAAGCTCCTCTCCTGGCTGTTAACACCCCCCCCTTGTGGTTGCGTGTGTGTGTGTGTGTGTGTCGTGTCTGTCCTAACAGGAGGATCTCTCGACAGCAGCACTTACTCACAGTCCCAGTCAACCTTCCTCTCGTACAGGTGAGTACATCGCGAGCGCGGCCGCTGCCATAAACCCTTGGCCGGGCCGGGCCGCTGCGCTCCAGCCAGCCTCCTGCTTTACGGCTGGATGACACATTGGATGGATCAGCGGAGCCCAGCGTGGCTCCAGGAGCTCATAAATCTCCCCTCTCTCTCCCCCCGTGCAGGAAAGAATGGGACGACTTGTTCCTCCACAATAATTACCTGGCCCGGATCCGGCAGGCAGGCATCAACGGCCGGCTGAGGAGCAGCCGCTTTCGGAGCGTATGCTGGAAGGTACCTGCCAGATGGATCCAGCCCGGCCTATCGGGCTTGATTAAAGGGGCTTTGGCAGTTTTTTTCCTTTTTTTTCCCTCTGGCGGTATTTCGAGGGAAAAGTGCAGCCTCTGAGCCGAGTGGGAGGAGTGTCGTTGTACAGTTTAAAATCCCATGGTGAGGTGGCGTGAAGTGAGCGGTTTTCCCCGCTGTCCGCAGCTCTACCTGGAGGCGCTCCCAGAGGACAAAGGCCAGTGGGTCAACAAGACCAAGGAGCTGCGCAGTCAGTACGAGAAGATCAAAGAGACGGTGAGAGCGCCACCGTGTGGCCCGTCCTCCGCATACAGCGATGAACTCTGTGTGTAAAGTCACACAGTTTCAGCAGCTGGTTTACAGAAAGTAACATTCTATTTTTGTATGTAATTATACACTGTATCATTAATTAACTTGAGTGATGTGTTGTTCGAACGACAGCAGGATTAAACAAAGTAACTGTGACAGCTAGGAGATCTAAAGAAAGAAACTGATCTGTTAATTGTGTGTGTTCGTGTGTGTGTGTGTGTGTGTGTCACAGCACATCACCAACCCACGCAAGGCGAAAGGCCAGCAGGACCTGGTGATCAACAATCCACTGTCGCAGGATGAGGGGGTGAGTCCGTCTTTGCATAGACATATAGACAGATAGATTGATGGATAGGTAGGTAGGTAGGTAGGTAGATAGATAGATAGATAGATAGCTCGATACATAGATAGATAGATAGAATGATAGACAGACTGATCCATGAGATTTTACAGACCAATGAGACGAAATATCCATGATATCCGATACATAGGATCTATATCTATTAATACATTACAGATCACATGCAGACAAGTCAGTGTTCGTACCAAGGGACACATTCCCTCCACATTGCTTTGCGGCATTAATGTATTTCTCTGTTAACAGATTACTATAGTAATTATAAAGTCATCAAATTAATGCTGGAGTCAACAATGAATTAAGTGGTAAAAATGATTGAAATATTAGCATTTATTTTGCTCCACAATGAACCTTGGCGCAGCTTGGCGGCTGCAGGCGTGGGCTGGGTGAAGCACCTCCACGCACTCAGACCCAGCCGTAATAACAGAGCAGCAACAATGGCTGTCACAGGCCGTCAAGGGGGAACAATGTCCTGGGACACTTCCTGGAAAGAGCTGTGCAATTTGGGATAAATTATAGAGAAAGTGGAAAACACTGTTCGGTTGGTAGATTTCCCATTCATTCATTCAAATGAGCTGCTGAGTGTAAGTCCTTCAGTCAGCGCACAGCAGGGAGGACCAGCACACAAGGACTCACTCCACTGTGTGCAGAAGAGTTTCCAACGATGAATTCAGATTAATTAAAAAAAACAACAGCTTTCAAGGAAATTGTTGTTACATGAGAGCCTTGTAAATGTTACAAGCGTGTTTAGAGGAACTCTCAACGCTCACGATGCCCCTGTACTCTCAGCAAGTGGTTCTGTCTGAATCTTGACTCGTCATCATGTTAATGAGGACAGAATTACATTTGGAGAAGTTGTTGCTTTGACAAATTCTACAAACAAAGTTTTTAAGCATGTCAAACCCGTCCGAACTGGCTTTTTGGACCACATGTGTCCACAGTTTGACAGATGGACTGCTGCCCTCTAGCTCACAGAGGTCACTCTGTAAACACGGCCTGGTCACACTGTCTCCTCTAAGCCCCCCTTTCCTCCAGGTGTCTGAGTACCCTCTGTTTGCCTTGTCTCATTTGTCCCTCTTTTGTTCAGAGCTTGTGGAACAAGTTCTTCCAAGACAAAGAGCTGAAGGGGATGATCAAACAGGACGTGATGAGGACGTCAGTATTGCTTCCAGTCTGCTTTTTTTTCTTTTATTTTTAAGTTTCTTGTGGTGTCAATATAAAGTAAACCTCTCCTCTCCTCTCCTCTCCTCTCCTCTCCTCTCCTCTCCTCTCCTCTCCTCCTGTCTGTGTGGGCATCAGGTTCCCTGAGATCCGTTACTTCCAGGACGAAGATGTGAGGACCAAGCTGACCGACATTCTCTTCTGCTACGCCAGAGAAAATGAGCAGTTACTGTATAAGCAGGTACGTCTGGCTACGGGTTTGGCCATTGAGACAGTCTGCACACTTCAGGTCCAGGTCCTACTCTCGCTTATGCCTCTCATAGGTCAAATCATTCATAGTTCATGAGCAGATGTGTGCGAAGCATCCTTGTTCGACATATATTTGATGCACCACCAGTTTGCTGGTCCTGATGGTGATACTGATGAGCTTGTTTCTCCCTGGGATCAAACGTGTCAGAAGAGCAACATGTATGACAAAAGTCTGGGCAGACAAGGATGTAAACTTTTTTTTTTCTCTCTGATAAATGGGTCTTGTTGCTGGGCCATGTCTGTGTGGCATCCTTGGGGGGTGTAGGAGCTTGTGAACGTGATCAAAGTGCCTTTGTAACCCGATCATTATCAGCATCTGTAACAGGTGCCAGCCAGTGGATGGACGGCCGGGCACGCCGTCTTTTCTCCAAAGTGGAAGTGACACATGGCCGGGCAGCGGCTAACAATATCTAAATTAAAGCTGCCATCACGGATTAGAAAGCTCATGCATCATGCACCTCAAGCACAGATGAACCATTATCTCTCTGTCTCTGTCCTCCACTCCCTCCGCTCCCCGTCTCCTCTCCGTGTCGGCCTGTAGGGGATGCACGAGCTGCTCGCCCCCATCGTGTTCGTGCTGCACTGTGACCACCAAGCCTTCCAGCACGCC
Source organism: Karalla daura (assembly GCA_029224185.1). Lineage (NCBI taxonomy): Eukaryota > Metazoa > Chordata > Actinopteri > Chaetodontiformes > Leiognathidae > Karalla > Karalla daura. The sequence goes on from CM055205.1 coordinate 12,054,285, forward strand.
AGCGAGACGGCCAGCCCCAGGTGGGTGAGGCGCCCGGCCTGCCGCCGCGGCTCCAGAAACCACTTCAAAGTTGTAATCTGTTCCCTCTGTCCCCACAGTGACGAGATGAGGTGTCTGCTGGACCCGGCGTTCCTCGAGCACGATGCCTAGTGAGTTTTAGGCCGCGGAGCCGCCGCCGCCGCTCCATGAAACGCCTGCTAATAAGATAAGAGGAGATAAGCACTTTATTTATCCTCGGAGGGAAGTTATTCTGCCCAGCAGCCAAACTCACACTAAGCATTCATCTTCACCTTCACAGGGAATGATAATAAGTGGAGTAGTAGCTGTAAACGAGAAGTATTGCAAAATATAGTCAGTAAAATAGCAATAAGTGAACAGCAACAATAATGACAATGATGATAACGATAGTAATCTTTGATGAGAGAAACGCCCTTTGTGAAGTAGGCATTGATCATTCTCACAGTTATTTTCTAATTTGATGAACCTAATGGATTCAGACTTATCAATTAATTGTGAAAGTACTGAAAAACTGAAAATAATCATTCGTCTCAGGCGTATACGTATGTGATTTGCGTGCTGGCAGAGCTTGCACTGCTCGTCAGGTCATTAAAGTTGGTTGACAGGTCTGTTTGTGCCTCACAGTGCTTGCTCTTCTCTTTTTCTGCTTTGTCTGCAGTGCCTTGTTCTCGCAGCTGATGGAGACAGCAGAGCCCTGGTTCTCCAGCTACGAGAGAGAAGTGAGGAAGGTCAGTGTGAGGCGATGGCACGGTCCATGTTGAGGGTGGTGTATGTTAATGGCTGAAAGCAGAGGAATTACAACCCTCCGGTCGTCCTGACGACACCTGTCGATGCCATCATAACAGGAAGTTGAGGCAAATGCTGTGGCAAACCCTTCTCTGCCAGAGCAGTAACTTTGACAATAACATATTGCTAGTTATAGCAATAGATATCATACATGAGGGCTGTGGACAAAGAACAGAGAAGCTGTCAGGTTGACTGTGGCTGCCGGCTCGTGGCCGTTCTCAAACCCAGACCGATCTCACTGTCAGAATGCCAACAAATGCATTATTCTTGACAATACTTTACAGTTACACAAATATGTCTTTTTCCCTCTATTAAATAACTGTCAGCGTAATGTTCTTAAGCTGAAGGAGCAGCGGTAGGAAATGTCGGAGGGGTATCGGCAGCAACTTAATAACGCTGTGCTGCAGCTCCTAGAGGAGGGAGCGCTGAAGACGAGTCCCCTGTGAGTCTCTCCCAGCATGCGGCTGTGCCCCAAACCCTCAGAGCAGAGCAGCCGGGGCCCGTATGGAAGCGGGGAGCCATTAAGAGTGAAAATAAACATCTCTGAAACCTACAGCGAGGGTTACGTGACTCCAGTGTTGGCATCTGTCTGAGCGGCCGCGGATGCGAGGCTGATTAACATATTAACAGCTTGTACAAACTAATAAACGTAGCGGAGATGCGACTTAATCAACACCTTCATAAACGAGGCCTGATGGGGAGAGCCACAGTGAATAACACGAAGCACCAGCTAGCACCGCTGCCGAGCGGAGCTAATTAGATAAAAACACATGCGGGCTCTAAAGGTTGCCTTCACGAGGAGCAGGATCGATGTTCCAGTGGCCTGATTAAACCGAGCTGTCAGTGAAGTCTGTGGAGTCGATGCGAGGGGCGGCGTTACCCCGGCGCTCCGCGCTGACGGCGCAGATGCCGGCGCATAATGTTTACATAATGATGACATGATGATCTCGCCGCTCCAGGGGAAGGAGGAGATGCTGACGAGCATCCCGTTCGCCCGGCCCCAGGACGCCGGGCCGTCTGTCGCCATCGTGACCAAAGTCAACCGCATCCAGGACCAGCTGGTGAAGAAGCACGACATCGAGCTGCACATGCACCTCAACCGGCTGGAGATCGCCCCGCAGATCTACGGCATGTCAGTGTTCACGCCTCTAGCCGGGGGGGCCGTCTGGGCCTCCTCCTCCTCCTGCACACCCTAGCAGTCTGCACACTGAAATGCGAGCGAGCGTGTCTGTGTGTGTGTGTGTGTGTGTGTGTGTGTGTGTGTGTGTGTGCAGCCGGTGGGTCCGCCTGCTCTTCGGCCGGGAGTTCCCCCTGCAGGACCTGCTGGTGGTGTGGGACGCCCTGTTCGCCGACAGCATCACCCTGGACCTGGTGGACTACATCTTCGTGGCCATGCTGCTGTACATCCGAGACGCCCGTACGCTCCGTTCATTACCGCGATAATCCCATCACGCCGCGCCGTGTCTTTGTGCCGCGTAATCTCATAAGAAACACTTAACCGGAAAAATGCGATTTGCTCCACCTCATTTAATTAGATGGAGCCGCACTGCTTGAAATAGAAGACAGGAGGTCGTAGACGTAGAGCGGGTGGATGTTTAAGGTGGTGCACTGGCCACCATCGAGCCTGCTCAACTTTCCAAACGGCACACATCACAGGAAATGATGTGAACCAAGTATTTCAGGAGAGGTTTTAGCCAGCACTTTCAAGATATGTCCAGAAAACCATCAAAGCTAATCCCAGTGGGGGGTTTTTTTTGGTAACGATATGAACAGATGTTGCTTTAGTTACCAGCAGAAGGAAAACAAACGTTTCCTTCTTCTTTAAGGACTAATATTAACCGAGGTTTGTCTCACTGCCCCCTCCTACACTGGCAGACATTAAGTAGCGTTCAATCTGAATCGTCTGTCGTCTCGCTGTTTCCTTGCCGTATTGAATCAGAAGCGGCTCCCTGCTGCTGCTCTGAATGCAGAGTGGCAGACGCCCAACACCCGAGCCACGGGGTGATGGGTGGCTCTCTGCTGTCCTTGTAGCAGAGGAGGCGCTTCATCAGTCTGGAGCCTTCCTGAAGGCTGCAGGTAGAGACGTGGAGATTGATGGCGGCGCCCGGCCCAGACCGGCTCTGCAGCTGTGGCACTGACCGCGCAGTGTCACAGCTCAACCTATCGCCTCCATCTGAGGCTAATTGTGAAAACGTATGCGGCCCTGTATCCGGGACCGATGGCACAGCCACATGTTGTGTTCAGGCCTGACACAGAGCGTGCTCAGATAATGTTTTTTTATTAATCTAGCCAGGACACAGAATAAGCCGTGCCGTACTGAGATGTGTCGTCACTAACGCTGCTTTTGTTGCTCCGTCTGTTTCAGTCATTGCTAGTAACTTCCAGACCTGCCTGGGCCTGTTAATGCACTACCCCCCATTAGGAGACATCAACTCTCTGCTGCAAAAGGCTCTTTTCCTGCGAGATCCTAAAGTAAGCAAACACAAGGGATTAGAAAACCGATTGTGCCTGTTGCTTTTGTTGGCGTCGCTCTATGTTTGAGCTACACTTCAGTTTTCCTTGAAGTCTGTGTGTGAGCTCGAGCACTTTCATCATGGCCCGTGGTCACAAGATAGAGGCAGTGCCAGACTTGAGAGTGCATGCTGTCTACTGGCAGCACAACGGACGTGCACGCTGTGTGTTCTGCAGCGGTGGGAAAACGTTTGCAGAAGTGAAACGCAAACCACGCGATCAACTCACCTCAAGACGTCGTTTTGGTGGGTTAAAAACACAATCTGGGTGCAGGAAACACAACTGGGACTGGGGTCAAAGGTTTCAGTTCCTCAAACCAGAGTAGGCGTAGGTGTGGTCAACAGGTCCGTTTATAGAAAAAGAGGACGTCACACGTGCATGTGCGTGCACACGCTCAACATCTCTGTTTACTGATACGATCTCCAAATAAAGCATAGACAAAGCTCTGGACCAATAACGCTGTTTGACCCAGAAGCCGATTAAAGCGCTACTCATCGTGAGATGTTGTGATTAGATTCACACATTCAGACAAAGAGAACGGTGACAAACAAATAGGATGTAACATAGAGAGCTAGTAATTCAGTGCAGCGGTTTAACAGCAGACAAACAGAATAAATCAGAAACCGTCACATCAGCGTTCTCACCGTGACTCAGTATATGTTCAGAGGGAACCAGGCCGGTCGTTTAGCTCGGGCCGGTCGTTAAGCTCCAGATATTTTCAAGGCCTCAAAACGTAAATCCATTTGCCCTCCATTCCCGATCCATTCCAGTGTTGCTGACCCACACTGCTATCTGTGTTATACACACTCTCATTCTGTGTGTGACGTGTGTGTGTAGAACATGAATGAAGAGTTCACTCAGCATCTCCACATGCAGTAACTGCATCTTCAGCGGCGTAGTTGCATGAACTGACCTGTCGCGGTCCCTCTGTGTGTGGAGATGTTATTTAAAAGGCCTGAATAATGAAATCAAAGCTGTCCAAAGACTCAGTGAGAGACAGGGAAAACCCTCTAATGGAGCCGAACAGAACACAGTTCCTGAAAACATCACTGCTTTATCGCTTTACGTTAATATGGTGTAATTATCGTTTGTAAATGCAAAACAGTCAGTGTTGTCAAGCCTGAGAACTCCAGGCAGCTCGTAGCATACTTTTCCCGTCACACACCTATTTCATGGATGCCGCTCACACACACACACACACACACACACACATTCCCGTCACTCTCTCTTACTTGTCCCGACCACAAAGGATCACATTATCTCTGTTAGCTTTTAGACCAAGACCATCTGTCTGTGTCTGTGTGTGTGTGTTTGTGAACATCCTGGTTCCGTGGCCTTGTCAGGCCTGGTACTGAGCCTCCCCTGCTCCTCCTTTTTTCCTTTTTTTTTTTCCTGTATCCCGGCCTGCTCACTCAAACACATCCGCTCTTATGATGTGTCCCATCATTTCCTGGGATGAGAGTCCGGGAAGCTGCTGATCCGGCGTGACAGCGTTTCCCCCCCAGGTGAACGGCCAAGTCACACTGCGTCCACGTCACCGCCTCCCCCGGGGGCGCCAAGCGCCATCACCCCCCCCCCCCCCCCAACCCCCCCCCCCACCCCCACCCCCCCCCCACCCCCCCATTCCCCTAAGAACAAAGCAGCCCGAGCGAGGCTCCTGGCTCACACGCGCTGACTCAGAGGCATCGCTTCGTCTCTGCTCGTCCACGCGCTCACAGCTCGGGCTGACGTGTGTCCGATGTTCATCACACACACACACACACACACACACACACACACACACACACACACACACACACACACACACACACACACACACACACGTTATCTCCGAGTTGACACCTGTTCTGTCTCTCGTCATGTAGAACAACCCACGGCCTGTCAACTACCAGTTCCAGCAGAACCTGGATTATTACAAAACCAGGGGGGCGGACCTAATGAACAAGACCCGGTAAGGCACACACACACACACACACACACACACACACACACACACACACACACACACACACACACACACACCCGTCCTTCATACCGACCTCCCCTTCAAAACTGTCGGCGACTAACCACGCCACTATATGTACAGTACAAGTGTTGCTCACTGTGAGTGTGAAAATCACATCTCACACTCACAGGATTTGTCCATCACAGAAAACATGTACCAGTCATTACTAGGGAAGTTGAGTCAAGTTGCAGAAAGAAACTGTGCCTGACTTGTGACGTTGGAGCTTCCAGGACCGGATAATTAGTATGTTATAAAAACAAACAAATAATGACTGTAATCTGTCTATAGCTGGACAGATACATTGCATTTAAAGACTTGCTTTTCCAGACTAAAATGTGAACTAAAATGAAACTTGAAGCTAGTCATTCTGCATGTATACACCATAATCTGACTGGACGATGCATGCACATATGATCCACAACCCCTGTGATGGTGTTTGGCCCCGGAACAAAAACATCCAAGAAAGACAGCCGCAGATATAGAAATAGAGGGATGGTGGTCACAGGACTGCGAGGGACAGTTTGCATGATATGAACAGGCTCGTATGATTCTGCAGACTGTAAAACAATAGGCTCATTACTGAACTGATCACAGATGGAAAGCACTCAGTGGAGAGGGATGATTTGTCGTCAACTCTCATAAAGTTGGCAAAAACCCCTCACAGGGCTCTGCTAGCTGCTGCTTTTAATTTCATCCCTGTGCCACTTCAGCCGAAAATAAAGAGGTTGAATTATGCACTGATAACTGTTAAATGTCAACTGCCAGTTCAGCATAAAAGCTGTGAAGACGCATAGCTTCTGCTTTCTGAAATGCAGTGAGCTGGGCTCTCTGTGTGCTCTGCTCCCTCAGCTCTGCTCCCAGTGCCAAACCCGCGCCCCTCAACATCAACAAGGTGTCCAGCAGCCTGCTGAGCTTCGGCAGGAAGCTCATCTCCCCGGCCATCTCGGGCGGCTCCAGCGGCATCTCGCCCATCAACAGCGAGGTGCACTCCTCCTCCTCGTCCTCCTCCACCTCGCCGGCCTCGGCGCCCCCGCCCGCCCTGGCCCACCCGCTGGCCGAGCCCTCCCCCGCCCCGAGCGCGCCGCCCGCCCAGGGCCACCCCCAGTCGCAGCACTACCGCCTGCTCAAGTCTGAGAGCATGCCGGTCCACCTCAGCAAAGGTGAGAGCCTGATCGATGCACCCAGCACCCCCCCCCAGGCGTGCATTTCTGTTGGCTGGATCACCTGCATGTGCAGATTGACCTACACCCCCCCCCTTCCTCCCTCCCCCTGGACACACACCCCCTCCCAGACACTATGCCCACCTGCTGGTTTGTGTGGACGTGGCAGCGTCAGCCTTGACTCTCCCTGTCTGTCAGATGCAGTTTCAGGTGGTGGTTCTCAGGTCTCTCTGCCAGCCCAGACACTCACTGACACACAAGGTAACCGCTGCCATGGCAACCGCTTGTGTGACACGCCCCGCCCCCCCCCCACCTCCCTCTGTCCCTGCATCCCTAGCATGTCTGCAAGCTTCTCCCCCCATGTTCCAGCCCTCTACAGAAGCTGTGCCTGTGTAATGGCGCACGTTGACCAGCAGAGGGAGACCACAGCTTTATATATGTCACTATGGCTGTTTGTGCAGCACTGCTTTGAACATGTCACCCTCCAAGCTTGTTGCCTATGTGTATGTGTCTGTGTGTGTGTGTGGGCATGCATAAATTACAAAGTGGCCTTTGTGGACTGTTCAACGAGTCTTGGATGATTTGAAACTCTGCAGAGTTTCTTTTAACCCTGTAGAGTTTCAAATCATAATTCATTGATATTTTAATCGACTGTCAGCGAGCAGCAGGAGCAGGAGGTGCTCTGATTCGTCCAGCCACCAAAGCGCCTGACCAATCAGATCCTCCGCCGGCAGGCACGCGTTTTGACACACAAACTGAGCGTATGAAGGCAGAGATATTCACCGTACACTGAATTACAAAAAGTTTTCTGAAGTTTCGTTTTTATTCCATTTCATTCGTCTATTAAATGACTACTCAAAGACTGAATAAATACGGCGTTACGGAGTGGCAAATTTAATTACGCTCTCTTACTCTTGAATAATTAGTGCTTCATTTAAATGCAAATGTGATTAATCAATTTACACTCCGTTTTTTTGTATGTAGTCATTTCTTCAACATAATTTAGAAGTCCATAATTAATCCAACTGCACACTTGAGGGTTCATGCTTTAAAGCTACCCTGATACCTCTTCACTCAGATACAGGGAATTAAAAGCAGTCCATCTACTTATTTCTGTCTTTTCTATGCATTGTACCTCTTCTTTTAAACTTGCTGAAAAGCATATGCCAAAACTCTCAACTCGAGGTCTGTGGATGCAGCTTTTCTCCGGGTTTCAGCAGCACTACATGGTCCTGGCTGTTGCGTCTGTGCTGCTTGTTGTTCTGACTCTAACTGTTTTGTGTGTTGTCTGGTCTGGGCCGCCTCAGGCCAAAGCTCCCGGACCGTCAGCTCCTCCCCCAGCATAGAGAGCCTGTCGGGCGGCCGCGGCCCCTCCACCTCCTCGCCGCCCCTGCCCCCCTCCAGAGGCAGCGACATGAGCACGTCATCGCCGCCGCTCTCCGCCTCCAAGAAGGAGTCCTTCTTCAACATCACGCGCTCCCGCTCCCACAGCAAGACCATGGGCAAGAAGGAGATGGTGAGCCGCTCCACCTGCTGGCCCAGCCAGACACCCCCCGGCCTTCTCCATCCCATCTTGACCCCTGGCTCATCTCTTGTGTGTGTGTGTGTGTGTGTGTGTGTGTGTGTGTGTGTGTGTGTGTGTGTGTGTGTGTGTGTGTGTGCGCGTGCCCCCTCAGGAGGAGGATCTGGAAGCCCAGGTGTCCTTCCTGCAGGGCCAGATCAACGACCTGGAGGCCATGAGCAAATACTGTGCCAAGATGATGAACACTCACATTTGTGAGTCCTTTTCTTGTAAATTGTGATTAAAATGTGAGAATGCTTATACTAGGAAGAGGCTCCTGACCCGGACTCAAACTCAAATGTCAACATTTAAACAGAAAACTTCAAAAAAATCATACCCGTCTTAAGTCTGAAGTCTTACATGCAATTTCTCCATTCAACCACCTGGGTAACTTTGCTCCTGACTGTGTAGTTGACTGCTCCGCTGCTTTGTCTCAGGTAAAATCCAGGAAGTGATTCTCCAGGAGAACCTAGAGAAGGAGGACGAGGTGCTGGTGTCGCTGGCTGGACTCAAACAGGTGAGAGAACTCTGCGTCTACTCCCACCGTGCTCTCCACCTCACACCTCCTAACCCCCCCTGACCCTGATGCTCTGACCTGTGCCATCAGATCAAAGACATCCTGAAGGGGGCGCTCCGCTTCAACCAGAGCCAGCTGGAGGCCGAGGAGAACGAGGAGATAACCATCGCCGACGATCACTACACGTCCACGGCGGGCGGCGGCGAGGCGGCCCTGGGCGCCGCCCAGCAGCAGCAGCAGCAGCACGGGGAGCTGCAGCTGCGGGGGGGGGGGCAGGGGGGGGAGCAGGCGGAGCCACGACTCCCACCTGGACGGGAGCGGGAGCACGGACGAGCGGGAGGAGGAGGAGCAGGCCGCCACTCCGCCCGAGCAACAGGTGAATGAGCCCCCCCCTCCTCCTCCCTCCCTCCCTCCCTCCCTCCCGCCAGGCGCCTGTATCGGCGTTACGCGTGGCAGCGGGTCGGCCGGGATTAGTCCTCAGGTGTTGTCAGGTCTAATTGTTTGACCTCTCGATCCGCCGCTCGCCGCCTTTTAAATCCGATCGTTTTCATGCCAGCGAGTTGCAGCCGGCGCGCAGAAAGACATGATCCCGTGCTCGTGCCAGGATGTGCTCTCGGTGGCAGGATTAGGCCATGTGACCCCGCAGCCGTCCCATTAGGGATGAATCAAAGCCGCGGCCGCATAATGACGACGCTTAGTCACACGCTCCCCGGAGCCGCACTGTCATCCGAACGCACTGAGCCCCAGGGCCAAACACGCAGCGCACCGCTGCTCTGCAACCTTGCTCTCTGAATGCACCTCGATTTACCACCTCCTCAGGCTGCTCCTCCTCCACAGTAGGTGGAGTAGAACACAACAATAGAAAAGATCATTGTTGCTGCAGATGGTGGATAGCAGGATGAGTAGGAACGGTAATAAATACACATAGAAAAACTAGGAAAATCTCCATCTGATGAACTGTATTGCATTTAGGAAGAGTTGTGTGTTTCTCAATAAACTCTCCAAACTGTTTTGAAATGCAATTGTGTTAACAATTGGCCATTGTTACTTATTGCAACTCTGATTTGATTCTTACTAAAATGAAATTTAAAGTGTCTTAAGAGTTTGTTTCTTGTTTGAAGTGTTTACACTATAATCTTATACTGAGCAGCAGTTGTTATACATTTAAAGAAATAAAAAGTGCTGCATGGACCGGTAGTGTCCCCTTCTCCTCACATTTACTGTTTCTATCTAGTGTTTGGACGCCGCAGTGCACCGTACCCTACAGTACTGATGACCCTCATGTGTCCTGTGCAGGTCGCGTCCTCCCTGGGCTCCGAGGGCAAGAACTGGGACGACTACATCCTGGTCTCGCAGGACGGGGACCTGCAGTCTGCAGATGGAGGCGGAGGCGGAGGGGGAGGAGGAGGAGGAGGAGGGGCAGGAGGGGCGGGAGCAGGAGGAGCGGCGGCAGCAGGTGGAGGCAGAGCGGCGGCCGAGCGCACCCCCCCGCTGCGGCGGGGCCGCGGCCTGGTGCGGATGGAGCCGGAGGGCGCGGCGGGGGCCTTCCACGACCCCCTGATGGCCGGCACCACCTCGGGCTCCTCCAGCCCCGACGAGGGCTCCACCCACAGCAAGGACTCTGACTTCACCATCGTCAACCCCAACGACCTGTGAACCAGCACCCAGCCCCTCCCTCCCTCCCTCCCTCCCTCCCTCCCTATCCTCCTCCTCCTACTCCTACTGCTCCTGCATTGTATCCAAGGAAAAAAGTTCTAAAAAAAAGCCTAAAAAAACAAAACAAACTTGGGATCAGGATGTGGGATCTTTCAGTTTTAGTTGTAGTGCCGGTGGCGGAGCTGCTGCTGCTGGCTAAATGAAATTGCACATGTTGGACTGTGACGCGTCCAGTCACACAAGCCCGATACTGTCTCCTGACCTGTGCCACTCGAGTCCTGTCTGAGCTGATGCTGTGCCCTGATGCTGTGCCCCCCCCCCCGCCCCCCGTCTCATCGTCTGTCCCCTCCCTGCGTCCGGACCCTGTCCACGGTTTCTATTTAATCGCAGCGCCCTGCTCGGCAGAGAGGGGGCGCCCTCGAACTTCTCACCCCGCCACTACGCCATCACTCGCAAGAGTCGGACCTCAGACTGCTACTTCCTCAGCCCCCTTCGGCTTCCTGTCAGAGCCGGGAGGGTGTCATTCATACTGTTTAGCTTTTTTGTTCTTTTTGTTCTGATTTGTGAACGTGGAGATGTGGCCATAGCTCTACCTGCTCTGTGTCTGTGTGTTGATCCTCATGAGGGAAGTTCTCTTCTCTGATGCTGTGAGGAAAGAGGAATGATGCCCCCCCCCCCCCCCCCCCCCCTCCTACCCCCGAACCAGTGCCTCTGACCGTTGCTCTCCTCTCAACCAAACGAAACCTAACTCTGTGATCGTTCTCTCTTTGTTTCTTTATTTTTCTGTTAGCCTTTTTTTTTTTTTTAATTTTTCAGAAATTATTTTTAACCACTTGACTTTTAGCTTCTGGGGGGGAAAAAAGATGTTTTAAATTATAGATTCTCCCACCTCCTATCCCCCCCCCCCCCCACACACACACACACACACACCTCGCCGTCTTGTCTTGTTTTATAAATCGAATCCGATGTGGACATTGAAAATGTGATAATCGGCGGTTCTCATTTGTCACGTCACAACTGAGTTGCTTTCGTGTCCTCTGGAAAAACCATGTGAAGCAGCGCGCACAAAGAATGTCCCCCTAGCTTCTCATCCAGTGTAATTAACTCAAGACCAATAAAGCCACATCGCTCTTGCTACACACTGCACTCACTGTGTCTGTTTTGGGGGAAGCCTGCGAGGACATGGGGGCCGCCGTTACACAACTCCGCTGTGTCACACTTTGTTTCCCTGGTCACGCCATGGCCGTGGAGGAGGCGGACGAGGCTGGGGATCGAACCGGACCGGACCGGACCTCCTCTCTGCAAACAGGCCGGGACGTGATCCCGCTCACGTTAGAGAATAGCATTTTGAGCCACTGTTGTTGTGGTCGTTTTGGGCTGACCTGCACCAGAGCTCTTTTGAGACGAGAGTCTAGTGTGCCAGGCTGCACATCACGCCAGGACGCCCTCAGTGAACGCAGCACGGCGCTGATTTCCTGCACGGCTCGCCACGTTCGCCCTCTCAGCCTGGTTAGTTGTCATCTGCCTCCGTTCTGGGGGCATTTAATTAGAAACCAAAAGTGTTGTGCATTTAAGCAGATGATGGCTTCGGAAACCGCGAACATGCCTGCGGTGTATTTCTAGGAAACTCCTCCAGTTGCGAAGATATCGACTCAAAAGCCGCGAAAATTGAAAGCCCCCGGAGACGATAAACGTCCTCACAGAACTGACTCCGGACTAATCCGGGGGATCCAGACGTCCCCATCCAACGGAGTCATCCTCGGGATGAGCCGAGAAACTGTGATCGGAGCGTCTGAAATTCCGCAACGGCTAATCTCAGTCTGCTGATGAAGATTAGGAGCTCCGGAACAAATGTGTCAAAAACCGTCCTCGTGGTGAGAGTTCCTCGACGCTTGAACGCGGACGTGAATCTGCGTCGATAGGAACAGAATGTGCACACACTGTCGGCGGGGCCGGGGCACTAACCCTGGTCTCTGGGCTGGCTGAGCGTGGAGGAGAGGTGGCTGCACACGGGCGCCTTTGATCCGGTGCACTGTGCAGCTCGTCACCGTCGCTCCCTTCCCCCGACGCGGCCCGCGTACGCTGCAGCGCGCCGGGCCCATGCACATCAAAGTGGAAACCTTGCAGCTCGGCAGCGGAGCGTGCACACGCACGCATGCACGCACGCAAAAAGAAGAAGAAATCAATCATTTAAAAACTAGTTTTATTTCCACACTGACTGTGAAGGGAGGTAAAATCACAAACGTTCACAGAGCAGAGCAGGTGGAGCCTCGCCGGGCTGCACCCGTAACGCGGGTCTGGAATGTTTTCATTCGGGATCAATAACTTATGTAAAATATTCTTTACAGCAAAAGGATAGATTTACATATTAAAATACTGTACAGTGTTTTTGCACACGGATGAGCACTTCAAACATCGTTTGTTCGCTGGAGGCAGACACCGACACGTGTGGAGTGGATTGTGGTTGAACCGCGGCTTAGCTGGCACGCCGGCCTGAGGAAAGTACAAAAATATAGAGTAATACTGCGTGTGGGACGAGGGCGGCGACACTTAAAGGGCCAAGGTTTCCGTGGCAGGACACAGGAGCGGGAGGCGGGCCCAGAAATGCTCGTGGGAGATTAGGCGGCGTAAAGGGGTTGCAGAAGATATGCGTGTTCAAGGACCCAAAACCTGCGCGGGTTCCAGCTCCTCTCCCGTTTCAGCCGTCGAGAGAAGAAGTGCGTTCTATGTGAAGACACCCTCAACCCGACCTTGGTTTCAGTCCTCTCTTGATATTTCGAGGCGGCAGCTCGCTTCCAAAAGCTCGCTTCCTTAAACGTCTTTTTTTGTTTTTTTTTTGGCTGAGTCATCCCGGAGTGTGCAGGAGAGGAAAAGGAAAAAGAAAGAAAAAAAAACACGTTTTCCTCCCTCCTCAAGACACATTGCACATAAGAGGAGGTTAACAGGAGCGCGTTATATTTACAGTTTAATACAGTACAAACTGAACCTTTGCTTGAAATCGAGCTACATTCATCTCCCCCATCTCATTCGTCTTCTTCTACGGCTCCCGAGGGTTTTCTGTGGCAGGCGGGAGGAACGAGGCTGCACCGGGAGGACTTCTACATTCATCCACTCCTCTCTCTCTCTCTCTCTCTCTCTCTCTCTCTCTTCCAGTGGCTTGCTGTGGGTCTCATACCAAGGCGGAGTGAGATGGCAGAGCAGTTCTGTGAGGGCGAGACGAGCAGCTTTGGAGGGCAGTCTGGACCTCTAGGCCGAGGGTCCTCGCGCGCCCGTGCCCCCTTTGTCATCCTGACCCCGCCTGGTCTGCGAGCGCACCCTCCGCACCCCCGCGCTGTCCTTGGTGAGGTTTCCAGACAGGGCAGCGTCGTGGACCTGCTTCATGTTCTCCTGCACTTCTGCTTTGGCGTGCTTCAGCAGGTCAGCCTGACCCTGAGAGAGGTGGCGGTAAAGGGGGGGGGTCGAAGAGGAGAAGTGAAAGAGAGCAAAAAAAGAGAGGGGAAAAAAAATGTTGGCAACTAGTTAAAGGCCAAAACATGCTCTAATGGTGCACCCCCCAGGCTGTTTGGGTTTCTGTGAGCGTATGAGCATGTGGGAGTGCGGCTGACCTTCAGGATGGTGATGTTCCAGCTGAAGCTCTCCACCGCTCGAGCGACCTTGCGACCTTTCAGTCCCTCCTTCGCCGCCAGACTCTGCAGCTTCTCATGAAACTCCATGGCTGGAGCACCAAACACACACACACACACACACAGCAACAAATTAGACGTCTGTGCTTCGTACTTAAGTTCAAGTACAGAACAATTTGCCCTCAAGTAAATTCTGCGTAACTTTAACATCATCATCTCGTGTTAATTTGATTGATTGATGGTTTCTGTGCGCTCATCAGTTAGAGCTAGGGAGACACTAAGTCTCTTTCATGCACTGAGGCCCATAGGCCACATGATTGTGAACTGTAACCGCCCGCGTTACACAACACTGACCCATCTCAATGGACCTCAGCCAAAGCGTTTCTGTGAATTACTGCAGTTCAATGCACACACGGACCAGTCGGGGGTTCGGTTTTAAAGGCGACAGTGTTTCATTCAAAGTTTCACCCTTGGAGTCCAGGGGAATGTCACTCATTCTCGTGCATATTGTGTTCACAAGAACAGGACAGATTTGACTCTATAATGTTGCAAACCATCGCTCCGAACTCCAAAAATTTCAGAGACGAAGCTCAAGCTGAAGTGTCGGACACTCACGGAGGAAGTCAAAACCTCTAACTTTGTCCTGTCGGCCAAACTGGAAGCATCAGGGAAGACATGAGAAAAATGAGCAATGATGGACACATATGGAGAGAGAGAAAGAGAGAGAGATACAGAGAGAGATAGAGGTCCGGCCTCCAGCTAGTTAGAGTATGTGCACTGAGTTGTGTTGTGTGTCTGGCTTGCACTGACCGCCCCGGGCCACTGTCCCACTGTTACCATGGAAACCCGGAAGTGGGTTAACACGAGGCACACACCACTGTGAGCCATCAACCAGAGCCCAGACGTTCAACATGCCAGGCTGTGTGGACCACACACACACACACACACACACAAACACACTTACATACACACAGTGGGAAAAGAGTAAATAGATTGGATGTGGGTATAATTTACCAACTCTTCATGCACAATCCCTGTCATCAGTCAATGTCTGCAAGCATGGACACACACCTGCGCACACACACACACACACACACAGGTTGTCACCGCTCCACATTCACACACACACACACACACACACACACACACACACACACACACACACACACACACACACACACACACACACACACACCTACAGAAGTTGCCTGAATAATAACCTTTACCGCGCGGTTGCCAGGCAACACAAAGCCTACGTGCCAGTGTAGCGCGTGTGTACGTGTGTGTGTGTGTTTCTCTGTGAAACCAAGCGGAGCCGATGGAGGGAGCATTATTTCCAAGCCAACACCGGGACAGTGTGCATACATAGGCAAACACAGGACAGAAACGGTGTCCTCAGCCCGCGGGCCGACACAAGCCAAACAGGATGTAGCAGGAAGTGTGTCACCTCCACTTCCTGTCCGCTACGTGAACTAGCGGGCAGTCGGGTCAGCGACAGGGGAACTCCACAGATTTGACCTCGCAGGGTGTAAATAATAACAAGCATCTAATGAGGTGTAAAAGCTACACGTCCAGGTATGCAGGTCAGCGCCCTGGAGGTCACGCAGCTGCTCAATTCAGGTTCTTAAAGGTGCAGTGACGAATTACAGTAGACACTAATCGAGCATCAACAAGGTCAGGGGGTGGCTACAAGCCATCAAAAGAGCTCCGACCCCTCTGGACTTCAACTCTCCAATCTTCCCTTATTTGGTGTTCTGTCAGTGGAGAGCACCGTCTCGCACGCTGCTCCAACACGTTCCAGATGCTGAGATCTGGAGGGCGTGAAAGCCGAGGCATGTGATTCATCATGTTCTCATTAAATCATTCACTCCCTGTGTGTCCATTATCTCTTCTAAAGCAGCCTAGTCGTTAGCAAGGTGGCCCATGAACAAGCACATTTAACCAACCACCTTAACATGCTTTTCACTCGTCAGCTGTCATTCTGAAGAGCAAATGTTACGGCTTTTCCACCAAAATGCTGGTTCCAGGCTGGTGCTAGAATAGAATTTGCCTTTATTTGTCCCACAACAGGAGAAATTCAATACTGGAGACCTAGTTGCTTATCTATTTTTTAAGCATCCCATTATTATATCACGTTATAAGTCAGTTATGTCGCTGTTGGTCTGTCCCAGAGGCCCGAGTCCAGGACAGTAAAAGTTGGATTCCTCTGTTGCTATTTGCACTAGCTGTCCTTTTTTGGGCCCTATAGTCTTCCATTAGCTTCTGTACTTGTTGCTTTATCACATCTGTGGCTTCTCTTGCATAGAAAACAAAACATGGCAGAGTCCTTGTTGTTTTCATAGGCCTGAATAAGGCCCATAAGCCCCCCAGCCTCTGATGTAGCTGGTTGTTGCTTGTGGCAGAAGTGGTGCTACTCTGGAGCCAGGTTTTCAGTGCCAACAGAAAGAACAGTTCTAAACTAAGCACCAGCCAAGAACCAGCACTAGAATGGTGTCAATGTGGAATTGTGGGAAAAGCAGCCTCTGAGGGATTTCCTGGCCTCTGGGAGTGAAGCCTGCAGCCCTGCAGCCAGCTGATGATACCTCCCACCACACCCTTCCCCATGGTGGCCACTCAAAACGTTCCCCTCCCTTGCCATCGCTGTCTTCCTCTCGGCATTGCCTCTGGCGATCTTTCATCCTTCATCTGCCTACGTCTTGTGCCGTTTCATCTCCCTGTGCTGATATAACTTCCAAACATCCATCTCTGCCAGCCGCCGGCCCATGGCTACCCTCTGAGCGACCTGTTTGTGGCAGCCCCCCTCATCCTGCTCCTCCTCCTCCTCCTCCTGAGACCGAGAGGCATCACCTGATCACCATCTTTACACTGTACACACAGGAAGAGCTTTGTTCGTGAGACGGGGCCTCCCGGCTCTGCGGCGGCTCGTTATCAGATGTACTCCATCGTACTCCATCAGAGCTGTTTACTAATAATACCTCAGGGGTTCACACGTGAAGTAAAAGATCTGCTACGATAGCATCCGCTGAGGATCTCAGCTGCAGTCTGGCCTCTGCTGTGCTCCTGCTGCTCAACATGCAAAATAGATGGA
The DNA here is from genome assembly GCA_029224185.1 of Karalla daura. NCBI lineage: Eukaryota > Metazoa > Chordata > Actinopteri > Chaetodontiformes > Leiognathidae > Karalla > Karalla daura. Next base: position 12,071,210 of record CM055205.1, read on the forward strand.
TATGTCACAGGTTATTTGATCAGCGAGGGGAGGACGGGGCCCAGAGAAAACCTAAAATAAAGTTCAGCAAAGGACAGGATGAGTTGTCTGGGAGCAAAGCGGAGCCGTCTGGAAATTTGTAAACAACATTCATCTCGCCAAATAGTCTGTCTCTCTCGTCACCAAGGCCCCTGCTGAGCCATTGCCTTCCCCTCCAAGTATCGGTTCACGCCAGGTTTATCTGCCTCCATTATGTCGCCTTTTCTAGCCGCGCTTCTCTTACGGGTGATACTGAAAAGACGACAGCATTGCGTGCGTTTCAGGCCACAGAGCTCTTGTGAAAGCCACGGATGCGTCAACATATTCCCCACGTGTTGTCATTTGGAAACACATGGCTTCCATAACTGCAGCTTTTCTATTTTTTTTTAATATCTGACACCCAGAGAGAGCCATATAAATAATGTGAATGTGTTTATATTGTGCCCCAAGACACTGGCTTCCGCCTTCAAATGTCAATCACAGAGTCTCTTGGGTGACAGCTGAAGAGGATTGTGTGTGTGTGGGTGTGTGTGGGTGTGTGTGGGTGAGGGGAAAAAGTGTGTGTGCTGGTGTGTTTGTGGGGCTGTTTATTGCCACTATGACGACAGACTGGCTGACTAATGTCAGATGACCCAGGGGGCTCGACTGAGATAAACAAACCTCTGCCAAAGATCACAGAAATGATATGAGCAGGTCAGATACGGTGCCCTTCCCCTAAGACACTGAGGGGCGACGACGGGAGCCGTGCCAATTTGAACCCGCTCCATCCCAAACATTCAGACGAGCCAGAGACAGAGAGAGAGAGAGAGAGAGAGACTGGAAGTCGCGCAGCTCTGTCTGACATTAGGTGGAAGTTGGGAGAGTAAGGAGAGAGATGAGAGGAGAAGATACAATAAGAAAAGAAGTGACTGTGGGGAGAAACACTGAAGAAGAACACAAAAGAGCAAATGAAGCAGAGAAAATAACAGGAATGCACGAGAGGGCGAGGAGAGAGGACAGACAGAAAGAAGGAGAAGAAGGGTGAGAAGGAGAGGAAAAGAGAGTAGAGGCGACAAATGGAGAGAAGAGGAGTAAAGTTAATGACTAAAGCAGCCACTGCAGAGAGGATAACAGTGCTGCTGAAGAGGCTGTGTGGGAGTTTTCATGAGTGGACTCGGAAACATGAGCCTATTTTTTTTATTCATTACACACACATCACGACACATGCTCTACACAGCAGCATCTCACGCACACACACTGACAGACTCACTCCTACTCACCCATTGTCTGTATGTGCAGGATCCTGTCGTGGATTCCATCGGAGAGCTCGATCACCGCTCTGCTCGCCTGCACCATCTACAGACAGGGGAACATCTGTTAGCATGAAACATACACACACACACACATAATAGCAGTGCATTGTTTTAGCCATTAACTGCCATCTTGTTCTTTGTGCACCAATAACACTGTCCAGCACAGACAGCACAAGCAGCAGGAGTAAATATGAGGGCATGTGATGAGAGACGTACAGAATCCTCATATGATAATGCAGAGACACGTCTGGATAGGTCTGCATCTCTTTTTTGCGGTCATTACATCGACCTAAATTAATTTCCTGGAGACTTAACCAAACCAACACCGTGACCTGTTAACCTTCAACGGAAACCTAGCCTTTAACCCACGACACGCTGAATTTTTAATGGCCACAGGGTCGTGTGTTTTCTGCATGCGCACACGTACAAGGCTGGCATGATTAATTCTGCACCTATTCCCACAAAACCTTCCGGGACATGACCCCTCTGCGGGGAAAAAATGCTGTTCGACAAATAAGGGATTAACTACAGTACACTAGTTTGACCTGATCCAATTCATCAACGCACGCATGCACGCACACACACACACACATATGCAAACTCATCCCCATTTCCTGTCTCTCCTCTCTCTCTCTCTCTCTCTCTCTCTCTCTCTCTGTCCGTCCCCCCAGCCATCGGGATGAGGTGTGGAATCAATTTAACAGAACGACATTCAAATCTATGCTAATGGTATTCATCTCTGATCTGCACGGCTGCAAACGGAAGTGGCTTAGCACGCACGTGCGCCGGTCTTACTTACACACAACGCACACAAAAGACAGTCGGTGGCGCATGCAGCTGCCAGTTGCCACAGTGGTGACAAACAATCGCAGTTTAATTAAAGTGTCGGGGCGCGTGCACCGAAATCTCCATCATGACTGAATAACCCTCGAAAGGGATAAATCTGTCTCCTCTGCAGTCTGCTTCCAAGAGTCTCCCTCCATCACAATGCTCTCTCTCTCTCACACACACACACACATACATACTCTCACTGGACAGCGGCTCTAAATTGGCAATTCATACTGACTGTCCATCATGCTACCCGAGAGACTCTTGGGGGAATATCTAATATGAAAGATGAAGAAAGTGCACTTTGAGCAAATATCAATCTAGAAAGTATTGCCAGCTGCCAGACAGGTGGTAAGAGGAGGATGTAATGCGGTTTACTACAGCAACACTCGACCGGAGCGAGACACACATTAAGTGTGGACCACAGCTTATGGTGTCCAGCAACCGTCCAAACCAGAGCCGGGAGGTGGCTGGGAAGGCGGGGAGGGGAAAAGATCAGGCAGGAGCAGAGAGAGATGAATGAGGTGGAGGAGGAGGAGGCTGAAAGATGGAGATAAACACCAAAGGCAAATAAAGCATGTTAAAAGCAAGATCCGGAGGCGAGGATAGAATGAAATAAAGCTTGACATTGCATGAACACCAGCCAAGCATCTTAAACCCACTCAAATGTTTTTTTTTATTGGCCTGCTGCTAAGTTGACTAACAGACCGTTTGACCGCTCTGCCCCCTATTCTTTCTCTCCCCCTCGCTCTCTCTTTGTTATTTGTGACCACGGGGGAGTTCTCTTTTCATGTTATTTTTAGCCATTGTTGCATGAATTAAGTCTGTTAAATAACTTTCTCCTCGCTCGACGGAAGTCTGCGGTTTATTTGGGTGGAAACAACACGCTGGCTTCAGGCCAAGGTGAGGATGGCGCGGATGGGTTCGCCAGCCTCGTTACGCCAAGTGGGAACATAACAATGAGGCTCCACTTGGTGTTTGAGAACACGTTGGGCCCAAAAGGAAGCCTGGGTCTGGGAGACGAGGGCCCTCATTGTTAGGTCAAGCGGACAGGAGATGGGAGCTGCTTTGCTGATTTCAGATCATCGCTGCTTTTGTTTGGCCTTTTCCTTCCTGTTAACGTGTTGCAGAAAATGTGAATCTGGCGACATGTTTTTTAACCGTTGCCTTTCCCCCCTCCTCATTTCTCACCATCTCGTAGGTGGAGACCACCCGGCGGAGGACGTCGGGCAGAGGGCCCTGGGGCTCCAGGGTGGGGTAGTGCTCCCGCAGGTCAAACAGCAGCAAGGGCGCCCCGTCCGATCCCGACACCCTGGAGCCCAGAGCGAGCACGCACTGCATGAGGTTGGCCACCACCGACACGCCGCACAGCTCCCTGAACATCACCACCGAGTTCTGCAGGGAGGGGGGGCGAGAAGACAGCTGCAGATTTAAACATGAACACACAGGAAGGGACTTTCACCATCACTCTGCCTCTTATTTCCTCAACCTGATGGAAAAAAAACAGCACAGAGAGCAATGTCAATATCAAATAAACACATTTTTCTGTCGAGGCTCTTTCCCAATCTGCCTCCCGCAGGATTAGCTTTCGCTCGCTCTCACACACTCACTGCTGTGCCCACACATACACACATGCCTACAAAAGCCACTCCTGCGAGGAAGGTGTTGTCTTTTCCTTTGACTATTGATTTGCTCCCCGGCTCATCTCTCCTCCTGCAGCTGAGCTGTTGTGGTAGAAAGAGGCTGAAAATTGAAGAAATCAAGAGATGTGGATGCCGACCGTCGCGCAGCAGCGACTCAACATGTAATTACTGTTTTATTTGCCCCGGGGTGACACAAGCACCCACAGACCAAATTTCTGCCTGGCTCATAAAGGCTCAATCTGCCTTTAACAATTGCAGAAAACCTATCAATGCTCCCGTCCTTTGTTTCCCACTCTTGTGTTGCAGTTCGCACAGCCTTCATCGTTAGCTCTGGTAATGAGCAGCAGGAATGAGAGACTGTTATTACAACCAATTTGCTTACACGGCACAGGAATGAAGCCAATTATACGGAGCTGCAACAAACATTTTACAATCTTTTTTACTAAGTGATATCTTTTTCATAGTTTAACAAATGTCAGAAATGTGTAGATGAAGCTAAAATTAATCAAGACTCATCGAATCAATCCGACGCCCTCATTTGGTTTGTATTGACCGACAAAAACAAAAATCAGCAAAACATAACATTTCAGAGTCTCCAAAATCTAAAAATGTCAGTAGCAACCAGCTAAACACCAAAGTGCCACTGGTCATCGGCCCTCCTCCTCACCTGCATGTTTTCCCTCAGGTCGGTGGCCTCCCTCAGCAGAGGAGCAGCCGCCTTGAACACATCGTCCACAGCCCGGACCCCCAGGTCCCTCAGAGCCGTGTAGTCCCTCCCCTTGCGGGCCTTGCGCACCGACAGCCCTCGCTTGTGAGGCTTCCCGCCTCCTCTGCGATTGGTGAGGGCCACGTGGACAAACAGCTTGGCGTGGACGAGCTCCTCCCCGGTCAGGGACTGGAGCGGCACGTGTCTGTAGCCCGGCTGGAGACACTCCAGCGGGATGGTGTACTGACCTGTGGCGGCAGAGAGAGATCGCTTTCATTTCAAAGACTTTATCGTGGAAAGGCCGGAGAGGCCGCGTCCCCGCCCCGAAACCCACCTATGAACTCGTCCCCTATGAAGTGGTCATCCAGCACCACTAGGCGGACCATGGCGAGCTCCGGGAGGTTGATCTGGAACTCGAAGCTCTCATCGAAGATGGGGTTGTCCCCGTTATGGGTCACTGTCCTGGTCCGGCGCTCGGAGCAGTCGGCTGGGATGCCGTGGATCTCCACGTACACGTAGGGGTCCACAACATCTCCCCTGGCCCCCGAACCCTGGGGCTTAGGCAGGTTCTGGCCACTTATGACCTGGTGGGGGGACGGACAGATACATAAGACACGACAAGGCTGTGCTCTCATTGTGATGAGCGCTCCGTTCATTATTCCAGCATACCTTCACGTGGAGCAGCTGCGGAGACACACCGGGCACCGTGTCTCTGGTGTCGGCGCTGAAATAGGACACTTCCTGCCGCATGATGGCGGGCCGCAGGACGTAGCCGCAGCTCCCGTTCTGCCGGAACCAGGCTGTGTTCAGGTCCATCATCAGGCCCGCCGTCTGGAAATTCATGGACACGATCTGGCAGCCGCACTTCCACAGGTCCTGAGGGTTCATGTTGCTGGAGTCGATGCGCATGGGGTTGGGGAAGACGCGTGACAGGAAATGCTTGTTGTGATTGACGAAGGCGCCGGGGCTCTCGCTGGCGAGACGCAGAGCCAGGGTTTCGTGAAAGGAGCACAGCTCCCAGGATTTCTGGTTCTCCGCGGAGCTTTTGAAGTCGACGAAACGCACCGAGCGGCAGAGGGTCACGAGGTCGGAGAGCTCCTTCAGCAGCTGGAGGTGTCTGTGAGGAGGGCTGGCCTGCGGGGCGGCCGTGAAGGAGCTGCTCTTCTGCACCGCTTCCTTTTCGTTCCCGCCGGGCGTCGTCCCGCCGCCGCCGCTGTTGGCCGCTTTCACCTTCTGGCACATCTCCGCGCTCTCGTCCTCCTCGCTCACCTCCCCGTCCTCGCCGTCCGCCCCAGGCCCCAGCTTCTTCCCCTTCAGGAGAATCCGATGCCTCAAGTCGTGGGGCGACGGCAGGTACGCCTCCCCCGCGTCTGGGGGGTCTGTGTACAACCTGTCGCCTAATATGCTCGTGATATGTTGGCACATCACCTTCTGCTGCTGTTGCGAACAGTGATTCTCTATGCATACAATTAACGGATAATCCGACGCCACGAACGCAAACTTTCCGATGGCTTCCAGCACGCAGCGCAGGGCCAGCGGCGGGGAGAGGGAGTGTCCAGTGCACACGATGGGCTCTTCGTCGGGACCGTCCCAGACGTCCACCTCCACGCACCGACAGCCCATCTTGAGGGCTCGGATGTAGCCGGAGATGTCGGACGGTCCTCGAAACTGGTCCTCGATGAGGTAGGTGTTGTGGGAGGAGTTGATGTAGTAGTGGGACAGGGGCTGGGTCATGTCTTGGCACACGGCGTCGTGCTCCTTGTCGAAGAGGTCGCAGTCGGCCGACGTGAGGTAGCTGGTGAAGCCGTCCAGCGACAGGTAGCCCTGCTGCCGCCCCTCCTCCGAGGGCTCGTGGGAGCGAATGAGCTTCAGGCTGGTCTCCTCGCTCACCTGAGGGACAGAGACAGGAATCGGGGAAGTCAGGGAACAATTTGGCCAGGACGTGCAAACAGGAATGCAGATCTGTCACTCACCTGGGCCATGCCCTGCTCAGCCTCCAGGAACTTCATTAAGTCTTTGGTGTCCAGGTACTCCTTGTTGCTCGAAAACTGCACCAACAGGAAGTAGATCTCTGGACGTGTGCAAAAGTCATGGAAGGCCTCGATGAACTCCTGCTTTGTGACGCTATTGTTCCGTCCGGCTAGTCTTTTGTTGTCCCCGTGGTCTTTAACTCCGGCTCCATTGTCTAGAGTAAGGCTACACATCTTCTCTCGAACTCTCTGGAGCTCTTTAAACCTGTGCTCCACCTTGGCATTGCTCACCCCGGGGTTCACACTCCGTATCAGCCTGATGGCCGACTGCAGGTCGATCCCGTCCTCCATGCTTTCCTGTCTGTCCGAATCAGCGGCAGAGGAGAACAGCTGCTCCAGCCAGACAAGACGAAGGCTGTCCTGACTGCTGGCCAGCATGTCTAGGGCATGTTTCCCATACTGCATCAGATACCTGGAGGGAGATGAGAGGACACAATGTTTTCTCCACAATAGTGCATCGCAAACCTTTCCAAAGTGTTTGCTGATATTCACATAAAATACAATAACCGCAACAATAGAATCACTCTGAAGGAAAATTGGATTTTCTGTCCCAGTCCTTCATCACAAACACATCTCAAAGGAGTACGCAAACAAATTAACCGACTGAGATTATTCCACACAATGCAATCGACAAAGGAGAAAAAGAGACATATGCTTTCATTTCATCTCACATGAAACATTGGGTTCAAACAAATCGTCAAACGCATATGCAACAACTAACTGATTAATGGAGTATTAATCAACTGATTAAATAAACAACACCTATGTTAATCATTGATTTAACCATCTAAAAAACATTTGAGAATGAGTCTCAGAGCTTCTCTCAGAATATTTTCTGGTTTCTTTAATCTTCTGTGACAGAAAATTGAACGTCATTGAGGTGAGGATAAAAAAAAAGGCATTTAAAGACCTTATCTTGGCCTTTGTGAAACAGTCGTTGACCAGTTTTTGCATCATTTTATAAACAAAACAGCTATTGGCTTCATCAAGAAAGTATCTGGCAGATCAATCTTCCATGAACATGCAGGCCTAGTCTGGTGTGTCCGTACCTCAGGCCAGTCACCCAAATGTTTGCCACTTCAGCAGAGTTTGCCACCAAGTCCAAGCTGTCAAACATCTCCCCATAGATGATGGAGAAGGCGCAGTCCTCTGAAATCTGATCGTAAACTCCACTGGTGCGGAAAGTTTCTGTGTTACGACCTGTCCGTACCTTGGATTTGAGACCACAAAGAAAAAAACCTCCATCAGATACAATAAAAGCAAATCGGCTGTTGTCTTCCATATGGCTCGGGGTCGTAAATATCTCCCCTGCCTTGTTCTAAAGGAATCGACATAAAGGACACGTTTAGGAGGGTTTAGATCGAGCGCTGACCTCTCGTATGGAGGCGAGGGAGATCCGGGCTTTGTCGGACTCTTTCTTGGACGGCTCCCAGCACAGAGCCTGCAGGCCTGTGTCCAGCAGGTAGTAACGCTGGTACACGCGGGAGTTGGTTCGCACTTTCTTCAGCTCGCTCCCCTCCACCTGCAAGCGAGACGTGGCCGGAGTCGTCACCTTACCGAATCTCAATGCACAGCTCGCTCTTTCACCTCCGAACAAGCGAGAGGCTCGAGAGCCTCGCTCTAACCAGGAATCCTTGATGTGTGCGTTGCCTGGTTAATATTTTATGTCAAGGTATGTTGAACTTATATTTTATGCAGAGGGTCACCCTGCAGCTGACCCACCATGGAGTGGATGCAATCTGCAGCGCTGCTGATCTTCTTCTCCGACAGGCTGCTGCTGAAGGACACCGTCTTCTTCCTATCACGTCCGGCGCGTGAGCCGTCCTGCGTATCGAGGAGAGACACCAGTTAAGAAGAGAGAGAGAGAGAGAGACAGAAGGACAGGCAGGCAAGCCAACTCTCTGGGAAAAAAAAAATCATTCTTTTCTGGCGTATGACGAGCATTTTTCCAGGGCCAGAATGGATCTCAGAGGATTAAAAGGCATGTCATCTTATATAACCATACATAAACACAGATTATTTGGTCTATCACGTAAAGCCTCCTCCTCCCAATCTGTTATTGTTTTTCCTAATGCTAAAAGCCTTCGCTTGACCTTGCCCTCCACCATTACACCATTAATCATACCTGACTAGACAGAGGCAGCGAGCCGCGGCATTCTAATGCTGCCCCTCCACAACCACAGCGGCCGAACCAATCAGTTTATCTGAGCTCACCATCGCCGCTCATCCATCACATTTATTGAGTGATCAGATGTCACCCCCACAGAGAACCTTACAACGATAAAAGCACATATGTGGGCAGGGTAATTCAATTACGGCCATATTAGAGCGCTGATAAAATCAAATCAAAGACTTCATTGAGGCTAATTTAAGGCAGGATAACACAATTGTAGTTGATTTGATCTTAAGTGAAGTCACTGAAGGACCAGACACCCAGATACTCAACATACAAACTGGTGTTTTACTTGACTATGACATGCACAGACAAGGAAGCAACTAGGTCCATATGCAGATTATAAAAAAAGAGTTGTATTGCTATTCAAATGTCTCAGCCGACGGACAGGTTGCGAAAAGATCATTAGCAGCATCCTGTTGCCTAACAAGTAGACATTTCGCAGTATTTAAGGAGTCTGGCCCGTCACCCTTGGGCTGATCAACATTCATGCATTTGTGTCGAACATCTGTGAAGACTGATCAGTCGCTGATTAATCCGCTCATCAGCATATCTCTGATTCTGTTCACACACAAACCGCAAGAGCTCCTTAATGAGAAAAGAAGAGGCAACCTCTTACTGAAAGAAATGTGCGGGATGAAAGGCAAAACGACATGCGAGGAAGACAGGGGAGAGAATGAGCAGGGCTGCGTTTCATCTGAAGGGTACGAATAAACACGTGAAAGAGGGGAAGCAGGATGGATGAAAAGGTTTTCCTCAGAGGCACGGGAGGGCGTCTAACCATCACAAATCCTCGAGAATCGCTCATTAGGATGGAGAAGTGTCTCCAATGGTGACAAGTTTTTTTTTTTTGGAGCAGCTGCAGTGATGGAAGGAGGGAGGCGGTGCTCTAAAAATACTCCAGGCGCTTTGGGGCACAGATAGACGGGTGTGGACAGAGAGATAGTAAGTCTGTCCAACAAGACATCTCTGATCCCAAAGTTACTGAAACCTGAGGAAGCAAATGCAAAAGGAGAATGCTCTGATATTGAAATCGAAATTTCACCCCCTTTAAAAAAAGAAAAAAGATAGTAGAGAGCTTTTCTCATCTCTGGGATGCTTCAACAAGACCTCTTGTTTCCACTGTTCCTCAAATAAGAGGGTGTGGCTCCGCCCCAGCAGCAGGGGAGGACATCTTAAGAGCCCAATCAGGCTCCCTCTCCTAAAAATAAATTGGTTTGTTTTGAAATGCTCTCTCAAAGCTCATGGGACGTAGAGCGAGGCGCGCGGCCACGACTTATTGACCTGACTCACACGACACACGCACCTATACACAGAGGCGTACAGAGCCGCCCAATCCGTCACGCTCTCCCTCTCCATTCAGGCAGGCCAGCGACAGGCAGCAGAGATTAATGTCGGCCTCCGTCCATATTTCTTCCTCTGTGTGTTCCAGTGTGGCCGCATCGGCACCGATCGGCTGTATGGAAACCCGACATAAATAACACAGTCCCCCGCAGCACGGACGCAAGTGCACCAAGCGAGCACGGGAAATCATCCCGAAGCATCGGGGGCAAGTACCCTCTGTTAAATTCTAATAAACCTCACAAGGCCCGACACGGGCTTCTGGTGTTGTTTGGAGCCGAGGGAAGCACCAGGGTCCTCCGAGCGGCCTGTTCAGCGGCCCGGGATTCAATTATCTCAAATGAGGAGGCTGTCCTGCACGTGCCGCGCTGCTCCGCTCTGCCCTGCCCACGACATAAATAAACCCACAGAGGAGGGAGGGGACGGGGGTGCAAACACACCACCCAACGGGGGCTGACGTCACCCTGGCCTCTAAAAAAGATAAAAAAGCAGAGGACACAGATTAACCTGGGAGCAGACGACCACCTGAATGAAAAGCAAAAAGTAAATCTATTGATTTTCCTAAAACGGCCAAACACTCTGTATAACCAGATTAGATTAAAGCGCACACACACGCACACACACATGCATGTACGCATGCAGGAAAACAAGTTCAGCCTCCATCCCCTGATAAAATTCCATCCTGCTTAATCTCTGTCAGAATGTACTGTACGCCTCTGTCACAGAGGCCCTATTTTGCATTTTTTTTCTCACAGAGAGCGAGAGGAGTCCTCAAAACCACCGCAGCGCTTCAAAACAGGAAGTCGCCTGTCAGCCAGTCACACAGAGCTTCCTGTGGCTGCACTGAGAGCCGAGTGAAGAGACAATACAGAGAAAGAGAGAGAAAGGGGAAAAAAAACAGTAAGAAGGCGTCTTGGTCCAGTGACACAGTGAGGCGCGGATGTCACTGATGTGTGAAAACTTCACCATGTAGTACAATAGTGTTTGTTTTAAGATTTGACAGTGTCTGAGTCCAGTTCTAATCCACCATACAGATCGTATTTCTATTTGTTTCTTTCATTTAACAAGTGCAGGTGCAAAACACCTCATGTTGCCTCCACCTGACACATGCATGTAGGACAGTCAGTCTGCTTTGTAGCTCTGCAATGGTCTCAAGAAAAGGGTCTGACTCTGAATCTGCTCACATTTATGCTGGGTTCATCAGTTAAACTTAAACTAACTTTAATGTTTGTTTGCAACTTGGTGTCAAAGCAGAATACAAAATAGTTGTGGACCGCTTAACTAAAATAAGAAGTTCAAAGACACACGTCTTTATAGTGGAGGGGAACCATTGAGAGGAAGCACAGAGTCAGACGATAACACTCTTATTTGAACATGTTAGTCACAGCTGCTTTAATCAAGGTTCAAATAAGTCAGAAATATTGAAGCATCAACTCTTTTGCGGCAACGTAGAGTGAATAAATCCGTTCTCGATAGGACCTGTGAACTGAGCTGTGATCCCCGATGTGGAGAAGGATGATCTGAGATCATGTGGGTGAACAGAAGGAAGAGGACAGGGAGACATCACAGAAAGCTGCACTTTGAGAGGAGGATACAAACTATAAAAAAGAAAGAAAAAAGAGAGGAGCAAGAGGAAGATGAGGAATAAATAGAGAAGATCGCTATCTATCTCTATGTGTACAGAGTCTCTGCGCTGAGCCTGGTATTTGCCCAGAGGCACCAGCGAGGCCGCCTTGTGCCTTCATTAGTCGGCTTACAGGAACGCGTAGCACGATGTATGAGAGCGTATGTTTCGCCACGGCGCAACAAGCCCCGGACGCTAATTACAGCCTCTGCGAGTCAGCGTGAATGAAGATGTAGGTCATTAGTGGGCGTCATGTTTGATCCGCTAATTAAGACAGATAGGAATTCTGGGAAGGAGATGTGGCTGTTAGGTGTGACAAAGTAAAGAGCAGGAGGGGTGGCGACAGTCGGGGTCTGTCGGGCCTGTGTGTTGTGTGGGTGGGCAGATGATGGATGATTAATGACGTAGTTTATTCCTGTGCCTCCTCCCCTCCTCCCCCCCGGAGCGCAACACCGCCACGAGGGACATTAGGAGGTGACTTAACTAGGAATCATGCAAGGAAGCGTGCAGAAGAGGCCTCCCGGGAGAACGTCAGGAGCCCTGACACTCAGCAGCAACAGCTTCTTAACATCCCATCGTACATCGGCTACCGAGGCGGCTCCGCCCGGCTGGCAGGTGTCGGATAAATCCATGTCTGACAACACAGACCGGGCCGACACCTTCGCCACCGCTGCGAAGCCTCTGCTCAGGGTGTGGGAGCCGATAGAGGAGCAGGTAACCGTGGCAACTGCGGTGACGCCTCACACTGTGTCTCGGCGAAACGAACCCACGTGCCAGCTAATCAAGACGCACGAGGCCGAGGCTGGAATAATCGACAGGAAGTCACGCGTGCGGCCTCTCTCGCAGCCTTTGTCACCCCGTCCGTAGACGCGCGCCTCGCCGGATGCTCCTCCGTGGATTCATTAAATCACAGGCTTTCAGTTTAGTAATAACATGTTTCCACGATCGCCCGAGCCATTACATTCGCATCGAGTCATTTAGCAGACGCTTTTATCGAAGGAGACAACAACAAAAAAAGAAGCATTCCAGACCGTGGCGCAGCAGTAAATACTGCTCTACGTTCTTAAGACGACTAAGAGATGAGAGTGCAGCGGCGTAATTACAGGTACAAGTGCAGGGCTTGAGCACTAGTTTAGAGGAGAAGGCGGCAGGAGAAGCATACGGAGACGGATGAATACGGGCTGTGTAAGTGCATGTCGAGAGAGGAGATGCTCTCAAAGGAATTGATCTGCTAAAGGGACAACGTCTCGGAGCTGCAAGCATGAAATGGTCAGTCGCCAGACTCACTGCGCCTCCAGAAGCAAAAAGTAACGTGTTTTGTTCCCAAATGCAGAAATGGTTACAATGGTGAAAGATTACGGTTTTCACTTTCAGTTTTGTCTCATGCATCAGGGAATTTGAAAGCATTACAAACTGGAGGAACTTATCCGAGAGCCAGTGGTTCCATCCCCAACCCTGTGAGGCCTACATATCTAAGTATACTGATCCTTCAGAGTAAGAAAGCATGTGCATGGTACATATCTGAGTATACGGAGTATACTGATCCTTCAGAGTAAGAAAGCATGTGCATGGTTAGAAATCCTGGTTGATCAGACATACAGCCTGTCAGGCCATCTCTGCCCCCGATGTATAGACTTAAATGAATGGGCTGATTGTGACTCATCCTGTGAGGCGCGATAAAAGCTCTACACATACCAGATCATTTAACACTTTTTCTTTTAAAAGTCAATGGAGATTTAGTTCATGCTGTTACTGTAAAAAGGCTGTTGCTCATTATCACTCGCCAACCACAAAATGCGCTGTAATTAGACAATCAGAGCGTCAGCCCAGGGTCGCAAACGCGTGCATCTGCTTGAGAGGACAGGACATCGAGGTTAGAGGGGGCACAGGAAGGAGCGTGCGGTCAAGTCATCCTGTTGACGGCTCGGCGTATGTGAGAAAATGAGGTGGGTGTTCGCAGCAACTCAGCTGCTCGGTCTGACTACAAACCCCTGCCCTCGTGGCAAGTAGAGCGGCAGATGCTCTTTTACGCTTCAAACCTTTGAAGTTCCTTGTGCGCTCAGGCACACGTACACGCACAATCAAGCACACACACACACACACGCAAATACGCACGCACACACACACAGGGCGCAAAATGAAACGAGTAAAAGGTTGACTTGAAAAGGTCATTTTGTCGACGAGCTAACCACGATTTCAGCTGACTAACGTCACAGATGTATTTACTGACAATGGGAGGACCACGGAAACCCAGAGCAAGTAGCTGGAGCCCTTTGACGGGTGAGCCGGGTGGGGTTCTCTCACAGATGACTTTGGTGCACACACACACACACACATGCTGTTGCCCTATACCTCTGAACTGTTCTCCTCACGTGACAGCTGGGTGTAGCCCACATGATGGAGTGAGTGTGTGAGTGCATGTGGAGCGACTCAGTCATCAGTAGCTAAGAGCAGCATGTCCTGTGGCTCCATCGCAACCAGAGCGGAGGTTTATGCAGTGCCTGCGCTGTGTATCCCCAGTGCTTATGCAGGCTACGCTAAAGATGTTGATTTGAGCAGCAGGAGGTGCTCAGGGCAGCTCTGACTCCCAACAACTACCCTCCCCAGCTGTACGCCCCTAGCTAATGCTACTCCCCCAGTCTGCTAAACCCACGCACACAGATACGCCTAAAATGCGTAAACACTCGGATATGTGAGTATTTGGCTTCTCTGGAAGGACATAGCTGAGGGGAGAGAAAGATCCAAGAACTGTAATAAGAGGATGGGATGCTGGAGGGGATGGTTAGCTTAGTTTAGCTTAGCTTAGCATAGCTTAGCTTGGCTGAGTATAAGGACTCCTAACTGGGGGACCATCTCAGTCTGCATGGCAAGCTTTGGTCTTTATACTAGATTAACTGTCACGTGGCTCCTGCATAGCGCTGAATGGACAAAAATAAAAGTGGCGCCGACCTTCTTCTTCATTTCAGTCTCAGCCAGAAGCACAGGAGCATATTTTCAACTATTCCTCTGAGGCTCAAGCCAATTTAACGTCTCCTTTATGAGCTCAGGCAATTCTTGATTTACAGACACATTTAAAAACCAGCCTGAATATATATATAAAAAACGTATTGTTTTCCTTGGTGGGATCGAAAAGATGAGATATGGAGACGCTGGAGTTTTTTACAGGCCAGTGGTGTGCACACATACACACTCACACACAGTCATAAATATGCCAACTGAGTCTTATAGTGTGTGCTGGCAGGAGTAATGAGAGAACTGGAAGCTGATATCTGTTGTGCCTTGCTGTGTTTTCTTACTAGAAGGCAGGTCTGTGCAAGTGTGCATGTTTGTGTGTGTGTGTATGTGTGTGTGACCGCATGTGTGTTTGCAGCTAATACACAGCTTTAAAGAGTGCTTGATGGTTATATACATCAAAATGACACTGAGGCAGGCACAAAGTAACCAGGCGACCGATCCTGCATCTCATTGCACCCCAGAAGAGTGAGCGAGAGGAGCCGGGAGGACAGCACAAAGCATGAAGTACATACTGATGAAACACAATTAGGCTACCCTCATTACCTCAGCCAAGGAGAAAGGGAGCACACACACACACACACACACACAGACACACACACACACATAGGTAAACCCACGCTGGACATAAACACCCTGACTCCTGTTAAAGGCGGACTGGAATGTCATGTTTCCTGTTTATCTGCCTACAAACCACCCAGACTCCTATTGTGTGCAATCATGACTTAAGCTTAAAGGGCAGTTTAGCCGTCAGCGAGCGTGCTGACAGGTGGATGCGTTAACTCCTCTGCTCCTGGACTGAGCTCCATCTTTTCTTCTTTCTTTCTTTCTTTCTTTTTTCTTGAAGCCTCAGGTGTTTGCGATTCAAAACACAAGCACGTTTCGGGGCGAAAAGCACAAACGTATGTGCGCCGCTGTGCCCGCTGATGCCTCATTGATCACTGAACCTCGTCGGCATTAAATGTGCCCACTGAACGTACAAACACACAGAGTGCACACGCAGGCTATAGCCAGGGTGTTGTTCTGGAGCTGTTTAATGCCCCACACATCAAACACAGCGGTGGATATCTGGCAGCAGGCAGAGCCGGGGGTTATTTAACGCCATTTCTGGCCCAGCGTGAGACGCCAGAAGCTCGCTGAAGAAAAACAGCCTTTTTTTTTTTTTAAATCACTAATGTCGGGCTGGCTGCACTTTCTAAACTAAAAGAGGAAAGACAAGAGCAGGCCTGTGTGTGGGCAAGGAGGTGAGAATATTGACTGTGGTGTGTATGTGTGTATGTGTGTGTGTGTGAATGTTCCAAAGAAACAGAAAGGGATGTGTCCTCACCAACTGCTCATGACTTAATAGCAATATTGCAACACAAACTGTGAGGAAATTGGCCAACTGGCCCGGTTTCCTGTGTTGCTGACTGGGATCCATTCCGACGCAGATGAACGGCATGTTCAAAACAAAAGTCTTGTCACGTCCTTGCAGGTTCCTGCTCCTGAGACATCGACATCAACCTGGGACCTCCCACATGCCCGGAGGCCTAAACCACCAACGGACCAAGTCAGATGACGCGCTGTTAATTCAGTGTCACTGATATGCCATTTTAAAGGACTTTACCCATGTAAACGTGACATTCAGTTGCATGCATGCGGAGATGAGTGTAGGCGGCGGGGTTAATTGGGCAGGGTTAGTGAAGTGTGAGCTGCAGAGGATGGCCTGAATGCAATTTCTCTTTCTAATCAAAGACTACAGCAGGTGGTTTCCACTTATTAGGTCCTCCTCCTCCTCCTCCTCCTCCTCTCCAGAGCCTGTCGAGTGCTAATATGTGACATCACCTGCTGTGGCTGGAACAAAACCTGAGCCTCCACATATCAACACGGTTTTGACACATGTGATAACAAAGCTGTGGCTGTCCCTGATGTGGACAGGCTCAGCATGTGGGCCCAGCCTGGTGTGTATTCTGGGCAACTGTGGCTTAGGGGCAGCATGTCGCGGTTGAAGCCTACATGTCAGAGTAAGCCAGATGCTAAACTAGAGCTGCAATCAATTAATCGACAATGAATTGGCCAATAAAATAACGCTTGGAATAAGCATTAAAATAACATTTTAGAAAGATTCTGTAGAGTTATGACAAGATTCTTTGATCTTAACTTCTTAAATCTGAGTATTTTCTAGTTTCTTTAAGCTCTTTGATTGAAAATTGAGGTGAGGACATAAAAGAAGGGATTTACATTGGTCTTTGTGAAACAGACTTCAACCATTTTCAGAGTTAGCATCATTTTATAAACCAAAACACTCAACGGGGAAAGTAATCGACTATGAACATAACGGTTTGTTGCAGCCCCATACCAAACCCCAAACTGTCCCTGATGCTGTGTCATGACAGTATGAATGTGAATGGTTAAAGCCACTGGTTAAACAGATGGACTATGTGGGATAAGTGTCTGAATGGG
Source organism: Karalla daura (assembly GCA_029224185.1). NCBI lineage: Eukaryota > Metazoa > Chordata > Actinopteri > Chaetodontiformes > Leiognathidae > Karalla > Karalla daura. The sequence goes on from CM055205.1 coordinate 12,088,319, forward strand.
CGAATGTGCCTTGTCTGTAAAAGCACTTTGAGTGGTCATGAACCTAGAAAAGTGCTACATACAGTAAGAACCAGTCCATTAACCATTCACCATACACACTAGATTTCCTGAACAGCAGAGAAGGGGGGGGGGGCAGACAGGAAGCACAGTTGCAATGTGGCATCTCTCTGTTTCAACACATCTGTGCGGATGACTCAGGAGAGGGTTTTTTTGTTTTTTTTTTGGAGGGACTTTGTTGCGTCTCCATTGCGTCTTCCATGGCACCATCGCAACATTCCTGCAGAGCAGAGGCTCGCAGCGCAGACAGACGGACAGGCAGGTGCGCACTGTCACACCACTGCTGGTCACCGTGAACCAGCCGGCTCCGGTGGCGGAGCTGTCACATACACACGTCCCGTCAGGCGGGGAGGACAGTCGGAAGACAGGACGGCCTACCTTGATCAGACTGCTGCGTCGGGGGATCATCTTGGAGGCTGAGTCCGCAGCCGCGCCGCTCTCCCACGTCGGGGACTCGCAGGCGGACTCGGTCTGGAGCCTCCTCACGCCGTCGGACACGCCGCAGTTGCCGTTTGACACCGGCTCCGGCGCCCGGTGCGTCTCCAGGCTGCCGCCGCCTCCTCCGGCTTTACAGCCGGCAGCAACCGGTGGTGCACCCAGCGAGCTCCTGCTCTCTGCGAATTCAGCCATGCTGGAGAACGAGGAGGAGGAGGAGGATGAAGAAGAAGAAGAAGAAGAAGAAGAGGAGGTGGAGGAGGAGGAGGTGACACTTTGCTTCTCCCTCCTCGGTCAGATGGGAGCAGGACGCAGCAGCAGCAGCGGCAGCGGCGGCGCTGGACGCGGATGCGGACGTGCCATCGTCTGAAGTGAAAGACAGAAGCGTCAAGAGCGCAGAGAAACTTCTCTCTCTCTCTCTCTCTCTCTCTCTCTCTCTCTCTCTCTCTCTCTCTCTCTCTCTCTCTCTCCTCCTCCTCTCTCAGCAGCATCCAGGTAGACAGGCTGGGTGGTGATGATGTAGAGCCCCTCCCTCCTCTTCCTCCCTCCTCTTCCTCCCTCCTCTTCCTTCTTCTTGTGCGAGCAGCAGCCCCAGACTCATAAAGTCATCATCTGTCACCGCTCCGATGCTCCGATGGCTGCATGGCCGATTTTGATTTATTTTCTTTCTTTTTTTTCCCCCTGTGTGTTTTGTTTCCCTCTGCTGCTCTCTCATTGTTGGTTAATGAGTCAGAGCCTTCATTTCCAGGCCATCTTTGGGGGTTGTGAAATCTCACTTTGACAGGTTTGATTGTCTCGCCGTAGAAAAGGTCTCTGCAGAGATGGTGACGACTTTTTGACTTCCCCTGCTGCACATTTTAACGACCATGTCCCACTGCAGTCCTTGTCACATAATTCTATTTCTGTGCAGAGTGACTCCACATGAATTCAGTTTAAATGCAATGCAACTATATATCAACTGGATACAGATTTTATAGCTAGAAAGTTAGTCTTACTGTGTTTTTCTACTATTCTTTAATGGATGCACAGACTGCAACAATGCACATTTCCCAACTGAGTGCAAAATGAAGGAAAATCTATCTTGTCTTGTACTCCAACTTTCCATCATTGGCTGACATCCACGGTCGTGCTCTACTGTATGTATCTGTCTCCCATATCTGATTAACCAAACCTTCTACTAATGATCTATAACGTCTCATCATGGCCGAGTTAATAAGGAAACATTTTCATGACTTATTAACATTGATAACCGTGGACCTAATTAATGACTTCCCTGTGATCAAGATAAAGCCTGTGTGAATTTAGAAAGAGCTCATGATAAATTACTTTGTGACTGGTAACTAATAGATATGTGATTTGTAATAAATGGCAGCTGTAACAATGTCAACATCAGCTGCAGCCGTACAAATGGCGCCATATCAGACAGCGTATGCAATAATGCATTTAGGTGCCATTTAAACTCTATGCTGCACGGTAGCATGCAGATTTTGATCTATACAGTCAACATATGGTGTATCGAGTCATTAGTGATTTCCTTTGAGCCTGCACTCACATAAACCTTCTTTTCCATCTTTCACTTCAGAGACAGTCTCGTCTTCAAGCACTCAGTCCCACGCACCATCAACTGTCTTTCCAAAATTGAATTGAAATGAAGGTCACAGATTTTGTCCAAGGATTCGGGAGGGGGGGCGCACATTTCTTCTTTTTTTTTTCTGATTCACTGCTCAGGGAACCATGCCAAGACACGGTCCTCAAGGGTAAACGCCGAACAGAATGAATGAGTTCACATTCCCTTTCTTAAACGCAATTACAGTAACTGCCGCGCGCAGATCGAGGTGCAGGTCGGGTCGTGCAGGACGAACGGTTCCCACACGGGTCTCCGGGCCACCCTGTTGCCGTGACTCTGCAAGACAAACAACGTGCTCCGAAAGGCCCAAACCGTTTTGCTTGTTGACACACAGTTACACCAATATGTACATAAATCAAGGCCCTCGCCACGCTCAATGACGCAAACCCAATGTGCCGTGTGATTTATGTGATGACACCCTCCACCATTTTGCGTGTAATTCACCCACAATAAAGCGCGGTATCATGCCGAGTTAATCACTTAGGGGAGCCTTATCTGAAGAGACAGGAGGTTCTTCCATTTCATTATCAGTTCGGCATTAACATAATATAATGGCTGCAATAAACCCTACGCGCCGGTGTGTCCTTGCTCAGAAAACCGAAGTCACACTTTTGTAATGCAGCGCTGAGTAAATAGAGGCATCGCGCTCTCATAAAGTGTTAGAGGACGTCTCTTGTTCCTTTTGGCACACTCTGTTCCGTTTGCTCGTTTTCATTAGAGGGAAATGATCGTCTCTCTCTGGAGGACATGTGCGCACTGGTTTTAAAGAGGCCTAAAAGGTCCAGACGGAGGATGAGTCAGGGAGGTTGATTTTTCTCCTCTTCACATTGTTCCCCACCCCCCAACCCCCCTTCCAAAATAAAAAAAAATCCCTCTCATGGTTTGTTTCTGAGAACAGAACTAGACTGGAGTGGGGCTCTCATTCAGCTCCTAGTACCCCTGAGATACAGGTGGCATGAGCTTTAGGATGCAGTTTCGATTGTTCACTCATTTAGTAAAAAATAATGTGGGGTGACTATTTATGCTCTAGCTCAATTAAGATGACACATTAACTATGCTTGAACACACAACAAAGGATTCAAATAGCAGCTGGTGGAAATAGTTGCATCCCTAGGTTTTAACATATCTAAGAGACAATATTTGTCGTGTGCTGAATGTAAACATATTGAAGTTGACCTATCAAGTGACTTATTGTGACTGCTTATCACTGTTCTGCATCCAACCAGTGAGTGATGGCGAGGCAGGTATGTGGCATCATGCTGCCCTCAAGAAGAGACGGGCAGGGTTTTTGCCCCAGGAAAGGCACTTCTAACCTCTGCTGCCATCTACTGTTTGTCTTCAGTAAATACCGCCTGGATGAGGCTCACTACTTCACATAAACAGAGAGATTCAGGCACAGGCATTAACATTTCAATGAGAATCAAAACAGTTTTTATCATTGCATGGGTTTTATTTTCAAGTAATATCCCACCACCAAGTCCGGAACAAAAATAACTTTCAAGAAAATAGACCTGTCTTGAAGTGCGTCATAGTGCAAATATACATACATAGAGTTCCTTTGACTTGAATCAATATGTAACACATTGTAAATCACATTTTTTGAGGTAAGAAAGTTCAGAGAATGACTATTCTAGTCACTGACTTATTTAGTGCACATGCATAAAAATAAAGTCTCTGCCTTCAATAAACAGTGTTACAGTACCAAGAACATTGTCATCCAGTTACTACAAATTTCAGATTGCCATTGCATGTTTCCATGTGTATCATTCTACATCTTCTTCTTCTACACCATGTTAGTTTACCTGTAACTCACTTACTTCCTTTGACTTTTGGAGTTTTTAAGATACGACACATTGTGTGCTACTGCTCAGTCGTCCAGCTGGCAGAGGCATGCCACCCCCCGGTTGATCCAGTGCTGCTGTGGCTTGTCAGAAAGCAGCTCGATGGACATGACGTAGTTGGTGGAGTGGCCCGTGGTGGACAGGGTCCCTCTGCGGGCGCTGGTTTTATAGACGGGACACACGTACACGCTCTCGTGTTTAAACGTGGACATCTCTCCGGGTTTCAGCTTGATAATGGGCAGCGAGTCAAACAGGATCTTGGGGAGGGACTCTCCTATCACCATGTTGTCTCTGTCCCAGCGCGCCCCCTCCATGAAAAGACCCCTGACGTAGGCCCCGTCGTCCGGCTTCTCCTCCATGTGGGTCTCCTCTTTGGTTACCTGCAACATCCGTCAAATGCATCCCATTAAATATTCAGTCATTCTGATTCAATATGAACAATAACAATCAGAAAGGGCAGCCAATACATGCCTCAAATTCAAACCCGATGTAGTCTATGGGGATGGAGTACTTCCTGGCAAAATTCTGAGCCACTCCAGTAAGAAACGACTGTGTGAAGTAGAAGCCAGAGAGCCAGAAGACTGTAGGTGGGCCCTTATCTATCCAGTCCTGTCAGACAGTCAAGGACATGCGCTGGTATTAGTTAATGGAAAACTTTGACTGTCTAGACAAGTCTTGCTTCAGCAAAATGTGCTAAACTTTCTGTATTTGACATAAAGAGAAGTTTTTAGTTTGTGAACTTCGAGGTTGGTAGCCATAACAATCAGCGTTCTCACTTGCAGAAACTGCAGCCTGGCTAAGAGGTCGGTCACGTAGCTGCCCAGTGGCTTCAGGGAGGGGTAGGACTTGGCCGCCCACATGGCGGGCACCTTGCCCACCAGCATACTGTTGAAGACGCTGTCGAGCTCAGCGGACATGACGATCTGACCCTTCAGAGCTTTGCGGGTGTTCACCAAGCTGACGCGCACCACGTGAGTGAGCCTGTGAGGTGAGGAGATACACGGGACCAGGTCATTTACAGTCAGGACGGGGTCTTCTCCAAGATGGAAATCTAACTGAGTGGCAGGACACGCGCTTGTTATTACCTGTTGAAGCGGATGACTTCCTGCCTCAAAACAGTGTTCATAGATTCCTCGTACATGACTGGGTACTCCTCTATCACCATTTGTATGTCAAAGTCTGCGGGAAGCTTGGATAAGATGTCCTCTGCAAGTTCATCTACTACTTCCTGTAACACAACAACGACAGTGTGAGCCTGGATATAATATGTGGCTGTAGGTTTGTGTTTCTGAAACCAGAATGCTTCAAATAATAGATATTGCGGACCTGAGGAGACTTTGCTCCCCCGCCTGTCTGCCTGGGTAGAGTCAGCAGGACTCCATCCAGGAGCTGATTGGTCTCCTGATTATCCTTGGTGATGTCAGCGTTGCTATGAAGTCCAAACACACAAGGGTCCGCGCAAATTGGAAGACTGCGAATGTAGCTGACATAGGTCTGGATAAAAGAAAACGGTCGTTATGAAAATGATTTCCTCTATCCGATCAGCTGATTAAACTGCTTGATATTTGTTTATGAAATCATTTGTCAACACTGGGCCCTAAAGGCCAAACATGAACTAGATTTAATATCTGACAAATAATAAGCTCTGTTATTATAACCATTAATCCAGCTGCTGTCCATGTGAAACACAAGCCTGCATTTAGTTTGGCCATAAAAGCCTCGTCAGTTAAGGTCATGTCAGGACTGATGAAGACAGATAGGGCAGTCACATGCTTTGGCATTAATTAGGAATGGAGCAGAGCTCTGACGGTACCTGATAGGGGCCATGAGCTGGGACGTAGTACAGGTCTCCCTCACACAGGTGGTAGCACTCCTGTTCTATCAGCTCCCAGCTGTAGAAGTTAGACAGCAGCGACAGCAGCAGGCGCCTGTCTTTGTCATCTGTCACCCTGCCGCCGTAGTTGCACTCACCTCAAAGGAGAAGAGAGAATAATAAACAAAGCACTAAAACTGGAAGTAAAAGTCAGTGTGCATTGATGTTGATGAAAATCTGTTTGTAACAGCTAGGCTCACCTGTTAGGTATGTGAGGGCCTCCAGTGGAACCTCCTCATACTCATCAAGGAACATCTGGATCTGCCTCATACTGATCCTCAGGTCAGACTCATTGAATTCATATGGGATATTCCAACCTGAGACACACATGTGACATGAAAACCACAGTCAAACGATACCAGAAATACATTTACATGCAAAAATGAGAAGGAAAGATGTGATAATCTCTTTGTATTTCTCACCCAGCGGTCCGAAATTCCTCCTTTCCTGTACTAGAGCATGGAAGAAGGTGAGACCAAACAGGAACTTCTGCCAGATGACCTGTTTCCTGGAGCTGCCAAAGAAGTCAGGGTCTGAGATGGGGTGACTCAGGTAGGAGCGCAGCAGGTTCGCTCGGATCCCTTTAGGGGGCTCGTTGGTCATTTTCAGCCCATTCTGCAGGATACTGACGGGGAACTTGTCAGATGGATAACTGGTTAGCCACAATCTGGGGAGAACAAAAGAAAGCAATTAGACTGACTAAAGTGGATGTGTATCTGTGCTGCTGATGGACTGGTCCAGTTTGGGAGTGGAGACCTCCAGTGGGATATTAGGGGTATGTGCACTGAGTAGAATCATCTACCTAAAGTTGGGGTGTGTGTTCTCTGGGGTGATGGTCTCCTCACAGATCCTCTCCAGAGCGGGCATCCAGCTGGTGGCCAGGTGGCAGTTCTGCAGGACCACCCAGGTGCCTTCTTTGATGCCCTCGTTAATCATCTGAGCTGCTATGGGTCCTTGGCCTTGTCCCAGGGAAATGGTTTGGGTCTTACTCCCCCCCATCTCTCGGTCATCAGCAAATTTGAGCAGACCTGAGGAAAGATTACAATTCTCTATTAACAACTTTGAATATCAGTAGTTTCCTCTGTCCTTAACTTCACTATCTAGTATTTGAATACGGATAGGTCGGTTACATTCTTCAATCACCTGCAGTTGGATCAGAACCTGGTGACAACACAAAGATGAGAGGAGAGCAGCTGTTGGAGTCTTTGTAGCTGCCTGCCAAGTCAAAGGTGGGCGGCTCCACGTAAGCCTGTCCCATATTGTCCACTATGAAATCCTGCACTGCTGGAACCAGCTTATCTGGCCTGAAACACCTGATGACTACCATCCTGTCCATCCCCCCCAGCTCACTCCACTGGTCGGGCAGCTGCTCCTTGTGGGGCTTGCCTGAATCGTACAGACTCTTCCACTTGGGGATATTGTCTTGGACATGCTCAAAGAAGCCGGACAGGTTTGGGAGTTTGGACGCCCTGACGATTTCAGACCACGACTTGTCAGACAGCCAGTCCGAGGCCGGGTTGGGGTAAGGGTTGTCCAAAGCGATGCCTCCCGTCAGAAGGAAGCGCCAGACTTGGTCGTCCACCTTCCCCTTGCCCTGCATGATGCCGACAGTTAGCAACAGGGAAAACAGCAGTTTGTCCTTCTCAAAAAGAGAACGACACACGTTGTTGTAGATGCTGAGCGTGAAGTGCTCGACGATGTTGTCGATCCTCTCGGCCACGTCGTCGCTCTTCCGGCTCTGAGCGATGGAGTAGAGGTAGAGGTTGATGAACCAGGTCAGGGAGTACTGGTACATGGGCTCGATGTTTGCCAACTCTGAAATGCAGAAGAACAAAATGGACGAGTGCTCGGCCACAGGGCGGTAACCCATGCGGGTCTCGTCGATCTCCTTCTCTGTGACACTCGCGACCTTTTGCTTCTCTGAGATCTGCTCAGAGAGGACCTTGGAGGACGACAATATCTTGATGGCAGTCTCGTCTTCCAGGATGTTCCCCTCAGAGGAGGACAGCACTTCTAAGATCTTGTCCTCAATTTCCTTAAGCTGCTTGTTGTTAGCTGCACCATCTAAAATCAGTTGGTTTTTCTTCTCCTCCAGCTCTGGTTTCTCCTTCGCTGCCACCAGCCCTAAGAGCTGGTCCTGTAGTCCCTGCGGGGTTATCATGAAGTTCAGAAGACAAACTTTGACGGCTACCTCTGGGAGGTAGTGGGGGTTCCTCAGTCCGGTGGTCATGTAGAACAAAAAGTCTTTGGAGTATTCGACAATGTTCTCCCCTATCTTCATGTACTCCACGCCTTGCTGCTTGAAGGTCTGCTTCAGCAGCACAGGTTCAAGTACTGGATCGAGTTCTTCTCCAACGTTCTCCAGAAGGACCGGGGTTCCGAACTGGATGCAGTTCTCCAGGGTCCTGACATAGTTGCCATCAGACAGTTTGATGACAGAGAGCTTGTTAGCCTTCTCCATGTTCTTAACCCACTTGTTGGCCTGGCCTTGAGGGTCAATCATCAGGGGCCACCTGCGGGAGTTGAACACGATGATGCCATTGTCTGTGGAGAAGGAGTCCACTGGCAGTCCAGCAATCTGCCATGCTCTGATGGCCACCTGGTTACCCAAGGTGCTGCTGAGGGTGAAGTCCTCGGAGCAGGGGATTTTCTTCTCCTGGCACTGGATGTGCCACTGCTCCTGACATTCCTTCCGGTAGTCGACCGTGAAGGCTCCGAGGTACGAGACAGTTCCAGAGGAGAGGAGTATATCGCCTGTCAGGTTGATATACTTGATCTGGAGCTGCCTCGCAGCCTCCGTCCACCTGTCCTTCTCCCCACCCAGGCCCCCGATCAGCTTCTCGGCCCTGATCAGTTTCTGAGAGCACAGCTCGATGTTGTCCTCCAGTTCCTGCTTCTTGTTTATCATGGCGGCCAGGTCATCGTTCAGGCTCTGCAGTCGGTCCTCTACTTCTTTCAGCTCGCCTCTCTTCACAGCCAACATCTCCATCTGCACGGCCAGCTCGCCCTCAGCCAGTGCCAGCTTCTCTTTCTTGGGAGCCACCACTTTGGCCACACGCTCATACACCTCCATAGCCCGCACCCATTTACAGAGGCCCTCACAGGCTGAGGACACATTTTTAATCACAGAGGGCTGGAACTCAGGGTTGCCGATGAACTTCTCTCGGATTTTCTTGATGTAGGCGGCCGGGATGTTATCCTTGTCATAAGCTTTGAGGTTTTCTAGAAACTTCAGGTCTCCAAGAAGTTTCTTTGAGGGGCCCCAGTAATCCTCAACCATTTTACCTGCAATACAGTCATCATGTTATAATAGTATCATATTGATTTATCTGGATATTTATAAATAATATCTCTAAAGTTGTCTTGTCGTGGAGAATTACCTGAGCCACTAGGGTCTGGTTTTCTCTCAGGTTTGATGCCCTTCATTACACAGATGGACTCCATGACCAGTTTGACGAGGCCTGGTGGGTTCTGCATAGACTTAACTACAGTAATGTCGGAAGGCTTTAAGGTGTCCAGGGCTGATAAGGCAGCCTCCAGTGCAGGCATTGCTTCTGCCAAGTCTCCCTCGCACTCATCCTGGAAGACAGCCAGAATGAAATGCCATTTGTATGATTGCAAATATCTTGAAAACAGCTGGCAGCGACAATTCAGAGAAAAACACTGGAACACCGAGTGAGTTGTGGAGATTTTTCCCCGGCTCATACGATCCATACCTTAATAGCCTGGGCGGCAGCTGCTGCATCGTTGGCCACTTTCTCATCAGCAGACACAAGTTCTTTTTTAGCATCCACCTCCACGGTTTCTCCTTCGATCTTGACCATCATCTTGTCCGTTTCAGCGGAGGTCTGGATCAGCTCCGGCTGCAGGGCTGTCAGCTCCTCCTGCATCACTGACACCTGTGGACGTAGTGCCACGTCGGCTGATGGCTTGTCAACATGGTTCATTCGGCCAGAGAGAGGTAACACTCGAGGCTCTGTTGGACGACAGCGTGCATCACCTGAGAGGCAGCAAACTCCAGCTTCTGGAGGCCGACGATGTAGCGGTTCCTTGCAGTGTCCACTTCATTCCTCTTGGCCGTGAGCAGAGCCTTAAAGGTGAGGATGAGTTCGAGGTAGGAGGTGGGTGTCACATAGTTGTATCTCCTCAGTATGGAGAAGTAACTCTGAGACATGTCCCTGACACCGATCTGGAAGGTCTTGCACATCTCCACCACCCTGAGATCACAGAAAAGAACATCAAATAAACTGTGGGCGTACATACTGTACACACACATGCTGAATGAGAGCAACTTTTCGCTTCCTTCTCATATCCCTACGCCAGTCTGATGTCACTCTCCATATCCACGTCCTCCAAGAACTTGTAGGCCACCATCTCCAGAGCGTCATCTGGCCACGCATGGAACCAGTCAATGGTGCAGCAGTTGATGAGGGAGGGGAACATCCTGAGGCGGTTCCTGAATGCATCACCGATGGGACTCATGGCTGTTGGACACAGTGACTCACTGTTAAAAACGCCAACTAAAACCTCAAAAAGAAAAGAAAAAAAGACAGAGAGAGGCGCTGACCCAGCACGATGTGGAGGTTGGCCTTGACACGGTCGATGAAGAAGTTGTACAAGGAAAGCGGAGTGGAGTCGATCTTCTTGCCCTCCAGCCGGGCGATCCCCTGCACCTTGTCGATGATGTCGGCGCGTTCGTCCGCGGCAAAGATGTTGGGGACGTCGCCGGTGTTGAGCAGCATGTTGACGTCCTCCAGCATGGCCTCGTCCTTGATTTGGCTGTCATTGAACAGGAACACCATGCTCTTCCCCTCGATGCCCGCTTTGAGCATGATGCGCTTGAGGTCGTCGCGCCAGTCTGCGTTGCTGTAGCTCTTCGTCAGCTCGATCTGGAACAGCACGTAGTCGTTGATGAAAGTGGCCAGCTTGGTGGCGCTCTGGCGGCCGGAGCCGCCGATGCCCACCAGGAGGAGGTGGCCGTTGTCCTGCTTCAGCACCCGGCAGATGCGGGAGATGTGCTCGATGGCAAATTTGAACATGACGAGAGACATGGGCGCCTTGCTGCAGTTGTTGTACTCCTCCAGGTAGAACTCCATCACATCTTGCAAGGCGCACAAGTCTGTGATTTCGTCGTACGCCTTCACATCCGAATCAGGATTGGTATAGTCACCGAAGAACAAGCTGCGGATGCTCTCGTCTGTTACTTTACTGTCTGGGCTGAGATGGCTCAGCAGCTGGAAGTGGGAGAGATTTATCATTAAGCCCAGAAAAAGCAGGTTGTTTTCCATCCTAGCCATTAATTCAGAATTTGAGAACATGCAATGCACCTTTTCCACACTCTGCTTAAAGAAATCTGAAGTTCTCTCTTTAACAATGCCAAAGAATATTTCCTTGTCTTCGCTGTCAATGAGCCGGTCGTAGAAAACGCGGTAGACTTCGTGGATCCAGAGGCGGATCAGTTTGTCTCCATCCTGACAGAAAAGGCCCAAAATACATGAGAAAAGGCATTTCGAAGCAATTCATTTACACATTTCTCTGTTCTTTCCACGCTTACCTGCATGTGTGTGTATGGAGCCAGCAGCACGCCTCTTATGACTCGAGCGAAGTCTCGCAGGTTGAAGATGTAGTGGGACTTAGATGGGGTGGGGAGGAATCTGTCCATGGCATCCTTATACACTGCCATAGTGGCCTGGACCATGATCTTCCCCAGTCTTGAACAGTTGACCAAATACATCAGGCCTTTCAGGCAAAAACTGTTTGTGGAATCCTACCACTGTGTGGCATCATGACGCATCAGTTACCTGTAGAAAGAGGCGTCAAAGCCCTTGCTGAAGTGCCAGTCAGTGATGGAGCTGAAGATCTTGGTCAGCGTCTCATCATCAAAGGAGTCGATGGAGAGGATATTCAAGTGGCGAGTGAAGCGGCCTAGCACGTGTGTGACGATTAGGGATTAGGCAGAGGTCAACATATAACCACAGGAATCGCTTTCACCACATGAATAAAATGAATTCAATTATACCTGTGATGTCATTTTTCCCACCACCAGGAGGCCCCATTGCAGACAGAAAGAGCACGTCCACTATGTTTAGTCTGGAGGTGTCCTTCTTGTCATACCAGTGATAATGATCGATCCACTGCCTCAGCAGCTCGATTGGAGGCTGGGCCCCATATATCTCCTTAGCTGGCATGTTCAGATCATCTACGGGCAAGAGATTACAATCAAATACTTGTTAATGTGTGCAATTTTCACTCAATAATTCAATTAGTCTAACAGTATGTGGCTATATTATGTGTGGGTGTCCCTGCTTACCAACATAGACAACACACTTCTTTCCCACAGGAGGTCCGAACACGCCCTTTCTTCTACGGTCCAACTTGGCCATAATGATGTCTTGGGTCTGATTGGCTGAGGTCCGGGCTGAGAAGTTGATACAGTTTGGCATGTACTGCTCTTTTGGCAGCTGGACCAAAAAGTTTTTGTTGATGACAGACTTGCCGGTGCCCGTGGGCCCCACAAACAGCATGGGTATCTCATGGGTCAGGTAGGTGCGCAGGAAGAAGAGCTGTCGCGCCGTCTCCATGGTGGGGATGATGAGGTCTGACACCTGGCGGGGACAGGCACAGCCTCAGCACAGACAGCCACAGTGGCAGCATGGATGTCAGTGACCTCAACACACTCACGTTGGCGCCAGCTGGAATGACGTTTTCTTCCTTTGTGATTGAATCAGTCCAAACATTCCACTGTCCTTGTCCTTCCTTATGGAAGTAGTAGTCATAAACTGTGCCTGCACAGACATTGAATACACATCATGCACTGCCATCACAGTAAATGCATTACAACAGTTAATAACAGTGAGTGTTTCCTAACCTCTTTCGGGGAAAATGTTGTTTTTCTTCAGTATGATGCTCTTGGGCCGTGGGTGCTCCTCGTCCGTGCCTGAGATCAGGTTGCGGTAGAAGACGTCAAACCTCTTCCGACTTTCCCCAGTGATGGTTCCACCCACAGACCACACGACAGCGAACAGGAACAGACCCTGCAGCCACATGCTTGTCTGCTGGCTGGACATCTGCGTGTCACTCTCTCCAGAGGCACTGATTTCATCTGGGTGAGGAGAGGAACGTTAACAAAAACTGCTGAAACAAACACACGTGAATTATCAGTTCATCATGAGTTGCACTTACCCAGGAGGCAGGAGTACAGTTTCATCAGACTGTTGGCCAGGTGAATGGGAGATGTTTGAACCACAAAGCGACACTCCCTCTCTATAAAGTCCAGACAGGGTTGGACTAGCCAATCAAACAGCTCCGTTACCTGTGTGACAAGAAGCACTGAGGACGTAAAAGTGACAAGTACCTTTCAAGGAGCACTGATGAGTGAACTAGGACACACGCACCAGTTCTCTGTGTTCACTGCTCAGACTCTCTGGCAAGGTGCTCATGTAGGAATCTCTGAGAGGAGACCAGCCCAGCTGCTGAGGTTCCATGTAGATCATGCCACACCTTCAGGGGCAGATTGCTCAATTCAGTGATTTTTTTTAAACTCATAAATCCTCTTTTCTGTTGCTATATCATAGTTGCTGCTGCAGACTCAGTCTGTCTGTGTTGCTTACCTACTGACAGTAGCCGGAGAGGCTTGTTCCAGGTCAGCAGGCTCAAAGATCAGACTCATCTTGGAACTCATCTGGATGATCTCGCCACTCATCAGACAAAGCTAACAAAGAAAAGAAGGCCTGTTCATGAGCGGTTCTGACAGAGGTGAAACGGAGGGCATGCGCTGAGCAGAACCTTCTTGTTGTCGTCCAGCACGGTGTTCATGTTTTCGATCCAGACTGCATCGATGGGGCCATCAAAGATGATCCACTGCCGCTTTTCGGAGGTGGACAGAGCCTGATCCCTGAAGGAGGTGGCCAGCACGCCGTCCGACCACTCGTGGCTGACCGGGTCGAAGCAGCCGTACAGCTGGCCCATGGTGATGGCTTTGGGATTGATGATGCAGTAATTCACCGCAAACTCCTCCATCAGCTTGGCTGAAACGGTGGAGAAAGGTTTCATAACAACTGAATGATAGCTGAAATGTGATAAGAGTAAGATCACACACCTTTATAAAGGTCTCCAAGGGCACCGGCGAGGACTTTATATGCAGAGGTCTTTCCTCCTAGCGGATCTCCTACTATCATGAAACCATGGCGTACCAACATCATCTCATAGACCTGTCCACAGCACAAACTCAGAGTCAGTTACAGGATTGATTTACACTGTTAAACCTATCCAAACAACTTTAAAGAGTCTTGAGGATTATGCCCCCTTGGTACCTGGATGATTTTGCCAATGAACCATGGGACAGGCTGAAGGTTTAACTTGGCGATGTTGTCATTGAGAGCTTTGAGGAGGAGCTCATAGTCTGGCTTTGGAAGCACCACGCCGGGGAACAAATCTGAGATGATACCCTGTGAGCAGCCGGCGGGGACAATTGGACATCATCATTACTAATTTAACAAAGCAATATTTGGGAAAGGCACCGAATGAGGTCCAGAAGCAGTCACCTGAAACAGCGGCACGTCCTGTGCCAGGAACTTGGCCATGTTGACGTCCATCAGCGCCCGCAGCAGCAGCACGCTCTCGTTCTCCTGCGGGTACTTCAGCTTCAGGTTCCCCGCCGCGGTCAGCACGGACTTCACAGCTCGCATGCCGTAGTCGTAGTGGTGCTGGGAAGACAGCTGCTCCGAGCACAGCCGGTACGTGGCCACGATCTTCTGGGCGAGGCTGTGGGTGGGGACAGACAGAGCACAGGTTCAGATCGGCATGTGGTCGAGGTGCAGACACGCTGACCAGAAACGCTTCGTACCTGCGGGATTCAATGAAGCCCATGGAGTACAGTGAGATTTCCCCGATGAGTCCGTAGTCTGGCACCATCATAGCTACTGTTCGGAAGAGAGCCTGTGACAGCACAACAGGATCCACATCACTTTGTCATTGCATGACCTGGCTATGGTGCAACGCCTGGACCAGTAACGCAGTGAGTAATATACCTTCAGGTTATCGGGGAGCTCTGCCCTGCCCGCGTAGCCAGGGTTCATGGTGATGAACACGGAGCAAGTCGGGTTGAGTGACAGCTCGGTCCCCTCAAACATGAAGGTCTTCAGATTCTTGCCAATGGCCTGTTGTATGCACAGCACCTGCTGAGCCACCACAGAGAGCACCTCCACCTGTGGCATCAGTGAGAAATCAGTCAATAACAACAGGATATTCTGACAGACATACTTGACCCTTCAAGTGAAATGGTTATACACAGTACTCTGGATTTTTCATCTGTTATGTACAAGTTGTAATACGCCACTTACACTTACTATAGTTACTATAATTTAAAGCTTTTAAAGCTAAAGAAGCACCTCAGCATCCCGCAGTCACACTGGATTCTTTTAATCCAAAGTACAGTATGTGGTTGTTGAGAAGCCGACATATTTCAATAATAATTACATTCCACTTCATTTCACAGTCTCACATACCAGTTTTGCATTAGTCGGGCTCACCTCAATACGATTGAACTCATCAAAGCAGGCCCAAGCTCCAGACTGAGCCAGTCCTTTGAAGAATTTGCTCATGGCCTTGTAGTCCAGGCCATCAGAGCAGTTGAAGACCACACACTAAAAATGAGAAATAACTCGTTTTTTTATATCAGCATATAAAAACAAATCAAAGTGGTACCAGTGCTTGATTGAAAAAGGATTCGTATACCTGTTTAGCCAATGCTTTCGCCAGGTCTTTGGTGGTTTCAGTCTTGCCAGTTCCAGCAGGGCCCTCGGGAGCTCCCCCCAGGTTCAGCTTCAGAGCCCCCATTAGGGTTCTGACTCAGGAGAAAGTCATCCAAGCAGAGGAGTTCACACTGTGTGTGTGCAGCGCACATCAAAGACGCGAGAGTCACGTAAACGGTGTGCTACCTGTAGCAGCGGTCGGTGAGGGGGGTGATGACGAGACGGGGGGAGTTCCCCAGGTATTCATAGCCGTACTTCAAGCAGGTGGTGATCATGCGCAGCATCACGTCTCCCTCCTCCCAGAAGTAACGCAGCTGAGAGATCCACGCAAAGTCATTCAGGGAGGAGACGCGGTCCTCTGCCAGCTTGGCCACCACGTCCCGAGCTTGGAGAGAGAGAAGGCATCGGGCCTTTACTAAGAGCTAAACTTCATTAGGGGAGATTGCTTTCCTTAGTTCTATTACCATGAACATCTATCACAGTAAGAGCACCCAGGGTCATCCTTGCACCTCCCGGGAGCTTCCCACGCACAAGCTCCACAATGTCAGCGATCTGGGCGTTGCACTGCTCCACATAGGCCTTCGAGCCGCATGGGAAACGAATACGGAGTTTAGAAGTTTCAAGAAAGTATGTTTTCACATTTTTGGCTGAGACGTTCTCTTTTCATAGAGAAGCTGGACTGACGGGCAGAGAGTTGGTCTGAATGGCTTCCGACACTTCAGTCGTCCAAAAGATGGAGGAGGCGCAAATGACGACTTGGCCAGGCCACTGCAACACCCACTTCTTTCTGGGCAACTGGAGACAAAAAATGTATTGCACAGTACTCATTATTTTTTTGCACTTCTCATGCCAGTGGGAAAAATTTTTGACCCAAACTTAATCCTCCACTAGCTTTCACCACCAAACATTTAATGTTTGTCCAAATATCGAATGGCTGTTTTTTGCATCTAACAGACTTAAAAAAGGAGCCTCTCCAAGTACCTCTGCATACTGATTCACTCCTTGGTGAATGACATGCCTCACGCTCTGGAGCATTAGCTTCTCCACCTGCAGCAGCCACTTCTCCACCATACCCTGCGGATGGTCACAGACCAACACCCAGTTACAAACAATACAAAAACAACACATGCATAATTGATGTATTTGATGCTGGCAACATGTCAGAAAATAGCAACAAAAGATGGGGATGGTTATTAGAAATTACTTTTTCACCTAAATAGGCTGTAAACACATGATTATTCAGAGTGACACATCAGTTTGAAGTTAGATTCTGTAAAACCGGAGCCAATGGACGAAGAAACAGAGTCGATTGCGTGCCTTGGCTTGGGCTGGGTAAATCTTGGTTGTGAAGGGCACGGTCTCCTTCTCAGAGCTGATCATGCCTGTGATCGCCATGTCCTCGGTGAACTCCAGCTTGGCGATGCCCTCAAAGCACTTCTTCAGGTGGGGCTGCACACACAGCGGGTCTTTGGTCTGCGACAGTATCTCCAGCAGCTCGTCGTTGGACAGGAAGAAGAACCTGAGGATGCCACCGGGCGAGATATAAGCTCTGTGTTATGCGTACGTCCTGTAGTGTAGGAAGGAGGGAAACTAGTGTCTGTCAGCACCTGGGAAAATACAGCCTCTTCTTCTCCAAGTAGCTATTGAGGCCTTTCTGGATGTCATCTAGATACACGTTGGACTCCTGAAGCCGTTTCAACATGTTTGCCTGGCCTGTCGCCACCAGAACACGTGTATCCTTAACCTGGAGTCACACAGAGGCCAAAAGCAAGTACTGTAGTGCATGTGTGTGTGCGCGACTTAGTGAGCTGAAAGTAGAGGGGGATGTGTCGAGAGGATCTTACTGCTTCACTCATGATGTTTTTCCAGTAGCCGTCCACAATAGCAAACTTGCGTCCCTCCTCGGGCATCTGGGCGATGATGTCCTCAGAGCTGAAGATGGGCTCCAGGTACAGCCAAGTAGCTTGACACTTCAGCATGGAGTCCAAGATGTCCTGCATACTCAACAGCTTGTCCTCCCATTCCTAATTCAGCAGTTCACGCAAGATAACGAGATGTTCTCACAGCTTATATATGTGATGAAGAAAGAAAAATACAGCTCAGAAATAAGAGCAAAGAAATAAAGTGAAAACGTCCCTCTTTTATGTGTTTTGAAGTGTTTAAACACAATCAGTGAGATCATATTTTTGAGACCGAGACTGATGAAGAGGTTGTGAAAGCTGAGATCTTATTTAGTTCAGAAGTCAATCTGATTCAGAAAGAGAGGTTTTAGTGCCGTGACATGCAGAGAGTGAGGTTATTCTCCTTGAGAAGTTGCACAGAAACCAAAGTGATGATGGATGATGACAAATGGAGGGTTGAATAGCTAGCTGGTAGTTATTCACTGCACAGCCATCTCTGCAGAATTTCTTTGTCACAGCTGAAGGCATCCAGGAGGATGCCTGAGGCGTATTTACGACAATTACAGCACACAATGCTGTCTACGCAAATATGATTTTCTCATTCATATCACAAAATATGAATGCAAGAAAAAATGAAAAATACCCTTTGCCTGAAAAGGGAAACTAAGATGACAGTCAAACAATGACACAAGACACAAAAATAGCAGTGTAAACACATTCTTTAAAACCTGCATCCTTATAAGCAGATGTGGATTCAGAGGATTACTGTGTAATGATTCCATCAGGCTGCCTTCTCCAAACAGGCTTTTTCGAGCCTTTTTATGGTGTTTTTCAAGGTTCCAAACAAAGCTGCTCTCGCCGGTGCTGAGGTTGTGTTTATGCAGAACAAGCAATTTTGTGACTTGTTCTGGCATGAAATTGTGCTCACATTTCCACCTGCTCACACCACGTCTCTGCAAACTAAAGAGTTGCTTTTTGTGGCTTCAGCTTGTGCACACACACACAAACTCATTTCACTGTGCATATTGAATTTTGTCTCTTTGATGTAACTTTTTTTAGCTTTAAAGACTTTTTTGGACGCAATAATTCATCCATAACTGCATTTTGGGTCCACCTCCGGGACTAACGACTCATATCCACTGTACTGACCTGTACAGCCTCCACCAAGTGTCTGAGGGGATCAAAAGTGGAAAGTGCTTCTCACCTTGCATTCGGTCTCAATGGGCTGGATGAAGGGTGAACCTCGCATGGTCTGCGTCTTGATAACGTGGTCGTCCAGAAGCAGCTGGATGTCGTCCACGGCCGACACGATGCTCGTCCCCTGTGGCAGGGCATTCAGAGTCAGTGCTTCGTTTGTGGGCAGGAGCGTGACCAACGGGTCACCTTGTTGTGACGCTTAAGAGCAGGTCAAAGAAACATCGCGGTGCACGCGTTGGTCATACTGTATCTCTGTACGGAGTGAAGGAGAAGCGCAGCTCCGTCCACTCGCCCTTCATTTTCTCCATGGATTTTTCCAGAGAGTGCTCCTTGCTGGCCAAAGCTCCGATCTCTTCCAACCTAAGGCAAAAGATACATCAGTTCAGATACTGGCAAATGCTTCAATGAAATGACATGTAATTCACTTAAATTGGAGGTCTGTGTGTTTCAACATAGTGTAGAGTCTCACTTGTCACAGAACTTGGAGAAGCCCATTTCCAACATGTCCTTTAGCGAGCTGTCTGCTTTTGGTTTGATATCAAAGCCCACAATGACGCTGATCTGCAAATACACAAGCACGCAGGGCATGAAGATCAGCTCCAGGAGATGAGGGGCCTGTGGTGCCGAGGCTGCAGGTCGAAGTCGATCCCCTCAGCTTCAGGTGATCCCATGAAGCAAAAAGGAATGCGAGCACACCTTCTCCCAGTGGCGCTCTTTGATGCCGGGATTACAGATGGTCATCAAGATGGGCACGTGCTGCTTGAACTGCTCTATCTCGCTTTTGTAGGTCCTGGCCACGCGGTAAGGCCCAGGCACATTGGAGAACGTTTTGTTCAGTTTATGCATGGTCCTGGACATGACGTCCAGCTCGTCAGAGATTTTCTCAGCATTCAGGTGTACAAAAGGACCTGGGAGTTACATGACAAAAGAAGCACACCAGCGTTGAAAAAAAACAAGACTGTGTGCGTCGGTTCTATATACTGTGAGAGTGGCAGTAATTGCTCCATTAGGGCCTTTTAAAATTGCAATTATGCAGTAACTGCGAGAAATAACAAGTGGTTTCATGGAGTGAGTCACCTACCGTTCATCCACTCCTCTGACATGCTTTCAAAGTTTAACACTGTGTTCCAGAGCTGTTCGTATGGCTGCTTATCAGCTATCAGAGCTTGGAGAATCGGGAACTGGCTCTGCTCCATTTCCAGCAAAGTCTGCTCGTTGTTAATACACTGCAGAAACGACAGCGGTATAAACATTTTCAAATTCCACTCTGAAACACGCCTTTGCTGGTTTTCCTTGGATATCAAAGCTTTCACATTGAAACGATAAGCCTGTGTGCTCCCAGTTTGCAGACACATGTGTTTGTGTCTGTCAGAGTTCAGAGTCTCTTGCCTCTACTTCAGTGAGGGCGTCGTCCAGGTCGGCAGATATCTGAGCGAGCTTCTTCACATTGTTCTTTATCTCCTCCAGGGCGAACATGTCCTTCTTCTTAAAGGCCTTTATAGCATCCTCTATATCATCCAGCCTCTGGTCAAAGTCGTTCAGCCTGGGGTAGACAAATTGAGAAATCAGTTGTTAGAGTTGGATTTTGGATGGATCTTTTCTTTTTGTGGTATTTGAGTAAACCGTGAGTGTGACAAGACAAGTAAGCCGCTCGATGGATGTGTTGAACAGAATAAATCTGAATTTTATGACTATCAAGTGTGAGAATAGCTGGTGCCAGGGACAAACAAGTGGCAAAACAACAGATTCTAGTGTGGTTATTGCCACTTGAGTGAGATGAGGAAGTGCAAAAAGTGTCCGTCACCGGGTCTGGAGGCAGGCCTCGGCCTGTTCTTTCAGGGTGGCCAGACGGCTCTTGTTGTCCTCGAGCTCGATCAGGATCTGACTGGGCCAGTGGAAAACACGGGAGTTCAGCACCAAATCTTCAGCTGGAGGAAAAAGAAAGAGAGGGGGAGTGGCGTGAATGATTTATTCCCATACTGGTGCATATGTAGAGGTGCCGCTTACTGGGCAGAATGGTGTATTCCATGAGGAAGCTGAGGCGGTACGCTGCTGCCTCGATCTCATCCAGCAGCTTATGAACAGTCACATCACTGGTCTTTGTAATGAACTGTCTGAGAGACACCAGCTCCTCTGTGTTTCCCGGGGTGCATCTGATGGTTTCAGCGATATCCTCGTACTTTTGGCAAATCCTGGGATAAAAAAACAAAACAAAACATAGCTTCAGGCTTTTCTCAATTCAAAATGAAGTGATTTGGGGAGTGCTTCTGTCAGATATTTTCTTCCAGTTACCCCTTGTTGTACTCTCGGTTCTCGTCTGCTTTGAACGTGAGGATCTTGGCTCTCAGGGCCTCAGCACGGTCGAACAAGTCATCGTTCAGATCACCAGCGTACAGACAGAACAAGGAGAGGGGCACTGTGAGGTGCAGGGAGGCGATCGCATTCTTCAAGCCCATGAAGTTCTTGATTTTCTGAGGATTTTGAGAAGAGGAGTTAAAAAAATGGAAACAGCTCCACGTATACTTCAGATGAAAAGTTTAGTACCTTTGCAAATCCTCCTAACGAGTGTTTCTCCTTCATGAAGACTGATATCTCCTGCCTTGTAGTATTGTCCAGGAGACTTTGGTATTTTTGGTAAACATTCAAATACCTGGAGTGTGGAGCGAGACATAACTATCAGTTACCATGTGCTTCTTATGGTACAATGTAAAGGAGGAAAGTCACTTTGTGTGTTTTACTTCTTCGGCCCCACGTTGTTTTTGAGGAAAACATCCTTGGCTCTGTTGATTATGTTTGTAACCAGCGACTCGTCAGGCCCGACCGTGCGGAGGTACAAGTTCTTGACATTAGGGAAGAGTTCACATTCCACCTGACCACAGGTTACACTCACGTTTATAGCATGAAAACAGGAAAAAAACTGTGTATAGTGCAATATTAAACAGACGGCAATTATTGACCGAGCAGTGAACCATACCCTTGGGAGCTTCTCAGCACACTTGATGATTTCCATGAAGGCCCTGTGGATGAGCTCCCAACATTCCTGAAAGCTCGGAACAAAGTCAATACGAGACTCAACCGCACGCAGCTTAACCACCAGCACCTGGGGCTGAACGTACTTCATCTCATCAAACACGTCCCCAAAGTCGTTGCCACCCTGCAGAAAACAGAGGAAGAATATCTGAAAACGACTACTCTCGGCCAGTCCGAACGTGACGCCGATGTGTATTGCGAGACGTCCACACCTCATGTACAGTGAAGAAACTTAACAGGTCCTCTAGGGACTTTATGACCAGGCTTCGGAGCTGTGACGACATGAGGGCCGCCACGCAGTTGAAGAACTCCTGGATGGCGACCGGGGCCACCTGCTCGCTCAGGGGGGCGAGGGGCACCCACAGGTTCTCAAAGGTTTCCAGGAGCGACACACACTTGGGCAACCACCTGGCAGACACGGGATGAGTTTAGCATCAATGCAAAAGAAGAAGTGAAAGGTGCGTGTAACAGTGGTGTGTCCCCGTTTTTTAAGGATCAGCATCCCCCCTCACCCCCTAGATAAGGCTGTAGCAACCCTGAGAAGATGGTGCAACAAGGAACTCTACTGCAGCTCAGTCATCTCAGTCGGAGTCGGAGCACAACCTGCGGTTCATTCCCCTCACAGTAATAGGAATCCCTTTCGGTAATACAACACTAGAAGCTGTCTGTGTGACTGCACTAGTCGCTGCACTTGCTATAGCTTTTGTTTGTTCCCTGGTTCTTATTAACAGAGCACAAATAACGTCCTCTGGCTCTATTCTGGCTGACACGAGAAGCCGAGACCCCGTGGAATAATGGTATCCAAGTGGGCGCAAACTATGAACATGAGCATAAACAAATAGTGGCCAGATTCTACAAATTACGACGGCTCATATTTCAGTCATCCTACAGGGCCGCTACGGTCTAACAGGCTATACAACAAGCACACCACAAAGGGAGCGGTGGAATCCTAAAGCAAGGTGGCGTGTAAAGCAATCCACTGAAAGGCAGCCTGACACGGCTCTGACAAAGTGGACACGCTGGAAACTTGAGACGGCACGTACAACAGGATTAGCTCTCCGGGTTGCATACAGAAGCAGGGGCGGTCTGCAACGATTAAGTCTGGACATCAGCTTATGCTCCCACTGACTGACTGACAGGCTGCTTCGTAATGGTGTAGAAAACTGGCAGCACTCACGTTCGGAGCAGTTCATTTCTGGTGTATTGGCACTTCTCCTTGACTAACATTTCAAACTCAAATGGCAGGAGGGGGAGGTTGGGGGAGAAAAGGTCCTTCAGTCGAACAAATCTCATCGAAGAGAAGCTGAAACAAGATTAAATTTGAATTATTTATTTTCAGTTTATTCTCGTTTGTTAGCATGCTTGAATTTCCCGAGGGAAGCTCCGAAAGGGATCTAGCCATATATCCATCTTTCGATCTATATCTTAGATTCTGATTACATGTGATCAGATTGACATGAATTGAAAAGATACGAACACTGCACAAAAGGAAGCTGAAAGCCTATAAAGATCCCTCCGGAGCAAAATTAAGAAAAACAGAATTTCAGCGGATGAAAGTGACAGACAGACTAGGCTACAACAATATAAAGGAACCAAAGGAAGACATATAAAGGCAACACATGGTGCAATTAAACACTGCTAACAGGATTCACTAATGTTCATTTAAGACTGCTTCACACAGAAAGAATAGGATTTGTCGGATTTGGCTGATGGAGATTACATTCAAACATAGCCGGGGGCTACACACCCACTACCTGACTATTGAGACAGACAGGCCCAAAATGAGAAAATACAGACAGAGGCTAAATCTCAGCTGGTACCCAGCTACAAAGCATCACACTCTTCTAGTGTGCCATAAATAATGAGTAAGAGGGAATATTTTTGTGTGAGATTACACGTTGTTTTTAGGGAGAATCCTACTTATTCCTCCTATACAATATAAGACAATGAATAACTGATGATATGTAGGTCTGAACAACAGCATTATTAAAGAATAAAGTTAAGTCAAAATGTTAAGACTGTCTTGTAGAATGTGAATAAACTGAAGAGTATACTCTAATCATCATTAAATGCACATTTCCCATGAATATTACCTGTTTAGCCAGATATCCTGCAGCTGGAGCATGATGTAATGGATGGTAAACAGATGTTGACTTTGCCACACGTGGGCCGCTCTGTAACTCGCACCCCAGGGCACTGGCGCACGGATGATCCTGGAGGGGAAGGGCTTAGGAGTGCTGGATATGGAGAGCCGCTGGCGCTCTGACGGGTCTATCAGAATATAATCCACTGGCAAGGAACAACGGGAAGAGATGACTGACGTTTCCAAAGCAAGGGAGGCATGTCATCGCAGCTTTTATGTGTTAAATAATTCAAGTTCAATGAAAAATGTATACCTATGCTCTTCTTCAGACTGAAGTAATAATCTCTCTTGACCTCCTCTTCCATGTCTGACCTCATAATCTCGAGGCGTTTACTATCCTGAGTGTCAGGGGGAAGCAGGCTACTGATGTTCATCATGTGCCTGCATGGCATGGGGGCCAGCACAGAGCTGGGAACACCAGTTGTGATGTAGTACATGTACCTCTGTGTGGATGAAGTACAGATGCGTCAGAAGATAGAGGCTGAAAATAATCTCATTAACAGTAACTGAACTCAACGACGCTCACCTCAAGGTCTCTCTCATTAGACTCGCCTTGTGCGGCCTTCATCTTCTCCTCTTGGCTGTACATGATGTCCAGCTGCTCCTCGGGACTCAGGGGGTGATTGCTGGGAGTGTGAGAGCTCCTCAGCCAAGGTTTAGGCTGAGGTGGGGGTGAAGCATGAGCTGATCTGTTCCTGTGAAAGCGCAAAAAACATGTTTTGAGAAAAAGCACATCCAAAAAGACTTGATGATCTGCTAAAAAATGTGGGTATGATTACACAAACGGACATAGATAGATCCTCCTTCACGGCTACAGTTACACACATAAGATAATACACACAGTGTGCACACCAAACTAAATTTCACTGTATGACTGCGATGACAATAGAGTTCTAGCTTATCTGTAATTACCGTTTCCTTGGTGTTATTGATTGTATCCTTCCAGTAGGGGCAGGTGCTGAAGAAGCTAATTAAGGCCAAAAATCCATTCAGAGAGGTTGCCTAAATGTTGCAGTACTCAAGACCACTGCAAATCTATGAACTCAAAGGATACAAGGTGGTGCCAGTTTTGCTGGGGTCTGAGAGACACTGCGTTGTCTGTGATGAAGTCCACTCATTCTGAGGCCCTGGGCTAGAAGATTGTAGTTGCTCCCTATCAAAGCACTGGCAGAGCTGTGGAGATGCTGCTCTTTGAAAGGAGCTGCTTGAGTCCAGGAATTAGTCTGGAGGATGGGTGGGTAATGACTGTGCCTCATGACGATCTGAAATAAAACAATGACATACAGGTTACAATAGTGTATGGTGGCATCAGAGTTAGTTAGGTGTTGTATAAGTGAGAGTGTTTTTCTTACTTGATATAAGTCGGAAGGTTCTGCATTGGATGTCACAGGAAAAGGTGGCGGAAAGAAATGTCCTCTGTTCTGACTCATATTGTAGATGGAGTCATCCTCCATCTGTAGAGTAGTTATCAAAATACTGAGTGTACCACTTTAGGATCAGAACATTGGCAAGGGGAGATACAAACTGGTTGCTTATTGCATGACAAGACCACAGGCTACTTGCTGAAATTAGGTTCAACTTGCATTACTAAGTTAAGTCACATCTGGGGGAACTTTAAGGTTAAGGTTACCTGTTTCAACCGCTCCATCTTGTTCAGCTTTTCTGCCAGTCACAGGAAATAAAAAAACATGTAATTTACAGATAGCTCTTCAAATTCACGCTCACTGGTGAAGAGTTCTAAAAACGGTGTGAAAACGTTGAGCCGTTACCTACTTTGAGTCGTTATGTCAGCAGGACTTCATTCATACATTGCTGCGTGGCGCATTGCTTAAATATTTTCTGTAGAAGTGCCGCATGAATCTGTCAATTCTCCTCATATAGACAACTTCCAAATCTGTCTGAGTCGCTGCTGAGAGTTTAGCCTGGCCCTGTCAATGCTTTGACAAAAGGGGACGTAAACTGAAACACTGTTGATCTCGTCCGGGATCGTCTCCATGGAAACACCAATCGCTTGTCAAAAGCTCAATGACGTGTGGGCGGTGCCCACTCACACAGGTCGCGGGGGGGTGGTGGATGGTGAGCCTCTGTGTGTGGCACGGTCAGAAAGGAGGTGAGAGATGAAACTGCGGTGTAAAATAAACACATTGGCCGCTGGTTGAAGGAGAACAAGGCTCTGATACAGGTTGCTTGGAGGCACAGTAATTGTTTACCTGGACGCATCACTACCCCGCAGGTGCACTCTGCCCCCTGCTGGGGGCCTCTTGGCCTCTCCCTCCAGGTGGCTGGCCTGTGAAATCATGTGAAAAGCCCCGGCCGGCTGTGAGTCAACAAAATGGCATGTAGAGCCACAGCGTTAAACCACTGAGTTACCCCACCACTGGTTAATTGACGCACCACTTAACTCGGCTTGAATGAATGAAAGTCCGTGGCTGCTTGCACTTGAACACTCGGTCCATTTATTCCACATATTGAGTACACCACAGACACTCGCTTCCAGCCATCGTGAACTCACATTTTACCTACTGCAGTAGTAGGCTGCCTCCGAAATGCGACCAGATGAGCCTAAAGTACCGGTGAGGAAGTGGTCAAAAACAGGTTCACCTTCCGGGTTGCACCCCCAACCCCCACAGCTTGGTTCCTATTTATACTGAACATGCCCATTGGCTCCTATTTTCTTCTTACAAATACACATTTTTGTTATTTGTTATTTTGGCATCATTGGAAAGCCTGCTAATGCAAGAGCAAAGCTGTCTGCATGAACAAAGTTTGGTTTATATTACCATATGCTCCACCAATGGCATTGCATTGGGCACACCTCCTGTCTTTGGCCACTACTACCAAAAGATGTTTTCAAAACAGCACATTCATGATGGATTATCGCTTGTGCGTGCCACAAAATACAATTGTGTACACACTGTACAAATGTTGTTTATAAAACGAGTCCAGTATAACCAAGTCCAGACATTGGTTTTCATCAAAAAGTCTCAGCAACATATAGAGCCTTGTCTAAATTATTGTAGCGCCAACACTTTACCAAATACTTTTCGTGGTAAATTTGGACCTAATTCTGTAAAGATAATTAAAAAATATATACTGCGTGGATAAAATGGAGGTAAATGCGAGTGAGATGTGATAGGAGGTCGGCATAGTCATGTGGACTGGGCGGAGTCTCGGCGTTGAGAGCTGCCTGGACTCGAGAAGGAGGCTTGTTGCGCATTGTGGCTCTAAATTCACCGATTTTAATCATTTTAAGAAATGGTAAGTTCGTATCACCCGTTTACGTGCATTACGATACATGGTAACATTTACCTCCACGACTTCCCTGTTCGATGGAAGCATTTCGTTTTGATTTAAGACTACATTTCGTCCTCCTTGAAAATCCATGAAATGGCGCCGCGGAGGCTAAGCGCTAATGGTAACTCGGGCTAACAAAGTTGATCAGTTTTCTGGCTAAGTCTCGAATAACGACACGATTACTCAAGAGTCTGATCGATTGCATTTGTCAACGCTATGTCTTCTTTTGAAGAAGACAGTATTTGTACGTTAACTTCAACTTTGCGGGAACTTGACCTGTCAAGGTGAATTAGCTAACGCACTCTGGAGCCAAAAATGGCGATTATCACCAGGAGCTGACGTACTTTGCTACACAAAAAAGTTGATTAGTTCTTTGCGATCGGTTTTAATCTGCTCGGATTTTTTCTTTTGTTCAATACATTATGTAAAATAAGTGAAATATGACAATGAAGACCTTTGTGTCAGGTCAAGTTTAAATTGAGATGTTAGACGACAGGCCTAAAGTTTGAAGTTTGAAAGAAGGTTGTAATGAATGTAAGTCTATACAAAGTGTAGTCTGATCATGAATGTTGAAGATATACAATATACTGGGTCCATTTCTCATAAGATATGGTTTATGAATGCTAATTAGGTTCAATTTTAGTTAATTTTAATTATGCTGGAACTTCAACTTCATGCAAACTTTAACTGACCTAGACCCAGATTCCAGCCATAATTCCAATGTGAATCTGGAATTTGGGTCTGATGTTGGTAAAAAAAAATATGTACAAAATATGCAATTTGTTCACTTTTGAGATGTATGTTAGCACAAATCCACTTTACACTTGTGCTACTCTAAGGTTGTAATAGATGAAATGGCACAAATTTGTAAGCTTTTTTTGCATTTCCTTCAACTTGATTCCTGTCATTTTGTTTTGGTAAGGACCCACATAAGTACAGGCATTGCAACTCCGCCTCACCTCCCCTGAGGTTACCTAATGGCTACATCTTGCCAGAGGGCAAACTGACCCCCAACGCTCTCTTTGTGGGCGGGATTGACCTCAAGGTAAGCCCAGGCAGATTTCATGTTGATGCTGCCATTTTAACTATGTCAGTCCAGCTGTTTTTAAGATTAAAATATGTTTTGACCAAGTGAATGCAATGTGCATACGATCTGATCAGGAAAGCAAAGGTGTGGTGTCCTCTGATTGCCTGTCTTTCATTTAATATCAATCTGTGTCATCAGGTCGATGAAAATGAAATGCGGGACTTCTTTGCCAGATATGGGACTGTCAAGGAGGTTAAAATTATCTCATACCGTGGAGGGATCTGCAAAGGGTGAGCTCTGCTCTTTTTTTTTCTTTCTTTTTTTTAGTTTTTACTCTTCCAGTTGTGTTTGTCTGTTCCAGTTCCCACATCCATGGTATGGATACTTACCAGCCTGGTTCAAGCACACTGGCCATTGATTTTGATCAAATGTGTGTTTCTAGGTATGGGTTTGTGTACTTTGAGGGTGACGTCAATGTTCAGGCAATCATTGAGGTGAGTATGTGTCTGTCAGTGGTAGTCTTATCCCCTGGGAGCAATGCTGACTGTGTTTATGTACTTGACTATAGCAACCGCTGAGTTTTAAGGGCCGGAAGCTGAAGCTGGGCCCTGCCATCATGAAAGAAAGAAACTGCCGTATGTATTCGAAATCACTTTCATTGGATCGGCCAGAGATGTGGAAACAAGATCTTTATACGCTGTTTCTTTTTTTCTCTCTCTCGCTTAACTCTTTCATCCAGGACCAATGTCGGACCGTGTGGTTTACCCACTTCCCTGGGCCAACCAAAATCAGTACTTCTACTGTGCCTACTGCTCCTCTTTTGGAGGGGCACCACCGCAGCCTGCACCCAATCCTTACCCTGCGGTAAATCACACACACATGACATCCTAACCTCCATTCATGATCTTAACGGTGTCACCACTAGGTGCTCTAATGAAAATAAACTGAATATTTATTCCTGAGAGGAAGTCCTCCACTGTTTTACTGAAGTCCTCAAAAGAGATCTGTAATCAGAGTTCCTTGTTGCAGGCTCCGTCTACTGGTCAACATCTGCTCGCCACCATTTGCTATATAAACGAGACTGACCTTGAATTTCTCCTTCTGGCTCCTTCTTGCAGCCCTATGTCTACAACAACGTGGGGTTTGTGATGCCACAGGTGAACTATGGCTCGAACCCGTATGCCTATCAGGTAAACACACATACCCAAATACACACACACACACATACACAGACTAATTAGTCAGCAGCGTCCCATGCACGGTCTCCAAGGCACTGCACATATGCTTCTGCATATGAGATGAATTCAGGGTTCAGTCTGGCTCAGGTCCATTAGACACACACACAGGTTAGTCAGTGGCTTCTTGACCGCTAACCCTGGACAGATTGCCAGTATGTTGCAGGACACACACACACACACACACACACACACACACACACACACACACACACACACACACACACACACACACACACACACACACACACACACCATTCCCTTGACAATTGTCAAAGATGTCAATTCACAAAAACCTTCTAGGAGACTTTCTGTAGGGCTCTTGAATGTTTTCAGTTTCACAGTCCTGCTTGTAACAAGCAGCCACCTGGGACCTGCAGTACCGGTGGCAGCCACTAGATGTTGCTGTCTGGCCAGATCGGACTGGAGTGTCAACACTACATTTCTTTTTCGTTTTCTCAAAAGGCTATGGACTGCGGGCTCCAGACTGTGATGTCGGTGGTGTAGTCCCCATCCATCGAGCTTGCGGCCAGGTGAAAGGCTACTCCCCGAGTGAAGAGCAGCCTCGCCTGAGGATGGAGGAAGGAAGAATGAGCCGCCCCTAGCCATGAGCCCGTTGGCCCATGGCAGCTTCCTCAAAGAGGAGATTAATCAGTGCAAAATATTTATGTTGAAGTGTTTCGAGGCAATGTTTTGGCCCCGGCACAGCTCCTGGTCTGCCTGTCCATATTTAGCCGTTGTTCCGACCGTGATGTTCTGCAGCCGTGCCCGGCAGTGATTCATTTGCTCTCTGTCCCTTCGTCTTCCTTTCCCTTCTTCTCTCCTACAATCTGCATCTCGCCTCGCACACACATAGACACATCTCACATCTCAGGAATTCGGCTGATATCTCACCAAAACAAGTTAGAGAAGGAGCAGTCCCGATTGGGGCGTGCAACGTTCTGCTTGTGATGTTGTTTTCTGCTCCCCTTAGCTACAGGCCACAATACTGGCAGCTGCAGACGGGATGGCATCTCGATGTTCCGGACAGCTGGAGCAGTGGCCTGTCTCTCTCACTGTGTCCAGGCAGCCCTCCTCCTCTCTCCTCCCCTCTCCTGTCCTCTCCTTCTCCTTCTCTGAACTTTTAGGCCAATTTTAGCATCCGATCACAGGCACTCGCCACCTAAACTGATTGTTTAATCACACTTTGAGCACAGCCGGGAGGTACCACTGTCATGGGTCCAAGCCACTTTTAACTCATAGTAACAGTTGCACAGGAAACAGAGAGCACTTTCTCACCATAACCTTAAATATATGGATTTTTTTTGCTTCCCCCCCGTCCCCCTCTTTTTCATCTCTTTTGTTAATTATCCCAAACCAAAAAAGTAACATCCTTTTAAGCGCCCCCTTTCTTCCTATTTATTATTTATTTTAGATTTATTTCTGTAATTGTTTTATGTGTTTTTGTTTTGTTTTGTTTTGGGTCTTCTTTTAGCATCTGCAAAGGCTCTCTCTACATGAAGGGAATACTTCACTCACAATCGTAACGATGTCTGGCGGGCTGGTTGAACACCATGGTCCTGTAATTCTAGTTCAGGTGTGCATGTTCATTCACTTGTAGGGCATGAGGGCACTTTGTCATTCCATTCATTCCGAGCACAGCTCAGTCGAATTGGGTCCACATCTGGGCGGCGAATGATTGGCATCAGTGATTTCTCACCTCAGTCAAATGGCAAACTTCAAAAAAAAAAAACACCCCATCCCCCTCTCACTCGAGGGACAATTCAATCATCAGTCAACTTGTGTTTGTCAGCAGAACAAATGCAAAGCGGTTTTAACCCACACACCCACTGAAAATGAAGGCTATGATTGAATGCAAGGTGCTCTCTGTGTCTACGGGGGAATCTTTGAGTGTATATGGTTCATTTTGTATCTGTAGTTTCGACATTGCAGATTTTAATGTAATCGCCGGTGGTCTTGCACAATCTCACTTTACCGATGTGAATGAGAGAACACTGATTCTTTTATATATACAAATGCACTGGTCTTACTTCATTTATCTTTTTGTAACTTTTCACACACTTTAATGGCAGCTTTTTGTGATAAGAGGTACACAGATGGTTTCATGGTGTGTGGGAATTTCTTTTTTTTCCTCTTAACCGCACTTAAGTATAATTTTATATGGGTTTATCTTTTACTAATCACCTGTGTGAAAACATCAAGCCATATTAGATAGATTTGCTGTCTTAAGAGCACCCGGGCAGCATGTATTTTTGGTTCGGTTTCCCCGAGTGATCTTGTTTCGTCAGCTTTAACATTTACATTTCAAAAAGAATTAAAGTTTAAGTGCTATCATCAAAGTGAGTCAAGGACTGATTTTCTTTGCACGTTTCAGATGAGACCTGGAACAGTTGGAGTATTTATCCTCGTTCTCTGGTCCTTACCCAGAAGCTGTGGAACACTTCGTATTTTATATTCCCACATATATTTGGTGTGGGCATATTTCAGACTTATTTGGGAACCACATGTACTACAAGTCTCGCCGGCAGCTTCCATGAATGTTTACCGTCCCTCATTAACAACTTCTGCCTGGCTCAGGTGAACGGTGCCATCACCTCGCACCGAGGAGGTCGGTTGAATCCCAGCAGCTCTAAAACATGCACGTTGAGGTCAACTGGAGACTAAATTACCACTAGGTGTGAATATGAATGGTGTGTGTGTGGGTCCTGTTATAGACTGGGGACCTGTTCAGAGTGTATTCCCTGGCTTCAACCTGCGTGCGCTGGAGATGGACACCAGCAGACCCCTGGGACCCCATTGGGTGTAAAGCAGGCAAGGCAATGGATGGATGGATAATTGGTAAATGGAGCGATACAGCTATGAGGCACGGACACATCCAGTCTTATATGTTTGAGCCAGAATCAAAGGAGGAAGCAGGAGTGCGTACACTGGCGTTTCACCGGTAATTTCTCCAAAATGTTTGCCTGTGACTCACATTTAACGTCACATTCTGCCTCTGTTAAGATCCAGCCATTTACGGTGTCTCCCATGTCGATATATGAAATTTGCACACAAATGAGAACGGTCAGCTCTAGATTCATTAGTCACTTAAACTGAGGTGAAATGTGTTTCTGTTTTCAATTCACTCAATGTCATTTGGGGACAATTATTCGCAAGGCAGCTGTTAATCTCACACTTTGTGATGAGGTGGTGGTGATGCTGGTGCTCAGCCTCTAGGATCCTGTCTGCTTCTGCTGCTGCTGCCTCTCAGTCAGACTCACATTCCCAATCTTCCCTGGCAACAAGCCCATCATCTCTCGGTCACGGAGTGTTTTGTTTTTGTCACAGTCTGGTAGTGTGACAGGGCTCCCCAGGGTGCCCTGTCCAGCCTGTGACCACCCAGCAGCCCCGCCCACTCCTCACCCCCTCCCACTCAGACGTCTCTGAATAATGAATAAGTCTGGATAGCTGCTTATGAAAAATGAATTTTCTGGTGGGGACCCTCGAAAAACACCTCCAGCCCCTAGTAACCTTGACGTTAGACCCGCATCCATACCTGAGTGGCACTTAAAACCAAAAACTTGTTGGGCTCTGAGGCAGGGAACATCTGGGTGGGGGTTTGCTTTTCCTAGAATTAGAAAAAATCACTGATGTACACAAGTGTTAGGGGGGTATGTAGTTAGTACTGTGTGTGCGTGTGTGTGTGTGTGAAAGCATGAGAAAGAGTGAGAGGGAGTCTGTGATGGAGAGGGGGTCTGTGTGTGAGAGAGAGAGTGAGAAATGAGAAGAAGAGAGTGAAAAACAAAAGAAACTCAAACAATAAATTAGAATGTTAGAATCTACTGGACAGGGAAATATGATTGTCCCAACGTTCAATCAAAAAGAAAAAGACAGACCTTCACAAAGTATAGACTCACCAACCATAGACAGGTTGGCATAAAATAGAATGGGCTAGAAAGAACAAAAAGGATTTGTATCCACTGTGACACAGGAGAAGCAGAGGCAGAAACTCACTTTCTCATAAATTGCCCCAAATACAAAGAAATTAGAGAGGAATTATTTCCCAAATGTCAAGAAAGATTCCCCGACTTCCTCACCCCTTAACTAGACAAAATAATTTCAGCGCCTCAGGGAGCAGACAGCTCTGCTGTAGGACTGGCAGGAGAGTACAACACTGTAGGTCACACATTTAGAAATGTTTCAATGGAAGACTGCTCCTCATTTATTCCAAACAGACACACAAACCAATTTATTTCACTTTTTTTATTTGGCCTTTATTCTATGCATATATGTACACATTACCTTATGAAGTATAGCCTATGTTTTGGTTTGGCTTCATGCTTTGGCAACATTGTCTTTGTGATTTTCATTTCAACAAAGAAAATTTGAATTGAACTGAATCGAGTGAATGACAGTTATATTGAATGAGAGGCAGAGAGAGAGAGCGAGGAAGAGAAAGAGAGAGCGAGTGAGAATAAGGGAAAGAGTGAGATTGGCCAAAAGTGAGGGAGATAGCGAGAGAGTGAGATAGCTAGAGGAGAGAGATAGAGAGTGGGTGAGTTAGTGAGATAGTGTCAGTAAGAGAGTGAATGAGTGGAGATAGCGAGAGCGGAGTGAGTAAGTAAGAGACTGGATGAGGTGGAGACCGGGAGAGAGTTGGTGAGAGAGACAGATAGAGAGAGCGAGTAATAAAGTAAGTGGGAGCGAGAGAGAGAGAGCGAGAGAGAGATAGTCGCTCCATCTACTGCGTATGACAGGGTTCCTACCGGAGTATCCAGCTGCGGATCACCGGCTGAGAGGCAACAGGGAGGAGGAGAGAGGACGTGAGAGTCGCCCTCTGCTCTGGACACACACGCGCGCGCGCGCGCGCACACACACACACACACATGCTGCTGGCAGCGGAGGCACGGCAGACCGGGTGCTGGTCGTGAGATGCAGCAGCGGCAGCAGCATCAGCTGTAGTTTCTGAATGGAGGATCCGTGTCTCCTGCACACTTGGATCGCAGGTGTGTGAGCCGCGAGGAGGACAGCGAAGGCACCGCGGAGAGGAGCAAAACACGCACATACACACACGCAGACGCTCCGTCCACGCTGAGACTCGACCGGTGAGTTCAACTCTTTTTTTACAAAAAACATTGACCCAGGTAATACTAATTCTACCCAGACTAAGATTTGTACTCGACTTGTTGCAAATTGTGATTTTGTTTGTTGGTTGGTTTCCTCCGGTTGTGATTTGTAACACTGTATTTAGCTTCACCGAGGGAGATGCAAACTTTAAAGCGAGTTGATGACATTACGGAGGCAGAGACGCGCTCCAAAATGTCAGGGCAGGAGTCAGTGGTCAGGAGTCAATGGTCAGGAGTCAATGGGAAGCGTGCGGACGCCTTTCACAATAAAACACTTGTGTCAAGAGGGGGCGAGAGAGAAATTGAGAGAGAGAGAGAAGGAGAGAGAGAGATAGAGAGAGAAATCCCCTCGGTTTAGACATGCAGACAGTCACTTGATTTGTGTGACGTTGTGTACCATTTGTATTCGTGGCGGAACGAAATGAATAAGCCCCTCTGCTCACTGTCACAGGTTGAAGTGAACTCAAGATATGCGTGACGGAGTAAATGTGCCGCGCGGCGCAGATGGAGGGAGTGTGTGTGTGTGTGTGTGTGTGTGTGTGTGTGTGTGTGTGTGTGTGTGTGTGTGTGTGTGTGTGTGTGTGTGTGTGTGTGTGTGTGTGTGTGAGAGAGAGAGAGAGAGAGGGAGAGAGAGAGAGAGAGAGAGAGAGAGAGAGAGAAGGAGACTGCGTGTGTGGGGGGAAAGAGAG
Organism: Karalla daura; assembly: GCA_029224185.1. Lineage (NCBI taxonomy): Eukaryota > Metazoa > Chordata > Actinopteri > Chaetodontiformes > Leiognathidae > Karalla > Karalla daura. The sequence goes on from CM055205.1 coordinate 12,123,525, forward strand.
AGAGGGAGTCTGTGTGTGTGCGTGAGAGAGAGAGGGATAGTGTGTGTGTGTGTGTGTGTGTGTGTGTGTGTGTGTGTGTGTGTGTGTGTGTGAGAGAGAGAGAGAGTGTGTGTGTGTGTGTGCGCGCGCGTTAGGGAGTGTGTGAGTGTCAAAACGAGTAGGATTTGGTGCGTAAGCGACCTGTCATGTATCATTTCCCGTTCACTAAACTACTCGCTTTAACGGACAGCATCAACTTAGCCACGTGTTGGCTGTGTGTGTGTGTGTGTGTGTGTGTGTGTGTGTGTGTGTGTGGTGGGTGTGAGTTAGTGGGGGGACCCAGAAACATGTAATTTCAAGCAAGGCTGCACCCACAAAATGCAGGGGCAACAATTAGTCACACGGCAGTGGACGTATGCATGCATGTATATATGGATGGGCAGTGCATGGCTCCTAAATCTGTTTAGAGGCACATGGAGGGGAGAAAAAAAATACTCATTTTGTGGCAGTTGACGTCCAGTTTATCAGCCAGGCTGTGCCAAACGCCGGGATTATAGTGAATGAGGCCATCTGGATCAATGATGGATTCAAGCAGTCCACCTTAACGGCCCACCTCAGGGTTAGCCAGTCCTCACAGTCTGCCTTTCTTCACTGAACAGTTCTTTTTCAGAGCAAAACAGGCTGCTCCGGGAGCCTCACGACAGACCGATACATCACTGTCATAATTTGTTTTTATCCTCCCCATGCAGCCTCATTAAAACACCGTTTGAGGTGATTACACTGTAGCTTGGGGGAATCGCACCTCCCTCCAGGCAGCCTGACATGCTCCCCCTCTGCTCTCTGTCTGTCTTCCATCTCTATGCCCCCCTCCTCCTCATCTCCTCCTTCTGTCCTTCCCTTTCCCCACCATCCCACCATCTCCCCGTTGCCCATCCGTGCACAGAAACTGGGTGGAGCTGGAGCCCAGTGGGAGGGTAGCCCACTCCCCAGGACTCTGTCTGCCACCTCTAATTTAGAAATTCACTCAATCCACACACAACATCACACGGTAAGACCACGGTAACAATGCGACTGCTGTCACTGACACGCCGCGATGTCTTTTCTCTCTTCAAACGCAACTAATGAAAAAAAAAAAGTGAGCTGGAGTGAAATGCCGTCTACGGGCCCAAGCGTTCCAGCGCGGATGTTGCATCTACCAGCAGGAGATGTAATGGTTTCCAAGTCCTGTAAAGTTTTATAATAAAGGGGAATGGAAGCCAGCTGTGACAGTTTTATTTGCTGTTTCTTGCTCCAAATCACTTTAGTGCATCAGGTGTAAAAACTGAACACAAATAGCAACATGCTTCCTGGGGTGGGGGGGGGGGGCAATGGTACAGTAGCTGCAGCGCTGGTAATGCGAAACTGATCTCCAGGCCCCTAAATGTTAAAACATCCACCGTTCCTGGACTCTCTTCGGTGTTGAAGACGAAACGATCATACTGGGAGAAGAAAGCCATCTGCGTGTGGCAGCTACGCTGGTTATCGTCTGGCTAAGAATAGGCTGCTACAGCCACCTGGTTTGCTCTGGTAATAGATGTAATTAACTCTGAAAATGGCACATGGCGAAAGAATCGCTACTTAGCCTCCCGACAGACATCTTTGAACATGAAACGATCAGCTCTTTAGGCAAATCCAAAGCTAAAACAGTCGATGATTTAATTACCTCCTGAGTTTGTACCATTTGCTATACGCCAACAGCTGTCGCTACCTATAGCAGATCAGCGCTAACTGGAAATACATATGTTTTAATTGCGGGTTACACAGCGGATCAGCTGAACACCTGTCACTTCATAACAAGAAGGTCTAAGGGTCAAATCCCAGTCCAGGGCTTTTCTTCAGTATGAGAGTGAAGCTTGTGATGGACCACTGACCTGTCCAGGGTGAATTCCTTCCCGTTTTACTGCCCTTGTAACAAAACGATGCCGGGCTAGAATAAAGTAGTATAAAGCAGTTTAAGGTTCAAAAAAGTGATTTTTTTAGCTTTGGCCCTGTTGGAGAACCTCAGCCATGACTCCGCCTGTAAAGTGAGCTTTGCTCAGCCTGTGCCTGCCTGTAGCTCTTTCCTCCACAGCAGATGAACTCTGCTTCTTGGAAAGCAGCAGACTACCCCCACTGAGTGGCACGGGGAGGTAGCGGAGCAGTGGCGGAGCGCAGACGGATTATGCTCTCGCGTAAATCTGCTGTCATTCCAAAACTCTCCGTTACAAGAGATTCTCTAATGAGAAGCCCTCTGCTGCTCCCTGCCTGTCTCCATCCTCACTCCTTTCTCTGCCTTTCACTTCTTTTATCTGTCTCTCTCTGCCGTCTCTCACTCTTTAATGGATGTTTTTTCGCTGTCAAGGCCTCTTTTTTGCCCGTTTGTTTGCGTGAAAGCAAGTGAAAGATTCTGTTTGAAGTCGACATGTAGAGAAAAAGGCCTCCCATGTAGTGAGAGAGAGAGAGAGAGACAGAGAGAGAGAGAGAAAAAAGTAAAGGCCTTGAGTCTTGAAGGCGCTGGAGTTTCTCTGCTTCTCCAACCCACTCTGGCTTTTCATGTTACATTGTGTCCAATTATAGAGATCTGTCTCCAAACGGCACAGACAAGAGTTCATCTGTTAAGGTGATGCCTTTGTTTTGAAGCTGAGCCGCCGCCAGGCAATGAAAAGGTCGTCGAGTTACCGGATCAAAGGGGAGAGCTGTAGGACGGTGGTGACACAAGACTGGAACCAATCGGGCTTTATTTCAACACTTGGGCTCCACCAGCAAAGCTGCGGAGCAAATTATTCTGTGTTGTTGTCAATTTTCTCACACAGCATAATGCATGGAGTTGAATGAGAACAATGAATCAATGTGGTTGTCTGTTCAAAACTGAGATCATCGAGACATTTTCCAGTGCTGGGAAAGTCTCTCTTGAAATGCGCGTCAATCTTCAGCCTATTGAGAGCCTCCAATTGACCATAAAGAAGGTTTTGGACTGAGGCAGTACCCAGAGAAAACCTACACAGGCACAGGGAAAACATGCAAACCCCAGAGAGAAAGGGCCTACGTCCAAACAGGATTCGAACCGGGGAACTTATTTTTTGTGAGAAGCGTTTTTCATCCACTGTGTCACCCAGTGTCATAAAGTCATGAGTGAATTCTTCTCCTCCTCCTCCTCCTCCTGCTCTCTCCCAGCCAGAGATGAAGCCTGCATTAGCCTGCCTCTTATCCCTGTTTGTTCCAGACAGTGTATTAAAAAGCAGCCCTGGAGGGAAAACACTGGGTAGTGGATCTTCATTTCTTTAACTTAGTCGCCACCCAGGTCTGCTTGGCTGTCTGGCTGTCTGGAGACATTCTAACGTTTATCTGGATCTTAAGAGGCTCGGTGGGAGAGCGCTGCCACCACTAAAACTTATTGAGCCACCAGACAGTGGGACTGGGTTAGAGGAGGGAGGGAGGGGTGGATGGATGGATGGAGAAGGTCAGACGGCTTTTATGAAGGCAGGGCCTGAGGGCACGGTATTATAATGTAATGACGGGAAAGATGGAGAGAGCAGAGTTTGGGGGAAAGATCGAAGCATCGCGGCTGATGTGGAAGTCGAGAAAGCAAAAGCGGATGGATGGAGTGAAAGTAAAAGTCGGGAGAAGGTCGGGAGTTCATCACATTAGATGGACGCAAAAAGACGGGCCGGCCAAAAATGAATAGTCCTACTGTCAGGCTAATCAGGGCCATTGTACCAACAGGGAGAAAGGGAGTTGTCCTAATCAAGGATGACGGACAGCAGCAGAGCAGAGGCCAGAGAAAAAGAGGTGATTAAGACTTGGGTCGGACAGGGGCAGAGAAGGTCTCATAGAAATCACAAGACGCATTGAGGAGCTGGTGGTATGAGAGTTCAAGGCGAGGACAGACGGGTCAAGAGGATAGAGAGACTAATGGCAGAGAGGGGAGATGAGATACACTATTGTCTCTGTCTTTCTCTCTCTCTCTCTCTCTCTCTCCATCTTCCAAAGCACCATCTCTCCGCCTCTCCTCATTTGTCCTCATTATGAAGGAGCACGTTGTATTGAAAGAGTAATGACTCTTAATTGCTTGTTTTTTGCAAAATTTAAAATGACAGAGTGTACCGTGCCCAGACAGACGAGCTATAAAAATCTATCCGAGGTGCCGCCTTTCTCAACTTTGTTACCTTTGGAAACACGCGTGCAGTGCAATCAAAGCCGTGACTCACACAAACTACACACACACACACACACACACATACACACACATGCACACAGGCTTAATGTAGTCTGTGAGGATCGTTAGCCGAGTTAACGTCCGTGCACTTGGCCCAATGGGAGTTACTGTTTCATTCTCCATGCTCCTCAAACAGACACAGAGATACAGATATAGACTTGCCTTTAGGGAAGACATTTGCTCACACACACACACACACACACACACACACACACACACACACACACACACACACACACACACACACTCACTCACTCACTCACACACATGCAGATGTGCACCTCTCCGCGTGGCTCTTACAAGCCGTGGCAGACGGGGATATTAAGTGGAACTGCAGTGATGGTTTGAGGGTGCCGATGCTGTCACATCAGATTAGCTTGATGTTATTTGACCACGCCCTTTCTCCCTGGTCCTCTCTCCTCCACAATCGCATGTCACCAAAGCCACCTTTCTTGTCTGCCTTCTTGTCATTCAGCCCGCGCAGATAGTCTGTTGAAATTTCGGAGAGGGGGTATTTCTCTGAAGGGAAATCTCAAGCTCCGTCCGAATTATGTTTTCAGTCACCTGGCGGCGAATGTACGGCGACACCAACACAGTCTGTAAAACTATTAAACAAACAGTGTCATTTGGCACTTCAAGGTTAGCCTTGATCAACATATAGATTGGTTAGCAGCACAACAGACTTCTCCACCCCCCCCCCCCCTCCCCTCGCCCGTCATGTCGCTTTGCTTGACAGGGCAGGAAATCAGTCTCATTTCTGCTTTAATTCGTTCTGATCAAACATGTCGCTCCCAATCAGCCCCATTTGATTAGGAGATGCCCGTATCACAGCCCACCAAGCAGGTAATAGCTGACACTTTTATATTTCGCTGTTATTGCAGTATGTGTGCGTGCGTGTGTGTGTGTGTGTGTGTGTGCGTGAATAAAGAAAGGGGGAGCTGGATAGTCGCATTATTCCCCTCACCATGTGAGCAATTAGCATTTAGACTTGTGCGCGGCTATCACACGCTCGCTACTGGAAGTGCTAATGTGCTCTGTATATTTAGAAACTCTATCAATTCCATGTCTCCCACTCGACGGTGAGTTAGTGCCCAGCTCGTTCCCTCCCTCTCTCTCTCCCTCTCCTCATTTCCTGTCTTCTCTTCTCCTCTCTTCTCCTCCACCACAGAGACATGGGGTGCCGGCTCCCGAAGTTGCGGAAGGCGGAGGAGAGGAGAAGTCCGGGTAACATCTACTCCACCCTTCGCCGTCCACAGGTGGAGACGAAGGTGGGCGTGGCCTACACCTACCACTTCCTGGACTTCCTGCTGGGGAAAGAAGGTACAGATGGAGTCATTCAATGCTGTCATTTCCGTTCGACCATTTTCCTGTGAGCACTCTATTCAGCATGTGTCTCCATTTATGTGAAAACTTTTTCCTTTGTTTTTTTTTATCCAGGGAGAATGTGGGTTTTATGTGACTCTTGTATACTTGTGTCTTTGTTTGAAAAACAGTGTCTATGACACTGCTGTGACAATTTCCATTGAGACTTATATCTATTCATCAACATCCTGTAATTATTTACAATTTCAGTTGTGTGATCAAACAGCTTGGATGTAATGTGATTAAAATGTCAGGCTTCATTTAGTATCCGTGCACCTCAGTAGTCACTGCCTCTGTCTCCAACCAGCCCGCCATCGCTCGCCTGCAGCCCGAGCTTATCTGCTCATCAAACACACACACACACAAACCCCTTGCTTGTTTTCTCTTTTTGCCAGCTACTGTATGCTTTACAATAGCAAATGGTAATGAAGGAGTAATTGAACCGTGCAGCATGTGAGCTGGAACCCGACTCTGAAGAAGAAGAGCCCCCAGAGTCATGTGTCAGAATTATCATAATGAATATGGCCAAGATCTAATTCATCAGCTAAGCTCTCCCAAGCAATATGAAATATCCTGCCAGCGTTTCACATGAATCATCACATACCGCAAATGGTGAGTGAATGAGTGATGGCGGGGGCGATTTCAGATACAGCTCGAATGAAAATAACAAATCTTGGCTATCAGATGCAGCGGGAAGTCTTCATTCAATTCCCATACACATCTGTCCAAGTCCCACAGACTCTGAACGGTATGTTTTCACCTTTTGGTCCCAATCCAAAGCAATTCTGCTCTGCTTTGTCATCCTCAGCTCCGGCAGCCACGTTGTGTATGTGTGTGTGTGTGTGTGTGTGTGTGTGTATGTGTGTGTGTGTGTGTTCAGCTTGTAAAATAGCCACAGTTGTTATTCCAACTTGAACCACTCAAACGAAATGTTTAGGTCAGCAACTCTGCGTTTTTTTTAATTTCATACTGTAAGTATCTTGGGGCGGGGGGTGGGGGTGGGGGGGTGCTGGCTTATGAGGCTGAAGTTGTGTCTTTGTGCGGCTCCTGTTGCAGGGAGTTCAAAGAGCTCTCTAATTCTCAGATTCAGCTGTATTAGGCACGTTGTAGCCGTGCCCTCCAACTCCCCCCTGCCTCTCCCTCGCACTGTGACAATACGCCAAAGCTGGTGTGTTTGTCTTAGGAACCGAGTGTGCGGCTGTGTATATCTGTTTGTGGATATAAAAAACAGTTTGTGTGTGTGTGTGTGTACATATGTGTGTGCGCTCGCGGCGTCTTGAGAACGTTTGATGAGAATCCTCTAGAGGCGTCTGGTTTCTAAAAATACTAATTCTGCCATTGTGTTGGTGTGGACTGTGAGGAGATAGAGGGAAGGGAAGGAGCGAGGAAAAAAGGGAGGCGAGGAGCAGAACCAGATAGTGTTGAAGCAGATATGTATATGTAAAAAAAATAAATCTCTCTCTTTTTTTTTCATATGGCCAAATGTCTTTACAAGCCGCCCGACAAGCTGCAGCAGGTGCAGGCGGCTCTCTGGAGCTCCTTTTTAACCCGGTCTCCAATGCAACACTGTAACAGACAGCCGGCTGTGCGCCACAGCCAAGTGGCAGTGGCGTGGTTGCCAGTCGGCTTCATTTTCAGCCAGCCCTGTTATGTTTGGCAAATGACTTGAGCCGTGGTGTTGAGCTGAGAGAGATCTGCCAGAGCGGATCGGTGCTGGTGACCAAAACAGACAATAGACACTCGTATCTCTCTCTCTCTCTCTCTCGCTCTCTCTCTCTCTCTCTCTCTCTCTCTCTCTCTCTCTCTGTGCAGAAAGAAGCGGCAGATAAATTGTCTCTTTGCACGGTGTATATTGATATAGAAAGACCACACGCACGCACACACGCTTGCACGGTCGCACACAGTGTTCGTACGAGCAGAGGTGGAGGCTCATTCAAGCTCACACAAAACATTTTATAGCACTTAGTCAACAGAGTTAGCGTTATCTTTCCCCAGACAGGCAGGTCATTTATATGGTAAACTCAGTGACGCCACCTGAGCTGCTTAAGATGAGTATACTCTATTTTAGGATAAACACAGCTACTGTGAACTGTTTGTGTGGTTGTATATATGTGTGAGTGTGGTTGTGAGTGGGTGTCTGCCTGCTTTTCTCCATCTCTCTCTCTCTCTCTCTCTCACTCTCATACACTCTCTCTCCCGCTCCATTTGTGATAGAGAGACCAAGAGAAGTGAAGGATTCCTGAAGGATTATCTGATTGTTTGTAGAGATTGAAAGACCTCATTCCCAGCAAAGGGATTTATTTGTATTTGTGTGCTTGTCCGTATGTATGTGTATGTGTGTGTGTGTGTAGGAGGCAGATAGAGGAATCTGTATGTCAGTCAATGACATTGAGGAAACCCACGGTCAAATCCATGCTTTAATTCAATTTGGCCTCCATTAATGATATTATTTCCCTGCCAGCGTGACTTGACGTCTCCTACACGGTAATGAAAAACAAATATCTTTGCCGGTGCCCTTTCTGACACACGCCAGACAAGGTGGCTGTTTGTTAATCTCGGCTGTGTTCTCTCAGGAAGAGGGGCTTAACGTTCCTGATGAAGGGCGCGCCGTGGTTTCCGAATTGACCTCTGACCGGCGCGTAACGTAACGCACCTCGGAAACAAGGAGGGCTCGATGATAAAACGCCGGCTTCGCACGAACGGGCGGCGCTTTGGCTGAGAAACAACCCCCCCCCCCCCGCTCTCGCTCGCTCGCTCTGGGTCACGGCGACCCAGTGGAGCTTCCAGGGAGGATGAGCAGAAATATGTTCAGCGTTTCAGGCATTTGGCCCACGCCTCACACTTTGATTTTCAGCTCCATCTAATCATAACCGTGATTCCTGAAGAGGTGGGACGCCGTGTGAAAACAGAAATAGAGCGGCGCTGCGACCGCTTTCACGCATCCAGTCGAGGGCGCATTCGACGTAGACCACGTCCAGGTTTTCTGTAAATGTGTGTTTATTTTAGATTTGAGGTCAGCAACAGGTTGAACCAGAAGCTCCCAAACCACCTGTTTGGATCATCTCACAGGCAAACAGGTTTACTGCCATCCAAATGATTTGATGCTGTCAATCATGACAAAATTGCACTGGCGTGGATAACATAGATGTTCCTTTCAGTGGCTTAGTAATTATTTATGCAACTGACATCTGAACGATCTGATTCCAAATGCTGTGGAATATGAAAATGTGGGACGCCACATGGATCCGTTTTAGGCCCTTTTATTTCTTACCTGAGTGGCCTTGCAACATTGACACGGATTTGTCACACTTGCCATCCACAAAAATGTTTCAAACAAATAAACTGACATTAAATGTGAAAAAAAATCCAACCTCATGCTCCAGTTTCCTCCCACAGTCCAAAAACATGCATTAAGGTGGAGTGGAGACTCTAAATTGCCTCCAGATGTGAATGTGAGAGCGAGCTTTCGCTTGATTTCTTTCTTTTTTTTTTCACAAATGTGCAAATAAACCAGTTGGTAACCGGTGATAGCATTGTGGCAGGTTTGACAGCAGAATCGTTCACGAGCCAGGATGGAATGAGGTTCAGAACAAATGACTGAATAAGCCACGTTTCTGCATGGGCCCTGCAGCTCTTTGTAAAGCTGTTGTCAGTAAACACTTTGTTTGCAACAGGCTGAATCCTGAATCTCTTTCACATAGCGCCCCGTGTCTCGTGGTATCAGCTTTGTGAAGCTCACATCTTATTCTCCTGAACGCTACAATTACCAATGTGCCGCACCTTGACACGTCAGCCCTCCCTTACGAAAACCGCCATGATCTTCATTATTCCCATGGCACGGCTTTCGATTGGTTACCTTGACATGTCAGCAAGAATGTGGCGTGCGAAATGTATCAGCCGTCTTTGTCGCCCGGATAATGAGCAGAAGAAGAGTGGGGAAGCCAGGAGTAGGAGCAAGAGAGGAGGTGAAGAAAGTAGAGGAGAGGCAAGGGGAAAGCGAAGGAGGTGGTAACGGTGCCGAGAACAGAGAGGCGCGGAGGAGAGCGGCGGGCGAGGTGCAGCCGGCGTTTCTCGGCTCCGGAGCGAGCGTGTGAGGAGAAGTCGAGAGAGAAAGAAAGTCATGGAGGTGTGAGCGGGGAGCCGGGAGTCTGAGGATGTGTGAGGAAGTCGGTTAGGTGTGATGCTGTGTGACTAACGCCGGTCTCTGGAGCAGACAGCGAGTGGCTCGACTCCGCTGATGACTTTCTGCTGCCCTGCAGAGACGGAGAGCCACTCAGCTCATTAAAACTTACATGTGTCTAATGCCCAGACAGCACTGTGTACGTGTGTGTGTGTGTGTGTGTACCTGTAGTCTAGGTTATTTTTACTGGCTGCATACGTCAATGCCTGTGTGTACGTGGTCTCCATATTTCCTCCCTGTGCAAAGAATGCTTCCCCTTCGCCTTTAGTGCTACATCTCTCTGCTATCAGAATTTGTGCGTGATGTATTTGGCTCGGAGAGCAGGCCGAGCACGAATCCATCAGTTTGACAAATCTCAGCTGCCTGACACAGCTTCTCCAGGTAAACACGCTCCTTTTTTTTTTTAAAGAGAGATTGGGTAAAAAAAAAAATGCTGATCTGAGTGCACACATCACTGCTCCAACCATTTTTCTGGGATCGCTCCTTGATGCCGTTTTCACTCAGTTCTGGCCAAAAAAGACTTGAGAGAGAGAGAGAGAGTACCAGCAAAGATGGCACAGAGCTTCACAGCATCGCAAGTACTGTACGTGCCTCAAGCGCCACACTGCGCTCTCACCAGAGCAAACCTTGCTTTTCCTCCTGCCCCTGCTTGTCAGCCGTCCCTGTGAACCCGGCGCTCCCTCTTAGACATTTCCTGTAAACGTGGGCTTTCTGCCGAGATCAGACCCCCGCCTGACAAAGCTCAGATGCTGACCAACAACTGTCATAGCCGGCGGCTGCATTCCCGAAGCGGCGGGGAGCTCCTGGCTCCAGGAAGCTGATTATTTTATAGTCACTGTTTTGGCACATATCCTCGCCTAAAACCTCTGCAAGTCATTAGAAGGCTATTTAAATAAACGTGAACCTCCAGCAAGCAGAGGGATAAGCCTTGAGGGTGGCTGTGAGTAGTAATCCCCATGCATCACCTAGCAGGCTTAGTGCAAACTCTTTCTTTCTCTCTCTCTCTCTCTCTCTCTCACTCACACAGAGGCAAAAAAAAGATGGCCTCGTGTGCACTCGCTCGAGATGCTGTGCTTTACAGTCGCACAGGGAAATTTAGGGATTTGTACAAGGAATTAATAAGGCCTTTCAAGCGACTACAGGAGAGGGGGATGACTCTCATGCACCCACCCAATGCTGCTCGTGGAGGCCGGGGTCAGAAAGTGAGGCGTTGCCCGTGACGCACACACACGCACACACATGCACACACACGCACACACACGCACACGTACAGACGTGCGCGTGGCGGCTGTCGTGTGGTCAAAGCCTCGGGTGGAGACAGGAATAGCAGAGCGGGTGGTGGTGGGGGGGATCAATGTCTGAACAGCCACTCCGTGCCCGAGTCTCACCTCTAAACTTTCGCAAATGTTCCCACTCTCTCATCCTCACACACGCGGAGGCGATCGCTCCATCACCATCCTCTAGCTCCACAGACATGCTCATGCCATTCTTCTGCACCCGCGTAACCCTGCAGACCCTCCCGCTCCACCCACACTGCTGTAAAAGAAAAAAAAACTCCACCCGGCCTCTTCTGCCCTGGGCCGTTCCCATCCATGTTCCCATTCCGGAGCGCAATTGCAGCACCCTCCCTGTAAATCCCACAGTGGCAGACAGTATAAATGAAGTGGCTTCCAAGCCTAAAGCGCCGCATAACACCCTAATAACTTCTGTATGCCTTGCCTGAATTAGCAGCCTGGCCTGCGTCTTGTCGGTGGGTGAGTGCCAGCCGAGCACAGCTAATGACGGCTAATGACTGTTTACGGTGACAGGATTGCTGTCACCCCCCCCCCCCTCCCCCCACTCACACTCACACACCTCAAAAAAAAGAAAAAAAAAAGACCCACCCCAGTCTCCAGCTGGTATTATTATTATTATCATCACTGCACTGCTTTTGATAAGTCCCCACAGACACCCGTTTAAGTGTTTGCTTGATGAAAGGATCTCATGGTTCCAAGTGGTTACGCCGAGCTGATGTGATGGTCGGATTTTCTCAGGGAGTTTTTCTCTCTCCCATTGTTTGACTGAGATGGGAGACAGAAGTGTGTGTGTGTGTGTGTATGCTTGTGTGCTTGTTTTTTTTACCATGCTGGCCAGTGTGCATGTGTGTGTATGTGTGAACATGCCAGATGATGGAGAACAAATTGAAAACGAGATGGCTTGCACATCTTTTTTTTTCCCTGTGTGTGTTTGTGTGTGTCTGGTTAATTTATTCAGGTTATTTTCTCTTCTCCAGACCCATGCAAATGAGATTGAATGGGAAAGGATGACAAGCATTCATGCACAGACAGCCTCATCTCTCTCTCTCTGTCTCTCTCTCTCTCGCCAACACCGCTCCACTAACTGCCTCTCTCTCTCTCACACACACACACACACACCTGGCTTCACTCAGCGGTACAGAAACACACAGCCGCGTATGCACGTGCTCCCCCTAAAAGCCTGTGAACAGAGAGAGGGCTTTGCTACAATGCACCGACCCTGAGAGGGTGGCTCTCCGGAGAGCGTCGCTCTCCCCGGTGATTTGGCTGTGACAGTTTGCTCCCATACGATAAGCCCCGCTAACCGTTCCCACTGAAGTAAAGAGGTTTGCTCTCCATTGTGTCGGGTAATAAGAGAACCAGCTCAACCACACACCCAAACAGGCAATGCGATAGCTTTGTCTCCGTAGCCTTTTGATGAATGCGCGTGCATTTTAACATTTTTTTTAATCATTTCCAGCCCTCTGAAGTGAGTGTAGGCAAAAAACGTGTGTATGTGTATATGTGTACATCTCTGCGCTCTTGTGTCTGAAGGCATGTGTTTGTTCCACACAGAACCAGACTGAAGTTAATAGTTGTGGTGTAATTGGTTTCAGATTTGGCGTGAAGATGCCATGTGTTGAATTATCATAATGAAACATGCTCTGTCTTTGTTCCTTCACACCCTTTATCCCTCCGCCTCTTTGTTTCAGCTTCTATCACTTACAGATACCTCACCGCTGCTCCTCCTTGCCCCTTTTGCAACCTGTCATGTCCAAGTCTTCAGCATTTCCCATCAGGCCTTCTTGTCTAACCAGTGTTTTCCTCCCTCCCTCCCTCCCCCCTCATCTCTTCTTCTCTCCTCAGAGGTGCCGGTGTCGTCGGTGCTCTGTCTCTCCTCGGTCAGAGAGTTACCTGTCCAGGTCAGGGAGCTCTACGCCCAGGGCTTCGTCCTGGTCGCCGTCCACCCCTTCGTCCATTCCTGCGGCCCGCGCCACGCGCACATCCAGCGCCAGCTCCACCGGGCTGTGCTGGTCCGGGAGACGCCAAGGTGTGCGAGCCCCGTTTTTCTGCATCGGCTGCGCCTTTAAGGAAGAAAAGTGTTTCGAGTGTGATGATTTATGCGGCAGATTGATAAAGATTAAGATAAATGAGATGACTCATTTGAAGCCAGATTTTAGCAATAGAAAGCAGCGGCTTATATGACTTCATTATTTTGACATGGTATCCAATTGAGACCCATTATCACAAGCAAAACTCCACTACCCCACCTCCTTCACTTGATGTAAAATTAATTGCAGATGAGTCAGCCACGGAAAGTGCTAATTTTAGCCCGACGCTCCAATTCTTTCACTTTTGACTAGACATGGTAACATCGTATACTGTGTGACAACGGTGTATACCTTGCACCTCCTCTGTAGCCCAGTTATGCCGCGGCAGCCCCAGAAACCGCCATATGTGAGTGGAGCATCGCACTATTATTCATAGCGTCCCACTATCAGCTGGAAAACCATAATGACGGATGACTTCTCATCCAGTGCCTCCAGCGGGTCACAGCTTTCACTTGACCTGCGAGATGTCTCAACTTCACCCAGATGGATCGGCTTAAAATTCTGTACAGATGTTCGTTCTCCCCCCACCAGGACGAATTTAAGTTACCCTGGCAATGCGTTAACGTCTTCACGTGACTCCGTCATCTGGTTCAAAATTTCAATTTGTCCAATTATTTGTTTATTTATGAAACACCGCATGCTAATGGCGTTCCCATCGGCCTCAGCTGTACTTTGAGTTAAGTGCTAATTAGCAAATATTAGCATGCTAATATCGTCACGTGGTGTGCATTATGGATATCATCACTTTTTTTTTCATTTCTTTCAAATGAAAGGAATTGCATTACGCAGCGCGCAGTCTGGGCATCCACTTGTGGGCTGTGCGCTCTTCCCAGTGTGAATTGAAAGCACAGCAAATTATATGTACACTCCCTCACACACACACACACGCGCACCCTCACGAAACACAAAAACACACACGCGCACACACACACACACACACAGTAGTGCACAGGCAGGTGCCGGGCTCCTCCTTTGATGCCCCTCCTGCCAAGTGGTCCTGCTGCTTCCTGGCACCTGTCACCGTGGAGACGGCTGATTGCATCACCAGAGCTCACCAGAGGGGAACGGCACGCTGAAAGAGAGAAAAACCATCTCTCCATCCTTTCATCTGCTCACTTCAGTGATGGCCAACCCTCCCCACCCCACCTACAGCCCCCCCCGCGCCCCCCATTTTCTTTTGTCCTCCCCATCCTCCTTTGTCCCCTTTACTCCGCCTTTTATGTCCCCATCACCGCCGCCCTCTTTCATCAAAAAAAACCCTAAAAATGAAAGAGAGGAGAAAAAAAAATCTGACAGATCTACTGTTTCAAATCTAGCCGAGAACGTCACGCACGCCTGAGAGCACAAGATATTACTGCGGCCTTCCCACTGACCTCAATCCAGATCTGAAGAGGCGTATCTGAATGCTGCTTTTATGACCATCTCTCGGAGTGGGGGCAGAGGGAAATACGCTCCCTTTTTTTTCCCTCATCTAATAAGTCTATTGTGCTTTCAGTGTGCGCGCACACTCCTTAAATGGAAAATTTACCCTGTACCAGAATTGACATTATGTTTCTGCTGTGATCATTCTGGGTCAATGAGCGCCCCTGAACGCGAGCGTGTCTGCCAGAATCTATGGAGGAAAGGCTCGTTTAGACCGTAATGTCGACAGGTGATGGAGCCGCCGTGGCGATAATGGACAGGAAATGGAACCTGAAGGGAGCGGTCCGGGGCGACGCTCTAACGGCACCCAAACATTTCACATTTTCCAGCTCACGAGAGCAGAATTGAACCGAACTAAATGACACATGATTGATGTCTGGACATTTGTTTAAAGAGTCTTTCGCTTCTCACCTCGCAGTTCGGAGAAAAGTCAACTGAGGTGTGGACGACATCGTCTGGAGACAGACGTGTGTGTGGCAGGTCATCAGTCAGCTGACCCGGAGATGATCCAGAGCTATGTCAAGCGGGTGAGTTCAACGGGGAGTTCAAATCATGCCGGCCAAGCCGATGTGGTCTGCTATGATTCACTTAAAATGAGTTTGTCTTCAAATAGAGAAGCCTGAGGCATGAGATAAGAACAATGTTTGCTTTTTTTATTTTGCAATCAGCTGCACAAATGTCTTTTTTTTCTTCTTCTTTTTTTTTTTTTTACTGTAGGTCAAAAGGGATCTTTGTGCACCCTGGCTTTAATGATGAGCCACCTACGCATGGTTGAGGGCTTAACATTGCTAGAATTATTCCAAGGAATGGCTTTCTAGTGAAAACATAGACGGGGAAATCTAACCCGAATGCACTGAAGGAGTCCAGAACAGAAAGGAGAAATGTTTTAATCTATTTGTTTAATCTGATGTGAGTGCAACAGGGATGGACTGGTGCTGGAGCTGAAACCTGAAACTGATCTGTTATTGCTGTTGGAATCAGTTTTACAAGGTAACATGAGGCCAGTGTTTGCTGAGGCATAAAGCCCCGAGTCTGTGGTGAGCACATAATATTTATCTGTTCTGCATGTGCATATTCAGGTAGGTTCAAAATGAAACAAGAACATAGGGCAATATTAACCCCCACCCCCCTCGCACATCACGGATCTCCCCACAGACCGAGCTGGACAAAGAATGTTATGAGGGGAAGGAGAGATAATAGAACAACATTAACATAATAATGCATAATAATGTCATGAGAAGATAGATTACAACCAAGTCGTCATCAACTTGAAGAGTCCCTGATGAGAGGGCTCAGAGGAGGATGCCAGATTTTGTCGAAAGATATACGGGACACTGATTGAAAGTCTTATCTTTCTCATTTTATATTAAAAAGAATTTCAGAGCTAAATATACTAGTGGGCCTGGGGTGAAGAGTGCTTCCGTTTATCTTTATCTTAAGATAAAAGAGATATTTCTGCCTTATTACAGCAACCCTGTGGCTTTAACATCACAGGTGTCAAAGCGGTGACCCTGATGCAAGGGAAACGGCCCCAGGTGACCAGTTATTACTTCCATCCATCCATTAATTACCTTTCCTGCTCCGTTCCCACTGGAATCACGGGGTGTGCTGGTGCCTAACTCCAGTGCACATAGGGTGAAGGAACTCTCTCACAGGGACCATTTAGAGTCTCCAATCAACCCCAATGTGTGTTTTTGGACTGTTAGAGGAAAGCAGAGCAAACTCAGGAGAAACTCGCCGCTACAGCTGCTACAGCACCATGTGCACCCAGGTTATTACTTAATAAGAGTTATTAAGGTGTGTGCGACGCTGAATGACCAACACCGTGGATTTGTTGCATCATGGCTCAGTAAGGTCAGTGCTTTGCACTCGACACCAACGTTCCATACTGGATGGGAGAGAGACATGTGTGAGAGCCATCTAGAGAAGTCTGGAGGAGGAGGAGGAAGAGGAGGAGGAGGAGGAGGAGGAGAGGAGGTCAGGGACAGCATGCGCGCAGATGGTCTGCATCTCCTCAAACCCAAATCTGTTTTTAAAGATTCACAACCTGTGTCGGAGAGTTCTCTTTTTCATCCTATGCACACAGCACAAACTGTGCTGGATTTTATAGATTTTCAGTGGCCTGTACTTATTCTTCACGGACGTGTGCATATTGTGCGTGCAGTCCAGGAGATATTCATTTCAAATCCTCACAAGTACCATGTCTGTGGAATTTCTTGTGTATGCAAGGCTCTCTCCTCCAGACACACTCAGAATACTATCATATATTCATACACTTGCCTAACTTGAAGAAGAGGCAGTATAAAGGCTGCATGAAAATGTGAAAAGGACAGGAAAAAACGACGCGAGAGGACGCAAACTCAACTGACCTCCAGGCTTCTGGTTCAATGCGATACTCAGGTCCCTGATCGTACAGTCAGTGGGTAGAACGCATTGTGGGGAATGGAAGCAGCAGACATTGATAAAGAAAGTGGAATAAAAGAGATGATATCTTCTGGCTCTGCTGCGACAGCTTAGCTACTGTTTCTTCTTTTTTTTCCCCACAGTGAGACTGACAATGGAGTTTAACAGCACCATGCTGAATCTGTGGAGTAGTCTTTTAAAAAGTCTACAATCTACCCCGGATCTTACCCTCCCACAGTCACTGTCACCACACTTATTGTGCTGTGTGTTTTCATGCGACTTTCATGTTGGCACAGCACTGCTGTGACAGTGAAGGAAACATTACAGGGCTCAACAGGCCACAGGCAACTGCTTATAATTGCCTGCCTGTGCCATATGGTAGCACTGCCTCTGCATTTCACATGCAGAGCTGCTCCGATTCAAGTGGAGTACATCTGATTAGGGTTTTTACATGTCAAATACGGCAAATTTACCTGGACCGGAAGGATTTCGAGTATGACTGCATCCCCACTAGTTGCATCTCCCGTGGCACGGCTCACTATCCTCACAAACTAGGAAACAGACAGAGGAGCTTTGTAATGAGGAATCAGGTTAGAGAAGTCATCAGTGAGTACAGTCTGACCTATCTGTCAGATGCGGCGGCTGGTGGGGCATCACGGCCCCGGCCACGGCCGCGTCATCATTGGCATTTATCAGCTGTAAAACTCACTTTTGGTTCCTCTGCTCATGAATTCGCCAACGGTCCAACAATGGGGAAATGAAAATGTGCTCTATTGAATAGATTTGCATCTGAACACCCAAAGAGCACAAAGGGAAACCTGATTGGATGGAAATGCACATCACTGAGTATAATGTGATAGGCTCCGGCGGCGTGACATGAATAACCAATCAGATCACAAGCTGCCAGAGAGAGTTCGAGATAAGGACTCAGGAGCAGAGCTGGGCAGACAGAGTGACAAGCTGGTGTCTGTGTGCATGTGTGTGTGTGTGTGTGTGTGTGTGTGTGTGTGTGTGTGTGTGCTTTTTAAAAATTCTATACTTCAATTTCACCAGAACCCACTGGCCCACCCACTCTCAATCTGTCTGCGGACCAAACTCAACTGATAAAACTGGGCGTAATTGTGAGCACGCGTGACAAGTGTGTGTGTATGTGTGTGTCTGTGTGTGTGTGTGTGTGTGTGTGAATGAGTGAAGAGTCGAAAGTGGCGGGTAATAGGGGAAGATGTGTCTCATTATTATTTGGTGGTAGTTTGCAATCTGATTTCTCTCCCGTTGAGCCTGTCTAAAACTGTCAGCCCAAATATCAGCTGACAATTAACTACCAGAGCTCCATGGGAGGGAGCAGCACACACACACACACACACACGTACGCACGCACGCACACACACTAGTACGCTGTCACACGTGTACACACGCGGTTGCGTTGAGATAATGAGGTCCTTTTGTCATTTGAATATTTGATCTTTGCAGATGATTAGGTAGGTTGTTGTTTTGCAGAGTATCTGCGTGTGTGCGGCGCCCGCCTTTGTTTGTGTGTAAATGAGGCTTTGTTTGCCTGACGAGATGAAGAGACTGCAAATTTATTTGTGGAGCTGTGAATGACGTCCCTTTTTATTTATGTGTCACTCAGACGTAGTTTGATAGACCTTGTTGGAGGGTGAGAATATTGACACTGTGAGTTTGTGTGTGTGTGTTACCCCTACAGATCCAGGACGTAGCAGAGCAAGGCGTGATGTTTGTGGGCTTTCTTCAGCAGCCCGGAGGCGGACCCACCTACTTGGGGCACTGGGACCCTGATGAACTTTCCTCCTTGCATTCGAGCCCCTCGCCCATACACCGACACCCCCTCAGCGCCAAGACCAGCCCGACAGACCCCGCAGAGCCTCAGCCACATGACCCGGAGCCAGACCAGGAGCACTTTGACTATCCCGCCTTCAATCACCAAGAAGAAGGAGAAGAAGAGACCGCGCCGGATCATGACCCTTTGGTGGCAAGGAAACTCTCTCTGAAACCAATCCATAATTTAGAGCCTAACCCAGAAGAGTCCAGCGAGCAGCTCAAGAGTTCCCAGGTCAGTCTCGACGAGTCACTGGACAGCGTGGGCCAACCTCAGAACCACAGGAAACCCAGCGTGGAGCCGCTCCCAGCTGAGGACCAGGAGAACCAGAGCAGTCCCAGTGCCCTGGAAGCTGCTGCAGCCGCAGCCACACAGCCGAGCAGCCCACAGCAGGGAGACCCCGCAGCAGAGCCGGGCACCCAGGGAGACAGGCAGAGCTCCAGCTCCGACAGCTGGCTCAGCTCCCCAGAGCTGGATCGACACCACGACAGGAGGTCCAGCGCTACCACACACAACAACAACCACATCCGCCTCAAGGGCTCGGAGAAGGACAAAGAGTCGCCGCCGCAGGCCAGTAAGTCACCCGGTCGATCGGCAGCCGAGCTGAGTGCGTTCACATTACGGGATGTTAATCAGTCGCTGTGCGCGCCCGCAGGGATGCAGCTCTTCGCCCTGTACAACCACACGGGGGAGGTGAACACCTCGCTGAGGTTCTACTCGCTCAGGGTGCCGCTGCGAGTGCAGAGGGAGGCCGGGCTGATCACGGAGGTGGACACGCACTGGCTCGACCACATGACTCAGCATTTCACCAGCGGAGCGCACCTCATCGACGGCTTCTTCCACCTCCAAGATGGCAAAGGTGAATGTCCTCACCTTCATAACAAATGAATTGAACATGCACAAAATTACCCAACAATGTGCTTTCATGTCTTTATGATACAAGCTTTATATCTGCTGATTGATACTGGGGCTTTGCAGTATACAGGGTATTGGAGTGAACATTTTGTAAATGTATTCATTGTTGCAGCTGTAGAGGAATGGTTTCACCATGTATCCTGACCCAAGCGTCAGTCTTAGGTTCAGTTGAGTTCTTGACAAGCAGCTCACGCCGTACATCTGCTCCGCTGCTGCGTAATGGATGATACACACAGAGTTTCCTGCCCCAAGTGCTGGGCTCGCACTTTAAGTCGCTGCTCAGTCATCCATGGAGTAAGAAGCTTTAAGCCGAAAGGGAGCGAGGGATCAATAGCGAGAGGTTCGGGAGCAGAGCGGAACCCGAATCACCCGCGTCCGCCTGCGTTTGACTCCCTGCCTAATTTGTCCCGCTCTTTTCAGACAACGGCGTCTCGTCCGTGGACGGCGTGTTCATCTTCCAGAGCTCGGCGGAGGAGACGGCGCACACCTCCTACGACGCCATCGTGGTGGAGCAGTGGACCGTCGTTGATGTGGGTCTTAGACTTTTAATGCTCGGGATGAGATGTGCACTTTAAGAAATCCTCGACGCCTGGGGGGGTTTAAGCCTTCGGCTGTCAAACATTACATAAGAGCGAAGATGAAGGGAAGTTGCGTGCGTGCCAGGCTGAGCTTAACGTTGACTACCTGCATGCCTGTTGTAACACATGTTTTGGATGTCTGAGCAATTCTGCGTCTCTTTCTCCCTTCAAGGGCGTCGTGGTGAAGGCGGATTATGTCCCCTTGCTCCAGTCTCTGGCTCCCTACGGGTGGAGGCTGATGTGCGTGTTGCCCACACCCATCGTCAAGACCAACAGGTAGAGAGCCACAGCCCGACGCTCCACAGCCGTAAAATCACTACCGGGACCCGCTTGTTTCTTCACAGCTTTGTCACTCCCAATGAAATCGCACAAACTTTGGAGGGAGAGACTGCGTCTCCCGTCTCTCGTCTTTTGCTG
Source organism: Karalla daura (assembly GCA_029224185.1). Taxonomy (NCBI): domain Eukaryota; kingdom Metazoa; phylum Chordata; class Actinopteri; order Chaetodontiformes; family Leiognathidae; genus Karalla; species Karalla daura. The sequence goes on from CM055205.1 coordinate 12,144,237, forward strand.
ATTTACGACTGACAGCATAAGCTTAGATACACAGGGCAGATGGTTAGAGATCCAACGGATCGTGATCATATGCTCAGCTCGACATGAAACTGTGTTTCAAATCTGTCGGTACCGTGAACAGCGCAGCCGTTGATGTGCTGTTGTCTCGTAACCTGTCACTTTGCAAAACCGCAGCCAGAAGAAACCGGATCTCGGGCGCGCGTAACGATATGCAAGCTCCTCGGATTATAACATAAAAAGGTAACAGTCGTAAAAAAAAGTGCTGTTCTTTTCTTTTTCTCCAGTGACGGGAGTTTGTCGACCAAGCAAATCCTCTTCCTCCAGAGACCCGTTTTGCAGCGCAAGAGAAAAGACTTCAAGGTTTGCTCCCCTTTGTCTTCCATCTCCGCGGCACACACCTGTCACTCGTCTCTGTCGTGCCTTTAGGATACGCGACTTTATGGCACAGAGGGTGCCGCTAAAAAGTCATGTTGCTAAATATGGGTATGTACAGCAAATATAAACCGGCGCAGCGAAAAGTCTAAGAATAGGCAAGTTGTCGACCTCAAACTGTACAGGAAAGAGGCGTCAGTGTAGGAGGCTTTGTTGTGGTTTGTCAGGTGTCTGGAGAGATGGAAAGAAAGAGACATGGCACAAAGCGCAAAAGTGTCTCAAACGCATCTGTCTGCTTTCAGATGCTGAGCCTCAGGGGTCGCAGCAAGGCAAAGAAGAAATCTACCGGAGAAACACGAGAGGAGAGAGAGGACAGGTCCCCAGTGACGGAGACAGAGATGGACAGGTTGAGAAGAAACACAGCGGAGGAGGAGGAGGAGGAAGAGGAGGAAGAGGAGGAGGAGGAGGAAGGAGCAAGGCGTCGGAAAGGCGGATGGGAGAGCGCGGGGGAGGCGCGGCATCAAAAGCGGCTCTCGCTCCTGCCGGGGAGCAGGGCGTGGGGCGAGGAGCGGGAGGAGGAGACCGACGTCGACGCGGTCCCGGCGTCCCGGCAGGAGAAGTCTGTGAGGTGGACGGACGTGTGTCAGAGAGAGGACGGGGGCGGGGCCAAGGAGGAGGCCAGGAAGGACGAGCCCATCAAGCTGCAGCTGTTCTCCGGCGTGTGTTGACACATTGGGCACAGGAGGAGCAGGCGAGAAACAGGGCCCGGGGTGAGGCGGCCAGACGTAGAGGGTCATACTGCTACTAGTCGACACGCGCTGCTCTGTTAGAGGGTGTCCACACTCTTCAGCGGGCGAGGTGCTAGCGCCCGCCCGGGAGACGGGACGTAATCGAGCAGTTCTCTGCTTTTTGGGGTCAGTGTTGCTATTTGATGTCTCTCTATATGAACGTGTACATGGCTGTAGAGCAACAGACGACGTATAGAGCCAGTCGCCAGTCCAAGCCTTAAGTATTATTATTATTATGACTATTATTATTATTTTTGTGGCCCATTGTTGTATTTTACTACTTTCTTGTAATAGGACTGTTAAAAGGGAGTACTGATTCCACTGGGCTCGCTGTATTTTTATATGTAAAGACGCAAAGAAAGGACGGGGATGAAGTCAGTGGGAGCTTAATGTCACTGTAAGTAAGTGAGTTGAAGAAACAGAAACAGGCTCCCAGGTTCACCGTTCGATGTCTTTTAAAACTTCCACTGAGTGTGGAAAACGTTTTGAGATTGAAATCAGCTTATTCAGAATTTTAATAAACCCTTTTCTGTATCAGCGCAGTACTGCACGGCAGTGAAATAGCAGATTTTTATTGGGCCTAATTAAATGAAATCATGTAAATGAGGAGAGGGGGTAAAAAAAAGGACATGTACTGTTCTTTAATTCAAGTAGACACTGATGGCCAGACTTGGCTTTTTTTCCTTTTTTTTAGCTCAACATAATGGAGGTAAAAGGAATTTTGAGATATGAGATAAAACCGAACCAGACGCGTTCCCAGATCCTCTAAATAATCCACAGGACTGGGAGATCACTGTTACTGGGGGAAATGACTCCGCCTGCGTCTGTCTATCACTCAGAGTAACTGGCATGTTGCTCCTGAAAGGACACATCTTGCCCTTTTACTGAACTCGACCAAAATCCTGTTTTCTTTTTCCTTTTCTCTTTTTCCGATACATTAGGCAAGCGAAAACATGTAATTGTGAAGAAGTGATGTTTCCTCCTCCCAAACGTGTAAATTAGAAACCAGCTATTTATTGCGCGCTCCCCGGGCTGCCGCGTGTGAGTCGTGTGTGTGACATGTCAGTCTTTCTATCAAAGCAGAGGTCAATAAAGTGTTTGAAAACAGATTGACTCAATTTCCTTTATTTCCCTCAAATCTCACGTCCTCGGCATAATCGCTTCCCTCGCGCGGGGCGAAGAGATGCGGCAACGACTCGAAAATGAGTCTTGACAGCCGTCGCCCCCCCCAGCCTCCCCCCCACCATCACCCGCTGAGAGACGACAACAAGGAGCTGGCAACCATCTCCGAGGGATGTTCAGCGATCCGAGCCAATCAGAGACCACCTGGAGGTTCCATTACAGCGCGCGGTGGGATCCTCGCTCCACCCCGGCTCCGTGGATGTGTGTGAACGAGCACACGTGTGGACGTGTCTGTCTCTGTCTGTGTGTGTGTGTGTGTGTGTGTGTGTGAGACAGACACTGTGTATGCATGTAACAGTGTGAATAAACCGGGCGGGGACATACGGGAGGAAATTGTTGGGTTTTTTCTTTCCCTCCCCCACTCTAAAAATACATGCGGTGTGAAATCAGCATTTGAATAAAATGGCTCTAATGCAACTCAAACTCATCACTCTCACATCTCCAGTTCTGCAAATAAATAGCTGTATATACACACACATGGTATAACACATCTGTTTAGGTTCACTGAGGCATTTTGAAGGATGGAGGAGCCTGCGCCGCTCTAAAACACTTCACAGTGTATAATAACAGTAAATATTATACTGTTTGCATCGAGCCCCTCCTCTATGCGCTGGCAGGGCTTTAAAGCAAGAGTTTGACATCACTTTGGAGCGCTTGCTTTCTTGTAAGCAACATTTTATCTATTTATTTATTACCAGTACTGTATTTTACATATGTCATATGTATGCTATACAGACTGATCCACTGTCTTTTTTTCGCTGCTCATTGTTTACTCTTAGTTATTGTCTGATGTGCACCTACTTTCATCATGTTACAAACCAGCACATCAGCGTGGTTTTAAGAGTAGAGATATGCAATTAATAAAGCTAATACAGTTCACTTTGACTTGAGCTGTGACTGGGCTGTGACGTTCTTCCCTCCTGTCTCCAGTCTTTACACTTAGCCACCTTGATTCTCATACAAGAACAGTACAGGACTGGGATTGGTGTTCTCATTTCACCTTTGGCTAAGAAGAGATTAATGTCAAACTGTTGCTTTAAGACACTCTTGCATAGATAAATTTGTGCGTATGAAGCTGTGGTGTAAAAATAAAGCCTCACCCGAGTCAGGCAGAGATTTCTAATGGGATCCTGCTTGAAGGTGCGTAACATCAATACGCAGATCGATGTGTCCATCATACACAAAGATATGTGCATTGATTAATCAAGGCCGGGATCTGCAGGTGAGCTCCTCAGTCGTCCTTTTTCACAAATGATACCAAATAAAAGCTCCTCTCTGTTGTCTGTGTAAGGCAGTTCAAGAGTGTGTGGTCCCCGGCCCAGGCCCAGGCCCAGGCCCAGGCCCAGGCCCAGGCCCAGGCCCAGGCCCAGGCCCAGGCCCAGGCCCAGGCTCAGTCCCTCTCCATTCTCACCACATCCATTCATCCTCCAGCCTCAAACAACCGGAGGACGAGCCTGTTGAGTGGCAGCAGGCGCTACCACCACTTCTCAAAGAGGATTCTGTCCTTGGGGAGTCCGAGGTCCATGAGGCTCTGAGAGAGTGCTTCGATCATGGGCGGGGGCCCGCACAGGAAGCACAAAGTCCTCTGTGGGTCCACATGAGCCCGCAGCTGCTCGTCTGTGATTCTCCCACCTGGGGAGACACACACACACACACAGGGGGGAGTCAATCAATTAATGAAGGCTCAGAGCAGTGACACCTATTCCCTGGGAGTCTCCCACGTGGAACTTTGATATTTCCTGTCGCGCACGCTGACGGAGATAAATCAACAGAGACAGACGGCGCGAGGATGTGACAGTCGCTAAATCATCGCTGCTAAATAAAGAAACGCTGGGGCGTGTGGGAGAGCGACAGAGAATGCGCTGTGTGTGTGTGTGTGTGTGTGTGTGTGTGTGTGTGTGTGTGTGTGTGTGTGTGTGTGTGTGTGTGTGTGTGCGTGTGCGTGTGTGCGTGTGTGAGGGTTACTTACGGCTGAGGAAGGGCTGGAGGTGCGGCTCCACATCTGCGCTCTGTTGCGTGACGTGGAAGTCGCAGGAGAGCTTGTCAGGGAAGTCCTGACACGCCTGGATGATGGAGGCCTGGGGAGGAGGAGGAGGAGGAGGAGGAGGAGGGAGGAGGAAGGGGAGGAGGTGACACATATGCGACAGACCCCACTCAGGCCGCAGCGTAAGGAAGGCGAGGACGCACCTGGAAGAGCAGCTCCCGGGTGTTCTTGGCGCTGTAGCAGAGGTGGGCGGAGCCTACGTCGGCGCGGCCCAGGCGGAGCAGGTCGGCGGCGTGCAGCAGGATGGAGTAGAGGGGGTTGATCCCCACGCCGCCCGCCACCAACAGCAGCTCCACCGAGGGCGAGGAGGGCGGCGGGTCGAAGAAGAAGTCCCCGCCAACACGCATGGCCACCTGGGAGCCCACCGTGCACTGAGGAGGCGGAGGAGGAGGAGGAGGAGGAGGAGGAGGAGGAGGCGGAGGAGGGTGGAAGGAAAGATCAGTGGAATACAGCTGCTGGAAAGCTCCTTCTGAGGCACGCTATATAAATACATATGGAGTAAAAAAGACAGATACGGCAGGAGCCCCGGGACACACCTGAGCTGTGCAGTGCGGGCCCTTTGAAGTAGAGAAGCAGCGGTAAACACGCCAGCACGTGCTCATAATAGCGCTAGCTGTCTGAATCTGCTACCGGGGTCCCTACTCCCTGTCCCCGGCTGCACAGAGGAGCCGGGGCGCCGCATCAGACCGGCGGATCAAACCAGCCCGGCGCGGAGAGGAGCTGCGGCTCCCAGAGCGCTCGCAGGCATGTGCCCCGCTCCCTGCCTCCTGTTTACACACGCTCAGGGCTGTTTATCAAGGGCCCGTCACGGCGGGCCGCGAGCTGCTGGAGAGGTGATCCCGGGCCCCGGGTCTATCACGACCCCCCCCCCCCCACACACACACACACACACACGCACACAGACTTTAAAAGCATTATCGACGGCGCGTTCGGCGTCTGAGCGCATGGCTCGCTGCTTTCGTGACGATCATTAAAGAAAATGAACAGATGAGTTTCCTTCCCCGAGAACGGGGGGAAAAAAAGAAGAGAGAAATCAAAGAAAAAGCTGCTCTCAGTCGTAAATGGATATGACTTCTGTTCACACACAATCCTCCTGTTGTGGGTAATGAGCATATCCCCGAGACAGAGAGACAACAAAATATCGTGCCGCATAACAAAGCAGGTTTTAATAATAATCGATGCAGCTTGCAGCGCAACACCCCGTACTATCAGCTCTCGTACCAGAACACTTTGTTTCTGTGCCACGCGAGGCACAAGGAGAACAGATACATCAAGCGCAACGTAGTTAAGGTGGAATAACCGCTGGATGCTTCCGGAATGGGCAAGATCAGCTGCCTGCATCGCAATTATCGATGGGCTCGCTTCTTAGTTTACACTGTGAAGGCTGCTGCCTAATAACGCTTTTCGGCCTCTGATGTGCTGCTACATTTCTCACAAAAATCACAAAACGCAAAAACCTTGAAATGCATTAAGACTGAAAAACATCCACACATCACAGAAACAAGAGGAGTTCCTCAAATCTGTCAGGTACGGATCGTTTTCAGGCTACGGTCAAGAGCAGCTTCTGCAGCCCGGGCAGAATGACTGAAATAATAAACGTCTGAAAGCGTCATCTGACTGGCTGTTTTCATTTCTTCCTCTCACGCTTTACTGAATTACTGACGGTGTGATCATGAGGACGTCTTCATTTCCAAACTCTTCAACGCCCTTTCTCAACACCCTGATCGCTTCTCTACACTGCCTCGCTCTCCACAGCTCCTTCCCTGCTCTCACCTTCACACATCTCTCTCTCTCTCTCTCCATGTCTATCTCTCCATGTCTATCTCTCTCTATCTCTCTCTGTCTCTATGTCTATCTCTGTCTCTCTCTCTCTATGTCTATCTCCCTCTGTCTATCTCCCTCTGTCTCTCTCTCTCTCTCTCTCTCTCTCTATCTATCTGTCTCTCTCTCTGTCTCTTGCCATCAGAGACCAGTGTGTGAGGGCTTCACCCACCTGGCTGTGGACCCAGTGTGCCGGCGGGTGTTTGGCGTATTTGACAGCCAGTTCGATCACGCCCTCCCTCTGCAGCAGGCCCGGACTGGAGCACATGGAGAAGCCTCCCACCTTCTCCACGCCGGGGATGAAGAAATCCACCCTGCACACGCGCACACACACAGTTACACAGTCACAAGTTAGTGGTCATTACAAGTCATTACAAGATGTGCAACAGGTGTGCCTCGCATAGTGACAATGTGTGCAATAGAGAAGATAAAGAAGCGAATATTACAAGGCTGCAGAAAATACATTTCAATAAAAAAGGCTCTTGGACATCCTCCTCATCCAGACGACGTCCTCTAAAGTTTATGAACTAAAGCTCAACAACAAGCATCCCTCTGGTTAAAAATCTGCTCTTGATCCTCAGTCACATTCTTATTGTGTTCCCACACAAATGTTAAGACAGCGAACACAGTGGATTTCAGACCTCTGAAGAACAGTTCATAGAAGAGCAAAGCAAAGTGCTGAGGCCGGGGTCAAAGCGTGAACAGAGGCAGCTGACCGCCCTCTGACCTCGGTGCCTCGGGGCTTCCTGTTCCAGAAAGTGAAAGCAGATGGGAGGTGGCCTGCTGGTAGGTCTGAACAGCGCGTGGCGTCCCAGCCTTGAGCCCAACATGGTGGCGCTGGTCCACCGGGAAGTAGAGGCGAGCGGAGCGTAGCGGAACAGTTGGGTGAATGTTCACCCAGCACAATGACCCACTGTTACACCAGAGAGACACGACGGCTGCACAGCCCTCAGAGGCATCATAAATATGGATCTGCCGAGAAGACGCTCGCATATGTTCCACCCACCTCCTCCACCTCCTCCTCCTCCTCCTCTCCCACCTGGAGATTTAACAACTAAACAGTCCTTTTAGTCAGAAACACTGAAACTCAAGGATTTCCATCTATTTACATTCATTATCGGACGCCGCGGGGAAACTGGCTGCCGGTTTCATCTCACCACCGCCCACCTACAGTATGGGCTCATGAGCAGGGTACACCAATTAATACTGGCAAGGCTGACTGACAGACGCAGACTCGGGGAGAGGAACAAAACAGCTCAGCCTCCATCAAACACATTCAAATCCACGCTCTGGAAGCCGTTTGAGCATCCTCAGGAGCAGAAATGAGCCACGGACAGAAAACCTGGCCTCCAAGTGTTTGCCAATTACCCAGGCTTCATAATGTCACCTAATTCACACCAATGAGAAGCCTTAGCTAAGTAAATATGCACTGTGATGAGGGACCGCGGGATGTGAAAGTTTTCCGTGTGCGAACATGCGCAATGGCGCCACCTTGTGGTGACTATGACACTGCCACAGAAATAAACCATTTCACTAGACGAGGTTCCTATAAACTGCCTTGAAGAAAACCTTTGTATTTGTGGTTTCGGTCACATGGGGGTCGACTCACCACTGCCCTGCTTTGAAGCTGAAGTCAGGGTGTACAGCTATTCTCAAGCGTTTCACCGTCTCCGACTCGTTCACGATGCCACACACCTGAGCAGGATACAGAGCCTGTGGTGGCGAAGGCGGACAGGTTTCACACAACCAGGCACACACGCACTGTCATGACACTGAGATGAAAGCACTGATCCGGAAAACATGGACTTACATTTTGCCTGGAGTTGCCCGCTGTTCTCTCTAGATGGTCCATTTGCCTCTTGGAGGACATCCTTCTCCTAATAAAGAGGGGGCGACTGCGGTCATTTGGCTCGTAAGGACACAGGCTCCAGAGCTGCCACGCAGCCTCGTGCAACAAGAACATTACAAAACAGCAAGTGGACTTCAACCCCCAGCTCCCCTCACCACTGACACACTTAAAGAGCCAGGCCTGGCCTAGTCCACACATGCAGTCTGCTGTTTTAGTTTGTGGACAAACAGGAAGTGTACAGTTATATTTGAATACTCAAATATAGTCTACACATCGGACTGGTGAATACCAGTATTGTCTCACGAAAAAAAAACAAAACAGAGACAGCATGTTCTCCCTGTAGCTGTTTTGGAACAGTTGCAGTAGTCTGGTTTCCACCCATGCATGTTTAGTCTCCAATAGAGACTTTAAATTGCCCCTAAGGGTGTCTGTGTGACAGTATGTGGCTTTGTCTTGAGATGGACTGGAGACCTGTCCAGGGTGTGCTTGCTGCCTTTGTCCACAGTGAGCACAAAAGAGTTGGGTAAAATGATACTTTAAATGTTAATCTCTATAGTACATCTGTCAACCTAAACAGATAGGGACCATTTCCCTATAAATTAACAACCTTATCCTGACTGGCCACGTGCACAGTATGTGTAAAAGTGATTTCTGTGATTCATTACTAACACAGTGAAGTATTCTGGCAGGCCACTGAACCCCAGTGTTATAGGTGTGTTATGAGTGTGTGAGTGGTCAAAGCTGCTGCTTTAAATGGTCAGAAAGGCAAGAAAAGTGCTGTATGTATGTCTCTCTCTATATACATGTCAGAAGCAGTTGCTTTACCGTGTCGTGGAGCTGGGGAGCCGCAGCCGGCAGCAGATCCGAGCAGTGGTGAGCAACAAGCCCGGGACACTCATGTCGACCTGGGCTGGAATGAGAAGAGAGAGCCCTGGTGTTACCTAGACAGTTTGACATCACCCATGAGAAATAATACCAGTGCATACATCCATCTGAGTCTTTTCAGAGTGATGAGAGTGCTGGTATATCTGACAGCTGGTCCCTCAACAATGAGCTCCAGTGTGGGCTGGGAGGACAGAACCGTCTAGTTCACCTTTTATCGCCCAGCTCAGGAAGAAGCCACCCTAACATGCTAACTGCTAATGTTCCCACAACTCTCCAAGCTGAGTCCAATAAGACGCCGATATACTATCTACCCGACAGTCAGGTGTACAAACGTGTGTGTTTTCACTCTAATATGACCTTAATTCATCCATGTCAGTTAGCTGACAGGCTAAACCTTATAGCAAGCACTCAGAGCCGGTTGGTCATTAGACAACTAGCTATGAGGAAACAAACTGAAACACAGTACCGCTGAGCTGGCTTCTCTTACCCAAACACGACGGTTCTGAGTATCTGTCAAATACTGGTCATACTTTGTTTGTTCTTTTTGAGCAGGGGTAACCTTGTTGATGGTTATATGACACAGGTCCCGGGTCTTCTTCGTCTCCCCTCACGTTGTAGTACAGTGGTGAGATTCTTCTTCTGCTGGGGAGCCGCTGGCTCTCCGCCTCTCTGGCGCCCCCTGCCGGCAGCGCCGAGGCCTGTTCTCCGTTCACTACTGCAGGAAGTGAGCTACATTTGGAACTATGGAGATTTGTATGTTTCAACCTATACGCTAAAACAACTTGATACAGTTTATCACGCTGTAGTTAGCTGTATTACCACCAACTGTAAATGCAGGCGGCACTCTCTGAGAAGAGAACATCGTTTATCTACACAAGAACAAGATTTCTGTTGGTCTGTGCTGAAAATATGATATCACACTGTTGTTTTTGTTTAGTCAAGATTTTTTTAATTTGTACGTAGGTGAACACTTGTGTACTGTAGCCATACTGTTGTGAATATTACACACCAAATGAAGTCTTAATAAAAGGGAAAACGTGAAAGAACATTATGACAGAACATTTTCATTTAGGACTAGAAACAAATTCACAGATTTCTTAGACAGGTCATTTCAATTTAATTTCCTTTTTTTATTTAATTCATTTTATGAATGTGATACGTGAAGCCAGTTTTTTGGTGATTCTTCTGCAAGATTCCCTCCTCTCTTTCTCGGGTCACCATCTCCAGACGCATCAGAGAATCTGCAGCTACTCTTCAGATTCAGCTACAGAAAATGATGATTGTTGCTATCATCAGACATTGGTCTGCAGACAGTTACTTACTGGTCTGCTTCTCCCTATGTTCTCACTCGATGGAGAGAAGCGAGGTGTCTCAGTGTGTCTTTTTTGGTGTCTCAATGAAGGAAGAACTCAGGTTCAGATTCAGACACTGAGTAAAAAAAATTTATTTTTTTTCCTAAATTGGAAACAGTCCCTGGACTTGCCAGTTGTGTGGACACTGCCCAGATATTACTCTGTCCATCACAAGTTCCATGATCTCCTTTGCCCTTGTTTTCTTCGGCACAGACATGTACCTCCTCCTCCTCTTCCTCAGCAAGCTCTTCAGGAGTACAGTGCAGGAGTACGGGTCCACCTTGCAGCTCCTTCTGGATGATTTCAGTGTGGTCTAATTTGGAAGCTTCTGGAAGAAATGCACAATGTTCATCTTGTTTTTCCCTGCACCCTGCTGCTCTTTCAGAGCAGCCTCCACCTTCTGCTGCAGCCTGAAGGCGTCCAACCACTTACTCAGACTGCAGATCACTTGGTCACACGTCAGCTGGGCGTACAGGCTGATGAGGTCGTCGTACCGCTGGCTGGACAGGGCGTGCGTGTCCTGGGCTGTCTGTGCGCCCTGCACATGGATGACCTGACCCATCTCCCAGGACGGTGGAGGGAAGAAGACGGACGTGAGGAGATGTTTGACAGCCGCTTCGGTGAAGCACTGGACCTGGTGCGATGGAGAGGCAGGACTGGAAGAGAGCGGACCCACAGGTGTGCTCAGCAGCTGGGAGACGCTGGTCAGTGTGTCTTCACTGGACAGATGCTGCAGCATGGAGCTCAGACTGGAGCTGGCATGACTGCTGTGGATGTGGCGCAGCAGAGCTCTGACAGTCTGGACTCTGTCCTCGTCTGTGACCGTTGTCCCCTCGCTGGGCTCGGAGAGCAGCCTGGAAAGAGTCTTCTTCTCTTGTTGCTGTTCCTTTGTCTTCTCAATTCCCACAGCGTCCCTGTAGCAGGCGAGAAACTCTCTCAGCCTCTCCTGGAGGGTGGCTTGCACCTCAGCAGCAGAGGCGTCCATTTTCTCCTCCTCCACCTTGGTGTGGTGGCCTCGGCGCAGTGGAAACTTGAATGTCTTTTTCGGGCAGAGCTCCTTCACAGCACGGACCACGATGTTCAGCAGGTCCAAGGAGACGGACTCCAGAGTGGGCAGGGAGAAGATCAGAGGGCTGGCAAACAGGTTCAGGCTTCCCGGAGCGAACAGGGTCAGGAACTTGGCAAGAAGAGCCTTGAGTGCCTCCAGGCAGGCGGGACGGGCCCCAGACAGTTGGCTGCGGATCTTCTTAGATGACACCAGCAGCGGGTACGTCTCCTCCTCCACGAGGCTGGTCTGCAGGCTCCTCTCTGGGCCTTGCAGGGCGACTCTGTCGGCGAGGTCCTGCAGGATTCTCGCAGCCTGGCTGTCGTTCTCCCAGCTGCCGCTCACACAGTCAGCGATGACGGACACCACCTCCTGGGCCGCAGCGAGGGAGAAGTCGCTCACGTCCTCCATCGTGGCCTCCTCCTTCAAATCAGCCAGAGCCTCGCCTGCCAGCCCCAGGAGCTTCAGAGCGGCAGACGTGACCTCTGACCTTTGAGCGCGGCTGCTGCAGTGGCTCTCAGCAGCGATGGCACACAGGCTTGTGTTCACATCTCTCAGGATGCGTCTGGCCCAGGGCTGGGAGGCGTCACCGCCCAACCATTCCACCAGAGCCTCCTCGGAGATTTCACTGTGTTTGCGTGTGAGCTCTACAGCCAGACTGGAGCATCTGCATTAAAACAGACAAGACAACAAGTGTGAATTGACATAGTTTCATGCTCATCTTTCTATCCTATTACAACATTATGTGCAGTGTTAAGCCACTGAAACAAACTATTCTAACATCATTCACAGATTTTCGTGCAAGAAACTGTGCAATAGCGTGTAATAGAGTATGACAATAAAATAATACAGGAATAAAACATGGTTGTGTAATGTTACTGAAGCGTCTCTGGGAATATTTTCGTACCTGCCGCTGTGTTGCTGTGGCTTCTCCTCGCTGGTTCGCAGCCTGGATTCATCTCCGGGCGGCGGCCGGATGTTCAGAGCGAGGAGCTGGACGGCCAGCTCAGACAACGTCCTGATGGTCCTCCTGGAGACCCGATCCAGTTCACAATGGGACACCTGCAACACCAGACACAGTTTAGCATGATGGGGTGAACAGGTGCACACATCCAGGCAAAGAAAAAGCTCAGAAACCTCAGCAGGTGCTCAACAGTTGCATCATTATACTTGCACTTCATTTCAGAGGAAAATCTGTATTTCATTACCTTTCATTTATAAATTACAGTGACATTGGTATCTTTGCAGATCAAGATGAGACGAGACAAAAAGAATTTATACAATTTAAGGAGAAGATAAGCAATACATCAGCAGAGTCGAGCAGCAACTTCACCAGCAGCAACTTTTAACCACTGAGGCCACAAACGCATCTTCAATCACAATCAAGCTGTAGATCTTTCTCCAAACCAGTTCACTGTCCACCACATTAGATGTACTTTAAGTACTTTTGGAAATTGTGTGTGCTATTGGGTTCAACGGGTACTTACGGGCTGGGTCATCCAGTTGTGCAGACTTTGCCACTGCTCGTCAGGCAGGTTGCAGATGAGGGAGGAGGGGTGAGCAGAGCAGAGCCCTGCCAGGCCCTGGATGACCTCCTGCATCACCTCCTCAATCTGCACCTGTGGTACCTCTTCCTTTGTCACTTCTTCAGTGCTAGGAATCTCACCCAAACGCTCCATCTTGTTGCTCAACAAATGCAGGTCTTCAGGGCGGACGAGTTGCCGACGATAACGCTCAGACTTCACTCATTAAACTATTAATCTATTCCTTGAGCTTCATTTATGTTGCTAAAACCGTGAGTTTTTCTAAACTTTCCCCAAATTAATGACTTATTTATTTAAACACATATAACCGAGCGTTGCGCATAAATGTTTGTGGATGCTGAAGAGAGATACGGAGGCTTTCTTGTCTGACCTGTATTTTTTTCAAACTCTTATCTTCGAAGTCAAGTACAACCACTGAACTATCACAGGAACTTCCTGTTCTTGCCTTCAAAATAAAACCCCCAGACCGGAAACAGTCTATGCCGTCCTAACAGATGTAGTGCGATTCCACTAAATCACATATAAATACGTGTTTGTGAATACATTTTCTGTGACATTGACATTGATTATTTAGAGATGGTTAAATCATAAGAGAATATAATAAATACTAATCCGATGATCTGTGGCACTTTTCGGTCCAGTTCCTTTAAGTCTTTTAGACTGGCTAAACTTATGATAGTTTCTTCATTCAGACCCTTATTCTGAACTTACTTTGCGCCTGATGTTCAGTCTCTGATACACATTCATCAACATGAACTTGTCAATTTTTAAAACATTTAAACAACTGAATCATTTTACAACACCAAAGATCATATCAATGTATTTCAATTCAGTTTGTTGAAATGTGATTTGTTGTAGCTAGCAGAAGGGTAAAACATTTTTGTAGAGCAATATCCTCAATATCCAATAATGTTTGCAGCACTTCTCACTGTATTGTGAGAATAAATGTAGAATGTCTTATTACTGTGCCCTAGCATAATCATTTAAGATTTTAGGAATAGCACATTTTGATAGACCCATCAAATAATGCTTCCAGTACTGAAACTTACACACATACAAACTTGGAGATATTCATGGTCACTCCAGAAGGTGGCAGAAACAGACAAATGGTTGATTAGTTCAGCAGGCTGGAAATTATGAATGACTTTGTTACTTTCAAAGCACCATCTATGAGCAGTTTTAGCCGCTTTGTGCAAAGCGGTGTCCCTAGGGTCTGATCTCTAGTGCACATACTGCAGGATGAGGGCAGGGAATACACAGTTCACCAGTCTATCACAGGTCACACACAATATTCACTCTCATACTCACAGCTAGGGGAGGTTTAGTATCTTCAACTGGCCCATATACATTTCTGAGAGGAAATGTATTTACAGTCTTGTGTAAATGTTTTGTTTCACTCTTACTTCTGCCTTATCACCATTAGCATCAGCAGGGCAGGAGTTTTGCTTGTTTGATTGTCATCTCTCTTTTATCTTAGTCTCCTTATCTCTTATCCTATCATATTTAGCATTTCTTCCATTCATTTCAGAATCAAATGAGTTGTACAATGATGACATGTGAGAGCTTTATCTCAGACATGAGACGGAAATGGAAATTGACATATACACATAAACATACACACTTTCTAAATGTGTGACTAAAACTTGAAAAGAAAACTCCGTAAATTGCAAGATAATAAATGTAAATATAATGAAAAATACCAAGTCACATTTGGAAATGCTGATTTTTCTTCTTGCTATTCAATGACATAAAATCCACATTAGTTTAGTCAGCCAAGTCTGAACATGTGTGTGCTTGTAGCTGCATTTTTACATTTGCTTGTCCTTCTCACTGTCTGTAATAAGAAAAGCACTTAAGAGAAAGACACAAAAAACACAAAGGAAAATGTCAAGTAACAAATTCCTTTCTGCATTCCTGCAAGTTTCATCTGTATTGTCTGTGGTAATCACAGGTGAAGCGCAGGTGAGGTTCAGATGCTTTACTCATTGTTTAATGACTCCAGAAAAAGAAACAATGCGATCCACAAATCAAGCTCACAACACAATGCATCAGAGCCGATGCTGGTCACAGGAACAGAGTTAAAACACACGCTTGTCCCTGTTTGTTTGCTTTGTCCAGCTCCTCGCCCTCAATTGGAACATGTACATGCGTTTACCTGACAGTAAGCCAGTGTTTAAAGGGCCCAGAGGGGTTTATCTGAGACTGCAGTGGAGCAGCCCTGTGCTTGTGCGTGCCATACTAACCTGAGATACAGTAGCCGCTCACTTCCTTTGGCAGGGTTTTTGTTAGCTGACTCTACCAGTCCAACTGGCTGCCTGACTGCTCTCTTTCCCATGGTTTGCACACCTTGGCTCAACCTGTTGTTCAATGCTCCACAATGACAACTGGAGACTTTCAGGTTTATCGCTCCACAATGGCACAGTGGACTCGTGCGCACTTCAGACATACGTGATGGAGGCACAATACCGTCATCACACTCCCAAACACAGGTACAGTTTGAACAGTACGCTTCTGAGTCAACACAAGTATTCATGCATGCATGCGTGACTCGTCACTTTGTTGTACTCAGAGTGTCTCCAAGTGCAATTGTGGCTCAGCCTTGACTTTATGAGAATGACAAACATTGAGAAACTGATGTCAGTTTCTCAAGGTTTGATAATAATCGTAGTACATAATGTTACATACAGCAATTATGGCCTAAAGGACAAAGCATTAATTCAATTCAGCTTTATTTCAGTTCATAACAATGTGATATTAACAGTCTTTCGATCAGAGTTGGTCTGCAGTCTTGATGAAACATAAATAAACAATGACTTCAGGCTTGTAATTTAGCAAGGTTGCAAACTTGATCCTTGTTCAGATTCCCCAATCTGTTTACAAATGTCACATGTGTATGCTGTCAAATGTTGTTCCTCACTGAGACATAGATCAATCAGCTTCAAAATTAAGTGATGAATTCATGATTAATTTATTGCACTGAAAAATTAATTACACGTTCTCATCTCCAGCATATTGTGTTTGAAAGTAAATGAAGGTAAACTGTATACAGCCGCATTATCTCCCCATATCTGCATGGATTTGATATATATGCCACTTTAGCCCCACAGCCATCAATACATTCATGTGTCCTCTACTTCACTGTAGGGTACAAAGCAGGTATGTTAATTAATTAATTAATTAATCAAAGCTGTAACAAAAACAATACATGCGACTGAAAGTAAACTCTCCATCCCTCTCCCTCTTTCCTCTACTGGGTGTGTAGAGTAAAAAAATGTTTGTGCATCGGGACGGCCAATGAACAAACAGATACAGGTGGTACTGCCTTATGCAATCCCCTCTCACTTACCCTTCTGAGCACATTCTCTGCATACTTATCCAGCTCAATGGGCGAAAGACTCACCCAGAGGAAACCCTCCAGTCACAAGTGGAACGTGTTCAATGAGGAGATTATTTTCTCAGGGTGGGGAAATTGAACGTTCTTGTGTGGCTTCATCAAAAACATCTACAGTAGGCGTGGATGTTTTCTGTATCGAGTTGGGTTGGGGTTAATGATCAACTTTCAATGAGACTAGCTGTGCTCAGCAGAGAGGAAAGCAGATATGAGCAGTAAGATATGATCTGGAAGGCGAGACAATCCTGACAGGTGATATAATAACATCCTGGTATCAGTGTGATGTTGCTTAGGCCACAGGAAACACTCATGAAGGTTGTGGACGAATACAGACGAATAGAGCTGATCGATCAGATGAAGTGTCAAGCATTGTATCTGAAGTTGAACTTGGTCTTCATTCGAAATAGTTAATTGAGCACTTTATCAGAAAAGATGCAACTGATTAATGTCTGTGGGGCTCTGCGGCTGTAATGTTAATTTGTCCACATGTGTTGAAATGCACGTGAGTATCTATTGCATTCATGCTTACCTGCAGGCAGCAAAAAAAAAAACGATGTAGGTCTGCATTCCCTGTGTGATGCAGTGAGGAAAGGACACCCTGGAGTTTCGGAGTTTCCCCAGGTATGCAGGCCACCAGCTGCTCATAGGAGGGAGAAACAGAAACGGCACGCACACCTGATGCAACTTTCACTCTCAGCTTGAGAGAAGGGAGACCAACGGCAGTCCCGGGTTCCTCCCTCCTCTCTCTGACTCTGGCTTAGCTCCGTGTTGCTGCTGAGCCCTCATCAGGTCTTCCCTGTTGGCAAGGACAAGCACAGAAACCATTTCTGTCACTCCCGGGACATACCAAGAGACATAGTTTTTGTTTGGACAGTGTCACTTCTTGGAGATGAGATTTCAGGGTCTG
Source organism: Karalla daura (assembly GCA_029224185.1). Lineage (NCBI taxonomy): Eukaryota > Metazoa > Chordata > Actinopteri > Chaetodontiformes > Leiognathidae > Karalla > Karalla daura. The sequence goes on from CM055205.1 coordinate 12,161,417, forward strand.
GTGATACTTCGAAACTTGGCCGGCGAAGAATAAATAGCTTAAGAGGAAAAGTCCCGCACAAGGCTCTGACGTTATACCATATTATAAATCTGTGATTGTTTTATAAGGATGTGTTGAGAGGCTCTCTCTTTCAAAGAGGCATCTTTCATGCATTTTTGTTTCACAAACCATTTTTGCAATGAATCTATGGTCATTTCATGGATGACAAAGTATTTCATTTTATTCCATATTTTCATATTTTGTTTTGGAGTTTTGAGGGACTTACTGTATGGAGTGCATGTTGTCCCAGTACACTACAGGCATTGTCCATGTATGCCTAGGTATTCTCCAGGTATTCCGGCTTCTTCTCATAGTCAAAAATATACATCTTCAGGTTGACTGAGGAGTCTAAATTGAGTGTGTGTGTATGTGTGTGTGTGTGTGTGTGAACTGTTCAGGGTGTATTCCCTGCCTCTGGCCTGGATGTGCTGGACAAAGCTGGTAGGATAATGGATGGATGATGCAAAACAGCACCAGCTGGCTCCACAGGCCTGTTATTAAAGTTTTGATTAATTTAGTTTTTCTTAAATCTGAAACAGGGTCAGGGTGATATGCAGTGAGCAACAACATGAGGGAATACTGTAAAACCACATCCCCTGGCTGGTGTTCTTCACCCTCCAGCATGACACGTTTTGTCTTATAGCTCCAGGAAACACCTCAAACACCTGATTTAGGAAAAACAGCTGCAGGCATGTGACTGAAAATCAACTGAGAAGTAACCTGCGATGTAAGAAGTATTCAGGTCCTGAGGTGACAAGATGTAGTACAGCTGTCATAAATGACGTACCTGGCCCCAAATCCGCCAAATTTGCAGTAAGTTTTCAACATCTTTCAACATCCATCCTTGGGGATATTAACTTTTGTCCCAAAGCATTACACAGTAATAAAAACAGTAACAAAATATATGTATTAAAGAAATAGTAAAATCTGACTGCATATATATGAGCTTTGCCAGACTCAATCGATTATTACTATTATTTTTGTTTGTTTTAGGTGATAAAACAAAAGCAGTTGGACGTCTGTTAGGTTCTTGATTTCTGAAATGTATCATGTTGCCGTAAGCAACAAGATGGCATCCTCATGACGTTCCATTAATTTGAGTAAAGTTGATTTTTTTTGTAACTTTTCTTTTCGATAAGAAAAACAAAAGATGAGTTGATTTTTGTCCCACATTCAACCTTCCAAATTCTAAAAGATCTCATAAGTATTTGACAATCAACTCTGAATCCACAACCCCAGTGATCCAACTCCCTATACATGCTTGTATCAAGCATTTTACAATGATCTTTGAGTCATGCTGATGGCTTTCCAGGATGACAGGCAGGGGTGTAGATGGAGACATCTGAGTGCTGAGGATGACTGTCAGTCCTGCACTGGCATCCGGAAGCACCCCAGCAGGTGAAACTGGCTCCAGTCCAGTCTGCTTCCCCCCTCATAATGTCAACCTACAACAACAACAACAACAAGCAGCAGAAGCAGCAATTGCACGTTTTGGCCTCGGAACTGACGCAAGCTGCTGACACTGAACCAACAGCTCGGCGCCTCATTCCAGTGTAGTAGACTGACCTGCAGGGGAAGTGGAGCACTTGGCTCCGTGGAGTGGGTTGGGTTTGGCCGACACAAAGGCCTCTTATTTTATCTGTCGCTCCGAAGAGGAGCACGCTCACCTGGGGCTACGTTGCCAGGGTAACCGTTGGCCCCTCCCACCGGGGGGGTTTTCACCTGAGCGACGCTCACGTGACGCACCGGGAGCGCTCGTCCAATGGGGAGCGCGGACAGGTGCCCGGAGATGAGAGTTTCGGAGGCGGAAACCTGCTGGTTTAGTGGGGACCGAGCCTCTCCTTATAAATGTGTCGATTCATCGGGACTTGTCTCAAGAAGGAGACGGAGAAGAGAGGTGGAGGGATTTGACGAGAGGAGGGAGACTTCTTGGAGGGTGGGGGGCATGACGAGGCAGCAGGATACCTGGACACCTGGACACCTCACGCGTCAAATGGACACTGCGAGCTGCTGAATGATCGCTGGAGACACCGACACCGTTCCTGGGGGATTTACATATCGGAGACTTGTCAAAAGCCTGATATTTTCACACTTGGCTCCGTTTGTCTGTGCCGGGCCACCTGTTGCAGCTCAGGTGAGCGCTCACAGGGAGCGTGTTTTTCTTTTGCGCATTGTTCCCCTGTGAATCACTGCTGGAGTTTGCGCTGCTTTTCTCACGAGTCATTAAACCAGTTTTGCAGAGAAGCTAATCACGGTGTCACCGGCTATTCTTGGGATCAAATTGTAAGAAGTTGCCCCGCCAGTTATTAAATCTCTCCTCATATTAAAGGAGATTAAATCCTGGCATTTATGTTTACTATGAAAGTGAGGGTGAAGGTAAGGGACATGACTGATATTAGGATGATGATGTTTTAAAAAAAATTACAAAACCTCTTAGAGCATCTCTCCTTAATTGTGCTTATTCCTCCTTCTTCTATAGGCGATGACACCTCGTTTAGACTGTGCTTGTATGATTGGCCTAAAGAATATAGAGCAGTCTTTATTGTAACACTAAGGTGTCTTTTGTGATGTAGCTTGAATGTGAGTTTCTTTGACAAAGGCGTAAATGAAACCAAAGACACGTCAGTGGATTCCAAAGCCATAATTTTGTTTTGTAATTTGAGTAATCAGACATTAAAGGTGGCCTAGCTGTCACACAGAAGAAGCCCTATACCTGGGCATAGTCACTGATGCATCTGTTTCTTGCTTCAGTTCCTTGCCTCCCATCAAAGATGACAACAGAGAGGACCAAGTGGTGGAAGGCGTTCCTGCCAAAGAGGAAGAGCGGAGGCCCCAAGGATCCATCTTCGCCCACCACCTTTGACCCGGACTATGACCCTTTTGCACCGCGTCCAGAGAAGGGAAAAGATCCAGCCTCAAAGGCGACCGCAGACCAGTCCCAACGTGACCAGTCCAACAACAGCTCCAGCATCCACAGCGACGACACCTACGACGACTCCAACCTGGAGTCGGTCTTCAACGAGCAGACCTGCCGCAGGAACATGAAGGTGTCGCGCTCGGGTCGCTTCAAAGAGAAGAGGAGGGTGCGCTCCACCCTCCCAATCGAGGACAAAGACACTGAGAACGGGCCGTCTGGAAAAGAGGACAAACGATGACGGCCAGGATGGTGATGGTATCAAAGACTGTTCGCCTGAAGGAAAGTAGGAAGACTTGAGTACACAAACACGCTTCATTTCTTTGAAGTGAGTGGTCGGCCACTGATGGTGGTGAGGATGGCAGGCAGCATTCAATTTAGCCCAGTACTGCAAGGCTGTTGTGATGTGGTGCATAAATTATTGGCAATTCTGACATTTGTGGACACTTTTATGAGTGGGCCAGAAAAGCAAAAAACTTGAAATTATATTATTTTTGTTCTTTGAGATGATTATTGAGCCATGTTTCCATAATATTCCATAAGTAAAGCCAAAAAAAAGAGATAAGAAGCCTATTATTACTATTAAATTACTGTCTGTTAGCCTGTGTTTGAGGCACGCACAATGTCATCATAACACAACACTACAGTTACCTGCAATCAATCAGTCAATCCTCGAAAAGCCTTTTCTGTCAGTGCACCACTTGAGTATGAAATGCTTCAGGAAGATAATGTTCATAAGATGTTTATGATGTTTCTTTACTGAGAATAATATATCTTTAATAATGAAGGATAAATATAAAGGTTTTTTATACATGCTTTTGCAGAAAATGATGATTCAAAAGGGTTAGAAGGATATTTATGAAGGTGTAAAATTATTCCATTGTTATGTGCAAAAAAAAAAAAAGAATCAGTTAGTGGAAGAAACTCTTGGAAGCAGCTTATAGTCTTGCCAGCAAAATGATTAAAATACTTTGAATGAAGGATGAGATCCAGCCCCATGTGATGCAACAGGTCCAAACCACCAAGCTGCCACTCACAACAGAGTGAGAAACCAATGGTTTTGTCAGGATGCCTTGTGAACACTGAAATAAAGGCAAAAAAAAAGACAGAGAAATGATCTAACTGTGACAGTCGTTTGTACAAGTGTGTCCTTCATCGTCCTGTTCAGTCAAAATCTCAAGACTCCTCCTGGTTGGGCCCAAGGTTTGACAAGTCCCTTAAACTTACTTAAGTATACCGAAAGGAGAGAACACTTAAAACAGAAATATGCACTCCAAAACAACAGATAACCATCGAAAGGTGTGGAGAGGAGTCGTAATAATATGCCATGACGGAAGAAACGACAGGAGCCCAGCTTATATTTCACAATGTGTAGAGAGTGCAATTACAAGGAATTAACACCATTTATTTATAGCCTCTGCTGTGTATGTCAAACCGCAGGGCTAAATCACTTTGTTCTGTCAGATGGAGGGAGGAGCACGCCTGTGCCTCTACATTCCTTCGTCACTACAGAGATTTGAGGTGTGTGTGTGTGTGTGTGTGTGTGTGTGTGTGTTGTTTTTTTCATCACGTGCAATGTACAAGATACTGGCAGTGAAATACAAATTTAAATTATACACATCTGTATATGTCAATCATAGGATTTATGATCTATAAACATTATAATCTATTTGTGCATATTACTATCTGCATTTCTAACTAAATATGAAAGACAACAATAGCAGTAATCTCAATATAATACCAGTAGAGACTACAATAGCAATAATTTATACAGTAAAAATGACTGTACATGTACTGTACAAGTATGACATATATGTAGGCCTATTAGTTGTCATCTATAACATCCAATAAATTATTGCCATTGCTACTGTCAACACTTATACAATCATAACACATATTTTTAGGTGATGTCATTGATAATTTCTTATCATCATCTAAAGAAACCAAAACTAAAGTAACCAAAACATTATTAGCTGTAACATTCACATTGTTCACATTACTTCAAAGTGTCTTCACTTTTCCATGCCCTAGAATACCTTAAATATAAACATACATACATACATACATACATACATACATACATACATACATACATACATACATACATACATACATACATACATACATACATACATATACATACATACATACATCAGCAGTTAACTCTGGTTAGGCCCTGCGTGTAGGGTCATATTTCCACCACAAGAGAGCGGAAATGTGCCGTCTTCATTGAGAGGATCCGGAAGATTTGAGACGTTCACCTGTGGAGCAGGTTGGAGGACTTGCCCCGCATGAGAAAATCTCCAGATAGGGTCTTAAATGGCTGTTTCGCTTCATTTCAAGTGGGGGCGGCATAAGGTACAGAAAAACGTCTCTTTTGTATTGCTAAACTGGGAAGGTTTGCGATATTGTTGTGTCATTCTTAACATTAATTAGGCTATCATCAATAATTATGATAAGACATCACCCCACCCCCACCCCCCACACACACCCTGACTGCGTGCATCACAGCTCTCAGGTGGGACTCCTGAGGCTGGGGGAAAGTTGCATGTCAGCCTCCTGGCGGTGAAAGCGGGTCCCGGGGCCGGGCCCAGCGTCTCTCCGCCCCGGTGAGGTGTGGCCTGCTACACCGGGGGGACTGCACGGTAAACAGGCGGAGGCATAAAGACCGCATTGTGCGGGCTGCTGCAGCGCTCTTTTCTGCGTCGTTTGAAGCGTCGGCTGACTGCAGATAAGCGGTGTCCTCGTTTGACTAAAAATAACTGGGGAAACTTTGCACTGTCCTGTCCTGTCCTATCCTGATCTCTTCTCGAAGAGGCTCCTTCTGCAAACAGGTGGATTTCTGAGTCTCGGAGTTCAGGTAAGACTCACTCATTCACTTATGCGCATTTACGCTTACTCCAGCAAAACAGCGTGCCGAATCATCATCAGGTGATCGACTTGGATCCTGTTGTGCGCATCAGGTGTCACCTAGTTTTTTCTCCTGTGCAGGACTGAAGAACACAGCGCTATGATTAAGATATTTCCACTCCTTAATCCATAGGGATATACACTCATGTGTATGTGTTGGAATGGAATTAAATCGTTTCGTCTCGTTAAACAGAGACACAGACCCTCTTCTGCACTTGTGCTTCTGAATGATTCTGATCTATCCTTACACAATTTGTATGCACTTTTAAGGTGTGAATACGTGTATAATGTATGTAAGTACAAGATGTATTAATGTTGTAGTTAATGCACTTTTTCACAAGCAGTAGGTGGTTTCTAATATTTAGATCCAGCATGGGGCATCAGATTTCTCCTAGTGTGTCCTGCTTTGGACGACAATTACAGCACTAATTACTCTAAAGGACATAATAAAAAAAAACAGTTTCACTGAGCAACCCTCTGAATTATTCTTATCTATCCATAAAGTCTTAGACGACTAAGAAGCAGCATAAATAATTGTCAAGACACAAAAGAAGAACATATATAACATTTAAGACGTTTGCTGATGTATGAATGATGCAAAAATGGTTAATATTGTGTTTCTCAAACACTTTTTTAACTGTCTGACAGCTGTTTCTTGTGTTAGGGGTCAGTTACCTCACATGAGCAAACATGTATGAAATCTCCAATGGAAGAAAAGTTCAATATTTTGTTTACGGTTTGGGAGGCGAAACACCACAGGGACCCTCACCAGTACATCACAGTTCACACCCTCCCCACTTGTAATAGTTTCAGGACTATGTCATATCCTCAGATCAGTTAGGTCAGCGTCATCTGGGGCTCCTTGCTCTTGATCTTTTGCATATTATTCACACGAAACCTGTGGAAACCATTGTTAAGGCTGCGGCAGCTGCGTCCTCCTGCCCGCCTGCTCGCTTCTCAGCTAACAGCCTCCACCGCAGGAAGAACAACACGTGCTGCAGGTCAAAGAAAAACAACAACTGCGCCGAGAGGTGCACTTCCACCCGGCGGCCCACCTGCTCCTCACAGGCTGTGCTGTGCTGCCCCAGGCCCCCTGGAAAGACCTCCGGCTGCAGTGTCACAGCGGCTGCTTGACACAGATATCAAGATAGAAATAGCATCGTGGGACAGTCTGCCAGTGGCATAGACGAGAGGCATGAATCACACACAGGCATACACAGACCAGACTTGAGGGGCAGATACATAGAGACTCAACAAAAACACCTTCTGTTCCGTGCTTTATTGAATTGCTCTGGAGGAACATGTGCAAATTCCACCGAAAAGTGAACACGCACCCGAAGTCGGCCATGGAACAGAGCTCGTCAAGACTTAACGACGGCGATTAAATACACTGACGTGAGGAGGGCGAACATGGTGGCGTGATCCTGGACACGAGCTGTTCCTGGAAAGATGCTGGAGCTTCTCAGTTTGACTACTGAAGCAGTTTCACTGGATGACAGAACCCACGAGACATCCTGCTCAGCACAATCTGTTAAAAAGAACAATATGTGTGTGTGTGTGTGTGTGTGTGTGTGTGTGTGTGTGTGTGTGCGTGTGTGTGCATGCTGAGGCACTTTCCTGTGGAGTTTCCTCCATGTGTTTTCCACTCACTTTGCAGCGAGTGTCCAGGCCTCTGGACACTGAGAGACTCCATTACTTCGCACACAACAACACGCTCCATTGTTCCTCCCATAAGTCCCGCCACAGGGCATTGTGGGAAGACTGGGAGGACAGAGGTGGTGGTGTTGGTGGGACGAGGGGTGGGGAGGGTAGGGGAGGGAAGGGGGGGCTGCTGTGTCAGATTTCTGTGCAGAGGATGGAGCCCTCGCTATTTCCTGTTTCTTGCTGCCTAGTGGTGAAAGCTCTTCCTGTTCAGAAAAGCAGACAAGAGGTCAGCACGGTAGCAGCTCCTGGAAAACACACACACACTCACACACACACACATAAAATGCTATAAAGCGTCTGTTTTCTGCAGGTATCTAAGCATGCCGGTGCCCCCGCCTCCCCCTCCGCCCCCCCTGGCTCCCCCTCCGCCTCCCCCACCCAGCACCGCCCTGCCACAGGTAAGACTCAGGCCAGATCGTCCTTCCTCCAGCCGCGTCCGTCTCCCCATCACCTGGAGTATATCTGCATTATTGATTGAGCCGAAACACACACACACAGACGGCAGACTCTCAGTAGCAGTGCAGTGTTATGTTTCCAGAGCAGGTGCTGCGTGTCCTCACGTTGAATGAGCCGCTGCTGCCAGCAAACAAGGCCACGCTGCAGGCAGACACAGCTCAGTGGCTTCAGCACACATCGACGAGAGTGAGAGGACGATTATCTCTCTGTGGATTCATCATTCGTCTTTTCCTATGATGTTGAATGATACTTGCCGTGTGTCAGAGCAGATGTCGGAGCGCCACCTGATGATCACTGTCAACCTTTAAGCTGTTTATCTGTTGTTTTCTCTATCTATCTGTTGGGTCGCTTGTTAAGAACATAATATTAAGATGCAAAAGCAAATTTAGAAAGCAATGTCAATGGTTGCTTCCTATTTGACAGTGAAGAGAAATGCAGCAAATTGAGCCTCTTCATGTCTTCCAATATTTCCTTTATAAATCCCATTAATTAGTCTTAAGTGAGGGCCATGCAGTGGGCCGGAGAAGTGATTATAAGTAGATTTAAACATTTTAAATATATTTAGATAAAATAATTTGAATGAATATTTCCTGGTTTCTTTTGGCCATATCATAATGTCATAAAGACGAGTATAGTATCTGCAATAATGCTTGTGGGTTGAAGGTTTAAGGATCCCTCTTCTCTTCCTCTGTCTGTCTCAGCCTCCCAAGCTCTCAGGTGGAGGAGGAGGAGGAGGAGGAGGAAGGAATGCCCTGTTGGCCGACATCCACAAAGGAGCCAAGCTCAAGAAAGTCACCCAGATCAACGACCGGAGTGCCCCTGCCCTCGATAGTAAGAGTAACATCCTCACACACACATACACAAACACAAACACACACACACAGACACACACACACACACACACACAGACTCTCATAAGGCAGAGGAAGGAGCCTCATTGTTTGTATATGCGGTCCATTGAAGGGAGTGGAGGGAAAAACAGGAGATGGTACTTTTCAGGTGTTTTTCAGCCGGGTGATGTCATCACACACAGAGACACAACACACACACACACAGACGCTGAGGGCGACTTCAGGAAGGAATGCCATGCAGCAGATAAGGACACAGTCAGAATAGGAAACTACTGTGTACAGCGATACACAGTAGACAAGACAGACGTATCGGGGTCAGCCTATCAGACCCAAGGCTGCCGCGCTGTAACATTACTGTAGTGTGCTCGAGCTTTGTCACTTGTGTGTATGGAGCCCTGCCAGGTGTAACTGAGCCCACGGTTGTGAGAGAAGGTGTGTGGCTGGCTCTCAGAGGCATCATGTGACTGGGCAGTCGCAAATTTACTCCAGCTCCTGCCTGAACTGTAGCTGCTGCCAGCTTCTTAGCGGAGTCACTTCTCAGAGACATAACGCCGCAGCAGGTGAAACACAGTGTGAAACAATAACTGTAGGCATAGAATGGATAGGTAGAAAATTGATAAGGTAATAGGTACAGGAAATCGAGGAAAGATAACAGACTGGATGCACAGGGGATGCTCAACATTGTATTTTTAGACTGTGGGAGTAGATCTGAGCATTATATGATCTGTGGGCCACATCTGTCCCTGTTTGGCCCTCGTGAAACCAATGACATATTTTGAATCCAATTTTAATAAGTGCAGATGATGCTCACAATATACCTGCATGCTTTTATTTTGAACGTGACTCTTGTTTTTGTCACTTAATTGTGTACAAAGCATCACAGTGACATGTTTTTTTAATAGCCATAATAGTCATACTAGTTGCAGCTAATGACAACCATACAATTGCTTGCTTTTTTAAAGAGATCATTATTACTAAGTAGAGCTGAGATCAGCTTTTCAGTCCTGCCCTGAGTAATAATTATTAATCTGACCTTGAGTAAACTGCACAGAAAGTCCCTCCAACCCCATGAAATGTACTTCTCAAAAAGACAAAACACAGAACCACATGGACACTAACGATGCTGTAACCATTTGTGTTCCAGAGCCCAAGGCCAGCAGCAGTGATGTGTCCAGCAGTGCGGGTGCCTCTCAGGGCTTGGCGGGGGGTGCAGCACCCATGGCACCCTCTCTGGGGGGGCTGTTTGCTGGGGGCTTCCCAACCCTCAGACCTGCAGGGCAGAGAGACCTCGCAGGCAAGAGCCAAGGTTGCCGCCACCTTTATTACTGTCAGTAAGTCTATGTACTTGGAGGTGTCCTGGCTCTAGAGGTGACCTCTGTGTGTGTGTGTTGCAGTGTCACGGTCTGGCTCCTCCTCCTCCCTGAAGCCCCTCTGGACCCCCCCTGCACCTGCCGAACCCAGCGCCGTCTCTGAGCTCCGAGGCCACCGCCAGCTCGCCCCCTCCTCCTCCGCTCCGCCCTCCCCCTCCCACAGCGCCAAGCAGCCACCGCTGTTCCCCACCTCCTGCCCTCCTGCTCCCCCGCCCGCCCCTCTCTCCGCTCCTCCCCCGCCCCCGCCCCCTCCACCTTCAGCCTTCCAGGACCGTCCGACAACCAGGCCTCCACCTTTGCCCTCCTGTCCCCCTCCCCCTCCTCCCCCGCCTCCGCCCCAGATCTCCAAGCCCACCTGGCTGCCCATCCAGCACTCCCACCTCACCCCCACCGCCAGTCCTCCTCCCCCTCCCCCTCCTCTCTCTGCTGGTCCGGGTGACCGCTCCTCTGGCTGCTTCTATCCGCCACCCCCTCCACCTCCAGCCCACCCTGAGCCATCCAGGTTCCCCGTCCTGCGTGACAGCCCACTTGGACCTCCACCTCCACCTCCACCTCCTCCTCTGCCTTCAGCTTTTACCCCCACCTGCCCATCCACACTCCCTCCTCCACCCCCCAAACTCGCACCAGTGGCCTCCCCCGCCATGCGCTCCCTGCCTCCCTCCTACCCCTGCAACGCCCCCACCCGAAGGCCGCCCGCTGTGCCTAGAAGTGCAGGTAGGTGGACAACTTAGGACGAATTTGTCTTTTCTTCTCAGCTGTAACTTTTGGCTGGAACATGATCCAATTGTCACATTTCTTTAAGTTGGCAGGATTTTGTTATAATCACTCAAAATCTGCAGCCATAAGCAAATAAGGCAGCAAAAAATTAATTTTACATGAATATTTTTTTAATCTGATTTGCAAGTGATATAGATAAAGCTCTGAGGATTGCGGGAGTCAAATCTGAGATGATTTTCATGACACAAGGGAATTTTTATGCATTCTCTCTCTCAAAAAGGTCAAAATAATCTGCATCAGCATATTTATATTCAGAGCTCACAAAAAAATATTGAAGTCTAAAGTCAAAAACACACTTCCTCAGAAAGTGTGTGTATGTGTGTAAGTGTGTATGTCAACAACATAGTCTGGTGAAAAAGTATTTGGAGTAATGATTAGTTAGTGCCTGAATGTTCCACCAAACACAGGTTGGAGATGTGGGCAGCTGTTGCAGCCTGTCATTAAAGGTGTCAGAGGCCTGTTTTTTAGACATGTAAAAATGTGTGAATGTGTTCTGGCTCTCTCAGTCATCATAAAACTGCACGTGGGATCTGGGTCTCTAGCTCTGGAGATCGTAGCACTGTGGTCTGAAGCCCTTTGGCTCCTCTGCTCTTGTCGCCCCTGGCAACAGGTGGGGCTCGCCTGGCTCCGCCCCCGGCCCCTCCGGCACGCTCCCCCACCACCGAGCTGTCCACCCGCATTCCTCCCCCTCCGCCCCCTCCTCCCCCACCCCCGTCCAGCCTCAGGAATGGACACCTGCACAGCCTGGGTGAGAGGACCCGTGTCTTGATAGATATCTTGGGATTTAGCTAATTAGTAGCTAATTTAGCTAATTGCGATTGCATTCATTAAAAAGTAGAGCATTTCTAGTGAATGCAGTTATCATTATTCTTTGTAGTATCTAAGAATATAGTATCTAAGAGTATACTAAGAGTATACTAAGAGTATAAAGAAGGGAAAAAAGGAAATATGCAAGTGCAGAACAACTAATTTATCCAAGTATTGCAAGAATGAAACACTGACTTACCTCCCCACGTACCCAACACACCCTCACATCATTTCATTTCATTAATCCACTGTAATAAGCTTGTATACAGTGAGTCTAAGGTCAAGTTGCTTCCTGTAGTGAGGAGGAGTTGTCTGCTGTAGACAATAAAGAGCATTCATACATAATCATGAATAGTCTGAAAATATGACACAAGTTTATATTGCCACACAATGGTGCATGCGGAGGATATTATTATTCTGTTTGACGACGTTTATGAATGGGCCGTTAATCTTTCATCACACGCGTTGACAGGTGTATGAGCGCTGTGACAAACTATGATTTCATGGGAAAAATATCTGAACATTAAGAGGCGGCTCTCAGCCTCCTGTTCGAGGCTGAAGCTGAATAACTTCCATGCCTCAACCTCCAGCAGATGACTTTGAGTCCAAGTTCCAGTTCCACCCCGTAGAAGACCTCCCCCCTCCCGATGAGTTCAAGCCATTCCCTCGGATCTACCCCAGCAAAGAAAACAGAGGTAGGGACTCTGTATTTTGCTTTCCATGACGTGCATATCATGGGCGCTGTTGTTGTTGTACTTCCCCTCCTCTCATCTCTCTTTCAGTGAACCCCAAACCACCTGGGATGAGGACACACCTCAGATGAGTCAAGGCCTCGCCCTGTTCCTGTTCTCCATCCCCCTCTCACATATCAGCTGGGACACAATCCTCCCCCCTTCTCATCCTCTGGACAGTAATATATCAGCAATGTGCGGGTTGAATGCAGGCTACGTGTGCATGTGTGTGTGTGTGTGTGTGCATGTGATTGTTGCCTTGTGTGAAACAGTGCAAGTGTCCCCCTCTCTTATAGACGATGTGACCTCTGACCTTCTCCAGTGTGGAATCTTTTGAATGTGTGCGAGGAGGAGGGCACTCCCACTCACACTCATATACTCACATACACTGTGTCGTCCAGTGGCTATATATAACGTGACTCTTGACACAGTTTGTCCCTACAGAAAAATCCAATGTTTTTATTTCATTCCTTTGGACGTCTTGTATTTCATGGTCTGTCCCTTTACACGGAAACACTTTCTAAAAGTTGCTTTCAAGGAGGAATCTTGATACAGAGAAATCATGTCTGAGCAAGGTTCTGTCTAAAGCTGGACAATCATCTCAGTGTGTTGTGTTTTTGTGGTGGTTACTTCTTAAATGGCTGCAGGTAAACCTCATCTCAGACAACTCAAACATGCAGGTGAACGCTTTGTAACCCTTCACTTGCGCTTCAGGATATGCTAACGTGAGGGTAATTACAGCGGTGCTTTTATTTTTGTGCACATATTTTTTTATTTGTAACAAGTGAGTCTAAAGAGAAAAACAAATACACATGCATATGAATGTTTTGAGTTATGTGAACGAGATATATCGTTTCCTTCCTCCCAGTGAGGTTTAACCAGTACTAACACCTGTGGAGACAGTGCCACCTGCTGGTTCAATGTGTGTAGTATTACGAGGCAGGAGCATTAAATAAACCAGTGTTTTCTTTAAAATCGTGTCACTTTCTTGATCACAGCAGTTGTGGAACAGTGAGTTAAAGTCTTTCCTCAACTCAACACTGGCTCATTGGGTTATGTTCTAGTGTGTTTGCAGAGATGAAATCGAGCCAAAAGCTGCAGAAACAGGACGGTCGAGATTCTAGTCTCACCAAGACAGCTCTTACCAGTTTCAGACTAATGGGTGCTGTGCCTCTAAACAGCCTCCAGCACATTATTAACAGTAGCCATGTATAAACACGATCTTAACTCGTTGCAGAGTGTGCACTTCAACTTTCTTCGCGACTGGTTGACCAGTCAAACAGACGTCTTGCGAAAAGTGATTGAACAACTTTGATTTAGGACCCAGAGTTGTGAGGCAGCAATACTAAAGACATTTTGGCAGCACCTAACCCTAACCTGAACAGTTAAAACACACTTATACCAGTAGTGTTTAAGTACAAATCTGAAGTACTTTTACTTGAGTCTTTTTTTTAAAGACCAATTCCACTACAATGACACTAACTCCATTATGTTTACCTAAGAACTTCAGTAGCTAGCTTCCTTTAAAAATTGTTACATAAAACAAACATCATTAACTCAAGGAAGGGATCTTGATTTCTCCTTTACTACCGGAGTTTGGCTTCTAGCTTCCGACAAATGGCCAATTCCCTCTGTTCTCCTGAAGTGGAATGATTTATTTAGTGCACAGCAACATCATAAGGATACTCAAAACCAAAGGCCCTGGAACATCGAAAATGCACCAATCTGAAAGCATTTTGTAAGGAAACACACTTTATTTCGCTTCAGGGAATTTTCACAGCCAACTGTAGTCACTTGCATTCTTATAGTACAAGCATTCAAAACCCCAGACCACAATCTCTACAAGTCTGCCACTCACTCGTGCACACATGCACACACACACCCACACACACACATTCTCAAACACATTGCTTTTATAAAACTGAAGTACTTTCGAGTAACCTGAGAAATATTGACAATTAACTCCAAAGCACCAGTGTGTTGCCACTGTGAGTGTGCAGGAAGACTGGAAAGGATGCACTAGGGAGCGACCTTGTGGTCGGAGAACTCAAAGTTCATCATGTTTGTACGTGAACTCTCTGGAGGATATGAAACCGTCTTTGTTCTCATCCTCTTTGGTAAAGATGTCCTCCACCATGTTCTCGTGCAGCGTGTCGTTGGGAGGGTAGCCATGACGCTCAAACTCTTTCCTCAGGTATTCCTTCACCTGGAGGACAGGAAAGAAAGAGGAGATATGTGTTGAGAGATAACATAAGAAATAGATTCTGGTTCTACTTTTCCAGTTATTAACTGCAGTTGATGAACTGTGAAGCAGGAAGGAGCTTGTGGTCAGACACTTTAGTTTATAAATATTTATGCTGTAATATTTCTAATATTAGCCAGGTTTCCATCCAGGTTAACATGCATGTTAAATCTTCACTAAATTTAATGTAAATGCAAAATTATGTGTGATTTAAATAACTCGGAACAAAATAAATAAAAAAGGAATTGATGTATAAAAATTACATAATATTTTTTTTATATTGTTTTTTTCAGCAGTGAATTTCATTCATGCAGGTGAATTAAAGTATTCTGGCAATTATGCAAAATGACTGCAATTCAGTTATTAAATATGGATTTAATAGAAAAGTAATCACTGCTTGTTCTGAAAAACAAGCAATCCTCAACTCATCTTCACCTCATGCCTGGAGAGCCTCCAGTCGTCGTTGAGGTCCATCTCCTGGAAGGACTCGTGGGATCTTGGTCCGTTTCTGATCTCAAGCACTTCCACAACGAAGGTCAGCGTGCTCTCTGGTGGGATCTTACCTGACAGTGTGAGGGAGGAGAGGATCAGTAAGCTTGCTCCAATTAGAAGACCTGGTTAGTGCTACTGGATGTGTCCCCAGGGCGGATGAATGCAGGAGGGCATTCTAGACAGGAGTTAATGAAGTGTAGAGCATGTTGTAAAGGTTAACGAGAAGCAAACAAGGTTGTTAGTGAGGAGGAGACTGACGCTATTGGTCAGGGAGGAGTGTGCTTACCACAGCAAAGCATAGTACATGCTCCATGTTGAGAAAAGGTGGACTAATATTCCTGAATGAAATCTCCATTCAGACGGAGTCCTAAGAGCCACTGACAACAAGAAAGACATATATAATATCCAGACATGCACAGGATACGTTATGATACAGCATTCTGTAAAACCTCAAGACCATCTAAGAAGACAAAGCATGCAGTAAAGCATCATGCATGTGGATGCAGGCATTACCTGTGCCTTCCTTCCCATAGGCCAGAGCTGGGGGTATGATCAGCTTCCTCTTCTCTCCAGCACACATGTCCTGCAGGCCTTTGTCCCAGCCTTTCATCACTTCTTTGATGCCCAGAGTGAACCACATGGGCTGCTTGTCCCCCTCAGCCCGACTGGTGGAAACAGAGTTAGATGTAAAAAAAAAAAAAAAAAGAAAAGAAAAACAAAGGACAGGGACAGAGTCCACAACACCCAACACACTTGCAGCTACAGTGCTGCCATATTATGTAATCATAACTACACATCAATTGCGTTTCAGGCCAGATGCTTAATGAGAGACATTTACAGCTCTGCTGTCTGGATTTCATCAGCAAGGAACTTGGCAGAGATGCGTAAAAAGCAGTGTTTTGCTGCTCTCTCTGGATAAGTTGGCTACACTTATCCTGATACATAAAATAGAACTCCCTAAAGATCTGAAAAACTAAGAAACAACAACTAACAAAACTGAGGACAGCAACCTTAAACAAGGCCAGCAAAAGATGTCTGTGGAGATTCTTGTTAGTCCAGGTCCAGTTAGAGTTGTGGCAAGTGGGCTCATTTAGACACTTGAAGACACCTTTTATCCCAGAGGCTTCAGTTACTTCAGTAACAGTAATAACAGACCCCAGTTGACCCTTGGCTCTGACCAACAGCCAGTTACTCAGAACGGCTAGACTCCACACCAGCCTCTTGGAACTGAGGATGCTTTCTGGATGAGAGGTGAAATGTCTTTGCTCCTTGCTCAATAACCTGGACCTGGATTTTTTTTTACACATATATGGATGTAATATCTTATGTCATAGGCCATTAAAAATCAAATCAAACCAAATATGAATTGCATGGCACTTTGTATGCATAAAAGCTGCAGAAAGTGCCTGACAGAGGCTAAAAACAGCAAAGAAGAAAAAGGCATACACCCACACACACATCTGTCACTAGAGAAGCATGACCATTTGACTCATTAGCACCCAGTTTTAATATGTTAAGTTATTTCCTAAACCTTACACATGACACCAAAGCTTCCCCACCACAACTCAGGGAACTTCCTGGACTTCAAAATGTTTGATCACGTGGTCCCGAGAAGCGTCGCCATGGAGATTTCGCCTCGCGAACACGAAAAGTGTGACAACCAGAACCCATTAGTTGTCAGCCTGTCGGGGCACACACCTGGAGTGGAACATGGTCCCGTTCTCAAAATATCCGTCGTTGTGCACCAGCAGGATGTCACCGTACTTGGACTTGCGGTGGCAGAGAAAAGGTCTGTGCAGCACCTCGATCTGGACCTCGGGGTCGGGCAGCTTCCCGCTGGAGGCAGGCAGCAGCACGCCGGCGCAGAGGCAGCCCAGCACGGTCAGCAGCATGTTGTCACACCGGGGGCAAAACTAAGATATAGAGAGAGTAGAAAGTGTCTGCAGCAGGCAGCCGTGCAGGCTCCTCTACGTGGCAGTTTCATCATACACGCTGCTGCAGGACCGCGCCTTCTGATTGGCTGCTCATGCTCATAAGCCCCGCCCATCTGCTCACGCCCACAATTTTTGGCATAAACCGCACAGTAATAGTGTCCAGGCCCATACTTTATATTTATGAGTACAGGCATGCAGGGGCATGTAGACGAGTCCCAGTATACAAGGGTCAGGAGCATCACTTAAAATATAGCTAAGATATTCATAATTTATGTATAATTCAAAGCTTGTAATTTTTATATTGCACGTTTCGTTTTTCACTGACAGTTGGCACCGTTTGGTACATTACAGCTGCATTTTATTGCCAGTGTCTTGTACATTGCTCTTGACAAAATCCATCTGTTCTATCTATCTATCTATCTATCTATCTATCTATCTATCTATCTATCTATCTATCTATCTATCTATCTATCTATCTATCTATCTATCTATCTATCTATCTATCTATCTATCTATCTATCTATCTATCTATCTATCTATCTATCTATCTATCGATTAGCTGTGAAGCTCTGAAGCCCTGCGCTACTTTCTTGGCAATAACTGCACATGATTCAAGGTTAGGCCCATACTGTACTTTATTCTTACGAGTATAGTCATGCAGGTGGATGACAGACAAATCACATTTCAGTTAATTCATCTGAATGATGATGATGATGAGAGAGTTTCTTATCATGCTGCTGTGATAAGCGCAGGTATTTTTCTCACTCCTTTCACAGTGGGACATTCATTTTTCCTCCTGCTGGGTATTAGAACATTCACTTAAAGAGGGCCACACTTTGGCTTGCACATTTATAGCACTGGTTAAATCAGTCTGCTGTGCACTGGTACACAATTTACATGCAGTATCACAGCATTTGCACTTCATAAATACATGTTTTATAATACATTGCTCAACAATACACACATTTTCACACCCCTGAATTGCACACAACTGTATGTTATATTAAATACTATCATTACCTCTTTTGAGAAAGGTTGCTTTTTTTCCCTCTGTCATTACAAAATAAGTTCAGAACATAGCTTATATCTGCATCAACAGTCTGCTAGTCATACACAATTAGACTATGTCATATGATACAATCATTAAATCGTTAAGGTATTCCGCACCATCACCAGAGTCCATAACAGTGCTGCAGCCGATGGAGTGACAGGAACAGGAAGCTGCTCCCGGAGGAAAGAAAGAATTAAACCTCCGGGAGAGACAGTCAATTCAAAGCTGACTCCCATGACTTTTCATGGCTCAGAGCAGGCACAAGCTTTGTTCCCTTAAGTACTCCCCCTCTGTCTCTTTCGGTCCATCAGTTAGTTTTTAAGGGGTGAGACTTCAGCAGAAATCTGAAGCACAATCCCTGTGATCAGAAAGAGAAACTGCAAGTTGCAATCTGGCCATTGTCCCTCACGTTCCGGCTCAGGTGAAATACTTGCAACCAGTGGAATCAATGAGGCAAGACTCGGTGCATCCCAGCTGCCCAAAAGACCTGTAGGGGAAGCAGGAAATGGCTTTTAGGACTTATATTTGCACTAGGTACTTTAACTTACCCATGTTGTGTTGCACACCTTCCAACATTTTACCTTCATTAAGAAAGAAGCTTGACATTAAGAAAAATGTGGAACTTGGACACATTTTCATATTAGAAGAGAGCAGTGAATGTCACAGGAAATAAACTTTTTGCTTGGATTAAACAAATGTTATTTCATTTGTTGTAATGTGTGAGTTTTTCAGATGGGGTGAGGTATTTTAACTCATATTAGGACAGGGCCAGGCTTGGTTTCGAAGGTAAAGCTGAAGTAACTGCCTTACAATTTAGATATAGCATCATCAGTCTATCAGTAAGAGAGTTATATAAATATAACCCAACACTGTGTGACTATTCTGTCTGTGTGAGCACAAATACAGAGCAGACAGCCTTGTGTGATTTTTTGTGAAGTTACCCAGTAAGCTGTGCCAGGATAATGCACCATAATCACAGATGGTTTTAGTCACAACTCAGCAAAAGTGGTGTAGTTCAGTCTGATGACCTTTAAAATCTCCAGATGGCTGCAGTATAAATGTCCTGCTGTTTAAAGAGGCTACTGCATTGTGGAAACCTGATTTTGGCTGCAGAGATAAATGGCACAAACATGAACATACGCATGTGAGCTCTGAGAGAACATACCCGGGAAGGTAAGACTTGCAGGTCTGATAACCAAAGTCCTTCCCGTCACACTCCTCCATACCCTCATGCCTGTAGCCATCTCCACAGTAGGCCCACTTACAGTCTGAGGAGGAAAATGAGGAGGAGGAGGAGGAGGAGTGCAGTGGCAGTCAGGACAGAGCAGGGGAGGAGAGAGAGAGAGAGATGACGTTACTAATTACTTTGGCACTCCTGCGTGTTTCAGCCATGCCAATACAGCATTTTCCTGCTAATTTAATTGAGCAGGGGGGGAAAGAACGGCACTGGAAGAGAGGGTGAGATTAATGAAAGATCAAGGAAAGGTTTCACAGTGCTTACTGCTTTTATCCCCTTTTTATCCCTGTGGGTTCACTCTGTGGTGCACTGTAGTGAGGCTCTGCAGGGGATCTGAAGAGCAGCTGGGTACCATGCTGATTACGCAGCAAAAAAGCCTAACCTACTTTGTGCCTGGAGAAAACCTCCCACATTTAGGGTAAACAGTTTTTTTTTCATCTTTGTACGTCAAAAGATATGAAGTTTATCTGTGACGATGTGATTTTATTGTGACTTATCATTACTGTCTGTCCACTGTCTACCGTCTGCCCTAATAGAGTTTAAAGTTTGCGTGTAACTCACTGAGACAAGCGTCGGTGACTATCTGGTTCCCGTCATCACACTCCTCTCCATGCTGAGCCTGCACCTTCCCATCTCCACAAGTGCCAACTCTGTCCGGTACTTTCTCCGTAGACTGGAATGGCTGGAAGGGCTTGATAAGTTGTGAGAAAACAAGAATGACTGGATGTGCCAGGCAACAGGAAACCTGCGCTGTGGTTTTGGTGGTTTTACCAAAGACAGGTCAAAGCATTTAGGCTGAAACAAGGCATCAATAAGTCACTTTGAGTTTATGTCTAAACAAGCTTCCAGCTAAACAAGACAAGTTGAGTAAAGACAGTGGATGGTCCATAATTAGCTTTTTCCTGGCCTTTCAACTGCTTCCATCACAATATGTGATAAGATGCTGTGGTGAGGGCTGGGACATTTCCAATCTCCACCCTTGAGGGAAAATGCGAGAACTCAAATAGTGGCCTTTGGGTTCAGGTATTGAGACTTTCTAAAATGTATTGTGATTGCTAATGGTCAGTTGAAAAATTGATTAATTAGGATGTTTGTGTAGAAGTCTGTAATGTTTAAATTCAGGACAGTGGTGATACACTGCATACAACACGTGTTACCTGTATGGGCTTCCAACCGTCTTTATCTTTGAAGTAGAGCGCCCTCTGGTCCTTCCTGAATGCTATTGCATTGTCCAGATGTAGATGCTCCATCTCTTCCTCACTGTTCACCACAAATATCTACACACATGCACAGAGCAGAAAGAGTGGGCTGGTTACTAAATGTTAGTTCAGCACAAACAAAGACTGATTTTTTCAGTCTGACTGAGGTCTTACTGCTGGGACTTTATCTGTGCCTCCCCGTTGTGTGTAGCTTCCAAAAGGAGCACTGTTTGGTCCAACAGAGGTATCACAGTCGCAGCGACCAGGTGGACCAGGCAGACCCTTCTCTCCCTTTTCTCCTACTAGATACAGACCTGCAGAAATACAGCAAGATGCATGACACACAAAGCTACCTGTTCTAATCCGACATATTATGCGTTATAAACTGGCCACTTGTGAGACATCTCAGTTAATGCACCTGAAGCTGGAGGACCAGGGGGCCCAGGATGACCATTTGGCCCCGGGGGTCCTGGGGGGCCTGTGACTCCTGCAGCTCCTGTTGTGCCTTTCATGCCCTGTGCAGACCAGACAATATTCCAGTATTAGAAAATAGCCACACAGACACACACACATGCTGAAGGTCACTGAAGGTGGTCACTGCCACTTGTCTGCAGCTGTGATCCATGAAAAAATGGAAAAATGTGTGCATGTATATGTGTGTGTGTCTGTAGTGGAGATCTAAGCTGACCCTCAGAAAGTCTATACTTAGAGCTGGGAGTAAAACTTGAGTGACCGAATTAGCTTGTGAGACTGTCTGTGAACCAGATTAGAACATGTCTGAAATGCCTCGAGCGTCAGATGTAAACATGAATCAGGCACTAGCAGAGAGGAAACCGACCTGTTTGCCCCTCTTTCCTGGCCGTCCTGTAGGTCCTCTCTTCCCTGAGACTCCTTGCTCCCCCTTTGGTCCCTGCTCACCCTGGGAGAGGAGATCAGATCCAGTCAGATAAAATTTGACACTATACTTAGCTCATTTCAGAATCGCCCTTACCTTCTGCCCGAGCATCCCCGGCAAACCAATGGAACCCTGACCAGAGAGGAAATGGGAGCTTGATGTGAGCAGAGTCATTAGCTCGACAGAGCAGGCACTCATAAAAAGCTTAATGATCATTTAATCTGTGTCTGAGATAGAGGGCTGCAGGACCTGAAAGGGAGCGTCTCAAGTCATGAGCCTCTTTGGATTCTAACCAATAATTTCTGTACACTGTCTCGCTGCCTTATCGAATGATTAAGTCGGTTATAACACAGCATGATGTGAAGGCACCCAAAGGCAAGCCTTAATGGGCCGTAAAGAATTAAACAAGACGACATTTTCACAAACATGTCTGGGGCAAATTACATATCAGCACCAACCTTATCACCCTTTGGTCCTGCTGCTCCAAGGTCACCTCGAGTACCCTTTTTAAAAAAACAAATACTTGTAACAAAGGATGGACTTATTTTTATAAACATGTGCACAATGAAAGATGATGGAATTTACCCTCTCTCCTTTATAACCAGGCAAACCCTGAAAAGATAGATGAGGTATCCAACAGAGATGTAAGTCTTAACGTTCGAAACAATTTTTACATGCATACATTTGTATGAATAAAAGTTAAAGTATGTTGTTCTTAACCTTTGTCCCTGGTGGGCCCCTCAGTCCTGGTAGGCCCATGAGTCCTGGATCTCCTTTCTCACCCTGCAGACAAAAACATGTCATTCATCCTGCATTTGTAATGTGTCATGTACATTTATGCAGGATCTGTTGGATATCTAAAATTCAGCAGCTGGAGATAAAACGAGACTTACCTTGGGTCCCTCTGGACCAGGCCAACCTGGGAGTCCTGGTTTCCCTGGCAGGCCTGGCGCACCGGTCCGACCCTATGGAAACACGACCAACAGCTCTATGTGAAGCCACTGATGCTTTTTCTGCCTCCTGCTCACTAGAGATACAGTTGAACATTTACTTTTTATTGCACAAAGACTTCATTTGTCCCTCACAGAATTATGCTTTATTCTTGTCTTGAATGAATCTTGTTTGGATTATGATTTTATACACAACAGGGTTATTTACAATTAGGCCAAAAGTAGGGAGTTGTTACCATTTCCATGTCTCCCCCTGGTAACCAGTGAGACTGACTGATTTGCAGCTTTGTTGGAAACAGTGTTAAAAGCGTAAAAGTGACTTGTGGCTTTACAGGGTTGTTGCCCCGAGCTATCTCTTGGCTGGGTGTGGAACAACCTTAAGTCTCCACTGGTCGCCTGCCAACTCCTGCTGGGATCGATCACATCTAACTCTTGAGAGGAAAACAAATAGGGCTATTTTGCAAAATGTCAAGCTATCGATTCAGATTTTAACTGAATTCTGTTTTGTGTTTCGCTGTAAATGTCAATGACCTGCAATTTGTTTTTGTTTGTTCAGATGCTTCTTCCATGGCCCTTTCCCCCCTGGAAGGGATTATTTTCACTGCCCGGGTTAGATAAGGGTTAGAAAGAAATAAGCAAGCCAAAGCAGCCTCTGATAATTTCCTAATCAGACGTGACAGTAGATAAAAACTGGTGTGTAGAGCTTTCTACAACACCACTGAGATTTGCTGATCAGCAGTCAGGACTGAAGGCTTAATTGATCTTGCTCTGATGCCAGTTCTCTGCAAGCAGGAGATCCAAATACATTACACAACAGCCTCCCATCCCAGTAGCACCTGGACGAGTAGCCCAGAGCCAGTGCCACTACGAGCGTGCTCTCATTTAGCTGCCTGTCATTAAAACAGCGGCCTGTAGAGACACCACGGACCCGCTGCTGTGTGAAGTGATTTATCATGGAGAGCAAAAGCACTTAGGGAGATTAAAGTGCAGAAGTGGAGCGCTGGAGAGCCTGGATCAGCAGGACTGGAGTCCAGTCCCAGGGCTAATGGAGCCAGGCCAAGGAAAAGAGAAGACGCAGAGGAGAAGGAGGAGAGAAGGACGGAGCGGATGATCGAGGGATGAGGAGCGGGAGCGTGACGGGAGACGACCGGGGACGGGATCAAACTCTGGTTCGAGCTGGGCCACTGAGACCAATGTAGCGTGACCCATTTAGCGGCTGCGGAGGATATTCTGAGCACATCAATAGACAAATCACATCAGAGAGATTGAGGAAGCACTGTAGGGACGATGGAGGGAGGGAGAGAGAGAGATAGAGAGAGTGAGGGAGAGAGATAGAGAGGTCCCATTATTCCAAGGACATGCAAGACGGACCAGAGAGAGATGAGCGGGAGAACGGGATATACAGGAGGGGAGGAGCGGCTCACCTTTGACCCTGGACGTCCAATTTCTCCCTGGAGGAGGACAAATGAGGAGAAAGGAGATGTAGCGCTCATTAGAGCCAGGAAGCACACAAGGACACACATACACTTGTACAGCAAGATACACTGGAGACATAATATGTGACCTTTTAGAGTACCACACAAAAAAATTCTGAACACACACCTTCTCTCCTTTTGGTCCTCTGATGCCAGGCAATCCGCTGTGACCCTGAATATAATGACATGGATTTAATGTCCAGCTCACATACTCCGATAGGGCATTTGCAAAAGAAAAAAAATCAATACAATTAAGGTTTATTTATGTCATTTTTATGCTTCAGTTGAACAACATTTCCATCTGCTGCCTTAGAATGGATTCAGCAGGCTAATGACATGATCTACTGAGATTTAATAAGACAGCTATTAATACAAGGCTACAGCAGTGGGTGGTGTTTTGAAACAGGGCTGTACCTCTGGGCCCTGGGGCCCTGGAGGTCCGGGGGGTCCAGCTGAGCATCCGGGTACAGTGGGTTTTCGTTTTTTGGGTTCTTCTTCTCCTGAGATACTTGCCTCTAACATACTTCCACTGTCCTGCAAGCAGAATAAGGAGAGAATCAGCTGCGAACTAGTAATAAATGAGGAGTGTTTATGCAAACAAGTGTGTGTGTATGTGAGAGTGTTTGTGTGTGTGTGTGTGTGTGTGTGTGTGTGTGTGTGTGTGTGTGTGTGTGTGTGTGTGTGTGTGTGTGTGTGTGTGTGTGTGTGTGTGTACACCTACAGGGCTGCCTCGCTTCCACAGCTGAGGCGGTGGAGGAAAGAGTGGCGGAGGAGGAGGCGACATGAGGCAGCAGGGTTCAAACCTCAGAGGCTCCTCCAGCATCCGGAAGACTAGATAGATGGATAGATAGATAGATAGATAGATAGATAGATAGATAGATAGATAGATAGATAGATAGATAGATAGATAGATAGATAGATAGATAGATAGATAGATAGATAGATAGATAGATAGATAGATAGATAGATAGATAGATAGATAGATAGATAGATAGATAGATAGATAGATAGATAGATAGATAGATTAGATAGACAGGCAGAGTATACGCAAAACATCACACATATATATGTGCTAGGCTCACCTGAGCGGCCTGAGAGGATGCTGTCCACGGAGGAGTGGCGGGAAAAGGTCCACGCAGGACACAGGAGAAGGTGGAGGGACACAGCGATCCTGACCACATCCATGCTGCTATAGTCTGTTATCCTGTCCAGACAACACACACACACACATACACACAGGCTGCAGCTTAATGCATTTATTGGCAGCTGTCATTTTTCCTTATACTTCCCCTAGAGGGTGTCACTATTTGATCACTCCGTTAACCTCGCTCTCCCTCTCCCTCCCTCCCTCCCTCCCTCCCTCCCCTCTCAGCATAATAAACTTGTTGCAGCTCCACACTGCAGCAGATGTATCCACCGCTGTAATTCCAGACGTGCACCATCTCCCTACCCACCCCCCTCCTACAGACACACACACACACTCAGCCAATGCCAGAATTAGTCCTGAGAGGGGTGCAGCTGCCACTCAGGCTTCTGACAGTTTATGGCAGAAGTCAACATAGTGAGGCTGTCACAGCTCCATCCCACACACATTCATTACACACACACAGACACGCGCACGCACACATACGTTTCCAGCATCTCTACTCATGCAGGGTAGAGGTAGAGCATGTAAGATGTTGGAGGTCCTGCAAAATGATGATCCCGTGTAGGAGCACGTGTGTCTTTGCTGCATCTTCATTAACGCAGCTCAGCATTTCCCTGCTGTCTGATCTGGATTCGTGGTGCAAGCATAGCATGCCTCTGAACGATGCCTCTATCTACATCCATGCACAAGAATCCCCTCCTTACCTTACTCCACCTGCAGATCACGGCGCACTTGTCTGGCTCCTCTAATCTAAACCAAATCCCACACACCGGGGCTCTTCTGACATTTGACGAGCTGTGGCCAATCCTGGAGCCCTCATAAATCTGATCCACTTAACGATGACAATGACAACAGTCTGTTCTCTATGTGTAAGTGTGTGTGTTTCTCTGGACCCGGTCTCAGTCCCTCTGCATCACAGGCTTGTGCTCTGTCGTCTGCACCGAGCTGTGCACAGCTGCTGGGGAGCATCTCAAGTCTGGAGGCTTCGCTTTGCCCACTGTGGTGGCGCTGCAGGTCCCTTTAGAGGCGCAATAGCGCCACCCGCTGGAAACCTCTCTTCATGGAGGACATCAAAGTCATTTCAATACTCCATGGCCTTACATAACTTCACCCTGTTATCGATGTGTTGTGAAGCAGACTGAATTTAAAGGGGACCTAGAATGTGTGGTCAAAGACGTAGGCAGGTCCCAATACATCTTCACATCCTTATTCAGGTACTGAAATATGCCTTGCATTGGACCAGTGAGTTGACATGGTTATGTTAGCTGTCTACGCCCTGTAGAGAGTGCATATACCTGCCACTATTTAAGCTTGCAAAAAAAACTGAAGGCACACAATTGCATAACAGATTAATTCTCCAGTGAAATGTATATTTGGGTTCTCCTGGTTCTTCTTTGCAAAATACCTGAACTTAGAAAACTGTTTTTATTCTTTATAAATATCTGCCTTTGAGAATTGTGCTGCTAGTGTTTGCACTTCTTTGTTATTGTGTGTATGTCCCATGTGGGGAATCAAAAGACAATCTGTGCCTGACGGACTGAAAACAAGTACACAAATGAATGCAAGACTGCCTGAATGTGTTGTTTCATAGAGGAAGGAAACCATCAAAACACACGGCACAGACTGGAACATGCATTTTATTGCAATCCGTCCACTCAAGTCAAGGGTAAGGCATTGTTTTGAAAGTGTGTATAAAACCATAAAAAACAACATGCTTTATGGCTACTGTAAGTCCTATAGCATCTTTTACAGAGCACTTTACTGGACCCAAGTTTGAGAACTACAAGAATGGTGTTCACCAACAGCCTGACTAAACCCTGTTCTTAAAGTATAAAAAGTAAAAAAACAACAATAAATTCATCAAGTGAAAGAATGAAACAGACTCATTTTAAAGTGCAACCATAAAAAAACAAAGGTACAAAACCCAGTTGCTGAAAAATAGGCGAAAACAAAGTAGAAATTCCAGCAAATTCCTCTTCCGAGAATAGAGTAAACTGACATAAGTTCACAAGTAGTAAACATTACACTGTACAGTAGAAAATAAAAACAAAGCTTGGGCAAGTGGGAAACATACCAGCATAAAAGTGCAGATACTGTGCAAGCATTTGTAACAGGTTTTTGTTTAGAGAGAGAAACTCTAAACAGAAGAAGGATGGCTGCGTCTTTAAGAAGCCTTGACCGAGCAGTGAGTGGAAAGCATGAAGACTGACTCACATGATAATTGAAAACAGTCTGACACACACGCACACACACACACAAACACACACAGGCACACACAAAAGCACACACAAACACTGTAGCGGCCATGAAGGAATGCAATAAAACATACTGATTCAAGTAGAAAAAAAAACCTATGTTACTGTGAATTGTGAAGCTCTTCATGCATGTAACATGGTGTTTCTGCATCCACAGCCAGTGTCAGTGAGTGTCAGTAGGTTAGGAAGTGGCGTCCTTTAAATATGCGATGATGTCCGTTCGCTCCTTTTTCTTCCTGATGCCACTGAAGATCATCTTGGTGCCGGGGATGTACTTCTTTGGGTTTTGGAGGTAGACATTCAGAGTGTCTTCATCCCATATGATACCTGAAGAAACAATCACACTTGTCAAGTTACGCAATGTTGATGCTGATGAGCTTTATCACCACATACCTGCCCTCTCTCACACATATTATCTAAGGACTGTGCTTTTACTGCCTCTGAGTCAGATCCCAGAGCTGTCCTGCCTGTTCAGACCTGCTGCTCTGACTGTCGGCTACAGAAAGTGTTCAGGCAAAGCTGCTCCTTGCTGCACAGTTAATGCACATACTGTACCTTAACACTCAGATCCACATTTATATATGTGTCGTTTTCAAGGCAAGGGTTAAACGGGGGGGTTAGATCTTAATTGCATTTCTGGTTTGCAAGGCATGATGCTACTTAAATGATGCAGAAGCCATCCAAATATTTACACCAGGTAAACATGTATTCTTCACACCCTCCGTGCCAAAATACTGAGAGCAAATCAATCAGAGACCGACTGCACGCCTTTGAAAGTTTTCTGCTAGTATAACTGGCTGCACAGTCATCCATCCAATCATTATCTTACCACCTTGCCCATCTCCAGAGCACATAAAGTGGAGGCAGGAGACACTACTCACTCTCACACACTCAACTTTAAGGCATGTTTTTCTCCACATAAAAAGGTTCCCAACCTGGATTTGAACCAGCCGCCTTCTTGACTTGACCACGACTAGTGGATCCTGTGTCCTAAAGAGGACTATCTGTGTTGTGTTTATCTACAGCATACATTCTCCTCCATGCTAAGCAGGTGTCCCTGAGGCTGATCCGCACCTTTGTCAATGTTGGCCTGTGTGTAGGAGTAGCCCGGTGCCTGTCCCGTCTTCCTCCCAAACAGGCCCCACAGGTTGGGTCCCACCTTGTGGCGCCCTCCCTCTGTCACCGTGTGGCACTGGGAGCATTTCTGCACAAACGCCTTCTTTCCTTTTTTGAGGTCCCCCATGGGCAACAGCTGTGAGGAGACAAGGACACACGCCCACGCTCAGGTGAAATATGTCACAGAAAAACAGGATTCGAGACGTAGACACAGCCAGAGGCTGTGGCTGAGTTGCCTGAATGTACCCCCAAACTTCCGGATTGTTAGGATGAAGAAAAAGATGTAGGTCATTATGTTCAGCAAGAGAATTGTCACTAAACTGGTTTGTTTGTTGTTTTATATGTATGTAATAACTATCCCAGCAAGTTTCTGTGTGACATGAAGCTGAAACCTAACTCCAGCCTTTTGTTTTACAACCAGACAGAAAAAAAGGATCTCTGCGCCCAGAGAACAAGTTAACCCATTCATAGGACTGAAGAAGCAAGAAACAGTGCGATGCAGGAATAAAGGAAGAAAATAGTCTGAAATACAACCAACCATACACACACACTGACTAGAACACAGAGAGGAAACTCAACAAACCAGCCTTATTTCAGATAGATCCCACTGTGCATGACAGCACCGTGTAGTTCAAGTACCTCCAGGAAAACTCGCCTCTGTCGTTTCAAAGTCTTGTTGTTGTCGTTGTCGTTTCCAACTCGCTCTTCCCACAGGTAAACCAGTCGTTTCCAGAGGCAAACCAGCTGTTTTCCGGATCTCAACTCCACATTAGAGGATCTGGGGTTTCGTGATGGGAGCGGCGGGTTCGGGATTGTACCGACAGGTTATTGGTTAGGCGAGACTCGGTGACGACACGGCCGACTGCAAGTATGCGGGACCCGCCCATCTAACAGGTGAGGCGTGCTTACGACGCACCGGAATGGGAATTTACTGGTCAAACGGCTTTTTATTTCGTTGGTTGGTTGGTATTCTTATTATATCTGGTTTTGATACATTAAGCATTATATATATATATATATATATATTATATATGTGTGTGTGTGTGTGTGTGTGTGTGTGTGTGTGTGTGTGTGTGTGTGTGTGTGTGTGTGTGTGTGTGTGTGTGTGTGTGTGTTTTTCTTTCAAATTTTAACAAGACAAAACAGTTACTGATAAGTATGGGGATGAATCACCCAGTTATAGGCTTCTGAAGAATGGACAGACTATGGCAGAGAGATGGAATAGAGAGATAAAGAAATAAAAGAAATCAAAGTTCATCAAGTTCATCATCAAAGTTATGAAAACGCTTCTGTGTTCGTTTAGTGTTGATCCCCTGCAGTTATTTGTTACTTTTCTTGGAGACTTTGACTCGGGGCATTGTCTCCCCCTGCTGGTCAGTCGATGTTTTGCAAGGGTTTCACTGCTACTTGTGTTTCATGGTTTTCACGGTAGAGGTCGCTGAAACTTTTAAAGGACCAATGTGTAGAATGTATGAGAATCTGTTGGCTGAAAAAGAGCAACATACAGTGATAACCTGGTAACAACCACAGAAAATAAAGCCCTGTATAAAGCGCACACACAGTCAGTAACCTTCAAAGTAGAGGTAAGATAAGATACTGGCCCATTTTGCTCCACACTGTCCACTCATAAGTTCTTCAAAATTATTTTAAAAAGAAGAAAGAAAGAAAAGCAAAACGTAGAATAGCTCATAAAGGAATTAAATGATTCAATGAAGTCCACTTGGCTTCAAATATTAAGATGCATTTAATGAGTCGGTAACTTTATTTAAAGGAACTCAAACATTTACATATTGCAGCTTGACAGTCCGCACTGTTATCATAAACATTTAGACTGTTCTTTACAGTGTTTGTTGATGTTTACATTATATAATACAGCTGAATGACTCTTTCATCCTTTATAAGCTTTAGTCTCACATTTCCACTTCTTCCGATATGGCCGTAAAGTCAAAGTCTTCAGCCCTGCGGGAAGACAATACTTCTGTTATTCACATGACATGTGGTTGTTGAAATCAGTTTGATGTAAAGGTTTAAGATGCTGGGGTCAGCAACAGTGATGGGCACAATTAATTAACTTTAACTATTCATTCTCACACATTTAGGGGCAATTTTGAGTCTCCATTATTGTTATCATTTTACTTCAACATCTTTCCTAGAAATTCAGGTTTATGCCACTTATTGAGGGAAATTGTTGCCTACCAGTGCAAACCTGTGCTCGATGCCTCAGCATTGGCCAGACTCCTGAGGAGGCTCCAGAAGAAGCTGTTCCTCCTGCGTGTCTGAGGCCTGGCCCCGGCGTCTTGGACAGCGGGACACTCGGCACACATTTGGAACATTTGCCAAGACCGTCCGAACCTCTGCGGCATGTTGGGCGTCGAGTTGGGGTTCCTGTCGTCGCCGGTGGTGCCGTCCCTGCCGAAGCGCATGGGCATGTTGGCGTGCATGTGGAGGGGCTTGTCAGTGGGCGGGTACATCCTGACGATGATCGGTCGGTTGCTTCTGTAGGTGGTTGGGGTCGTGTGTATGTTGAAGCTCTCTAGGTCTAGACTCCTGCGAATTCCGCTTCTTGTCTGGAAACAAAAGCATTTTGATGAGCCTCCGATATAGAATTTGCTGAAGGGAGCTCATATCCAAGGTTCCTTAGTCCTTAGTTCTTGGTCACTATACAACACCTTCAATCTGACTTAATGAACGTCTTTCTCACTACAAACCAATATCAGGACCTCATTTGATTGTGGATAAGTGTGCAGTTCCCTCATAGACCTCAGAACCAATGCATCCAGTATCTTACCTGCATTGTACTGAACAGTCATAGTCACATCTCAGGGTGCTGCCTTTCCACAGTGCACAAAGGGTGCACACCATTCATTGTCATGCCTTCATTCTCATATCCAGGGACAATTTAGAGTCTCAAATTTACCTTAGAACATATGCTTTAGGACTTTGGGAGGAAACTAGTGTACCAGGAAGAAATCCATGATATCATATGAGGTGGCAGACCTGTCACTGACTATCATGATGCTATTCTTTCCTGGTGTTTTGTTTTTTAAAATGTGCCGTCAAAGCTGTTTTAATACAGGGGTTTTAAATGACTCTTGAGACTGTATAATTCTCTCAAATTATGTTGTTT
Source organism: Karalla daura (assembly GCA_029224185.1). Classification (NCBI taxonomy): domain Eukaryota; kingdom Metazoa; phylum Chordata; class Actinopteri; order Chaetodontiformes; family Leiognathidae; genus Karalla; species Karalla daura. The sequence goes on from CM055205.1 coordinate 12,193,096, forward strand.
TGTATCATCTTGGGATCTCTTTGTCCAACACATTGCCTGGACAGCTACCTTCATATCGCACATAATGTTCGTTTACATAACAATGCATCACACCAGCATGACAAAAGAAAGCACAGTGAGGATAATGAAGACGGCCAGTGGGTGTCACTCTTGGATCACTTTTTCAACCATTAAGTCGATATTTTAACACTGCTCTGGAGTTTTATGTCACTGCATTCTGACTGATCTGTGCAGCCATGAGGAGTGAAGACACTCTTATATATTGTGAACCTATTTTGTGTGACTATTTAATGTAAAGCAGTATAGAGCATTTTGTTTTCTGATGAGTTCTATCAACCACATCAGAGACTTTTGTCCTTCTGTCATTCTGACAACAGAATCGTTGTTTTGACTATGGAAAACAATAATGAGATGAATAAGGATAAGAATGAGAATACATTTAATTGTACCACAATGGGGAAAGTGTATTGTTGCGACAGCATATTGATTACATACATTACATCTAAAAACACAAAAAAATACAAATAAGTAATAAGGAGTTTGTATTTCTGTTAAAAAAAGAAGCAAAAATTGATTTCTTTGCTAATTAAATGTCTAATTAATCAAAGTTAGGAAGTAGGAAGCGAGCTCGAGCTCTTACCTGTTGGTGAGGCTGTTTCCTCTCACTGCTGCCACTCAGAGGCTTATCACCGTGGATTGATTTCCTGTTGACCTGCAGGTCCAACGCAGCCTCGCCTGCTAGAGCTCCCAGCATCAGGAGTGTGGACAGAAACGCCGTAGTCCACATGCTGGCGGCAGCAGACTCCCGCTCGTCAGGTTGGCACGAGCCACACTTCGTTACCTGCCGTTATTAAAGAGCCTTCTGAACTCGTACGTCACCTGGTTTGTTAGACTAACGTCACCCCACGCCACGGCATGTGCGCAGCTCGACACGTTACCTTCAGACTTAGCCTCATTTGGGTGAGTGGAAAGAATTCGTGCCTCAATCATTATCGAGCTGACGAGAATTTATCTGAAAAGGCACCTATGTCCTAATTGGGCCCCTGAATGAGCTGCTTGGCATTTTCTTTGTCAAAGCTTGAATGAGCAGATCACAAGAAAAATGAAACAAAAAGCAGGTCGTTCATTGAAATACTGAATGGCAGCCCAGTTCACGTTCAATATATATGATATAACCCGCATTGTGCGAACCCACATGGGTTATACTTTTTATTATTTCCTAATTAGAGGTCTAATAAGAGGTCCTGTGGTCAATTGAGAGCAAATAGAGAATGAGGAGTGTTTTAGTGATATGAATAAAAGGGAAAGCAAGCTGAAAGCACTGGAAGCAGTGGTTACACAAGCTAATCTTTCATTGAGCCTTTCATTTATTTTGCCCCTTAACAACTTTATTGTCCACGTCATTGAGGTTATCACCTGTGGACCTGGTACTATTCACAACAACTGCATGCATTTAACGTCTAGTGGGTGTAATGGGAAAACTGTGGTGGTCATTATTTTTATTAAAAAAAGAGAAAGAGACACAAATGAGGTCAGTGAATTTATCAATATTACATAAAAAGGGCATGTTCAAAGTGGCTCATTGTGGCTCCATTTAAACAGTCCTCAAGCAGAACAAATACTGTGTGTAGTGCCTCAGGTTGTTGTGGTCTCATGTCATTTAGCGGTGCACTTTTGTATCGGTGGGTTCCCTGCAAGAGACAGAGCCAAACCATGTCTCCAAAACACTGGCTCCTACACTTCACCATAACACAACCCCGGAGCGAATTCCCCCACCAGTCCTTCCACGTCTCATAAACACCTTTTACAAAAGATTATAAAAGAGGCTTTACTCTCGTACATGTGAGGTCCAAACCTCGGTTAACCCCGATGACGTTGTGTCTCCACAGCCTCTTAACACACACAACCACAACAGTTCACAGGTGCTGAGTTGAAGGATGGATGGATGGAAATCCCAGTTAGATTGTGTTGTTTTCCCATGCAGGATTGTTCAATGTCAGATAAAAACACATTGTAGACCCAGGGTTACATTTCAGTGTTTTTTTTCGGTCTGATTTCAGAGCAAACATCTCTTCACAGACAAACAAAAGCAAGCACATCTGTGTCCTGCCCGTGATGTGGGCGATGCTGCCCGTGCACGCCATGGGTGCACGCGGCCATTCATCTTGGCCGCGGCGTGCGGATGACATCACTCAGACTGTAATTGTGTTGATAGCGCGTTCGGACGCTGCAATGACTCACTGGAGCTGCATTTACATCCCGAGCAGACAGAATGTGAGGAATGCCGGTCGTGAGACACAGGTTGATAATGACAACCCACAGGGAACTTTAATTTGATCCATGCGTCCTGACCCCGACATTGTTGCCATTTGCCATGTTGCCATGTCCAGTCCCGCCTCCGGGCGCGGCCAGCGTTTATCCGGATCACATCTGGTTTGGGTGATTCAGTATCGAGCCTAAGATGTTTTTTTATGGCTATGGTTTCAGTCTATCTCTCTGTTATCATTTACCTCCCACCTCTCTTCAGCCCTCCTCTGTACGCTCTCCCTCCCTGACCCCGGCCCCAGCTCGCCGGCTTGCGGGGTTTGGGATTTACGATCCTGTCTCCGACACTTATCCACAGTCTTATCCGCGCAGGGCTTCCCTGTACCTCAAGCTCTTCCTTTGTTCTCTCAGTGAGCACTCCCTACAAGACCTTGTTCTCCGCCACTGTAATTCTCTCCTCCTAATGTTTTTAATGCGCATCCCTCGCCACCCCGGCGGCCTTTTCATCTTTCCATTTTCCAGCATTTGGGCCTCTTCTCCCTCCCCTCTTCTCTGCCTCTACATGCTGTCCATTTGCTTGAAAACAGACCCTGATGGAAATACCGCCCTGCAGGATTGATTTAGTGCACCTCCAACCTCCCATATACGACAGGTTTTTGACTTATTTGGCACCCATGTTTCAGGAAAGTCGTATATTATGTATATGAGGCTGACTATCTCTGAAATACTCATCTGTCTGTCTTATCATTACATTTTCTTTGAGGGGGGGGGGACTCCTGGAAAATTTCAACTGAGAGAGACAGAGACAAAATGTAGGTAAGAGCTGAGGACGAAACAAGAAACAGGAAGTCTACTGGAACATGCCACAGTGACACCGTCGCTCTCTCTCTCTCTCTGTCTCAGAGTCTGGGATCTGGCAATGTTCCCAGAATTCCTCCTCGGGACTGGGACACCCTCGGATTCCTGAGATGATTTGTGGGAATGCGCTGTTACCCCGCGCTCCCCCTGATTTATGTGGAGTTTTATCTTCCCCCTCACTTAGACATCAGCGGGGTCATCATCACAACACTTTACATGCCCGTACACTCAGCGAGGAGACGCATTCATCAAGGCCCCGTGACGGCTTATAGTTTTATCAATGATCAAATCCATTTCTGCAGGAACACTGAGTTATGATGTATGGGAAGACGCCCCGACGCCGGGCAGACAGACGCACTGGCTCAAACTACTCCAACTCATATCTCTAATTGTTGGATGTTATTAGACGATGATGGATACATGTCTCACACACAACCACATCCGATCAAAGATGTGGCTGGATGAAAACCCCAGAGTCCGTCGCGAATCCAAGGGGAGAGATGGAGAAAGCCAGACAGGATGGGGTCTACTCAACATTTTGTTCCTCAGATAGAGACAGAGTTTGATGTTTAAGTATTTAACCTGTTGCACATGCAGACGCCTGAGCACTTTGGGGGCTGTAAGCAGGATTGGATAACCCCTGCACTGCATGAGTCTCAGGAAAAGATAATAAATTGTCCTGGTTCGTTTCCTTCTTATGACAGGTAGTAAAACTGTACAAACACAGGATAAGGGACGATATTACTTTAAAAATGAGGCTGGTAATGCTCTCGTTGTCAACAAGTCTCAAGAAAAGATCCAAAACATACAGCGAGGCAGTTTCCAACTTTCTAAATTACTCAGCCTGTTGCTGGCTCCACCAGATTGGCTAGGCCTTGGAAAGTAGTCAGAAACACATGCATCCAGGTTTTTAAAATCTGGGACTCGGGATCTTAATGCCGTGGTTGTGAGTATTTACAGCTTTGTGGGATTGCCTGCTTATTTTGCAGACAACATAATACCCACGCGCATCATGACCTTTTTTTAAATTTAGGCGTTTTCCTGTGAGCATGATTTTGATGACGACAAACCCTACTCAGATTAGTCAGTAAAACACAGGCCCATCTTTGAAGCTCAGTCCGGACCTTCTAGTTGTGTTTTCTGCCTCTCCGAGACATTCAAAGGAATTCTCCTTTAAGTATAAATCTAATTTTGTCAGATGAGAGTGTAGGTTTTTGCACAAACTGTGAAAAAACCATGTTAGATATTGTGTATTTATTCCTCTGTACATGACCGTGTGAAAGCAACAAGGTGATGTAAAAGATAAAATGATCATTTAGCAAATTTGAGAACCCACAGGACTGTAAGTATAGGTAAGAAAGAGAATACATCAAATTTAACAGTTAAATCAGTGAAGATCTTAATTCTCTCAGGCCTGGATTCACATTGATATTTCTGCCAGATTTCTCTATATTAAATATTATTTTTTCCTCTCAACTTTTTAGTTCCTCTGATTTTGGCCATAGTTAATAGATTATCCACTAGATGGCGCTCTAGGTTTGAATGATAAATTCAGAGTTTGTAACTAGATTTTCTTGTCTCTTCCTGCTCCTCAAACTATGTTTTTGTGCGGTTGAGCAATCAATCTGAGTTCAGGTCTGCATTGTATCTTTTGCATAAAAGATTAACCTCTTGATTTGTTTAATTCAGAACAGAAGGGGTTTTTCAACAGCATTGAGAGCGCTGAAAAAAACATGTCTGCCACCAGGAGGCGCTCTAACACATCTGTCCTCTGCTGCTGCTGGAGGAGGAGCATCTCAAAGGAGGTGGAGAGTCACAGGAGGAGGCCGGCCTCAGAGAAAGAAGGAGTGTCCCCCCCAAAAAAGGGGGAGGTGTTTCCCCCATGCTAACAAGAGGAGGCGCTGGGAGCCCCGGCCAATCAGAGGCTGGCAGGAATCCACCAATCAGAGAAGCGGAGGAAGAGCGAGGAGAGGGAGACAGGAAACTGAGCAAATGACCCTTGATGAGAGAGGGGAGGGGGAGGATGGGAAGGATGAGGGGAGGAAAGGGGGCCATGGGAGAGGGGTGTGTGCGTGTGTGTGTGTGTGTGTGTGTATGTGTGAAAGAAGTGGACGCTGGGTTATAAAATGTACCATAGCATATGTTTTGTCTTCTGTTTTTATTAGAAGATATATTCCCTTTGGCAAACAGAAACGTTAAAGCTCCGTTCAAGTGTGAAGAGATAAATAACTCACGGTCGATGGAGAAGATGAGCGATTGAGCTGCAGTCATAAAACAGGGAGAAACAGAAAAAAATATATACCACGATGAGGGAAATACAGGTGAGAGGACGTATTCTGTGCAGACGAAACACGACATTTTGTCAAACGGCGAAGAAATTACGACGGAAAAGCGTCCGATCATGCGAGATGAACGTGGAGCAAAGTGACACATAACAAAATGGCGGATGGATTTAGAAATCCCCGCTGTTCGGGGTGGGAGAAAACACAGGTCTGAGGCGTTTTTGTTGTTTTCTTTCCCCCGACTTGCTTTGAATGTTTGCGCGGCCGTTTATCTGTTGAGTGGGTTTCATGATCCTTGGGTCCTGGAAGCCTCTTAAAACCCAGAGGCATAAATCCCACAGACGATGGTGTGGGTACGCAAATAAGCATCTTTTTTTTTGTTTTTTTCCTCATTTATATGGAGGACGCAGCGGGCAGCGAGATGGTTTAAATAGCAGGCGTGCGTTAACAGCGCTGCCAGGATGGGAAAAAGAGGCGAGAGCAGAATGTGGTTTCGAGCAGGAACCGGAGGGTGAGAAAAAGGCTCCTCGCTCTCAGTGTCTCTGCTGACCCCTGAGCCCTCTCCCTGCTCCCAGTTGGTCGGGGCTGTTCAGCGGGTCACGGGGGGTCAGGAGTCGCCTCAGACACCCACACCGAGAGCTGCGCCGCGACCTCCGACCTCTGCCCGGCGCGCAGCTGAACCCTGCACAGCGCCTAAAGCAAAGCCGGCAGCAAGGCGAGGGGTGGGGTGGGATGGGAAGGGAAGGAGGGGGGGGGGGGTTGGTTGAGAGGGAGCGGGGACCGCCGCATTTCTGAACGCACATAAATCAGATTTGTTTTTCTCCGGGATGCGTGTTTGCAGTCCGTATCAAAGCCACTTGAAACCCTGCCACGTGGACGATGTCGGGGGGGACCGGGGCAAAAAATAGAATTCAGGATTGCCGGAGCGTCTCGGCCTCCACATAATGATGGAGATGTGACTGTTTGACATTATCACTAATTGAATACATGAGACACTCATGGATTAAGTCAGAGACAGGAAACATGCGGTGCCTTTGATTCATTTACTGTTCACTTTATGCTGAGTGGCCGAGGGGAAGGGGAGGGGGAGGAAAAAATGCCAGAATTTGATTTCAAAGAAATTGAAGAATTTATTTTCTTAGTTACCATTTTTGTTGTTGTTGTTGGTCCCCCCCCCCCTTTTTTTTTTGGGAATCATTTTTCACATATGTCTGTACTTCACAAAAACACTGAGATGTGAACGTTAGAGAAGTGGGTTTGGTTAAAAGTAAGCTCTAGGGTCTTCATACAATTGTAATTATCATAGCATCTGATTAAAATCTGCGCTTTGAGTGTGAGAAAATTGTATCATGATTATACAGATACATTATAGGGAAACATATCCAAAAACCTCTGCCTGATTTGATCTAAATGACCCTCCAACATTGAAACAACAGATAATGAGTTTACATTGTGCTTTCCTTCGGTCAGTAAACCAAGGTAAGTTGAAAGCAAGAAAGAAAGAAAGAAAGAAAGAAAGAAAGAAAGAAAGAAAGAAAGAAAGAAAGAAAGAAAGAAAGAAAGAATAAAAAGCTCTTGAATTAGATTATAACAATTCCGCTTGTGCATGCAACCCAGTGCAGTGGGAGAACAGATCAGGATGCTTAATTAAACCCAAATAGATCTAAAACGACATCCTGCAGTCGGAGAGCAACTTAAATACATGTAGTGAAGTGCACTTAGTTGCATTCGGTTACAATGTGAACGCTCGAGTTTCACTTCCAGGAAGCTTTCAACCTCTGCTGCCTTAACCTCCATAAATTAAGAGTAGGCTATATTAAGTGTTTTGTTATCCTGCCAGGCAGGCATGTTGTCCCTTCATTTAGCTGATTTCTTGCGCTTGTTTTTTTTGTTTTTTTTTGGGAGTTGGAATCAGAGTTTTTTGTCAGGTTTTGCCACACAACGTAGTGACACAGCTGTCAGGATTTTACTTCGGAACAGAAACAGAAAAAAGCACGAGGATGACATAAGTTAGCAGCACAACATATGCAGGAGGGTAGTACACAGAGTATACAAAATACACAAATATGGGTTGTTGAATGTCTGAAGGATTATGTCTGAAATGATCTGTCTTCATTTCAGGAAAAAAAAGAATCGGTATCGAGTGTAGGAAGAAATTAAAATACCTATAGCTTAAAAATAAATTAAGAAATAAAATGAAGGACTGACATAATAAAACTCATGAAATGTGCATCATCACTCTTCAGAAACATTTGCAATGGACAGAAGAGCGTCCAAGGAATCCTCAGGCACGTAGTGTGCATGGTATGGAGCCGTGATGCAGCGCAGATACGCTGAAACACGCTGACAGAGTCTTTAAAAGTCAAACTATTGTTTTCCCAAAATCCTCGCCACAGTGGCGGACCTGGTTACGGCCACAGTGGTCAAGCCCGGTGCCTGTAGCGAGCAGGAAATTAGAGAGAAAGCAGAGAAAACAGAGAGCATGGCAGTCTGTTGACATAGCACTAAACTTTTAGAACCGGCTTCGCTGCGGTAAATATGTCGACCACGTGAATCGCCCAGTCACGCAGTGAAAACACACAAGCTTCAGGAATTTAAAGTAGTTTGATTAAAGGTACATTAAACGCTACGGTATGTGTAATAATGGGTGCAGTATGCTGGCAGAAACATAAAAAAAAAAAAAAAAAAAAATCACGAAAACGACCCACAGGACGAAGAGGAAATTTGGTGTATCTGGCTCCAATAAAAAAGGAAGCATCTGCATCTCTTAAAACACTACTCTCTTCCATTCTTTATCAAAACCGTGGCCCGTCGGAATGAGATGAATATTAAAAGCAGGCAAGCGCGCACAGTCCTTCTTGTTTATGTGCAATCACACCATCGCAGGGGGAGAAAGCGAGCTGATTTCATTTCTTACGAACCTGATCGATTTCCACAATAACCCCCCCCCCACCGAACGTGTTCGGCTGGAGAATTTTTTGTTTTACATTCTTCGCAGCGGACGCTCGACTCAACATCAATTTGCCCCGACGAGAGAGACAGACCACACTCACAAGTTCAAACAGATAAACTCAATCTTGTTCGGGCCTTATAATACGAGAAAACAAATAAGATTTCATCAGCGCGCCTGTTTTTATATTGTAGGCATAGAAAAGTGGGGAAAGTTAAACAGGCCTTATTCATTTTATATGGCGTATTCATTTTCCATTATGTTATTTATCACCACAGTGGCAACGCCGCCCGCAGCCTCCTCCTTTTATGGGAGAAAACAAGGAAATTGCTTTGAAACGGAGGAGAAAAAGAATTATGTTTGACAAAACTGAATGATTACGGCAACAGCACTCAAGAACAGGACTGTCCATATTAAGTTTCTGTATATTTCAACATGTGCACTTGCTCGGTACACGCTATATGTGTGTGTGTGTGTGTGGCCAGTTATGTGTGAATACAACACTGTTATCCTCTGATGGTTTGTGACGGTAAAAGCATCCCCACTTTCCCCCCTCATTTCCCCTCCCTTTCCCACTCTCTCCCCATGCCTTTCCCGGCAAATAGAATTGGAGTATTCAGAGTTTGCAAGTGTGTGTGTGTGTGTGTGTACACACACACACATACAGACGGAACTCGATCTGGACCGTAGCTTTCAGCGCAGTCTGCGGGATCCCTGGAGCTTTGAAAGAAGACAGAATTAAGAAGAGAAGGAGACAGAGAGAGACGGAGTCCAATTTGACCTCGGGGGGGTTTTTCACACGCTGAAACGAACAAACACACTCACATGCACACACAAACACATACACATACACACACACACACACATACACACAGGCCTGGGTACACACATTGCAGCACTGAGTGGTAGGGACAGCTGTGGGACAGTGACATCATCTTTAGTTGCCAGCCAGTGTATTTGATCTGGGCTGAAGGCAAAGACTGAAACTGAAACACCAGACTCCTCGCTGCACCCGTATCCCCTGCCAGAACCACTCAGCATGTGTGTTTGCATGTGTGTGTGTGTGTGTGTGTGCATTTCTGTGATTGTCAGCAAGTATTTGCACGTATGTAAGGTGTTAACACCAATGAAAGCAAAACATTGAGACCTATTCCATCTCTTTCTCCCTTCTCCCTCTCTCCCTCTCTCTCTCTCTCTATCTCCCTGATGATTGATGCCTTGTATACATGTAATCCTGCTGGTAATCAGATCCTCCTCTTCCAGGGGTTGCTGTAAATACTGTCTGCTGGAGTGCCAGTCCGCCAGGCAGACTGTCTCTGACGGGGATTTAGGCGACGCGCTGAAGCTTGGCATTGTGCTGCGCAGGCCCCCCCGGGCATGATGGGAACTCATGACGCCTCCCTGTGACGCCATTGGGGCACGCACACTGTGATTTGTGCCGGGGAGAGGGCTCGCCCAGGGACTGTGCTAACAGACACACACATACGCACGCACGCACAGCTTCATTAGACGTCTGACTTGATCTGAGCACTAAATTAGCTGCTACATGAAAATGAGCGGAGCGGCGAGGTGGCGCACTGATGTGACTTTTCGCGCTTGGGTGGCGATGATATGCAGGCGCGCACACACACACACATACACACTGCCACACATACACATACACACACACACACACACACACACAAAGAAAGGAATGTCAAAGAATTTTAAATGGCTCTCTCATACCTACACTGTCAAATCACCACTATGATCTCCTGGAGCCTTCACCACCTAAACCACTCTCGATTCCTCCTAGCATATGTGAACAGACAGCCAAAAAGTGTGTGTGTGTGTGTGTGTGTGTGTGTGTGTGTGTGTGTGTGTGTGTGTGTGTGTGTGTGTGTGTGTGTGGTTTTAGGCATTAAGCCTGTGCATGGGAAAATTTGCAGCTTTAAACAGCAAAACACGCAACCAACACCACAAGTACCCAATCCCACAAAAACCCCTTAAACAAAACACATGTTTGGATGGGATTGCACAAACACAAATGCACACATGCACACACACACACACACGCACATAAAGAAGATGGAAGCTATTAGCATCTGCTAATGCGAATTAAATAACATGACCTGACATTATGTAGGTTTGGAGACAATAATCAGAGTGCAGCATGATAGCCAGGGTAATAATGCAGAGAGACAAAGTGGAGTGAAACTACTAGGCCACGTAGTCACATCGTAAGAAGGATTCAAGTCTCTGCGTCATTATAACTATTAACCGAATGTAACCGAGAGTTGTAATGCTTCTCTGTGTTCTTGCCTAAACAGCCTTAACTTAAGGCTAACTTCAAATCCAAGCTGTCTGTAGCTGCTTTTATGCCGTCTTTTGTGAGGCCTGGCCCCATGCAACACATGGCTGCATCATAAAAACTCAAAAGCATTTCATTGGCATGTGCTATGCGTTTTAAATTTGAGCCATAATTCATTTGGTGTTTTGTGTGGAGTAAGTTGACCGGTGTGCAAGGAACCCTGAAATAAAGTCCCATCTCACACCTTTGGGATGAATTGGCACCCGATCCTGGTGGCTTAGTGCCCGGCCACACTAAGGGCTGAAAGGGAGCCTGCAACCAGGCTCCAGAATCTTCCAAAAAGCCTTCCAAGAAGAGCGGAGCTGCTTCTCACAGCACAGTCAGTCTAATATCTTACATATGAGCACAATGCTCGGTGTCCGTGTACCTTCGGTTGGATCCATTTCTATCACTGTATCTTTATTTTGCTTTGGCAGCGGCGTCTCTTAACCTTTGCGCCGACAAAGCGCATTTGAAGTGAACTGAATCGACACAATGGGAGAGGAGAGCGAGAGACAAAGAGACGGAGAGAGGCAGGAGCGAGTGAAAGCGAGTGGAGGGCTACCACCCACTGGAGCAGACAGCTCACACTGTCTCACTCCGCAGAAAAAGTCAGCGCAGACACAAAAGGTGCAAATGCCATCTGGGCTAGGCGGCTACGCTACATCCAGAGACAATAGGGGCCCATTCACTGTGGCCGACCCAGCCGGGGCCATCTGCTCTTGGTGAGAGTGAGTGGGAGAGGGGACCCCCTGCACCTCCAGGACCCCCGGAGCTCCCAGAATGCAGCAGCGTGGTGGTCCTCCACCATCAGCATAATATTCCACTCTGGGTATGAAAATATGATTGAGGACGATCCGCTTTACATCCAGTCCACACAATAGGGCTGGGTAAAAGGGGAGGGGGGTGAAGTGCGGCGTGTGGGGCTTCTACAGTGGGAGTGAGAACACGTGTGGCGTTTTTCTACGAGACAATGGTGAAAGGGCAGCAACTGTTACACCAGCGGGGGAGAGGACGGCAGAAAGGGGAGCGTGGACGCATGCGAGCATCCATACATACAGCACACACGCACAGATGTACACAGAGGAGCGGCTATTCATCATTAGAAAATGAAACAAAGACGACAGAAGCCTTTCACGTCTTTGCTCGATCTGTTTTTTTGTTCGGGCGCGGACGTGCGGTGCATCCACAGCAGCACGGACCTGACTCCGGGTTAGGTCCGGGCCTGCGCCCGTGGCATGGCGAGCATTCACGCAAAGAAGCAGTTGCCACGCCATAGCGTGACAGCGAAGCAGCCGGAAAATGAGCTCCGGGAATCTCGGGGCTCTAAGTTTGGGCTCCGAGCCCCACGCGATGCCGCACAAGCATGCGGACGCTGTAGCGGCGCAAGCCACGCATGTACAAACACACACGTGCAAGCGTGCGACCCCCGACCTCACATCAAGTGACCTCCAGCACATGTAGCACTTCAAGACAAATCCACTTTTTTTTAACTATAAGAGGCAGCTGTAAATCTGCCTTTTAATCTCACAGTGAATGTACAAAAATCAGCCTATCACTCTTATTGGATCATCTCGTTAAGTTATGGGTATATTTAGTTCCCGCACTTAAGTTTCCAATGGGTTTCCTGTGTGTCATGTGAAAGGGCTCAGTCATGGTGTCGCAGCTACAGAGAAGTGCCAGAATCGGCCTTTCTTCCGCTGATGTTCTGAGCTCCTCGGCATCTTTCGACTCATTGTTTCAGTCGTAAAGCCTCTAACTTCCACTGGACGCCGGCTTCCCAGAGGAACATTCAGCATTCAGTAGAGCCAGACTCGTCCCCCAGGGGTTAGTGGAGACCAAAACATTTTAATTCGTCCCGTGGCCACAAGCACGATTCCTGATGAAAGCTAATCCAAGTTTGTTTTTATTTCCTGTGGAAATATGCACATACTCACGAAAAGGTCCCATATTGAAATATTCGGTTAATAGAGAAAAGGCACAGAGAGCATGTTCGCCTGTGAAGCCCCAGGATAACAGTGCACTGCTCTGCACTCCCAGGTGAATGAAATCCACTGTCATTGCAGGTTACAAAGAAAGGTGATTTCCCTCACAGTGTTTTGTTGCTGCTATGGTTATGAGTTTTGCCATCAAAGTCAACAACGTTAAACTAACAAGCTTTGCCTGTTTTCAGCAGCCTCTGTCAGATGTGCAAAAATCGGCTCAGGATCCTGCATCTCAGTGTCAACACCCACCCACCCCAGACATCCAGCCCCATTGTCTGCCTGTTTGGAGTTTGTTAGAAGTGACTCAGTGAAGAGCACTCACCTGCATTTAGGTGTGAGTCTGAGCGCCTGCCACCGTGCAGCTGTCTGCCTTAAATCTGAGCGAGGACAGCTCCGGCGCGGACGTCAAAGCGAGCCACTGATGAGAGATCCCATGTCAAAATTTATGCCTCCCGCTAATGAATGGTTTTGTGCTGAAAGCACAGCCAGACGCAGAAAGTGTGGAAATCCCCCTCGGCTGCTGACAGACAGTTGTCAGAGGCCTCAGATTAATGAAGGAGTCTCTCAGTCAGCCGATTCCCCAAGGCCGGCGCAGCTCACCCGCAGGGCTAAGGTGGCCTTTAAGGTGGGAAGAGGTTTGCTGTGCACACAGGAACAGTTAAAGCAAACAAATACATGTACCATCAAGTAAACTTTTGCTGTGTGGGAAACGGAACAGGCGGAAAAGAGCTGGAGAAAGAGATCCATCACGGTCACTGTGTAACGCCCACTGAAGATTGGATACAATGCAGCGATACCATAAATAATAAGGACTGCATTTAATGTGGCATGTCTCACATGCGTAACATGCCATTCGGCCTCACCCTCTAATCTGCTGTGATGAAGAGGGCAAAAAGGAGGATGAAAGCGTCCTCATTTATGTTTTGCTGCGTGTCCTCATTTGCACCTGAGGGGGACAGATGATGACGATGGTAGCAGCAGAGGAAGCAAAGCACTTTCAGATCACCGAGTAAAAATAACAGCGACTGCACGGTTGGTCAGACAGTCGATGTCAGCTGATGGGTCGTAGGTGTAATTGAATTTCGCAGTGCGCACAAAATCACAGAGAATCTCTTGACATCTATGTCCCCGAGTCGGCGCTGATTTATCTTTGTATCAAAATAGACCGGTGTACCTCTCCAGACAAAACGTGTCTGGATGCAAATCTGCAAAATCTGTAGCAAGATAATGAAGGCTAGGATCGGTACTTTATTCATTCCCCTCTTGAGGGAATTCAAAAACAAGTCAAACATCCAGGATCAACATTTGTGCTTTTACTGACGTTTCCTCCTGCCTGCATGCATTACGTTCCCTCCGTTTGCTTTTTCTGAGTTTGCTGAGCTGAAACATAATTTCAAGGAGACAGGCCTGTGATTTGAGGCAATTCATCACATGCATATGCTCGGTCTCTTCCTGCAAACTCCTCTGATCTTCCCCTCTGACTGTCCGCGTGTGTGTGACCGTGTGCACGCCCGCAGGGCAGAGGGAGCTTCTGTGACGGGCTTTGACAGGTACAGCATGGTGGCAGACCTCCCAGCTGTCAAACAAACAGACAAACGGAGGAAACCAGAGATAAAGAGCACTGATACAAGGGGAGTGACTGATAGCTGAGCGCACCGGGGATGCCTTCATAACAGACAAAACATTAGAATAATAAATTACCTTCAATCACTCCCCTTTTTCCCTTTTTTCTGCCCGTCCATCCTCTCATGTCTTCACCTCCCTTTTTGCAGTGTGATTAGCTCTCGTCTCTCAGCGCCCGGGCCTTCACCTGGACAAATGGCACAGCAGCAACACGTGGCTCCGCCGAGGAGCTCGGAGTGCTGCGAACTTGTCTGAGCAGGAGGGAAGGTGATCTGTGTGAGCAGCACATCGCAGCCAAGTATGAACTTGCAGTCAGAGGGGAACGTACGCAGATAGAAGGGTCAAGGCAAAAACTGAGAGGGAGGAAGTAGAGAACAGATTCTAGCTGAGGGAATGCATCCATCTATCCATTGTGGTGTCATGGGGGTCTGCTGGAGCCTATCCCAGCTCACATCAGGCGAAAGTAAGGAATACACACCTAGGACACACACCTAGGGGCAATTCAGAGTCTCCTCTCGACCAAAAACACACATGTTTTCGGACTGTGAGAGGAAGCCGGAGAAAAAACGAACGCACAGAGAGGCCCTCGTCCTGAGACGGATTCGCTGTTCACCAACTAAGGCAATACAGTGTGGAGGGAGAGAGAAAGAAAGAGATGTGTGTGTGTGTGTGTGTGTTTTGTGAGTGTATTTCCTTTGTGTGCTGTCAGGGCCTGTCACCTTGACAACCAGGCCTGTATTTCACTCACTCGGTAAAGAGACGGGCCGAGAGGGGCCCCTGGCTTCTAACCCCTCTGTCAAACCAATGTATACACTCACACACACACATACACACACGCATACAAGTGCACACTCTCTCTCGCGCACGCACACACACACACACATACACACAGAACACATTCATCCTCCCTATTCATTTAGCTCAGCCAAGCTAGCGGCTTGTTTCACAGGCGTTGCACAACCTGTTTACGTCGTAGTGAAACTCTGCAGCATGCATGCATGTGTGTGTGTGTGTGTGTGTGTGTGTGTGTGTGTGTGTGTGTGTGTGTGTGTGTGTGCGTGTGTGTGCGAAAGGCAACCGCAGCTCACCTGGCATGCAGGGTGAAAACAACAGGTACATAAGGTCATGGGAAGCTGTGTGTACGAGGAGCACAGGTGCGCCTCGTCGGTGTAGAAGCATGTGAGCGCGTTGGCAGCGGGCGGGCTCTCCTGCTTCAGATCTGTCACCGTAACTCGGCAGAGAGGAGCCCAGATCACAACAACGTCACGGCGCACAAAAGGCGGGATGGACAGATGAATGAATACGGGACGCGGCGCGGAGTAGACGTGTAGTGTGTAGTTTGAAAGATGGATGGTCTAATGGCTGGATGATTTAAGTGACAGGAGAAATGACAGATGCTGCCGGATAAATGGGTGGATTGACAGATAGATGGAAGGGCAGACAGATGAATAAAGACGCAAAGTGACAAAAAAAGGAGGAGAGAGAGAGAGGAACAGATATATTATCTCTCCGGCAACGGCGCAGAGTTGTTTAGCCAGTGAGTGATGACAAACAATGACCACCAAATCTGACTAATAACTGCTGAAAGTGATTGATTTTTTACACATTTTATGGCGCGACCTGAGGCCTCAAAGCGTTGACAGCTCCCAAAGTAAATGACAGCCGGCATCCAAACCAGTCCCGGCTCTCTGCTGGAGAGTGGACTTCCGATTTCTTCCGCTTCAATGGACGGGCAGAAAGGAGGGACGGGATGGTGGAGGAGGAGGAGGAGGAGGAGGAGGAGGAGGGTGGGAAGGGGGGGCGCATTCCCTTGCATCCCCTCAATAGAGCCATCTGAAGCTGAAAAGGACAGATCGGCTCTCTCCCTGCCTGTGCCCGTCACATCTGTCAGTGCTGCGGCAGAAAGGCGGGACGAGAGAGCAAACGAAGAGCACTCGGAGACAAACACACACGCGCACACACACACACACACACACACACACACACACACACCAGGGACTGAGAGGAGGGGTGGCGATGTTTGACTAATACATCTGTACTTCATAATTATGTTGCATGGCTCCAATCCTCGTAAGGCTCTTGTCAGTGTCTCGCTGTGAGTGTTGACGTCTTGCTATTTATGTCCCTGGTGTCAGCCATTTGTTTTTCTGTTGTCTTGGTTTACTGTGCCTTTTGTCATCTGAGACAAACCATCTTGTAGAGGCTGTAATATTAATCACCCCTGGTACATATTTATTGTGGATCCGGATCACAAGACAGGCATTGTGCGGTACTTCAAAATGTCCCATAATGGCCAACATTTGTGTCTTTTTTTTTTTTTCACAGGATTACAGATACTACTTTTGAAGCGTGAATAACGTGCCCTGAAAAATCAATTGCCAGCAGCATTCGGCTGATACAAATAAACAAAATGCACGTAAATAGAGAAATCACTGAAGAATTTGAGCTGTGTCCAGGGGACGCTAAAAAAGAGAGGAACACAGATGGGACATGGTTGTTTTCCTGCCAAGGAATTTCTGTCCTTTTAGCACCCTTTTGTGAATAGCTCGGCCCATCGCTCAGGAGAGCAAACTGTGTTGAACTAAATCAGAAGCGAGCCATCATTACATCTTTGTGTGGAAGCTGCAAACTGTTTTAGCTAACCATTATATTTTTTTTACTGCCTTAATCTCACGATCATTTTATTGTTAGTTATTTCAAGATAATAAAGGCCGATATGTCATTATGATGGATTACCTGCAAATAAAAAATAATAACTTCATATGATTAAAAAGAGTGAAGAATACCATTCTCAGTCTGGTTGGAGTTTAAACACACATCAGATAACATTTTTTGGGAACTTAACCACTTGTTGTAAACATGTTTTCCCCAATGATTTGATATGAAGGTATTTGGTTCACGAGGCATTTCATCCTTACAGCCAGGACTCTACAGGACTTCAGCTGGAGGAGGAAGCTCCTTGTTTATTGCTTGTTTCTTAACTATTTATTATTATTGTGAAGATTTGCCTTACTTTCCTTACAGGGGTAACTGACAGATAATCTGATTGTAGTACAGCTTATATCCAGCCGCGGATGTTGTCTAAAGGGAACTGGAAGATACACAGGTGTGTGCTTGATTGGTATAACACAGGATACAAGTAAAAAAGAAGAAACAGCAGGTTCGGTCTCAGTTTATTAGCATGAATTTGTTAGCATAAGCATGAGTCACTTCTGTTGAGTTGAAGGTATAAATATCTCATATTTACTTTTTGGTATTTTCTGTATTAGATATGGAGGACAAACTGGAGCCATTGGTTGGACTTTCCCATAATGAATGAGAACAAGAACTTTGGGAAAAGTTGTGTTGGTTGTTGTAAACAATTTGCCACAAAATACAGTGGCTCCAGAACAATGCAGGGCCGTAGTCCACCAAATCCCCTTAACCAACATTTACGGCAAATAATTGCATTTTAAAGGTCAAGGGTCATGAAAATGATTTATGTCCTGCATGGTTAAATCCAAGAACATCATGTGCTTATTTGTTATTGTGCCCCAGTAAATGATCCAAACTCCACTTCTGTAGCAACAAAACATTTGTGGGAGAGATTAAGTTTTACTGCACACATACAGTTTATGCTCTTTGGCTTCTCGGAGCAGCAACATGTTGCCTCCCGCAGGGCTTCAGAGCAGCACTCTGATTTACTGTTTGTTTAGAACGACATCTGCCAGGGGGTTTGCATGACAGGCCTACTTGTAATTTTGTTTGGAAGCTGGGAGCTGATTCATTGCTCGCAAGGTGTGCATCACAGTTACAACCACAGTTAAAATGTTTAATCCCGACACAGAGCAACACATTGCCTCTTTATCCCTGTTGATGGATGTGGAGTAGCGGGAACTTTTCACTTGTCCGTCACTGAGTTTGAAGTCGAAATTGTAACAAATGTACACATGCAAACAATCATCTCCTTCTTTCCATTCTTCTCTTTTCACACACAACGGAGACAAACGAGTGCGAGCACGCACACACACATACACACACACACACACACACACACACCCACACACACACACCACCACACCCGGAGGAAAATGTATTAGACGCTGTGGGCTTGTTGAATCGTGCGGTCGGAGGAAAACTGAAAGTTTCTCTCATGTCACTCTGCACCTCGCAGCTGTGGGACAAGACGTGTTGAAAACTTAAAAGATACAGTGTAATGTGGCATACACACACACACAGAAAATCAAGACCGTATCACTTGTGAGGACGTTACCTAGACTTAAATCCTTGAACACTCTAAACTCGGGAGCTAAACCTTAAATGAACAAGGTAAACGTAAACGCTGATGATTTATGAAACGAGGACCTGAGCTTTGTCCCTAGAAGGAGCGTGAGGCCCGTGGCGTGGGAGATGGATGCTCGCACACAGGCACGCACGCTGTAGATAAACACACGCTCAAGTCTGTGGACTCTTTGACATATGTCCGCTGACCCCTCGGTCTCATCCGCACACACGCATTCAGGTCTCTTATTCATTAATCTTCATTTCAACACACACTCTGGCTGCCGTCAGCACATGTGCTCCCAACAATCACTTGGCGCTGTGCACTCTCGCTCACTCTCTCTCCCACGTGGACACACACACGCACACACACACACACGAACAAGCTCTCAGAGGGTGAGATCTGATTGCTGACACTGATATCAGGTCCCCTCCCGCTGCTGAGCTGTCCATCTGGCCGCCCGATCAGAAGACAGAGTGGGGTCCGCTCAGCGGGGCCCCTGTCACTGCGCATTAAGAGACGGCAGACGGCAGAGCCGGCCTGACGTCCAGGATAACATTGGCATCAACAGAATCCTTTGGTGCCGCTCTCACATCAGGATTACAGTGGAACACGATGACATCCCAGGTGACCAGGTCGAGTCGTTCCGAGGGCACGGCGTTCCCCGATGATCCGACAAGATCTTTTCCTGGATTTTGAAGGAGTTTGGGTCACGTCCAGGGGACAAATCCACGTGGTGTGTGAGCTATTAGTGGACAGACTCTGAGAAGCTGGGTCGTCCTACTTTTACCCTTTATGTCCAGAACTACACTTGACGAGAAGTGCTAGATTGCTGTGCTCCATCTTTTTCATTTTCTTTTTTTGCTCAGGCAGTTTTGCTGAATCAGATCCAGACCTCATGAAACATGTCATGGTGGTAGAAATCCATGTGTCACCCACGCACCCAAAGTGCCAATCCACTCAATTTTTACAATGTTGTTTACAATGATCCCCAAATAGTGAGAGCCATGTGTGTGTTTGAACAGGGATGACTGAATCCAGTCCGCTCCAAAACTCTGATTCACTACAACAGAGACAAATAAACTCCAACCCTGCATTTGGCCAAGCAAATCAGTCCCGTTGAATGATTCAATCCCACCGTTTATTATGGTTTTTACGCCATGCATTCCAAATGAAGCCCTGAGCACGAACAGGCATGTAGGAAAAACCAGCCACTTATGCTTTGTATATTTCTCTGTCTCCCACATTCTGTCTGCAGCAGCCACAATAAGCCTCTTGTTCTGAAAGATAAATTCTTCGCCGTTGTACTGTAATAAATGCAAACAATGTTTGAGAAACGAAAAAAAGAGAGAGAGAAAAACTCTACCCCCTGCTTTCACATTATTGGCCGTTCATTCACAAATTGCGCAGGACAGAGAGGGCTGTGTGGGCTGTAGTGGGTTTTTTTCCTTTGTCCCCAGCTGTGACTTGGCTGTCAGTGAGATATTTGGGGGCGACAGGAAGGTTTAGGTGTTGTAATCAAACTCCCCTTATTCCCTGCAGGCTCGTTACTACGCTCAAATCCTGCACTAATTGGGCAGCGAGTCACATGGCAGCCACAGTGCATGTCTGCCCACTAACCCCAGGAGAGAGTTGAGAGGAGGGGACTTTTATTATTTCCAATTCGGAACAATATATAACCTTTAAGTCGATTCTCCGGGCCCCCGACAACAGCTCGCATGGCGTGGAAATGTAGCCCGTGGAGCGACGAATAAAACACACTCTTATTATTGTGATTCAAGTGTGAAAACACACAAGGATTTGCAAATCTGTTCCCCAGAACTGAACAAAATGTCACTATTACAGTAAAAATAAGAATAAATAATAAGAATAAAACACATTCTGACACCGACTCGGGGGCAAACATTGCCCTCGTGTCCACAATACTGAACACTGTGCGAAAGAGAGATTTTTTAAGGACACTGCAGAGAGACTGAAACCAAATGCAATCCAATGTGATCAGGTACTAAAGAAAATTAAGCGTCCTTCATAAAAGTTGGTGATGCAACTGTGGTTTTTCAATAACTGGAATGGGGAGATAAACAATCTTCCTCTATCTGCTATTCTATCTCTCTGACCCCCCCCCCCCCCCCTCTGTTTGCCCCGGGTGCCTCCCTTTCTGAGGTTTATGGCTCGCAGTTCTTTGACTGCTGAACCGTTACCCCAAAGAGCAACAAACCGATCCGCGGTCACACTTTATAAGTTGTCAGCTGAACCGTGCTCGGCGGCCGACAGGTGAGGAATGTTTTCGTTCACCTCTCTCCGCCTCTCTCTCCGTGGGTGTCTCGCTGTCACACGCGGCTAAAACGCATCTTTTCCTCTGCACCTGGGCCCGGCACTTTAGAGATGAAAGGGACGGCCGGAGACGCAGACAGAAGATGAGAGGCGGGAGGAGAGTGGGAAACGTGATCCATCATCACACGGGTCTTACTTTCCTGCTGCCGAGCGCGCGTTCCCCCCCTCCTCATCCCAGCGTCGCAGACTCGGAGTAAAAGTTGAGGCCTTGTTCACCTTTCACTGCCTCGTAGCCAAGAAACACTAGCTCGGCGCTGCACAAGGTCTCAGCCTGTGAAAATAGACTTTTCCCCCCC
Source organism: Karalla daura (assembly GCA_029224185.1). Taxonomy (NCBI): domain Eukaryota; kingdom Metazoa; phylum Chordata; class Actinopteri; order Chaetodontiformes; family Leiognathidae; genus Karalla; species Karalla daura. The sequence continues at coordinate 12,214,279 of CM055205.1, forward strand.
GTTACCGCCGAAGCCAACAGCTTGCTCATGTGTGGGATTTGTCAGGCTCTGTTTGTTTATTTTTGTTTAATTACGAGCTTGGTGGAAACGGGCAATAAAGTAAAGTGTCTTGAGATCCCATTGTTTTGAACTAGACTAAAGCAGAGTTGTGTTAGATTCTGCTAAATATGTTATGGTTAGGGTTTCATACTCAGCAGTTACTGATCTCATACCACTATCAACAATCTGTGTCCTTCACGCTGTTACAAAAAAGCAAAGCAAAACAGTTTTATGATCCACAATCCGATGCTTAGAGTTTGGTTAAATCTGTGCACCAAAGCGACTTGGTTCTGTTAAGGGGAAGATCATAAAATCAGTGCTTTGTTCTGGGATTTTATGGTTTATTTGTCATTCCATCATCCAGTTTTTCCTTCTGTGGACCCCTCTCGGGACACAGTTTTCTCCTTTCTGCTGATGAATAAGAGTCCAGATCACGGCAGCTGCTGGGGTTTTGTTGCTGGAATGTAAACATAAGACATATTTTGGGCACTTGTTTAAATGAATGATATCATCATTTTTCTTGGAAGGACATCTTCCCTTCACCTTCACCGTGCCAGAGCTTTGGAGGAACCTACGGCCGTTAATACCACAAGGTCCGGAGCTCGAACACCAGCTAAAGTTAATTCCTTTGAGTGAATTTTTGGCTTGCCAGACAACTATTGATCCTCTGCTCTTTCTGTTGGTTCCATGTGAGCTGTGAATGCGTTTGTGCCTGTGTGGCTGATTAGTGGACGTTTGAAGGAGGCTTAGGTTTCTCACCCTGACTTTGCGCCCACCCGGCAGCCACGACGGGCAGCTGCTAACGGAAGAGGGGGATTGTGGGAAAACACGGAGGCCTGGGGTCCGGGTGTCACCATCGCTCAGCATCCTTTGGTCTGGTTGCTAATCCACACACACACACACACACACACACAGTGCGTCCCAACCTTCAGCCTGTATGTGACATCAGAGTTCTGACAAAGACAAGCTGGCCCAACAGTCTCGAGTTTAACAAGCTCCAGCTGAGGGTGGACATAGGCCACTGTGAGTGTGCATTTAAGTACGAGTGTGTCTGTGTGTGTGTGTGCCCATAGTGACACAAGGCAGCCTGTGTATGTGTCTACTTCTTCATTTCCTGTTCCTGTGAGGCATACTTTCCTCTCAAAGAACATGGCAGCTCACCGTCGGGGGGCCAAATGGGCCTGTTGTGTGTGTGTGTGTGTGTGTGTGTGTGTGTGTGTGTGTGTTTGCGTCCTCTCACCACTGGGAATGAGAAGTTCAGCACTCAGAGAGGAATCAATCGCACTTGTTGCTGATTGAGCCACCCCCACACCCCCCCCCCCGCCCCCCCCCCCCCCCCCACCAGACACACACACACACACACACACACACGCACACACACACACCCCTTTGCTCTCCTGCCTCTGCCTCTTCTCCCTCTTCCTCCTCCACCTCCTCCTCCTGGAGCTCTCCTCAGCTGTGAGTGATTAAGTTGAGCCGAGGGGGCGGTTGTGGGGCGGGCGGTGGTGTGGGGCTGTAAGGGTGAGAGGAGGGGACAGGGTACTCACTCACTGGCTGAGTAATGGCTTCCAGAGACCCCCGACTCCCTGGCTCTGTGCAGCACGAGGGCTAATCAGGAGTGACGGCTGGGCCCGTTTGGACAGTGTAAAGGCAGCCCTGCGCCTGTCAGGCACAGACACGGACAGCCGCCCCCCTCCTCCTCCTCCTCCTCCTCCTCCTCCCTGCCTTCACCACAGGACCCCCACCGCTAGGCCGCTAGTCCCTGCCACAACCATCTGACAGGGAAATGTTCGCCGTGAAGGAGCAGAGGAAGGACAGGGAGAGCAGGAAAGGCAAAAAATGGGAGAATAATTCAAGCAGAGAGCTGAGGTTTTTAGAAATAGAAAAGTCAGCCAAGGAATAGCGCGCAGGGAGATACATGGAAGGTGCGCCGGGGTGGCTGTTGCGGTGTGTTGGTTTCATGTTTGTGCGTGCTTGTGTATCAGATTGACTGTGTGTGTTTAATGGAACCTCTGCGCCGCTGGGGAAACCCATCGTGTTCATTTAACAGTACAGATCTCAGGCAAAAGCAATACTGAGGTTCCTGTGTGTGTGTGTTTGTGTGGACGTGTGTGCATCTCCCGCGTGTGTGTGTGTGTGTCTGTGTAGGTGTGTGTGTGTTTTCACGAAGGGCTACGATGTGGTCTGCTGATTCGTGCTGTTTCCACGGTGATTGGTTTCCATCACGCGTCCGAGGGCTAAACCATCGACAGCGCTCCCTCCTTCCCCGCGACCTGACTCCTTTTCATTTTTCAATTTCACTTTCATCAACCGCTGCCGCCTGTTTTTTCATTTTTCTATTTCCAGCTGATGACAGAAAGCGTGTGAAGTGTGAAATTAGAAAGAGCGTGTGTAAATAATGGCGTGTAACACAGAGAGCACACACGTGAAAAAACAGCGCGTATGAACACACACGTAAACTCTTGCATAAGCCAGGAGACAAAACCCATTACCCTCAAGCTGAGCAGTGAGAAAAAGCGAGCCGTATGCATAGACCTTCCTCCAAATGACATAATTACAAACAGGAGATGATAGTGGGAATTATTCCTGTTTGATTTCATCAACCGTGTTTTCAGAATATTGTGCAAAACGTGCAACAAGAGGCCTGTGTTGCTTTATGTCAATGCCAAAGACGTGAGCAGAGTTTAAGAGTGTTGTTCCAGTTTTCTGGGGGTCTCTCTGATAGGAAGCCCCTGTTCAATGTCGCTCTTTGACACACACACACACACACACGCACACACACACACGCACACACACACACAGACACACATCTTGTGCCCCCACCTGGGTTTAACTGTCTGACAGAGTGAGATGTTGGCGCAGTGGAGGGCTAGAGAAGGAGGTCAGGGGCGCAAGGGCAGTCAGGTCCCTCAGACGTCCATCAAAATGACAGGTACCCCAGCCTTAAAACTCCCTGACCCACCCGAAAACCTAGTTTCCCTCCATTTTGCACTCACACACACACACACACACACATACACACACAAAAACACACACACACACACACAGTGAAATACCAGGCCCAAAAAGTAGCCCCGCAGCGAAGGAGACCAGCTCTCTGCAATTAGGACATTCTGCGGCCATGAAATCATTCTGAAAATTAGCTCCAGGAAGCGAGAGGAGGGAGACAGAGTCCGAAAGAGAGACAAAAAGAAAGAAGGGGGGGGTGGGGAGAAAAGGGGTGAAGTTATGGGAGAAAGAAAGTGTTCTGGATCTCCTCAGAAATCAAACGGACAGGCCATATGTGCTGGCAAGGCGAGAATGAAAGAATTTAGCATTATCCCAGATAATGACTGGCTGTTAAGATTAACAATTAATCCTCTGGCCTCATGACACGTTAGATTTGGATCTAGGGAAACGACTCTTAGAGGTGTGAAAGGGCTCCAACGAGGACTCAGTCGACTAAATGCTCTATGTGTGTGTGTGTGTGTGTGTGTATACGTGAGTGCCTGCGGTGAGTGACAGAGCCCAGGCCCCGAGCCCTGACAGGCGCAGGAACCATGGTTTTGGATCTCGACCCAGAGTCCTGCTCTGTGTTCTCCATCCTGTCCGGGGCTCCACGGCAACGACGTGTGTTCTATTTTCTGCCAATCTGCAGCGCTCCTGTCGCCCCTGGTTTACCCTGCTGTGACCTTCTGCCATTACACAAACAGCATCTGCCAGCGATCAGCCCCCGACAAGCCCTAAGTAACGCTGGGACAACATTACCCAGTGCCACCCCGGCCCTCAGGCCACGCTGTCTCCCGAGCTAAGCGTTTGAGAGATAGACTCTGGGATGACTTGCTGCCGGCCATTTCTCCTAACTTTAGAATAAATTGATGTATGTGTGTGTGTGTGTGTGCGTGTGTGTGTGTGTGAGCCCAGCTGTGGGTTGTTAGCAGCGGTCTCAGTTCAGCGGGGAAGGGGCACCAGATGGTTGGCGGGATGGAATGATTGCGAGTTGAAAGGCAGAGGTGTAAATCGCAATTAGCGCAGACGAAGAAAAGTCCTGGGAATGAGGGGGAAATGTGGAGAAATTACAGAGCGCGGCACAGTCGCCATCCAAAGCCGAACTTTTCCATCTATTTTACTTCTGCAGTATCCCGCAGAGACGCACAAACACACACACATGCACACACGAACACACATCAACACGTCAAAATAGACACAGTTGCTAGGTAATCCATACACAGCAGCTTCGTAAACTGACGTAGTGTCTGTGCCCGCATGTGGGCATGTGTCTGCAGTATATGTGAGGGGCGCGACCTGCTCGTTCATGCATCTCTGCAGGGCGCACAAATGCGAACACATTCCGGCTTCGCTTCCACCTCCATGGCTTCCCAAAAGCCAAATGTCCTTCTGCACCTCTCAGAGGGAAAATGGAAGGAAATGTTCTTCCAAGGGTTTGGATGCTGCTGCATTGTTGCAGCAACATGTGTTTTTCTCCACATGGGGAAAGTCAAGCAGGGATCACGCGATCTTGGTGCTGCTAATCAAGCGATGGGAGAGGTTGGGAATTCCTTGGGAGGCAGACAATGGAGGCAGCAGGGTGTTTTTGTGGTATCCGGAGCGGCAGGCATTGGGAAATCAAGTTCAGCTGAGCAGTCTCAACACATACGCAAACACAAAGACACACACACACACATACACTATCATTTGACATTTGGCAAGAGAAGTAGCCGTCTTGATTAAAGGCTGTGTGCTTGTGTGATGTATGTTTCTGCCTGATGACATGTTTCTTTGCCAGTGTTGTCAACATGAATGGACATGTTCACTTTTCCACTGTGCAAACTTGCTTGTGTGTGTGTGTGCGTGTGTATCTGTGTGTGTGTGTGAGAGAGAGAGCTGTCTGATTAGCTGCCGGGTCTTTCAGGTGTCCCCCCGTCCTCCTATTCTCTAATCAGAGCCGGGGCCCCTGCCTGTAGCCGGAAGGAAACCCAGTTCCAGGAAGTGCCTGGCTGATTCTGAGCTGCCGTCGCTACGGTGCCAATCAGGCATCTGCTCATTTCAGGATGCGGAAAAGTGCCCTTCCAGGCCTCAGTCATTCCCGCATCCAGTTGTCCTGAATGGGAGGTGTGGTCTTGCGGCGTGTTTGTTCAGAGCCCAGTGATTGACATCTTGTTGATGGGTGTGACAGAAATACACACCGGTTACAGTCCGTGACTCAACACCCCTGCGTAAAATTTTCTGAGGAATGTTCTTTTCTTAAAACACGTCAGACTGGAGCTGCATCTGAAGTGCTCCACGGGTCGCCAAGCCCTCACTCAGGCGCTGAGTGATGATGTCATACATAGGAAACCGCCACTGGGACAGCAGGAAGGAAAATAAGAGCCGTAGCATGAAAAGAGGGGAAAAGACAGAGATTGGAGGCGACGGCTGTGATGTGAAAGAGTGTTTCTGGGCGCCGGGGCTGAGAGTGTGCAGTGCGGTGGCTGGCTGGCTGAGGGTTTTTCATAAACAGCCTGTTGAAACATGACAAGAATATTGGGTGAAATCATGGTTGTTTTACTGTGATGACTGCAGCGACTCCACAGACCTGGGAGACTAACCAGATCAGCGCAAGGCAAAAGCACGAATGTCGGTTTTTATGACTGTCAGTGGCGACATTTTGGCAAATCATCGTGCTCAGCTAAGTGTGACAAAGACTCTTCCGATTTTTGTACCACCTTCTTGCCAGGCCAGCAGGAGCCAGCACGCCTCAAGCAAAGCTGCAAATGTGGGAGTTATGTTCTCAATATTTGCTCTTTTCCAAGACTGACAATCCCGGCAGAGCAATTCATGCAGGTGCACAGAACTGAGTGATCAAACATGACTTGAACTTTTACCATTCTTCACTAAAGTGATTTTCTCTCTGATTTCATTTTATTTGACAACCACTCATTAATTTCAATCTCAGTCTTTTGGAGAGATGGATTGTCATAAAACGTGTAATAAAATAAATGTCATAAAAAAGATATCAGGAAGTCTGGCAGTGAGCAGTGGAAAAGGGATAAGTTAGCCACTGGTTATCCTGTAAAAGGGACGATAAGACGAGCAATGTCCTGTGAAAGTTACATTGTTGACGCCAGGCACTAAAACTTTCTGTGAAGCTCATCATTGTTACAATAAATCACAGGATACACAATGTTCCAGTTTCTGTATATCCAATTTAAATATATAGTAATCATAATACATTTGCATTGTTTAAATGATCGGATTACATGAAAGGAATTATCTAGTTCACATGTTTAATAACTGCACAAAATTACATCTTGGCTATGTGGGTTATTGTAATGTATTGATCAACTGTTTCTAATAACAGTTCAATAAAGTTTGAATAAATGAGCATCGTGAAATGCAAAAATTAGGGGCATTTAAAAATTATACCTATATTGTGTAGGGCATTTTAGGACACAATTCACTGAAATATGTTCAAACATTTAGTCTCACATCATGTTCATGGATGTAGCCACTTCATTGTTTGTGCAATATGACCTCATTCAACCCCAAACAGCAAAGTCTTGCTGTTTGGACTTCAGCTTCCAAGCGAGCAACATGTTGGTATTTCAAAGTTACCATGTTTACCAAGTCTCTCCTACGTGTTCCTCTATGCCTGTCTCATAGAATGGACTCGTCAACCCTCTGGACGGGCGCAGATGGTTTTCACTCAAGAAGAAATGAAACGTGGTCAGCTCATGCGGGCGCATATTTGATTCACTCCACGGCCACCTACAGCGAAGCTGCGTCCGCTGGAGTCCACTCGTATATTTCCCAGCGACATCACATGCAATCACATCGCCTCTAAAGCTGGCTTTCTGCTTCACCCTGACCACATCCTGAGATGCTCGGTGCAATACCACAACAGCTTCTACATTTCACGTGTAGGTGTCTCTGCCATGCAAATGCTGCAACCACGGAAAACAGAACAAAACAGCCAATAACAACAGCCCCCCCCCCTCCAGCTCCGAATGGCACCCAGCGCTTTCAAAGGCAATTTGGAGGACAGAGAGGATGCTGATGTGAGCAGAAAACAACCTTGCCTAACCTGATCCCTCAACAGACGTATTATGCTGCTGTTAGGGTGAGGGGTGACAGGTCAGAGGTGAGAGGCGAGGGGGAGGTTGCGGAGCTGCAGGGGAGGGGCTTGCCTCTGGATGATGGCTGCCTCCCTCCTTCATCCATAGACCAGCTGCCCCTGACACACACACACACACATATGCTGACATTCATGCGTAAGCACACTCTACACATTAACCCACCCAACCTCTGTCTCCCCCAAGCTCCAGTCACTTCTCTCTACTTTCAACAAAGACGTTTCCCTGTTTGATGCCAGAATTATTCACCCCCTCCCCCTCCATCCTTTTCTTCATGCAGGTGTTTCATGTGTTTGCCGGATCTGTCCTGCAGCCACAGTTTGACGTCCGGCTGGTCTGCTACCCTCTCTATGACGGCTGACAGGCTGCGGTATTCACAGACCGGTCTGTGCTGGTGCCGCACTGATAAACAATGGCGTTTGAGTGGAGATAAGAGCTGTTTTTGGTGCGGCTAGTGGCGCTGCAGCGTCTAGGAAGCCTGGGCGGGTGCTGAAAGGCTGTGAGAGGTATCGGCCTATGGGGCAGATGTTAAATACACTGTGACTGAGGGGAGACAGGGCGAGAGACAGGGCTACTGTCAGAGCCCGACCGCAGCACGCGGCTTAAAAGAAAAGAAAAAAGAAAAACACCCAGCACCTGCCATGGAGAACAAAACGATGGAAGGAGGAGGGAGGATTTTGCTGATTTGATAGAGAAGGCGTTTTCATCTTTCAAGATCAGACCTGAAAATTGTGAAACATCTGCACGCCGGATCAAATCTAATCAAGCTGCGATCAAAGCCCTCACATTTCTGGGAGAGGAGCTGCGTATCTCTTTTGATTTCTCCCCGTGTGGAGCGATGTAGGTCTGGGCCGTCAAGGTGATGGAAATGAGCTCAGGCGCTGATCCGTGGGCCCGATCGACACGTGTGCTGGCCCGTGAGCGTTCCGAAGGTCTCTCCTTCTCCTCCTCCTTCTCCCTCTCTGTCATCTCTCCCTCTCTCCCATGGTTTCCTCCCATGGTTTATTATTACGGTATAATCGCTTCCATCTGCCTGTCAAGCCACCGGGTAGACTGAGATCAGAAACAAAAGACAGTGAGAGCAAGAGAGAGAAAGGGGGCAGGAGGGATTTTTCTCTCCAATACAAATACGTCTCCTCCCTCCCCTCTCCTGCTCTCAGAGTCCCTCGTCAGACCAAATCAAAATGCTGCAGAGTCACTTTTCTCTCTCTGTCCGGGATCTTGTAATTCAGAATGACTTCTGGACAGCTTCATGCACAATTAGGAATTCAGCGGCTCTGGGCAAGAAAATCTGATTCAAATTAGTGCTGTATTACATTACTGTTTACTTATGATCTCTCCTGCCACCTCACACCCTCTCGGTTTCTCTTTGAGGCCGTTTTGTGTGTGCATGTGTGCATATGTGTGTGTGTGTGTGTGTGTATGCCTGGATGCACTTATGTGTATGATGTACACCCATACCCAGCAGGACTTTATTTACACAAGGAAGCAGCACTCGATTTGAATCGCTATAAACTTGCAGCATTGTCAGGGAAGTTGCAGCTCCAAATATAAACACGTAGAAACTTGTTATGCGGTTCTGCTGCCAAATCACACGGCAATGACCGGTAGCAATCAGCTGTGTTACAAACGAATGTGTTTGATGTGTACATCTTGGGTCAACGCAGGGGCGAGGGAATACTCACTCGCAAACCACACAGGACCCCTGCGCCTCTGATCTCAAATCAGATTAGCCCATCGCCTCAATTACAGCCAATCAAAGCCAATTAAATCCAATTATGACCAATTATGGATAATTAGAATGCCCCGGAGATTGATAGCTCCGAGAGACAGGGCAGCAGGCTGTCACTTTCAAGAAACCGTGACACTCATCGTTTTTTTCCCCCCCTTGCTTCAGTCACTCCATCTCTGTCCGAAACAGAGCGCCTTTCAGAAGATGCCCAGTGACTTCAAAAAGACTTCACGATAACAGAGAACCCTAAAATAAAATATAAATAGCGCAGCTCTGCTCCCGCTCGCCTGCCCATCTGCGCTCTCTCCTCCATTGCGTCCAAATTACGGAGGTCCCCCACTGGAAACTGAAACACCGAAATGAATGACCACCAGTCTGCAGCCGCCACTGCCGCTGCCAGCTCAAGGTGGTTTTCCTCGCTGCTTTTCTAAGACGTATGACCACTTTGATTGTCAGCCATTTACCACAGAACAATCTGCTCTTTTGACAGCCGGGTATTTTGGTAATGCGGTTTTCGCAAAGCTTCGAGTGAGAGGAGGCAAAGACGTGTTTTTTTCCTTTATTTCCACATCATTTCAGGAATATTCTCCTTAAAAATATCAAATGCCTTACCCGTGTATTTTCTGGGATTTCCCTGCACGTCGAATGTTTTCGCAATAGTTCAAGCCCTCTCGCTGGGTGCTGAGGAATGTCCATGGGTCGTGTTATTGTATGGCTTTGAGTTTCAGACTGCCAGGGTGCCGATGTTTGACTTGGGTTGATATGAGGTATATGGACACATATTTCCATTTTCTAGACATTGCACAGACATGGATAGATGTGGAAAATGAAACAATTGTACAGCTTGAAGTCACGCTGACATGGTGGAGCTGCGCGGGCCCATTGCGTGTGTCCGTCAAGCCACAGGGCTCCTGTCAGTCAAGAGGTCAACATCTGACCACGTCCTGTCCCGCCTCTTGTTATCATCCAGTCCACTTAAGGTAGTTACAGCATGGCCTTTCATTTCACCAATTCTGTTTTCCATTCCAGAGCGCACTTGATGTTATCATTTTGATTAAAATCACTGCTTCAGATATTTGGCTCTAATGGCTGACAGAGAATAATGAGGCCTGTTTCAGAAAAAGTCGAGCCAAGATAAAGTGCATAAAGTGCAACGCAAAGTCTTTTGCTGTTTTGAGCATTTTGAAGATTGAAATAATTACAACAAAATAGTCACATAAAAGCTTCCTTCTGTTTCACTTTGTCAGATTTCCAAGACAGCGCCTGCAGGGTTTTCTCTTTGCATGGGATCTGAGCAGGACTGAAACAACCTCAGTCACTAAGGGTAGTGACCTAACTTTGGATGAACCCCATCATCGGCCATCAAAAAAATGTTCAGTGTATAGAGTGCCTTTTATTTTAACACCAGTCACTTTCTCTCCACGTTTCTCTCTTTCCTCATCACACTCCTGTGTTTCCTTCTTCCTCTCAGGTTATATAAGTTCATATATATCAGCATGTGTTTGGGGTGGGGGGGTTCAAAGGAAACATGGTGGATAAACAAACAGACTTGCAGAACCGTAGAAGGCTCGGCACTGATTGCCCCGCTTAGATTGACTCAGCCCTGGTTTATTTGTCTATGTCACTGAGATAAACATCGCTGTAACCCTTCGACAAGAAAAATGAACCCACGAGAGGACGAGCACTCACACTGGTGAGCATGAAACCACTCACACATGTATTCACGCACATGCTCGGACGTAAAAAGGCACCCACAGATATATAGGCGCTCTCTATTTTACATGCACACACACACATGCAAAAACACACATTCCTCCATGCCTTCCCTGGCCCCTGCCATGAAGAGACCTCTGTAAGAGCTGTCAGTCACCGCTGGTCACCATGGAAGTGGCTGGAGCTCATAACAAAGACCCTTAAGAGTTTCTCACAAGGCAAATGGACGGCACACAGAGAAAAACAACAAAAAACCAAGACAGAGGCAGACAGCGAGAGACTCACCGGGAGACAAATCAACGCTTGCGAGGCACATAGATTGACTGACTGAGCGAGTGAGATGCCACGCCGATGAAGATGGATTGAAAGGATGTGATGGACAAATGAGACAGAAACATATTGAGATAAAGAGTTCGGGCGGCGGAGTTAAAGAAGACGAGTCTGGCTTTGAGGAGAGAGGGGAAGCAGATTTCCTTCATTTCCAGACGCCCTACCAGGCCTCAATAAACACCACTCCGTGAACTCTTTCCCCACTAACAGCTTCAAACACAAACAATATATATACCCCAAAAGAGCAAATAAGCACACCAATAGAGGTCAGTAACAAACACTGACAATTCTTTTCTGTGTTTATTAGTGGTTGAAGGCCAGTGTGGAAGTTTGTGCTGTTTGGTTGTGGTGACAAAAAAAAAATGCAGAGGGAGCGTGGGACAGCAGGTCAAAAGGTGAGGGGGTCAGCGGGTGCAGAGGCCTGGGCAATGAGGCAGTGGCCACGGGGGTCAGATGGGTGTGTGGGCCCTGGGCAGAGAGCCCGGTTGAAAGGCACTTGGGTGGGCTCACTGTGGGTGTGAAGGGAGCGAGGGGCATGAAGTGGACGGTCCAGAGGGTGAGGGTGGAGGTGCACGCTGGAGGATTTCCTAAAGCCAACTGAGCATCAAAGTAACCCAGCCGTGTGATGTTTCCAAAATGTGATACTCCAGTAAAATAACCCCAGTCCTGCAGCCTCTGCCAGGAAACCTCCAGATCTGGGCGGAACAGCTTTACGTTAAAGCAAAATAGAGCTGAGAGAAGAGAGGACAAGAGAAGAGACAAGAGATTTATACCCAGAATAAACAGTTGAGGAATACCACCACCGTAGCTCTCTGTCTCTTCCTCTCAGACACACACACACACACGCACACTCACAGAAACAAACTGAAGCCTTTCTCACACAACCCTCTGCCTATTTCAACTCGACTCGGTTTAAAACACTTTTCAACCCAGTTTTGACTTAAGAGGCAGAGCAGAGAGGCAGTCAAGCTGCTCCTTAAGACCCGGTGACACGGTGATGGAAAACAGCACAGAGCAGTGACAGACAGAGTGAAAGGGAGAAAGAGAGGGGGTGGTGGAGGGACAGTGAAAAAAGACAGAGGCCTTTAGTGGAAGAGAAAAATACCCACAGAGAAAGGAAGAAAGAGAGACTTTTTTAAAAAGAAAGAGAGAGGCTGAGAAGGCGAAGGAGAGCCAAAGAGAGGAAGAGGAAGGAGAGGCCAAGCAGGAGGAGAGAGAGAGAGAGAGAGAGAGTGAGAGACAGCAAGGAGCAGAGCAGAAAAAGAGAAAGAGTGAGAGTTAAAGAGATTACTTTCAGGTTCAGAGACGCTCTTTCTGGCTGCTCACTGGCTGTCACTCAGTGCCTGGCTCCGAGGGGGAGGGACGGCTGGCTCTTATTGGTGTCATTCACCTGTCCATCAGGCTGACAGGCGGACCATAGGGCCCCATGTTGTGGTGCGGAAACTGTCCGTCAGCCACGCAGCAGCTGCGTATGACATCATCCAAGATCAGGTTCGGAACACACGCAAACTGTGTGTGTGTGACACAGAACATGCACACGTTCAGTTTGGAAATTTGGACTGGGGATGTGACATACCATCAACACCTTTTGCTGCCCCGCACGTGTGCACGCACACACAGACACACACACACACACACATATTGTACAGTATGACACAAACCTGGACCCCCTCGCTCATTGCACCTCACGCTCTCGCCTCCTGGCTGTCCTCCCCTCCACTTTGCTCCCCAAAAGCCCTTGTTACTGGCAGGACATCAACCCCTGGACATCTGCACACCAGAAAATACACACACACACACACACATGCACACACATATGCACACCCACACTTGCATCTGCACATACGACAGCTGGACAGTCAGACAGCCAGAGAGGAAAGACAGATTTGTGCATATATCTTGGATGTAATTAGCCACAAACACACAAACCCAGGACGTCATTACACGAACAAACCATTTCTCGCTTACCTACACACACACACACGCACACACACACACACACACACACACACACACACACAGAAAATACACAGGACACACACATAGCTCTTAGAGAGAAGGCTTGGCAACGAGACAGGACCCATCTGTTTGGAGCTAATTTAACATGGTCACTAAAACAAAGAAGACAAAGGCCCGTCTTGTGAATAATGATGAAGTGACTGTCAGCTGAAAAACACTTCTCGCTCTCGTCTGTACAATTTACTCCACCACGCGTAGTGCGCTGTTTTGGTTGGAGCGACAGCACATTTAAAGCCACCGAGACTCCTGTTGTGTTGTGTGCTTGTGCTTTGTATCCATCGCTACATTGTAAAGCCGGTTATTGTTTGTAATAGTACGAACAATAACAGGGATAAGAGTTTGAGTGGTATCGTATGACATATTTCTGTTGTGTTTCCTGGCAGTCAAGACTTTCTGTCAAGCTCATGTCACATCAGTGTCTTTGCTCAGTATGATAAAATGAATATTCCATCAGCGTATGATTGATAGTTGTTGGTAATACTACATGCAGTGGTGCAATGAGACAGTATATTTTTTCCAAGTGCTGCATTTTATGGCAGTTGAGGCCCACTTTGTCCTTCTTTGGGGAAAAAGTAAATGAATGGCTGTCAGCAGGGCTCAGAGCTTTGTGTTACATCACTGTACGTCAGGTATTAAAGCATTGCTTTCACCTAAGTCTAAGAATTTGTTTAACTACAGTATGTGATAAAGGCTCGAGTCATTCTGTAATGTCAGTGCTATGTCTTTTAATGCATGGGGTACATTTTGTAGCCCATACCATTTTGCACCCCAGACACGTCACCAGTCCTCTCCAGGACACAAACACATCATTTACTCTCACACTCACACCAAGGGGCAATTTAGAGTCTGCATTTGAACTTTACATGGATGTTTTTGGACTGTGGGAGAAACTGGAGTGCTCAGAGAAAACCCACACAGGGAAAACATGCAAACAGAAAGACCCTCAGTCTGAAGCAATAGCATTACCCACCATTTCACTATGTCGCCCAGTACCATATGATGACTTTGAACTAACATTTCATTTTTATTATTAGTAGTAGTATTTCATGTCATTGCACTTTTCATTCAAGTAAAGGATGTGAATGACATGCTTCTTGCTCTGCTGAAATGGAGGCTTATTATTGTGTACACCGCCAGATCTGGCTTGTCTGTATAGAAACAGGCACACATGTGCTTTCACAGCGCCATGCACACTACACACACACACACACATACACGCACACTCATACACAGCAGATGGGGAAATAGGAACTCTTGAACCATATCATTGTGACAGCTATTATGACGGATGACTGTATCATCTCAGAGAGGAAATCCCTCTCTCACCTCACTTGTGTCTGCCGAGGGTCTGAGTACTCTCCGTTTCACCGACTCGCCTCGGATTTTCTGTATTGGGGTCAAAAGGTGACATTTTAAAGGTTGCAGGAGGCGCACTTACATTAAACAGCAGAGATTAAAAGCTAAAAGTTAAACCGGCCTGGGTATTGCGGGCAGGAAGTGCACTCACTTTATCTGCCTTTTGATTTTTCTTTGATCTTCAACATAAATCCTACTTAGATTTGAGCCATTTTGGGAGGTAAATTAGTCTTTTCGGTCTTGTATTCATTACCGATCGTAGGTCATAGCTACTATTTACACAGGTAAAGGAAATGTGTTTTTTGTCAATGTAAAACCCAGCAGTTTTTCAGTTTACAGCAATCACACATGGACCCCAAGACATCCTTTGTGAAAAGCAGGCTGCTCTGCTGAATGTCCTCGCCTCCATCTGTGATGTGTTGCCTGCTGACAGTTTTGTCCATTGGCGAAAAAGCAGCCAGGAGACTGTTCATACACCATGACAGTCCACAGATTCCTTGGATGCTTTGCACGGATGCTCGGAGGCTTCACAGTGGTTGCCCGGACACTGTTGCTCTCAGTTGCATCTCATTCGGATCACATGAGGTCACCACTCACAAAAAAGACATTCTGCTTCTCAGACGCTGCCATTACTGATATTATCGCAGAATTTTATACTTTGATGTATCAGCTGAATGAGATCAAGCTGATGACTGTAAATCTGTACTCTTGTGGCACTGACCTTTGCAGTAATAAAAATGATAAACGGCACGGACAAAACCAGCGATTTCTCCTAAGAACTGCTGAGTGGGAATGTTTCACCGCAGATACGTGCCGAGAGAGCGGCAAGCCTTACGTACGGTTCTCTCAGTTTCTTTCTTCCTCTCTTTCCCTCATCTGTTTTTCCTCTCTTGTACTGCTGCTTAAACTGATGTTGTTATTCCAGATGGCTTGGTGCTATATGGAGAACAGACAAGAAGAATACTTCATTGAAAATATGAAAATATGTCAGCATGCGGACATCATTATGGCAGCCCAGATCATTTAAGCGCCCCTAAAATTACCTCCAGGCCCGGAGAAAAATAATAAATGTGTGTGAGTACGCATGAAGGCTCACATATATATGCGTCTACATGTGTCCAGAACTCAGATGTCCGGATTTCAACCACATGCCTGCCTGTTTCTCAGAAACCTTGATAGCAAATCATATCTTGGACTAACCCAATTAGCTTTACATCTGGTTCTGGAGGCCCGAAAACCTGTGACAACACAGAGATAAATAAAAACCACAAGACAAACTGAGACTCACGGGCTCCCCGGCAGAAAATAACTGCAAGAGCGAGATATATGTTTTACATTCCTCCTGCGCTCACTGTTTTATATCACGCAGATAGACGCAGGGGAGCGGGTCTCCACGTGGGGCTCAGGCTCTTCTTAAATCTGCCTCTGCTGTGTTCTGAAAATGCCCCTGTGCCAAATGAGCAACGTAAAGCATGCCCCAAGGCATGGCCCAAAACGACACCCAAACAGCAAAGCTGTCAGCCTATGAGCCAATGCACTAAAACATGAGTACAGCCGAACCATTGGGTTTTATAGCCTACAACTCCCAGTCAGAAGCCCTCTAATGCCCCGTTTAACAAGCTGAAAATCCTCCATTTATTCCCCCTCCGTCTCCCTTTAGGAGCTCCTCTATTACCATTCACAAACAAAGACTGGTTGAAATACACTCCGTGCATGTGCCGCAGTGAATGGCGTTAATGCACAAGTGACGTGTGGGAATAGATGGCGCTCTGTGTTTGTCTGAGTGTTTTCAGTGCGTTTTTTTTCACAATGATCTTATCCTCGTCAGGGAGATGTGGCTCCTTCTAAAGCAGTTAGATCTCATCAACGGACACTAAAACTAGACATAGAGACCGATGCTGGTGACTGTGCTCGAGCAGGTTTTTTCCAGGCGAGGCTGATTTGTGTGCAAGCCACGCGCATACAGATACACGAGAATAACGGGATTGAAAGGGGGAGAGGAAGAAGAAGAGGAAAGGAAGGAGATCGCGCTGTGGGGTCGAGAGGAGAGTTGGGGTCACCCTCTCTGCTCTCCCATCATGAACACAGCAGATTGGATGAAGTCTTCATCAGCGTTACACTCCACCAGTCACAGTCCCGTGAAACCGGCACCATGTCCCCACTACACACACACACCTCCTCCCCCTTTAACAATGGTGTCACTCATAGAGGCGCAAGAGACACAGAGAGTGCTCCATCATGGGTATTAGCTATGGGGATCAGTTGCTTTAAACAAGAGAGGAGGGGTGTGCTTTTGCAGCCTATCATGTAACAACTGCAGATGAACACCTTTGAAGTTTTGTCTCTATTTATTAGATGTATTTCCTTTTCAAATTGGCTCGTAAGGACAATAATGTAGCACTGCAGGCAGGACCAACGATCCGGAGTGCCGACTTTAAACATCCCTCCACATTTTTATGCATTTAAATCATCTCCAGATGTATATTATAATTTTGTTTCGTTTTCATCATGGGCTTCACCACTCTCTATGCAAGTGGAAAGAACGCGTTCCACTTCATTTCGTTTTACAACACATACTGTGGGGTCCTATTTTAGCATCTCTGGGAGAAGAAATTAAATCAATTTTGAATGCACGACACAAAATAGCTATGAAAGCCCTGTATTAAGCAGATCTGGCTGGCCGAGCGGTTATATTTTCCAATGAGGTTTTGTTTTCTTGTTTGTTTTGCTATTTTTCCACCCTGAAATACAAGACCTGGAAACATGCAAACTATACCGTCTCAGTGGCCTAACGAACCAGTGGTCTTGGAGTGGGGAATGGCCTCTGAAAGCCAAATTGTTTTTCCTTCATAGCACCATCTGTTTTTTCCTAGTCAAGCATGGCAAATCAGGGGTCATCATCATTAATATGTGCGCTGGCTAAATCCTGCTACACAATCTCCACATACGGGCCGGTTGATTTAAGGTTATGTGAATGTATCAGCACTAAAATTTAACTCACTGTATCCCAAACTTTCGCTTTGAATTTCCAAACAGTCCTGGAGGTAAAAGTGTCGTTAGAGGTGAAACGAAAAACTAAAAGATGGCCCGTGAGGGAGTTGTAAAATTTCAACTCCCAGGGGTGTGTGGGAATTATGAACTCCTTCACAATTTTTAAGGCTGACAGCAACCCAAAGCTCAGACTGGAATAGCCACCCCGATCTTCACCAATACACCTCCAAACTGTTTTCTTTGAGCATGTGTTTATAGCTGCGGGAAGACATGTTTATGTTCGATGCCGTGACAGGACTAGAATCCTCAAGAGTGCTATGATGTGGACAGGAAACTCTGAATCTCCCTCTCTCACACAAACATCGTACATATTTTCCCTCTCCTCACCCGGTTCTCTAAAATAACAGCTTTGACACGATCTGCGCCGAGCTGCTGGTAACTCGAGAGCAGCACGCTCGAACACAGGGAGCTAAAGAATCTGAGGCTGTGAAAGAGATGCAGTCAGGGGACAGGTCCGCTCCAGGGTGGGTAGGAATCGAAGGGATGGATGGTACAAGGGGCCCTACACTGGAGCCACTGGGCCCGGGCCCCTGTTAAGATACACCCAAGCCATCTGGATGAAGCAGAGGCCAAGGAGGCTGTCAGTGGAGCCAAGTGTTTTTTCTTGGCCGCAGCAGAGCGGCGCATTCACCACGTGGCCCTTACAGTGGGGCCGCATTGGACTGGGATTTTTTGGTAGTAGAGATAAAATCATTCTCCCTTCTTATGGTTAAAGAAGTGCAGTCAGCCCTCTGTAAACATCTGTCAGCCATTGCCTCCCTCATGCACCCCTCCTCCCCAGACCGCAGCAATTCAGCGTGTCCCTTGACCTTCGACAGAAGAAAGAGAAACTGTGACTTTCTGCCAAAAACTAGCAAAGGTTTCAATTCTAAACAATGCAAAAACAAAAAAAAGAGGGGGGCTTGGGGTTACAGACTTAGCTGCGTGTCTGTATATGGATAAATCAGTGTTATCATAACAGCAAATATTTATTTGGCTCATAGTTCACAGTCCAGGAAAGGGGACTTTAGAGAGCACAGCTGTACGTTAGTGATTACCAGAGAATGTGGCAAAGTGGAGTCCTCGGGGTATTTAGTCTCTTCAAAAGTTTGTGGACTTAAATGAAAAAATAATGAACATGAGATTTGTCTGAATCTCCTGAGCTCTGCCAATTAGTAGTTAAAAGACCTTTAATTACATGCACCAGCAAGGAAATTCAAGACAGAATATATTATTTTTGAGTCATGCAAGATTTTGACTCTCATTCCTGTTTAGTTAACCAGTCGGTTCCACTAATAAGATTTGTCTGCGGTTTGGACCGTCGCAGCTCTCATCTACCGTCATCCCAGCCACACTGTTCCCCATGGGAAGAGGAGCAGCACTGTGGACTCGTGGACACAGAGCAGAGCTCTCATCAGCTCTCCCACTGCTGCCTCTCTCTGGGGCCTCAGGTTTCCCCTCCATCCCTCCTTGGTTCCAGCAGCCCCCGCAGGCCTCCCTCTCCACATCAATTACAGCCTATCCCCCGTAGTGCCGGCCCCGCCCTCTGTGACCCCGGGGGTTACAGAGTCAGCGAGGTCAGAGGTGCTTCTCCCCACTGCTACCCCAGGCATCTCTCAGAAGTCCCTGCATCTGAAGCTCCGCAGCCCTGCGGGGCGACACCCACACGACCCTGGGCCGGGCGGCCCAGACAGGGATCCCCCTAATTCTAGTCAACAATGGTCTGTTCCAGTCACCCTGCTTTAGCAGGCGAGTTGTTGCTCCAAAGGATCATTGTGCATTTGGAAATTATGCTTTTCAGCATCTTATCCATAGATCCTGCTGTAATCCATGCATTTCTGATACATAACTCGTATTAGGGCCTTTCTGTGTAGATTTTGCCAAGTGTCCAAGTACTCCCACAGCCCAAGAACATGTCAACTAGAGTCTCTAAATTGTCCTTAGTGTGAGAGTGAATGGTGCGTGTGTGTGCCCTCCAGTGGACTGGCGATCTGTCCAGGTTGTATTCCCCACCCTCACCTTAAGTGCGGTGGAGATAGGCAACAGATGACCCCTATTAAGACACCACTAAAGCACAAAGTGGAAAAGATGACAACTGAATAGCAAGATTAAAAAATGTGTTTTCCCTGTTGGGTCGCGTCCCTTGTTTAGGATATCATAGAAACAAAGTTCATGTTCATGTTCTGTTGTCTGGCCAGACAAAAACATACTTAAAATCATGGAACATGCGTTGTAAGTTTCAACCAAAAGGATCATGATGTGAACAAGAAAAAGTGAAATGCAATGCTTATGTGATTCTAGTTTACTGGAAGAAAGGAAGTGCCCACATAATCAATTGTTGTGCCAGGAATATGAGTTATCTCAGCACTAAGGTAATATCTCTCACAGCAGTCTCTATAGACTTTCAATCTTTTTAAATTTAGCATTAATTTCACCAAGCTATTGAAAGAGGAAAAGAAGCAGAATTGCCTTTGAAATCAATTGCACTGATTCAGTGCTAAATCTCACAAATGAACGGCCGGTAATGAAAGGATGTAGCACACAATCACCCCGGTTGAACAGCGGGTCGATGAGTCGGGTCGTTTTGTGGGCCACAGAGTTTTGACGTTGGACTCGGCATCACGCAGCAGAACTGTATTTCTGTCGTGGTACCCAGACCCTGCTGTGTCAATACCAGACACATTATCTCTAATGGGAGAGTCTGAGGGTGGAGGCAAGAGGAGACAGGGGAAGAGAGAGAGACGCGGAGAGAGTGCGTATAGCAGGATGGTATCTCTATTGATTAACTGGAAGAGGACCTCCACTCCACCCTATCCTGTCCAGACATATGGGGTAATAAGGACCACTCTTCTCCACTGCCACCCCCCTCTTCCCAGCTTCCCTCTCCTGTCTTCTCCCCTCACCCCTGCTAGAAAGCCTTTTAATCAGCCCCCAGGGGAATACATGGATATGATATGGGAGAAACAGGAGGGGAAGACAGAGGGAGAAAAAGGAGACAGGGTGAGAGGAGTCCATTAGTGAAGCAGACACAATAGCTACAGGAACAGAGCGGCCACAAGGAGGTTTCCTCCAAGTCCCGAGAAGGCAGACAGAACTAATACAGAAGGCCTGAAAACACATGCATCCTGTAATACGCTCGTAATAAGCTCAGATATAAATGGACAACTTGGTCCTTCCACTTGCTTCCATATGTGTGCAAAGCCGTACACATCTGAGTTGATGTTGGTCCAACATTACCAGGTCACATCACACAGGGCTGTTTTTCTGCACGACCGGGGACATTTTCCTCTGTTTGTGCAAGGCCCTTTCTGTTTTCTTTTCCAAAGAGAAGCCTGCCAATCTCTGCGAGCCAGACCAGCTTTATCAAGGCGGCCATCTCCGTCTCAGACATCAAATCCATGACTGCTTCTCATGCTGATTTTTTTTCCTTTCTCAAACTGTCAGCGCCTCGCCCCACCGCTGGCCCCTCAGCCTCTGGACTCTTGACACACGGTGAAAGAAAAGGGACGAAAGAAAGGGAAGGAGGGAGTAGAACGTGAGGAGAGGCTCTGAAAACTATGCACAGATCAGGGCATAATTTTTAATTCTCACTGAGTCATACCAATTGTTTATCTCTATTCAGATTAACAGCAAAGAGCCTTATGGAGCTCGTTCAATTAAGTGAACACAGGTTCCAGTTGTATGGAGTGAGAAGCCCACAGGCCAGGTCACTGCACCCACATAACCTTGGCGATACCGCCTCCCTGTGGCCAACGTTGCACTTGCCAAAACTATTGCTGTACAAAACGACATCCCATGCTCTAAAATAGAAAATGGGAATTAAAGTTGGGGGATTATCGAGTTTAACATGGCTTTCACGGTAATAAAAACAGCAGTTCACTTCTGCTGTCAGTCTGAGATGCATCACTGCCGGCGGGTTATGGGAGCAATGCAGCTAAGTGGACTAACACAAGGCAGTCACTTTCCACCAGACCACTGGGACACATATAATGTGGACGAGGTCTGCATAGTACATCAGCATTAAGATAAAAACCTGTAGTGAAAAGGGAAAAAGAAATAAAGCTCTGAAAAGAGCGTTGCATTTTTCCTTATTACAACTCAATTTGCAGAGAACGAGGCCGCTGTTAAATTGCTTCCATATGTCTCCGCTGCGGGGCGCAACAGAGTCTGCCAGGACCACTATATTAAGTTTTATGGCAGAGACGCGTCATGTCATTGGCTTGTCCCGGAAGAGGCAAGCCAATAGAAACTCGGCATGGGGTATTCGGTCTCCTATTGGCTTAACGGAGATGTCAATCAAGCAGCGAGAGGGTCTGGAGGCAGAGAGAGGTCAGTCTGTTGTTTTGCTCTCTGGAGGACGGAGCTCCGCTTCCTCGACACTCTCCTCTCTCTCTCTCTCTCTCTCCCTCACACACACACACACACACACACACATACACATACACCTACACACACACACACACACTTACACAGATCCACACAACTGCAAGTTAGACAGATCAAGACAGATCAGTAAGAATACATTCACATTACATGGGTTCGAATGAGTAAACTGTGCAACACATTCTCTTTTTTTTATTTTGCTTTATTTCCAAAGAGGTAGATGAAATAAGGTTTAAATGTAATTTCAGTGAATCACTCAAGATGCTCCTATTCACAATAAAGGCAAATTATTGAAAATATAATTACCCCAGTAACTTTTTTCTCTCAGATGTGATTCTTATACAATTGGTGCTGTAATTATGATACGAAATTCAGTTAACCAAGCTTCTCATAATTCCAGTATTTAATGAAAATAATAACAAGAATAAATTGGCCAGTCCTTTATATTCTAAAATGAATCCAAAACTGTTGAATAGCATTGACACAAGAGAGGAGAGAAATAATTGTATTATTCTGAGCATGACAGAATATTAGTTTAGCTTTTAATTACAAAAGGATAATTTGTTTTACATTTAGGGTAATGATGTATAAATATAGATAAATTAAAAAAGACTTAATTTATAGTGTTGAACTGAATTGTGCTTTTATAATTTAACCATTTCAATAACTGGTACCGCAAGGAATATTAACTAAATGGATAGCCAAGTGATATATCACTATAAGCAATCATTTATATATAAAGATATTTCTCATACACATTTCAAGAATAGTAAGACTATATACTTCTCTTCCCCAAACAAAATACATATAAAAATGAAAAATCAATCAATAATAAATTAAATTATGACAAAACATTTTTAGGCTTAGAATTGAACCTTTACTGATGTTTCTCAAGACTAAGTTAAACTTTCCTCTCTGAGATCAACCGACAGAAAGTAAATAAAGGTAAAATAGTCACCTCGAGTTCCCTCAAGTTTTCCCATGAGCCTTTGCGAGACACAAACCTCTACGCAGGCGCACTGCCCTCTTACACGTCACGTGTCACTCCACCAATCAGCGTCGTCCTCAGTGGAGTACGTGGGGATGATTTAAGAGCCGTGCCCCAATAAATCTGTCAGAACTTCACAAAGTTGATTTAAATGTGTTTCACATCGTTATGAAAATACTTGCGGATTAATCAAATGGCTGCACGCTGGCGGCACATCAATTGGAGTAGATTGCTCTTCACTTTTTACATTTTGTTCTTTTTTTATTATTCATTTTTTTTTAACATATTCATATATATGTTTTTATTTGGGAGCGTTCAGCCTCTGGATTTGTCACCGCCGAATCGCTGTAATGTGTGAAGCCTACGTTGCGTGAGGCGGACCGAAAATGTCACTTTATATTTTAGGTTTTACGTGATAGCTTCGAGAAGACGAAAAAAAAACAGTGATGCAGCGTACTAATATCTTAGGAGGCGATAATAATCCTCCCCCTGTGATGGACTGTGCAATTTCTTATATCTCAGATAAGCTATCTGAGCCGATTGTGCGATTGTTGGGCGCATTATTGCTGCTGGGCTGTAACAATGCTGCAGCTGCATCCTAAATGAAGCGTAGTGAACGTAAGATGAGCCTCGCAGCGCACTTCACTTGTCTGCCTTTGACTTGTGGCTGTTCTGCAATGTGCGTCGAACTTGTCGTGCTGACCTGCACTTGATTTTCCAGGAATCCTCTGTGAAGCAATGGCATATGAAACTTTGTAGAGACTATGTCCAAAAAGGCAGAGGCACACATGCCAGTGCAGCATGGAGACCCTGAGGTGGTGGAGTTCTTTTTATTATTATCCATCTGGACCTCAACAGCTTGTTCTTGCGCTTTGCATTTGTAAAATGCAATAACATCAGAGTTGCGACAGATTTCCTTTTTATAGCCCTCCCTTGGTGCTTATAATTTCCTACGTGTCAGTGTAAATGATAAACATCAGTATTTCAAAATGTAAAAAAAAAACAACATTATCATTGCATTAATGGATAGAAATCTCTAACTTGACAAATTATTCTGCCTTTGTTGTTGGAGCAAGTAGCCTCAAATGATTTACATAATACACCAGCAGGTGTCGTAAGTGAGCCACAATACTCCCGTTACACCAGTGAGTATAGGCTCCCAGCCAGCCCCGAGACCTTAGAGAATTTATACCGACATTTATCTCCACATCAGTTCACAGAAATGTCAAGTTTGCTGAATTATAATCAATAGCACGAGCTAAACAGTGGCTGAAGGTGTCTAGAAGTGCTTGAATTTGCACCTCGTGTCAGTAAACTCTGACTATGCTGTACTTCTGCTTCACTAGGTTTTTGTGTGAAGCTTGCAAATTGAGAAAAAACTGTTTGTTACAGATTAGCCAAGTCGTCAGTCATTGGCTACACATTGGCACTTAGAGCTGCCATGCTGAAGCTGTTCATTCTGCTGTATTTTTCTGCCATTGTTTATGTATGTATTGTTCATGTATGTTGGCTCAAATAAAATCTATTGTAAGACTTTTTGTTTTCCTATGTTTTACCTCAGTAAAAAAACAATAGACTGATAAACTGTGATACACATATGGATACATTTCCATTTTTATACTCTGGGACACTTATTTGTCTGCTGTCAGAAAGACTCGTCTCATAGCAAAAAAGGTCCGAGTTTTGAATCCAGGACATACTATGGGCATTTCTGTTTGGAACTTGCATGTTCTCCCCATGTCTGTGTGGGCTTTTCCCCATGTACACAGGCTTCCACCCACAGTGTTAAAACATGCATGTTTATGTTGATTCAAACCTTTATTTACCACAAAGTGTGAACGTGAATGAAGTGTGCCCTGAAAAGGACTGGTGGTCTGTCCAGGGTGTGTTCCATGTCTTCGCCCTATGTGTGCTGTAGATAGACTCCAGCACGCCTCTGTATCACTGTTAAAGTAGAAAGCGGGTGAGATAATAGATGTCCACTGTCTGTTGGTAATGTCTGTTTTTGATTTTGTCTGTCTTGTGGTTCAGCTTCTCTGGTTGAACTCAAGACTGTTTCTTATCACACAACTGACATGAGCGTGAAAAAGCCTTGATGGACTACATATCAGCAACATGTGTTGTTCTCGCCAGACACCCTGGATATCACGGCAAGAGTATTACAAAATCATCCTTTTGACAGTGCACTGATGAATGCAAACAGGTTGAGACTTGAGATCTTGGAGGAGGACAAACTGTGCGAACATCGATTTTATGTAACCTCAGTCGTATGGTGGATGCGTGTATCTCTTGTGATTTTAAAACGAGAGGGGACACAGACACATTTAACATATAAACAAATGCATTATTTATTTTATCACCATTTTTGTTAGGAGAAATTCACAGTGCAGGAAAACAATGCCTGTTGGATATTTTCTGTAAGGGGCAGCCTCCAAAGGTTGTAAGGGAATTCATTGTGTGTAATGCGCAATCTAAACAGTGACAAAGAAATGAATGGGCACCTAAACTAAAACTTTGGTTAAATATTGTGGTTCAGATTAAATGAAGGCCATCCCAGATTATAAAACCACTGACAAGGCACACTCTGAAACACACAGATGGCAGCTTCATGGCCGAGGATAAGATGACCTCATTACATTATTAAAAACATTGTCTGTGTATTAGACTTACCGTACAGGGCTCATATCTCTCTTTACATTCACTTTATCTGTGTGTGTGTGTGCGTGTGTGTCTGTGTGTCGGTGTGTGTGTGTGTGTTTGTGTGTGTGTGCATGCGTGTGTGTGTGCTAGCGTGGGGCATCTGGGTGGGGGTTGTTTTTAAAGTTTGTGATGTGCTACATTTTCACTGTACAAAAAGTGCTTTATAAATAAAGTTATTATTCTATTCCAGTATTCCAATAATAAGAAAGTATAAGTATCTTTTAATTTACCTGTTAGCAGGTATGTCATTGCATGATAGTAAATGGACTATTGGATCATCAATTGGATCATCAATTCAATCATTACGGGTGACGCGGCAGCTCAGGGACTAGACAGACAGACAGACAGACAGACAGACAGACAGACAGACAGACAGACAGACAGACAGACAGACAGACAGATAGACAGACAGACAGATAGACAGATAGATAGATAGATAGATAGATAGATAGATAGATAGATAGATAGATAGATAGATAGATAGATAGATAGATAGATAGATAGATAGATAGATAGATAGATAGATAGATAGATAGATAGATAGATAGATAGATAGATAGATAGATAGATAGATAGATAGATAGATAGATAGATAGATAGATAGATCTTGCATAAACTGGCATGCTTCAGGCAGAAATTTTAATCTGCAAAGTAACTTAGCTATACACGTGCCAGCAGCCTAATTGAGCAAAGTGAATTATGACATTCCACTGACACCATAAATTAGAAGAAATCACACATCTAACAGAAGTAGCAACATCCACGAGAATAGCAGGTCATTAGTGTAAAGTGCAAATTGCATGATTGATTTCAGTGCAAGGTAGCAGCAGTTATATCTATATATATATATATATCTATATATATATATATAGATATATAGAACTGCACATCAAATACGTTAAGTAGCAGCAGTACGACTAGAAATTAAATGATAGCTGTCTAGAAAGTAACAGAATTAGTGGCAGAACTTCATAAATGGCACAAGTATAACAGTAGCAGTAATAGCAAACCATTAGTTGTTAATCATACTATTGTTTCTTAATGTTACTGTTATGTAAGATGCTGTGTAGATGCCAGGGTTTCATGGTAAGCGTTTTTCTTTGACAGGGGGATTAGTCAGCCTGGCTGTGGTTGAACAAGTTCAAACTGTAGTTCAGCCTTTTACCAGTAGGCCAAACAAATAGGTCAGTAGCACAAACTCCCGGAACTGCAGTCCAACCAAGCCTCTCAGAAATCATTTTTAAACTAAATGGAGTTGGGAGTTGGGACCTAGTACTACCTATTACAATATTTGATGTCCTATAACGGAATTCAGTCATGTGGCTTTGATATCCGCTTAGTTTCTGTAAACAATATGAGTAGATATAAACTGAGTAGGGGGGGTGGGTGGAGGCTTTGCTGGCAGTTAACGATCTCCTTCTTTCTCCTATTGGTTTACGCGCTGAATGACATTCCCAAGAGCCAATCATGTTCTGTTGCGATGAACACCACGGACCAATCAGCGTGCGTTATGCAAATATCCAAACGAAATTTCCCCATTTGCAATACTCTGTTGTGACAGCATTTAGCGTCTCAGATGTTTCATTTTCTGTTTCACTGACAACGCGTTTAAAGTTTTAACTGACAGCCAGATGCGTCGGAGAAATTACTTCTCCAACATATCGGACTGAACGGAACTGGTTCCGCTATGCTCGCGCCCCGAGGTTCCCGTTAACCGGTACTCAGAGATGATAGCTAACTGCTAACAGCTAGCACGGCTAACTACCGATTCGCCGGTACAGGCGGACCTCTTTGTCTGACAGGGGAAGGCGTGCTCTTTTGTTAGCTTTCTCCCCACTCTTTGTCCAGTCGGGAACTGTTGGGTCAGGATTTCACGATTATTTTCGCAGCTCTGAAAGTATTTAGAAAATGCAAATCGCGAAAAAGTATCTCAACGAAGGCCTGATTCAGTTAACCATCTTGCTCAGTTTGATAGGAGTTCGCGTGGACATCGACAGCTACTTAAGCGGCTACTACTCCCCTCTGATAGAGATTAACTTGGGTCCTAGCTCAGCCTACACCCAGACACCTTTCCACAGTTTGAGAGACACTCTTGACGGATACAGCGTCCATCCAAAATGCCCTGAGCTGGACTATTTCTTTGCCAGTCGGCGGCTGCTGGACGAGGTGAGGACCCTGGGCTCTCCTCGCTTCCCCACACAGTTGAACGCATGGCTGGTGCACCAGGTGTCTGCAACAGACAAGGCTGACTGCGGCCCTTCAACCAGCAACAGTAGCACCAACAACAGCACAGACACTGAACCCGGGCTGGACAGCTCCAGGGACCAGGCCGGGGATGGATCTGAACACCTGCCCGACAGCGGTCGAGATGGGGGACAAACAACCCCTGGACCTGGACAAGGGCCTTGCACTACCAGCGAGGCCAGCAGGTTCCTTCAAGAGGCAAGTTTGTGTGTGTGTACAGCAAGGTTAAAACAGACTCTACAACCACTTAAGCTTCATTATCAAGACGATTGGATTCCCAGCTAAAGTACTCGGTCGCCTCATGTGATGAGCCACAGTTGCAACTTCCTCACTGGGTAGCTAATGCTATCAGCAGCTAACTATGAGCACAGACCCATGTTATACAACACAGCTAACCAGTGACTTATTATATTGCACCAGGAAATCTCCTGTCAATCACACCTGTTGCCAGATCTCCACTTACTTTCATTTTGAATATACAACTTGGATTGCAATTAAGGCGAATCAAAGTCCTGCTAGTTTGATTCATTGTCTTATGGTAAATCAGTGTAACAGTTCAACTCAGGTGTCCTGTCCTAATCAGAAGACTTCATTAATCCCAGAGGAAATTGTGTGGTCACAGTTGCTTCTTGCCAGTAAAACACACACTCGTATAGAATGAATCCATCAAAATCCTACAAAAATAGGAAACGATAAATACGAAGTAAGTGATAATGAAAGTCAAACACGTTCATGAAACAGCTCCAATATGTATCAGCTTAAAACTATATATGATCATTAAAAATAGGTTATGATTTGCATTAACTTGTAACAGTTGCAGTTTGATGAACAGCACCTGCCACACTTTGTGTCACATCAACTCCCCCATCCCCCACCCCTTCTGGATGAACTTTACAAACAAGACCTTGATGCGTCCAGTGTAATGATTAAGTCACCAGTAACAAGAGAAAAAAAAGATATCACAAAAGTACATCTCGTTCCAAATCTTGTGTAACTGCTTTCTGGCATTTTGTTTTGCAGACTGTAATCACACCCAGCCTCCTCTTATTTTTGTGTGTAACTCAGCTGGTGATACAGTTTGTGCAGCTTAGGGTAGAAACAGCTGCAGGATGGATGTTGTATCCTGAGGGCAGTTGACATCGCCATTTGTGTAACTTTACCCCCTTTCTTCAGCCGCCAGCTGTGGGCTCTGAGAGGTGGCAAGTAAGGCTTAGGCACACACCCTGTTCACTTAGACAAAAGCGGTGGTCCAGTGTGGAAAGCTGCCACCTCCCAGGGCTCGTTTGACGTACAGATAATGTGATGTTAACGTATCTTTTGTCCCCCTCGCTCCCTTCCTTAAAGCAGAACTGCTTGAGGGACAAGATAATGTGGTTTGTGGGAACACAGTGTTTCCAAAGAGTGGGATCAATAGCTGTACATTCGTTAGGCCTTTTCAGGCTGGAAAAGCAGCTCCTGTAGACACCGACAAGCTCAGACAGAGCTAAGGCAGAACTCGTTTTTCAGAATTGTTGCTTCTGGCATTGGTGTTAAAACTGATTCAGCAATTATTATTTTCTCTGTAGAACAGGTGAGATCTCCTCCCCCGTCTTCCTCCAATTAAGTACGAACGGTAGTTTTGTGTGGAAACGTCAAGGATTTTGCACCCGATGACCCTAATATACCCCAAGTACAATTGGAGATGCAGGCTGTAGCGACCACTGACCTTCTGACCCATGGATGATCTCGCTGCCCCAAAGCCACAGACAGTGGCCCCAGTTAATAAAACCTATCAGCTAAAACTAGGGCAGCAAACGTTTTTTGAGATATCGGATGAGCAGGTTGTGGTTGGCAAAAACAGCCACGTGATCAAACAAATCTAACTCTTGTACACCCCCCCCCCTCCCATCCCCATCTGCCTGTCTTTGTCCAAACAGGAGGATGAAGCTAAAGTCAAAGAGGAGGAAGAGAGCACCCCTCTCACCCAGCTGGTTCAGAGTTCCCTGCTGGAGCAACAGGTTTGTGACAGACTGCTTCCTCTTGGTGCTCGATGGCGGCTCAGTGGTTAGCACTGTCGCCTCCTAGTCGGGCAGACGGCATTCCTGTAAGGCGTCTGCATGCTCTCCCTAAGTCTCTGTGGGTTTTCTCCAGGTACAGCTATTGTTTAAAGCTGTGTTTTTCAGCCTTGTTCCTCAAGGACCCTGCCTTGCATGTTTCAGTTGTTTCTTGCTCCAGCACACCTGATTCAACTGAGTGCCTCACTTGCTCTGCAGAGCTCGATGATTGGCCAGCTACTTCAGGTGTGATGGAACAAGAAACGTATAAAACGTGTGGCGCAAAGTTCCCCCAAGGAACAGGGTTGAAAAACGTTGGTTTTATATCAACTGGAGACTCTACAATGCCCCTAGGTGTGAGCATGACAGTGAGTGGTGTCCTTATTAGCTAATGAATGGATGATGTTGTAGGTGTGTTTTTGGAAAATTACTCGTTTTCTCTCAAGAGTACACAAAGACTGTTTGTGAGTGAGTCAAGACATAAGCATTGCACTTGTGTAAAGTAAACTATTTTTACCCAGAACGTCCTGTGATGTCACTGATGACTGCAGTTTTGTGTGAGATCAGTGTATAATTATGGAATACCTCTTACTCAGAGTTATATTAGTAAACGCGTTGTTCCTCCCTCTCTCAGAGTCTGCTTGAAGGCATCACAACGCCGCCTGTGACAGCACGCCACTGTCCCACCATTGATATCGACCAGCACTGGAACAACTTACTCTCTCTGTCTGTTAATGACCTCGACGTAAGTTGTATACACGTTTTTGTTGGGGTTTTTTTTACACTATCCTTATCCCTATCCTTCCCCTTCCACTTCTGTCTCCTCTTAACTTCTACTTCTTCTGCACTCATTTGAATCGGGTGTTTTGGAGCAGGAAACGTCTAAAACATGCGGGACAGTGTCCCAGAGTTGGAAAAACACTCTAGAGCAGTATTAATCATTCCATCATGATCCCCTTGGTAAAAATAAATAAGTCTCATATTTTATTTAGTAAAAGCCTAAAAGTATTCAGCTTTGATTTAAAAACAAATTAAATTTACTAGAGAAAAGTACATTTGTATTAGTGTGTGTAGTTTGGATTCATCACTAAGCGGCACCAATGCATTTATGTAGAAGTAAAACTATCGGTGTCAGTTTAAGAAATGTTCACTGATTATCAATCGCTTGATAGTTAGTCCACTACATAGATGTCCCTCTGTAGAGAGTGTAATATGTAAAATGGTGTCTGATGCAGGACCTGGACACCCTTGTTACCGACCCGGATATGACCACGGCCATCAGCCAGGATGTCAGCTTACACGATGCGATGGTAACCGGCAGCGGAGCCTTCAGCGTGACATCTGGCAGGGCCGAGGCCAGGCCTGTAGCCACGCAACACAGACCCCTCTTCAGACTGGAACCCGCAGGCTCCTCACACTCGGACGCATCACCAGGCATGGCGCTGGGCCTGGCTGCTTTGCCCTTCGCCTCTGTGTGTAATCTGTCTGGGAACATGTCGCAGCACGGCGCACTGGGCGACTGTCTGGATGAGGCGGTGTTCGACCAGATCAACCAGCTGGGTTTGGAAGGCCTGGACAGCATGGACAACCAGTTCATGGGCTGTCTGGGCAGCATCGACCCACAGGTCCTGGAGGACTTGGACTCGGACTCGGGCCTCTCCTTGGAGAGCAGCTCTGGAGGTCCCACCTCTCCAGGTTGGTTGAAATCTCCACAGATGTGTTTCTGTATATCTGTACCAGCCAGAGAAAGTGTTTGTGATACTGATAAAACCATGAACTCCTCACTCCTCCAGGCTCATCCGAGATGTCCTCGTCATCCAGCTCATACTGTGAGGATGAGTGTGGAGCCACAGGCTACAGCAGCGAGGTGGACTCAGTCTCCACAAAAGGCATCATCCTCGACTGCCCAACGACGTGGCCGCCCATCGACCCAAGCGAGAGCGTGTGGCACGACCACAGTTACTCCTCCCCAGCTCTCTTCGACCAGCCCATGATGGGGCTTTCCCACAAGGGGATCAAAGAGGAGCCCCTGAGCGACGACGACGGGCCCAGGTTGGATGAGAGGGAGCTGAGCCGGGACGAGATGCGCGCCCGCGCCATGTGCATCCCCTTCTCCGTCCTGCAGATCGTCAACATGCCCGTGGAGGAGTTCCTGGAGGTGCTGGACGGTCACGGTTTCTCCCCCGAGCAGGTGACCCTGCTGAGGGACATCCGCAGGAGAGGGAAGAACAAGCTGGCGGCGCAGAACTGCCGCAAGCGCAAACTGGACGCCATCACGGGGCTGCAGGAGGAGGTGGAGCGGCTGCACGCCCAGAGGGACAGGCTGCTGAGGGAGAAGCAGCTCACTGCCAAGACCATGGGCGCAGTGGGCCAGCAGATTAAGCAGCTGACCAGAGATGTCCTGGCCCGCCTGAGGGACAATGCGGGGCAGCCCCTAAACCCAGAGAGGTTCACCCTGCAGTGCGGGGCCGACGGGAGGGTCGTGGTTCAGCCTGTGAGGCGGCCGACCGTCCCCACATCGAGCAGCAGCAAAACGGACAAGAGGAAGAAGGAGAAAAAGCAATGATGCAGTATTGCCAGCTGAGACACATGCTCTTAGGTTTTTGGATATATTCTGAACTTAACTTGCTTGACTCTGGTTTTGGGAACTCCTCTTTTTGTATGTGCGGATTCACCTAAATTGACAAAAGCTGCAAAAAGAGAAAAAAAAAAAAGACTGGGTTTAAAAAAAAAAAAAATCCTGTAAATAAAATCTCTCATGGGAAAAAAAATGTAGCTTACACACTGGACATTTGGGTAGAAGATGGACGAAGCAGCCGAGGCAGTTTAACAGGAGCACTGCAGGCAATGCTACCACTCTCTCTCTATCTCTGTATCTGTTTCTCTCTATGCCTGTTCACGTCATTGGGTTTTCACAGACAAGCAGCAACAGCTAGACACATTTCAAGTCAACAGTGTGACGGTTTACTGGATCTAGGAGAAGGATTCTGTTTGTTTTCATGTATCCGTGTCTCACCGTATACCTGTATAGTATACAAAGGTTAAAACGTTGTATTTATTGAAGTTTCTGGCGTCTCTGATGTGCTTATTTGCATCATGGGACCATCAAGGGGCAGTATCGTTTCTGTTTTGCCTAATGAATTTATCTCAAAGTGGTAAAATTTATTGGAACACCTAATATCTAAAGTTTACAGATTTCTTCCAACTATTTGAGGGCATGGACTGTTCAGCAGAAATTTTAACTGAAATGTTAAGTAAAAAAATGTGTTACTTTCCATGTATGTCATGACGACATATAGTATACCAATGATTAAACTGACAAGGCCTTAATTCACATTCAGTAAGTGTCTTGGACATTGTGTGTGTACATGATCCATGGATGCTTGCAGAGGTTTTTGAAAGGTTTCCATCACATGTTTTAAATCATGTCAAGTCATTTGAGTCTAGCACAATTTTGCTTAACCCTTTTATTTTTGGCAAGATTATATTCTACCTCACGCCTTAGTTTGTTAGATTTTGGCTTTGTTAAAGAAAAAAAAAACAACCCTTCTAAGGGGACCTGAAGTGCACTCATGAATTCCAATGTTTTCCTCATTGATTTGGCCCTGAATGGACCTTAAACACCACATGATTTGAAAAATATATATATACAATCATCAACTCTATTTAATAGGATTGAATGTCAATTTTCTTTTGGGATGTTTGAGATTATGTGAGAGTTGACTTTGAGTATTAAGTTGTCATCTTATTCATGGGCACACCACTTTAAACAGATGAGTGAGTGATTGAAAATGAAAAAGATTTATAAGGTAGTTAGTCGTGTGACTCCTTAAGTTTTCTACCCCCCCCTTACTCTTTTACAATTTTCTTTTGTATTTAATTTTCCTGGTTTGACCAAGAATTTTACTTTTGTGTACATTTCAAGCTGTTTTTGTTTGTCGCTGGGGAGGGGGGCATGTGTTTTGGATTGCATGAAGATTGTTGAATGTTGATAGTTTTTGCTTAGGGAATATGAAATGCTCTTGCAAACCTTGTTTTGTTTTTTTTTCCTCATTTAAAAAAAAAAGAAAAATATGACTTATAAAGGATGAGCGTCTCTTTTTTTTTCTTTGAATAACCATCAGTATCCATCACAAGCCATGGGATGAGCAAGGTAAATCAACTATTGATAGCAAGATGCTTTAAACTCTTCCTATGGATGTTTTCATTGAATAAATGAAGCAGATTGACAATTCTGAGCCCTGCAAGTTTCATTATCGCAGCCTTTTTGGATTTTTCAAGCCCAAGAGATTTTTAAGATGTGTATGCAAAAAATAATTCAGTCCCAAAATAGCATTGTGCACAAACCTAAATGTTAAGTTACTTTGTCTATGTTCTTCTGTCTGCGCTTTAATCTACTGCAGTCTTATCTCTCGGTGCTCTGAAGTTCTGATATATAAAAGCACCAGATGTGAATATGGCCAGACACAAAACTAGTGGACCAGGTTTGGCTTGCTGTGCTACAATGAAACATAAGACAATTTAAAATCAAAATGTATTAAGACAACAGAAAAAGTTTAAAAAAATATCAATGAACTGAGAAAATACAGGAATATAATTAAAATCTAGTGTATGAAATGAATAAAAAGCTTACTTATGGAATACAAGCCAGAGAACAGCTTTAAGCTTTGCTAAAAGCGAAATGGAAGTTAGAGGTCGAAAAGTAAATTCCTATGAATGTGGGAAATATGCTTATCAAAATCTGAATTTACTTACTCCAAAAAGCTGTCTCTAAATATCTAAAAAGTGGCAGTGATGTCACAGCAGCACACCTTTAAACAGACGAATAAAATATATAGTAGTAAAGTAGCAGTAGTCGTGTGACTACTAAGTTTTCTTTACATTTACTCAAACTTTCTCTTTCTTGCGTTTCTCTTTGTACAACCGTCATTAGCCACCTTTGACTGTGGAATGGGCAAAATAAATTACTATTATTCATATAAGTATGCGATAAACTCGTTGGAGAAATTCAACGACCTTCGCACTTTCTCGGGCCTGTAAATTTCACCCACCACAGTGCATTATAGGGTCGAAAACTCGAAGCGCTGGCTAGTCCTCCCAGGCTTCCGTAGGAGCCCCATGTTTTTTCGCGCCTGCTCGCCACTGCTACACAAAAAGAACCGATTAAGCAAAGCAAAGGCTGCACGCGTGTTTACAAGGCATCACCGTCGGTTTTTTAGGGTGCGTATGCAAACATATTTGCTTGAGTTCCAACTCTGCATCGTGCACAAACCTAACCGTCTGAGACTGTGCACCGGGGCCGAGCTAACGGCACCTTAGCTTTTCTTTTAGCTGCAATTTGGACCTTTGTAGCAGGCAACGTGGTTTGTGCAGAAACAGTGAGTTACTACGTTAATCTTACTCTCAGCCGTGTTGCGCTGTGTTGAGCACTTATGTTTTACACGCTTTTTACTTCCTGTACACGCTAACCTGTGGTGCTTCTATTGCGTTGTTTGTTAAAAAAAAAAAAACCCAAGCTAGCTTAACGCTGAGCGGCTTTGCGAGCCGCCTTGCTTTTATCCATGTTGAAATGATCACAGTATGTAGTAAAAAAGGCTCCTTGTTTGAGTAAGAAAACCCGGTAAAATCTAGGATATCAGTCAAATCTAGGCTAGAGTCTGTTATCAGCCAGGCCTCAGCTACTGCTAGCATGCCCGCTAACTTTCCCTTCATATAACCTACAAAACGCCATTTCGTGATTTTCCTCAGGGAGGTTTTTTTTTGCGCATATTAAAACTCCCATGTGCAAAGCGTAAATATAGTTGTGTGTGTGTGTTTCTGGGTGCCAGCTATCCGTGGCTCTGGTTGGGTGTTTGTCTCGCTTTCCCTGACTTGCAGACTGTGAGTTCATGCGTGTGTCGGCGTTGCAGACTGTTCCTCACTTCTGTCCCTGTCTGCAGTGCACAGCATGGGCAAGAAGCAGAACAGCAAGGGGAGGAAGGAGTTTCAGGAAACCCCGGAGGAACCTGAGGAATTTGTTGTAGAGAAAATCCTCGACCAGCGCGTAGTCAATGGCAAAGTAGAGTTCTACCTGAAGTGGAAAGGATTTACAGAGTGAGTTGGCCTGGACACCTGCTGAGCTGGAAGTGCTTCCCTGGTATGGGGTTGTGCAGTGTTGTTGTCGTTGTATAAGTCATGTCATATGTGTGAATGTGCTGTTTATTATTGCTGAGACACTCTGACCATCCTGATCACTCAGTGCTGACAATACCTGGGAGCCGGAGGAGAACCTGGACTGTCCAGAGCTGATCTCAGCTTTCCTGGAGGCGCAGAAGAATGCCAAGGAGAAACCCGCCTCCGTGAAGAGGAAGGCATCAACAGATGAGCCCGAGAGTGAAGCTAAGAAAAAAGATGTGGTGAGATCACAGATAAGCTTCCTACTACTGCTACTATTACTACTCCCCACATATAAAGGCCTTTGGTATAACTGGAATTCCAACAAGGGATAGTCTTGCTGTGCAATGTCACCTCTGGGTCAGTCATGCTCGGCCACAGAAGGGCAGTAGTTGCACGGTTCATCAGCCGAATGTCTGCTGAGCACCAATGGAAATGTGAAATCTTTGGTTGGTCAAAGATCTTCAGACTTTTTTTTTCTTCTTTCAACTCTTGTATGTTGTAAGTTTTGGAGGTTGGTCAGTATCACTAAGAATTGACTATCAGACACTGGGATTTTCCACATGCATGTGACACACTGGAGAGCTAAAGTGCATTGTTCAGTCA
Organism: Karalla daura; assembly: GCA_029224185.1. NCBI lineage: Eukaryota > Metazoa > Chordata > Actinopteri > Chaetodontiformes > Leiognathidae > Karalla > Karalla daura. The sequence continues at coordinate 12,250,696 of CM055205.1, forward strand.
TTAGTCATTCAGGCTCATTACATTTGACAAATCAGCATTCGTTTGTTAATTCTGTTTGGGTTAAATTTACTTTTTTTTGCAAAAGTAGTATAGCAGTCTCACACACCCCCTCAACCAGGGCTTTCCTTCAAATATGACACATTGTCAGAAAGATATACGACAGGTATGACTGGGACAGTCATTAGGGCCTCAGACATATCTATATATATATATATTTTTTTTTAAACTCGTCTTGTCTCCATCTATAGGCCGAGAAACCACGTGGCTTTGCCAGGAACCTCGACCCCGAGCGCATCATCGGTGCTACAGACAGCAGCGGGGAGCTGATGTTCCTCATGAAATGGTGAGTACAGAAGCTCAAACTGAATTAGCCTTGACGCAGTTAACATACTCACCACCGAGTCCATTATTGATGCTGCATCTAAGCCTGAAATGAAAACTAATGTGTGGAGCAAGTGTAAGTCCTCTGCGTCTTAAATGTGTTCTCTTGTTTTTCTTTCTTTTTTTTTTCTTCAGGAAAGACTCAGATGAAGCAGATCTGGTCCCTGCGCGTGAGGCCAACACTCGCTGCCCTCAGGTGGTCATTTCCTTCTATGAGGAGAGACTGACGTGGCATTCTAGTCCAGAGGACGAGGCTCAGTAGTCCTTCCCTAGCAGCTCCTTGTTCTGCCTACACCCCCGTCTTCCCCTGTTCAGGACTGAATTTTCTCCTGCATCTCACCCTCTAGTTTCGGCTTTGTTAGTTGTGTTCAAAGCCTCTTGAGCCTCACGTTGTGAGGCAGCCGGGGATGGGCTTTTTATGTTGTACATATTTGTTGACATTTCTCTAAGAGAGTTGGTAATGATGTGACATATAGTGGCATCTTTTATCCCCTTTTAGATCCATGTAAGGACAGTTTAGGAAGCTTACGTTGAGTTGAACACACCATATGTATTCTCAGGAGGTTATGTTTTAGAATCTCAGCAAAAAGTTATGGATTATGAAGTTAAGCTGTTGACCACCTCCTGTCCCTCCCCCTTTCATGTAAGATACTGATATGTTATCTCACGCTAGTGCTAATGTGCTGTTCAAAGAGTTTTTTTGTACTTGGACTTAAATTCTTAATACTATTTGAAGTTCTATTAAACTTTTGACCAAACTTTGCTGTTTCACTTGTTCCATTTCATTTAGAATTGGCAGCTAAAGAGATATCAATTTCACATATGCAATCACAATGTTTGTTTCTGTGGATAGTGAGAGGATTGCTGATCATGATGCACTGCTATGGTTAAAACAAGCCAACACTGGACAGAACACAAATCAAAACCCCTTTTATTTTGAGCATGTGTCCGCGTGTGGCGTTCCAGATTGTTCTTGAGTACATCAGTCCCGGTCCTGCCAGTCTGCGGTGACACCCTGGCTCGGGGTTTATCACCTCCAAACAGATCAAACGATCAAGCAGTGATGGTTCTCTCCTGGGCTGTGCTGCCAGACGCCAAGGCTGCAGAGAGGTCTCATGACTGGCATTAGGGCATGGGAGATGGACTTTGGACCTCCTGCCATTTATGTGGATGTTTCTAAGGCAACGTAGAGATTTGGGCTGCAGCTGAACAACACACTGTTTAACAGTTGTGTGTAATTGTATTCTTACAATACAACACCGAAACAAGTTTCTAAAGAAACCTGTTTCATCATTTTTACTTAAAATCGTAAAGAAAAACCCTCTGGGACATGATAAATTCTTCTCTACTACTAGGGAACAATGAATCCTCTGGATAATAGTCCACCTGCTTGTTTAATTGACAAAACGATGCAATTTCATTTGCAATTTATTCTCTAATTCCAGGGAACATCCTGGATCTATATTATCTTTATTTAGCTGAACCGTTTATCAGTACAGCATAGTTTCACTTGTATGCTAATGTCTTCTGATTCTCCTACAAGTTCACAGTACAGCTGAACCCATGATAGGTAAAACTTTATGAAAAATTAACAGGGTTTCATTCACATTGCGTGTTTGGTTGTCAATGACTTCACAAGTGATAAACTGATACGGTGGGGGTGTCTAAAATAGTTTAAATCTCGGTATGAAAGAGGAAAAGCTGTCTGAGAAGACCCCCCACCCCACCCCCACCCTGCATCCAACCACTGTATCTGTAGTTTGTGTCTGTGTGCACCACATGACACTTGACTGTAGTCCACATGTTGCACTTTCTCCTGAATGAGCATTTCTCCTGCGGCATTTTTTGAATTGCACTCATGACTCATAACAGACAACTAGATTATCTGAAGACTTCGAGCCAACCAGAAGCCGGCCCCTCTGTCACTAATCACACGCCTCAGAAAGTGAATAGCGACCACAGAGCAGACTGCTGAGTTCACCAAAGATAAAGGGACCTTTATATGCAAATGAGCAGACATTAGCCTCCCTCTTCAACTGCCTCGCTTGAAGTACAAGAGTATTTATTCGAGCTCACGTCCCACATGTGCCTCACTGCGCATCCGAGCTCAAACATATCATTGGAATAGACTCCAGAGAACTTTGGTAAGAACTCTTTAACTGAAATTGCAGTCAATATATAAACAAGCTGTGATATTATTTCTGTTCTACTGCGGGCACAAATGAACTGGGATTATTGTGTGTCACTGGTGGTATCAGGCGCGTCCGAAGTAAAAGTGCTTCGTTCAAGAAATTGCCCACTGTGAAAGGCTTTTCTGTGGCTTTGGTATCTTGAGAAAGACTTGCTGAGTCCTGGCTTGTGGTTTTAAGGATGTGACTGGCTGGCTGCAGACTTATTATTGTGCTCGTGTCATGCTGTTGCTACCCATCTCTGACTTTAACTAACACTCACATTACCTGCTCAGTGTCAACAAACTACCCCGGCAACAGACAACGAACTCTGAAATGTGTGTCTAACACCTGTCATGCTTGTTGGAATTGTGTGTTCTGCTTTTACACTTTGTGGATGACCCGAACAGTGTGTGTTGCAGGCTTATGTGTCATGAGTTGACCCTTTGCGTTAAATGTCTTGTCCTTTCATATGGTTGCTTTAAGCATATTATGGGTATTACCCAATAGAGAGGTTAGAGGGTATGTCAGGGTAGGCCTTTCGACATAGATGCTGTCTTTCAGTTAAACTATATATATTTTTCCACCCCATTCATCCTAAACACCTTTCAAATCCGGGATGCACACATATACATGAGGTACACAAAGAATAAATGGTACTGACTGCATACACAAGGTGCAAATTTCCACTGAGTTTTTGTAGTTAGTAGTGTAGGGATGAGCTAATGTTTTTTTGATATAGAGGCTTGGCTTTTTTACCTTAATAGGGACCTAGAATGATCTGTCCCTGACTAAAGATGTTCAGCAGGTCCAAAAACATCATCATTAAAATGCAAATTTAAAAAAAGAATCTTATGGAACACAGAGTAAGACGTACAGCGGAAAAGATCACCCTTGTTGCTTGGGGCCCCCTGGCCCCTAAAGGAGCCCCCAAAAGGACACATCAAACTTCAAATTATGTTTTTACGAAGAGTGACACCGGTTGGGATATCACAACTATTCTGATACAATTAACAGTAGCTTTATTAGTCAAATTCAGGTGCCACTATAATGATGGGTGGGGGGGCCTCAAAACACATTTTGTTTAGGGCCCCATAAAAGCTTGAGCTGGCACTGGCAAAACACAAAGGAAGGATGTCTCAGGGAAACATGCCTAAAAGATATGAATTCCAATTGATCCAAACTGTATAAATCGCTGCTAATCTGCCACGTAAAATCGGTCATTTACTGTTGTGGATTATGGTTTGTGGACCCCTTTGCAGTCCCCAGTTCACCTCCCCCAGCAGCTGAGGCTATTTAACCTGATGAGCTCCCACCTGTCCCATTAGACACAGGTGTGCGCCGTGGACGCGCCGACACGTTTCTCCGCAGGGTGGAAAAGTCGCCTCGCCGTTTCTCTCCTCCGTGTGCCTCCAACAGCTTTCTTTTCGGGGCTTTTTATTTTTGTGTATATTTTAGTGCGAGGCAAGGCGAGGCGAGGCGACGAAGGCGTGAAAAGCACAGGCACTGCGCGGCTAAAGTCCCGCAGTTAACGCAGAGAAAGGTCCAGGCAGGACTGAGAGCCTCCAGCTGCAGCGTGGAGTTGATTTCTGTCGTCTGTAAAGTGCAAGACAAGTAACGACATCAAAGGTAGGAGTGTGTTGGAGTTAAAAGCAGACCGTTTCTGCCGGCTGTTTTCGTTTTTCTCGCGAAGGAAGGAGAAACTTCGTCGATTTCTTGGGCATGATCATCAAATGTATCCCTTTTTAAAGTGGTGTTTTTTTCCTTTGACATGCCAATATCCACATAGTACAACTGGATATAATGTTCTGGAAATGTATAGAATGATCTTAAATGTACTTATTTCGTTATTATATGAAGTTGGATTTAGACTAGACTATGCCATTATTCGTCCAACAACAGGGGGAATTTCAACAACCAAGTGGCAATAAGGAAAGATGCATTTAAAAAAGTAAAGGATACTGGCTTGAAATCAGGAGGAGAACTGGTTGTGTAATTTGGTTGTGGTCAGTGGTTTTGAAAGATCATATCATGTAAGGCACTAGTTAGATTTTACTTTCAGCCTCCTGTTTACCCTGGGAGATTGAGTGCAATATTGATGTCTTTTTTTTTTTTTATCTCAAAAGGCCATTTCAAACAAGTGAACAGTACTACTACCACAAAGAGAAAACTGTCTTGAAGTGAAACCTGAAGCTTGATATCTGGCATTTCAGTCTGTCTCACGATATTGGCATATGATTTCATGTGATGTTTATCAGGCCTGCGGAGTTTGTCTCACTAACCCCAGGCATTTCGGTCTGTTTGTTCTGATTGATTAGATCTGCTTGGACTCGGTGCTTGTAAATGGCCTGTGTCACATTAAGGTGTCAGGAGGCCAGATGATGTAGCACTTTTTTCAGCCCCTGGTCTGTCATGTGAGGGATCACTGCTGCGCAATCTAAAGGAAAAGTTTGTCATGTCTGAACATCAATTTTCACTCATCTGGGGCTCTGTTAATGCTGCAACAGTCTTGCTTTGCTGGAGACCGTTAAATTTTACTGGCAAACCTTCATTGTCATGGCTACGGTTGATTATAACCTGAATGGACTTAGTTTGCTGGGTTGTATTTCTGCCAGATATGTCAGGAGTTCCTTATAGTTTCCAGCTGTTTGTATCCACATTGAGGTGTTTAACTTTTCATTATCCAAAGTTCTCCCGCATTGCGACATCGGCTCCAAATGTTTGGACCTTTGAGTCCTTGATCACCGTCCAGGCCTGTGCTTTTCCAACCAGATCAAGCCCAGAAAACAATAGACTTCACTTATTGCCATGTTTCATAATGTTCTCTGTGTGCGATATAAAAGACCTGTTATTTATTCACTCTTTTTACTCTGTTTCACTTCAGCTGTGCTTTTTGCGAGTTGGAACCAATTGATCAGTTTCAACGCAACGCTCTTTTTCTCTTCTCTGACAGGTTTTTGTCCCTGCTATGGACCGGATGCTAGACAATCTCTCAAAAAACGTAAGTTATCAGGCATATTTCATCACGCTTTGTTATCCTCGCAATTGGCTGTTGGAGCCAATTTTTGCTCTATTCTCAAATCAAAGGTCTACTGGGGGAAAAACTATTTTCCCAAAACAAACTTGATTATGCATCATCATGACTCCAGTAACACCTCTGTCACTCTGAATTTTGTAGGAGTTTATCAGCATATGTGTACGGGATCCAAGGGTCATTAAGCGTGATCTCTGGCACTCACACATCAACTATGAGATCTGTTTAAACGTAAGTGAGGGGGAGCGGGGGAGGGGGGCATGTCTGGATTTCTGCTTTGGGCCATGTTTGTCATGCGCTTCGTGTGATGGGTGTATTGAAATGTCTCTTTGCAGACCAATAGCATGTGCTTTCGAAAGAAGACATCCTATGTGAGACGGCGTTACAGTGATTTCGTTTGGCTACGACATTGTCTGGAACAAAATGCTCTGATCATGTATGTAAACCTCACTGACATCATTGACCCTTGACATTTCATGTCATTACATTTATTCTGTACAATATGACTTAAATTTCACTTTTTTCCCCCCTCTCTCTTTGTGTTTTTCTGTCCAGAGAATTGCCCAAGCTACCACCCTGGAACCCCTTCTTCAGCCCCCGGAACACAGAGCAGGTCTTGCAGCGGATGAAGGGCATGCAGGAGTTTTTAGAATTGTGAGTTGAAGGTTAAACTTGAAGATGTCCCTTCTCCGCATAATTTCAGTTAAAAATATCCACGTTCCCCAGTTGACTCTCTCTCCCTCCCTCTCTCTCTCTCTGTCCAGAGTGCTCCATGTACCCTTGTTGTTATCAGACAGTCGACTCCACCTGTTCCTCCAGTCTGAGCTCAGCATCACAAAGATTGAGAAGTGCGCCCTTGGTAAGACGAGATACACAGTGGCCGAGGCGATCCAGCGATCCAGCTGCAGTTTCGTCAGTAGATTAGAAGACAAGGCCTCCTGCGACTCTGACTGTGAAAGGCACGAGTTTGGCTATAATTTGTGATTTTTCAGCAGCTTTTTAAAAAAATAATTGATTTAATGCTAATTCTCACCTATCCTCCCGACTGCAGCTCTGTATCGTCTGGCTTGGGGCAAAGCGTGGACACATCGAGAGATAGCCCTGTTCCCTTCCTTGAGGTCTCAGACCCAGAGGTGTGCAGGTGTATAAGAGAACCCATGCCTCCCTCGTAGCACCCCAGCGTGAGGACGGCGTTCGTCTGCTGGCCAACCACAGGTCAACCTGTGAAACTCTATGGAGCTCTTGCTTTCCCTAGTTGACTTTCAAAGGGCAAAAAGGCTTTGTTTTAGATGGGATAACTGCAATATTCCTGTTTGACATTTAATGTTTTAAAATTTTGCTTTAGTTGTCTCCCAAAACACTCACTTTGTAAAACTTGGTGTGTACTTGAGGAAAAAAACTAAATGTAAAGATACACATGTTTATAATGTCAAATTTGTAATTATTTTGCTCTGTATATATTTTTATCTGCAGTGAAGCTGCAAAAAGTTTAGCAAGGTATGTGTTTTCAATCACACAGACTTTTAGATAAATATTTGTTTAGTATTTTATGATGAATGAAAATAAATCGTTTTTTTAACTGAATCAAAGCATACTCATTGACTGTTTCACGTTGTGCAGCACTTATTACCTACCCCTGGTCTGCTGAATACTGTGCACTGCATTAAGTGCCCAGTAGAGGGAGTCTAGACATCATAGGACCTCCATCTAAGGAAATGCAGTGGTAGTCACTGAAGTTTAGTTACTCTGCATGTGTATTGGCAATTGTAACTCAAAACTTTTCTAAAAAGCATTACTGATTTCACACCTCTTTGCTGTAGAGTTGTCCTTTGTAATCTAGGCCCGAATGCATCTGTTCTGCAGTGCCCTTCACCATTTTGTCCACGCTGTTACGTCTCTTGCTTATACCGTTGGCAGGTGTGTGTGTGGCCACTTCCATGTTGGATTTTAAGAATTGTCTGTTCTAGTAATGAGAAGAGGAGCAGGGCCGGTCGCAATTCATTCCCGTGTCACTGCCTTCCCAGGTGAGATGGCCTAATTAAAGGAAGATGGCAAATTAATTTAACTATTACAGACTACTCTGGGGAATCGCCTGCAAGAAACAAGACAGCTTCAACCTGTGTGTGTATGTGTGTGCATTATTGGGACGTGTGTGTGTGCAAGGAGTGCTGGACAGCCCTGTAAATTGAAAGCTGATGAAAGAAGCGAAGGCTCATTAAAGGAGACAGCAGCTGCACCCCCACCCCAGTCCTTCTCTCCACCCCAACTGCTGAACTGATGTGGGCCGGCCCAGCGGTAAACCTGGCCCGTCCCGCGTCTCTGTCCTCGTCTCTCCTTCCCCTGGATGGTGCTGTCTCCCTGTGCGCACAAGCCATAATGAAGCTGTCAGTGACTTCACACACCAGCCACTGAGCTGTAGTCATATGGCAAAATGCACACCCACACACACACATATACACAGCGTATGTGTGTCTGAAAACATTGACAGCTGTGAACACACACACACACCTATATGTGCCTGTGTGAAAGCTGTGGACGAGTGAATTTTCTCTTACCCTCATCCTCTTGTCATTTCCCCAGTCCCACTGGTTTGTAGTTGCGTGGGCTGTTAAAGTTGACCTTATCAACGTACCCCATGACAAGCGTACAGCACGACACACCCATGCGCTGTTTGGTTCAGAGCAAGTCAATTTCCTGACTAAATGAAATGCAACTGCAAAGCGGTGGCATCTTGTGTTTTTTTTTTTGTTTTTTTTTGCGAGTGTACACGCACACATCTGCCTTTTTCATAGGGGACAACATCAAGCATTTGGATATTGAGTATTCACCGTACATGTCTATTTCAGCTACGTAATTTATAACTCAATTTCCAGTGTGCATCGATGCGCTCCATACCTCCAAAACACCAAACAAAGCCCAAACCCAATTGTATTTCAAAGCAATTAGGGTGTCCACTGAGTTGTGAACGGACCACGTTGCAGTGGCTCTGGGCCCGTGTGAAATTTTTAATTGTTAATTTTCTGTCACATTAGTCAACTTCAGTGCTGCTCGACAGGTGACTGAGCTCCTGGAAGGCAACACATAAAATTACACAATGCATATTCCTTTGGTACGGCATATATATATAGTGTGTTACGTGTGATAAGTATCAAGATGGTATATCATGTTTACAGCCCTTTTATGGCAGGAATCTCTCTAATGCCTCTCAATTATCTATGCCGGCTGTCAATATTGATATTAGTTTATGAGTCTGAATTATTAGCTCATTTTAGACTCACCTGCGGCCACCACAGGCACTTCACCTCCCTGACCCGACAAAAACCAACAATGGTAAAAATCTATATGAGCAATTAGCCTGTGTAACTCACCAGTGCTTGATCTTACACCCATATTTTCTTTCTACCACCCGTTGCTCTGACCATTTGTCTCCATTTCCTCTCTTTCTCTCAATCCTCATCATCTCTCTATAGGCTCCGCAGGTAATTAACCGTCCTGGTTTGTAGTTGAGGTTTTTGGTTTTCTTGCTGACGCTGCAGGCCTCGGCTCGCGGTCCTTCAGCTGTGCGTCGAGGAGAGAGGAAGCCTCAGCCTTCCCCTCGCTCGTCTCTCTCGCTCACGTCGGGCGAGAGGGGTGAAGCCAAAGGTGACGACATGCATTGTATTTGTGATTATTACCTCTAAAGTGCTATTGCATGGAGTGTCATTAAAAGTCAATGCGTCTCCCCTCGCCCTCCCCAGCCGAGTTATCACATGCCTAAAACACACACACACACACTCATTTCGCACGCATTCTGCACATCGGCGGCCGTTTAACAGCTAAAATACGACCCGTGCACAGATAAATGTCACCGAGCCATCTATCTGCGAGTGTTAAAAGTCGGCTAATGGAGATGACATATTAGCGGCCCAAATGACTGTCATAAAAAGTCCCACCATACCTTGCAGCGCCGCCCGGCCACTGTGACTGCAATAGGATACGGCACTGGCACTGCAAATATCTGTCGGCAGAAAGACAGAGAGGGATGGAGGGTGATGTCATATCTAGATGGACTTCTTTTGATCCAATATATTCTGCGAGGTGCACCTCCCTGAAGCTGCGATCGGGGGGGGGGGGTAGCGACTTTAAGATAGATGTAGCATATTTACGGAGGGCCAGAGTGTAATACTGCATTACCCCCACTTTACATAGCACTTCTGATGTAATGCTGATGCCCTCTCACCTTTGACCTTTCAGAGAGCAGTCGGTCAGGAATTATGAGTCAGGGCCTGTTTTGTGTGTGTGTGCCGGTAGAAAAGCTGTCTTTACAATCAATAATCCAATCCTACTTTGAAGCTTCTCCACAGGTACGTGTTCACCTCCTCTCTTCCTCCTCTATTCCTCCTATCTCTTTATTAATTACCCTTCTCTATCCATGCGTGTCTTTCTCTCTCTGAGTGAATGGAGCAGTTGTAATTGCTTCTCTCCGGAGCAGTTAGAAGCGGCACAAAGGAACCGTATAGAAACCACATTTGCATTCAAGATGAGCTGAGATGGAGAGGAGGGAGGGAGCACTGCCCTCCTGCCCTACACTGAGCTACACCACTTACACTCTCTCATTCTCTCTCTTTCTCTCTCCCTCTCCTTCCCTCTTTCCTTCTCTCATCTATTGTCTCCTCTCTATCCCTCCCTCCACCTTATCTGCCCCCACCCCCACTCCCACCTCCTCCTCCCCCTCCTCCCCCACGCAGCATGGCTCCCCTTGCATTGTCTTTCCAGAGAGTTCCAAGGTCGACGGGAGCTTGCTCATCAGAGCAGGGTATTGTACACTTAGTGCTGGTGTGGACGAGCTAATTTGTGCGTGCAAGTGTGTGCACGATCCAGTATGAGTGTGTGTGTGTGTGCGTGCGTCATTGTGCATGTCCCGAGGCCTGCATATATAAGCATATATGTGTAGAAATGTGTGTGTGTGTGTGTGTGTGTGTATGTGTCAGTATTTCTAATGGCTGGTAAAAAGGGGTGAAGGAGGGGAGGCTGTAATTAATAACTCATAAGCTCAGAATTGCAATTTTTTACAACCTCCAATATCTCACCACCTCTTAGACCTAAGCCATCACTCTCTCTCACTCCTGTGGAGCCGACACACACACATGCACACACATACTAACTCCTGAGGGCTCTTCGTATCCAGCTTGATAAGCATTTCTCGTTTGTTTCAGCGTTTTTTGATCAATACAGTTAAAACGCCAAACCAAGCATAATTAGGTCTGCGATGGCTCCCACTGTGACTGAATAGGCCTCACCTGGGGAGGTGCTCACCATTATCATCATCACTCTACGTATGCATGCGCACGTGTGTGTGCGTGCATGTGCTCATACCACACACAGCGGGATCTAATAGAATTGACAAAGTGCACATCGGGGCGTAGATTAAACAGAGAACTCTGAGCTATAGGTTGATTTTAGCAGGTGATGGAACTGCCCATTCACCCTGCTTTCACTCACCTCCATCTTCATTCCCATAATCATTTAGACAACCTTCACAATGCATCTCTGCCAGCAGGTTCATTTCAATATGTTATAGGCCACCTCAATCATCTTTTATTGGTTTATTTACTCAGAACGATACATAAATGGAGACTACAGAGATCATAAATTGCCTACAATTACCATTATACACAGTGAATTGACTCTGCTTTGTGCCATAATCCAGGGTGAAACCTTTGTAAAAATCCATCTCAGACAGTAAAGACAGATGACTTTGGATATTTGATGCACATTTACTGTCACAGCAACTGCATTTACCCCTCATTAATACTAGAGCAGACCTTCAGAGAGCTCCCTGTCTATCAGTTTTGGGAGTGAAACTCATAATATGATGGCACCAAATTATGAAAGCCGCTGTCTGCAGAATCACAATCTTTTATGAGCTGCAGTTTTAAGTTTCTGCATCATTTTGTACAGACCTTAGCACATTTTTCTTGGCCAAATGACAAATACTTAATTTTTGTACAAAACCTTTGTCTCATTCCTTAACATCACTTAGACTTGGCACCGAAATCCCTCACAGGCTACTTTAAGCATCTCAACTGTTCCTTCAACCTGCCTGTGGACATATGAATCAATTGTAATGAACTGGCAGCAATTTAACAGTAGACATTCCAGCCGCACTTTCGGAGTGGGTATAGGAAGAGCACTTTGTGGGGCAGACGACAGTTACAATGTGGTGTAAACGAAGGCTGGAGTTTCAGCTGAACTGTCCCTTTAACGGAAGAGCACATGGAGAAGACAACTCAATTCTGATCACAGCCAACAAAGATCTTAATATGATGTGTGGGAGGATTGCACAGGTGTCTGCAAGAGAGAGACCCAAACTGCTGCTGTTTGAGGGGGGGTGTCAATTCGGAGGCGTATGTTGTGCATGTGCACGCGTCTACAAGCAATATCGCTGTGTATGTGTGTGTGTTTGTGTGTGTTTGTGTGTTCCAGGGAGGACGTGAGGTGGGAGGAGGATTTAGACCCATCATAAAGGAATTCTCCCCCCCAGCCCGTAGCTCATCCCGACACTTTTATGCCTTTTTATTTTCAGGCCCATTGCAGCCAAGCCCGGAGATGTGATTTATACTGCCTGGCAGCATGGGCACTGCAGCAAGAAAGACAGATGGAAGGAGGGAGGAGAGGAGAAGGAGGAGGAGAGGGGTTGCCGAGGGAAAGAGGGGAAGGGGTGTGTGTGTATATGTGTGTGTGAGTGTGTGTGTGTGTGTGTGTGTGTGTGTGGGAGATGGGGGAAGTTGTAAAAATAAAGGAGAGATGAGGAGGATGGGGTCAGAAGAAAAAGAGGAGAGACAGAAGGAAGGCAAAAAAGGGAGAAAGGAAACAAAAAAAAATCCTGGCTGTTGTGGTGAAGAGCGCTCCCCTCATCTCCCTCTCTGCCACATCTTCACCTCCACATCTCTCTCTCTCTAATGAGTTATTGGCCCTGTCTGACTCAGGAAGAGAAGCCCCATCTCTCCACCAAACTGGCGCCCTGACAGCCTAAATCACCCTGCTTCCCCATCCCTCCAACCCCCACCACCCATTCTTCTACCTCCCCACCCCCTACCCCACCCCACCCCAGGCGACCGGGACACTCCTCCTCCTTCCTCCTTCCTCCTCGTCTTACCTCTCTCCTGCCTGAGGTGTGTGAAATCTTCGTGGCGTGCGTGTTGATTGGGCTGGGAGGCATCAGGAGCAGAATGGGAAGGAGGGGTGGGTCTGACGGCCTCAGGTCTGAGGATGTTAAGCAGGTGAGGGGGAGGCCTGCGATGAGACAGCTCACTTACAGGGAACATTGGGAGGGTGGAGGGGGTGGGGTGTTGCAGTAGACAGGTGGACAGAGGCGGTGGACAGAGGTGGCGGGGTTGTGAAATGGTAGGCAGGTGAAAGCCGTGGAGAAAAGAAGGGGTTCTTGATGTTGCATGCAGGTGCATACTCGCTCGCTCTCTCTCTATATGTTTGTGCGTGTGTGTGTGTGTGTGTGTCTGACACCTGCCTGCTAGTGTGGCGGTTGTGCTGTCTCGGCGCTGTAACATCTCTCTCTGTCACCCAGCCGCCTGAGAGGAGATGAGCTGCCATGCCGACTGTCATTCATCCATCACAACAGACAGCACACAGACTCGCACACAGACCAAGACACACACACACACACATTCCCTCTCACTGAGATACAAAACTAAACAGGCTTTCTTCCGCTTTCATCTGAATGTCCATTTAGATCAAACACTTTTTCAGTTTCTGTCGATACATTTTTCGACCCCCCTCTCGTTCCGTCTCCACTTCGATTACAACTGTCACCAAAGTATTTGAGAGAAGGAATTGCCCACCAAATTCAACTCTAAATGAGAGCGGGGACTGCTGGAACGTTCTTAGTTTATTACCCCATTAATCTGTGGTTACTTCGCCCAGAGACTTCAAATGTGATATTGAGCGCTCGTATCTGTCTGATTCAAAGCATCCTGATGGGTGATCTCGAAAGAGAAATACACTAGTATGAAAAGGCAGAGAGACATATTGGTGCATAATCTCCTCCACAACCAGGGTCAGATGTAACGGTGGCTGGGGTTAATTGTAACGATCATAAAAAGTGCTCATTTTCTAATTAAATTCTAATTACTTTTGTCATTAATTTTAATGGGGTCATTTATAATGACTCAACAACGCAAGCGTGTACGCCGCATGCATGTGTGTTTTGAGAAAGCAAATAAGGATGTATGTCTGCGTGTGTCCCCAGAGTGAAAATGGAATCAGCATGACTCCAAATTAGAATCTCAGTCTCGCGTAGGTGGTGTTTGGATCCCCGAATGCAGCTGCGGAGCACTGTCACTTTGTTTTATGTAAATGGAAATTGAAGACAAAGCACAGCAGCAGCAGGAGTTTGTCAAAAACACAGTGTTTGCTTCCATTTGCAAACAGGCATATTAAATGGAACAAAAGCACGGGCAAAATGTTTGTTTGTATGGAAATAAAGCAAATATGGATATGTCTTAATGGTTTTGTTTACAAACGTGTTTGTAGCATTTCTGGAAACTTGGGGCTTTTTCATTTTATTGTATGAATTTGTGATATCATAAACCAATAACATGAAATCCATAAATGGATGTTCCTAACCATACTTGAAAGATGAACACTAACATTTAACACAACTGCATGTAACAGCTGGGTATGGACAGTCAAAAAGTGGCAACTATTCAATTGCTGGGGACTATTTTGGCTTGGTTTAAAACATGTTTGTGAGTGTGTACGACAGCTGTGTGGCTGGAATAACGACGGCTAAGTGCAGCTCGGCGTCGTTAAAGGACCACAAAATCCCCTGAAAGCCTCCCATGAGACGTCTGGGGGATGCTCTAACAATTTGCTCTTTCCAGTTGTATGTTATTTTCCTGACTTTGATGTTCTTGTGTCAAAAAAATAAAAGTAGCTTTAGAAATATTAATTTTGAGTGTGTATCCGCTCATTACATTCTTTGTTCCAGACTCATCACTCTACCGGAACCCGGAAGTCATACAATGTGTGATGGTTGGTCCTGACTTGAGGTAAGAAACAAGAAATTAGTAGCTTGAGCTGTGCAGTTGTGTGGATTTGCACACGTCCTGTTTGCTATTTTGTTTGGTGGCAGAGGCTGCCTTGCATGGTCTACCTGCACACTAACACATTTGCACACTGAAGACACAGCATCAGGGACAGTTTGGGCTTCCTCAGCATCCAGTTTGTGATATCCAATAGTATTCTAGTGTCCCAGTGTATGGCTGGGAGTGATCATCTTCACAGCTGAGACTTGAGTCAGTGGTGGAAAAATAAATCTGTACACGTCTAAATCTCATAGTAAATACCATTTAATTATCTCTGTGGTAGCACCTCATAATTCTGGGTCATCTGTGCCCAGTCAGCAGCTCGCTCCATCGCTCTGGCCCCTGTAGGCAGATCACTTGACATCTCAGAATTGTGTCCAAACTTCAAGCATTTCTGTATTGTCTGCTCGGTCGATGATGAGGACATTTATTTTTGCGCTGCTGGCTCACGGGAATAAAGGCACCGATTCTTTCCACAACATCACCTTCGAAGCGCTGCATACCTACTGAGTAAATGCGTTGTAATCACAGCTTGTTGCTTCTTTAGAGCTCCTTTATAGCCCTTCATCGAGTTTTTATTTACCAAGGACTGCCCATGCGTTGTGTTTTATTTAACCACAGCAGTCAGCTGGCACCGGAGTTGTTCTAGTTCGGCACAATTTATGGCCGCTCTAATTGCTTGCCCGTCCCGTCTCGTGGCGCGTAGATTTGAAGGAATAAACACGTGCTGCGCTGTTTCTCCAACAGCCTGCGTCGCAGGCCTAACAGCCCATACTGGCACGATGAATTTGATAAATCCTCTTATCGCCCCGGGAGACAATTAAAGCGCATGTGACAGGGGTCCCTATCTCCGCTCTCCTCCTGTAGTGCTTCATTTAGAAGCCATTTGTCTCCGCTATGGATTTCCTATTTTTAATGGCGCGCGTATGCAGGGGTCGGGGCCGTGCTGAATAATAGATGCCTTTCGCTCCCTCTCTTTCTCTTTCATTCCCTCTCTCGCTCATTTCCTCACCGCAAGGCCCCACGGGAGGGTGTGGGTGTCACTCTGGAAACCAAGGTGCTGCACTCCTGGTGCTCTCCAGATCCTGGCAGGAGGCTATTCAATCTAGCAGACGAGGCTTTTGGTGAAAGCCAGCGGCAGACAGTGAGCTGATATCAACGGGCACACGTTAACCCCCCCCGGCACCCCTCCTCTGCCTCGCATCCCCCCGCAAAGGACGTTTATCACAGAGAGCGGGGCCGCTGCGCACTGAGGTGATATATCGCCCTGGCCGAGCGCGAATGAATAGACTGGTAATTATCCCGTTAAAAGGGTGGCCAGACAAAGAGGGAGCCTCGCTATAATTTAAATTGTTTTGTTTCCCCCACAGTCGAAGCCTGGCCCGCTGACTGACATCACGGAATGGGAAAAGTGAGCCTATTTATAGCCCGGGACGTTCAGCTAATTGTAGAATTTAATAAGGTTTCTGGAAGAGTGGATTGTGTAAAAGCCACAGGCCTGCACCTCCTCTGGCGTCTGCACTTATATCTCCCTCACATCTCTCTTTGCCTTTGCAGCTCGGCTGGCTCCCATATTTCTCTCTGTATCTCAACCTATCCTCCCATCTTGCCTTTCTCTATCCCACCATCTCCACTTTTTGTGCATCCTGACCTCTTCCCCGCACCTCACCTCTCACCCAACCCCTCAATTTTTCTCCACTCTACGGTGCTGTTATCTCCTATCACATAAAATCTACCTTAGACTAATACTCCTCTCAGTTTGCCCGTGCGACTCTGATTGTGTGATTCTCGGCATGTCACAGTGGCTTAAGGTGCGCATGGATGTGTGCATGCGTGTCTATGATCACAACAGAAGATGCGTCCGGTGTATCTGCGGCGTGTGTGTGTGTGTGTGCGTACTGGTGCGTGTGTGCACGTGGGCTCGTCTGGTGTGAGCGAGACAGGGGTAATTGAGCTCAGAGGGTTTTCTGTCTTTGGTGGCAGAGGGGAAATTGGAATCTTCAGAATCCATTAGAGAGGCCTACTCACTGTGTGTGTGTGTGTGTGTGTGTGTGTGTGTGTGTGTGTGTGTGTGTCTGTACAGGCGTGTTTGTGTCATGTATGCATGTTTGTATAGCAGCAAAGAGGGATAGAAAAAGACTTGTGGGGTATAGGAGTAATTCTAATGGCGAGTACAAATATAAAATGTGGAGTCACAAATTAACCAAATGTTTTCTTTTGTGCTATTTTTGAGTGTGTGTGTGTGTGTGTGTGTGTGTGTGTGTGTGTGGGGTGTGCACGTCGGCTATGTGACACCAACTGACTGAGTGCCTTCATAGACTGCAGGGGAAGATGGGGAGGAAGCAGAGAAGGTGAGCGTAGAGAGCGGGGGAACAGCAGGTAGTCAGCAGCAGATGGTCTCAGGCTTCCTCCCTGCAGAGCTATCACTCTCGTTCTCTCTGCACTCCTGCCTCACGCTCTTCCCTTTCCTGCATCACACACTGTATAATGTATCACCTCACCTCAGCGTCCTTGGTCATGTACAGCATTTGCCTAATTCGCTGCGTTACCCTCAGTAACCTGAACCATGTTCTGTTGTTGTAGCTAGTATCGACTTGATTTCAGTGACTCTGGTAGAAGAAGTTTAGAGTGGTTAGTGTGTTTTTCTAACCACCAAATACCACTAGAAACAATGATTTTAACATAAGTTTGTTATATCATAGTCTTCTATGATTGTGTATCATAAAAGTAAATGATAAGACAGGCACAGGTTTTCAGCCTTAAGTTGTAGAAATTTCCCAAGAAATGACAATGAAAGGTTAGATGCAACTAACCGCCAATGTGAAAACAAGCAAAGCTGCTTGCATGCAGAGCATAAAGGTCACCGAACAGTCAGATTATAAACTACAACAGCTATCAACCCAGTGAATATCACTGAAAGACTTTGCCCCAGCTTATGACAGCTGGATGTCGCACCCGCATGGATCACCAGATGAGGAATATCTCTTGGAAAAATGCTGCTCATCCCTCCAGCAGAGCACCACAGATTTCAATGGCAGGAAGCTGCTGCGGAGGCTCCAGGCCAGAGCAGTGATATGGAAATGTGAGACAGATATTTTATGGGCTGCTTGCACGGCATCAACTCCTTTGCAGCACATGTCAACAGATTTTTAAAGAGAACATTGTACGCATACGTCTTTGCTCACTTGCATCATCACATTGTCTCAGCTGCATAACAGATCATATAGGTTGCAGCGTGAAATGTGTGTGTTTCTTGCAGGATTTACATACCTAATAAGCAGTGAATGACTTGTACAATGTGACTGGGGTGTCAATTCAAGTGATAAGTGGGCTTTTGTTTAAGACCAAAGTGTGTGTTGTTGAAGGAAACAAGCTTGGATCAATACAGTCACACTGTTCGCACGAGTCACAGCTTCTTTAACATCCAGTGTGTGCTTGTGTGTGTTTGTTTTGCAACATGACACCATGTGTATAAAGCCCTGTTTATGTAACTAACTGCCCTTAAATTGATATGAAACTGTGTCCGTGCAGTGCAGTGGGGTCGTATGCATATGTATGCGCTCCAGTAGGGGTGTGTGTATGTGTGTGTGTGTGTGTGTGTGTGTGTGTGCGTGTGTGTGTGTGTGTGTGTGTAAGTGCATGTGTGTGTGTAATGATTAGCCTTCTCTTAATGGGAAAATAACGTCAGAGCCACTGGGACGTTTAATCCATCTGAGCTGATTCTGTTTCCATCACAGCTATTGATCAACTCTAGTGACAAATCAACAGAGGGGCTAGTGTGCGTGCATGTGACTGTGTGCGTGTGTGCGTGTGTGTGTGTGTGTGTGTGTGTGTGTGTGTGTGTGTGTGTGTGTGTGTGTGTGTGATGAGGGGAGCACCTTACGCAGCATTTTACTATGTCACAATCCAACCACCTAATGCAACAGTGGACTCCAATAAGGTTCTTTCCCTTCTCTTTCTTCTCTTTTAGCCTCTTCTCTTTTCCTCCTTCATTTATTTTACATCTCTTCTTTCTCTTCTTTTGCTTTCACTCTGTTTCCCTGATCACCCTCTCAAACCTCCCTCCCTCCTTTCCCCTCTCTCTCTCTATCTCTCTCTCTTTCCAGTCGTTAAGTGGTATTGGCTTTAAAGGAGCAGCAAATCAGTTGCTGATTAATACTGAATTTTTGGGGCCATTTGTCTGCACCATTGCCCCTGTCTGTGACACCCCTCCCTTTTTTTTCCATCCTCTCTCTCTCTCTCTCTCTCTCTCTTTCTCTCCCACCCCTCTTGTTCTCCTTCCCTCGGCGGTGATGAATGACCGGCCGATTGCCGAGGGATTAGAGTCGTCACGGTTACCTGTGCCTTGACAAAGTGGTCCTGATTGGTGACCAAGGCACTCCGGGTGGTGGTGGTTGGGGGTGGAGGGGATGCTCACGTCTCAGAATGAACTAATGTGTGTTTATGTGTGGTCAGTTTCAGCCAAACTCGTGTGTGTGGTCCCTATGAGTAGAGCAGGGTTAGTGTACACACTTTATCACGTTGGCTTGCTGTGATCAGGGCCAGGGCCTTGCTGTGCATGTGTGTGTGTGTGTGGGTGTGTATGTGTTTCTGACCGGGGCAGAGGTGATCTCCAACCCTTTTAAGACGCTGATTCTGTGAGACAGAGATTGGCGAGGTCCCGGCAGCGATGTGACCACAGTGACACCCGAGAAGCGGGTAAACGGGGGCCAGTAGACACTGATGAATCGGCACCGGGAGGAATCGAACGCCGGCCTAATCAGCGCATGGATCCCCCTGCAGCAACATTTTTCAGTTTTGTCCCACCTTATCAAGTGCAGCCCATCAGCGACGTCGGATCCCATCGGCGCAGCCCCTCCGTCACTCACGTCCGCTGCGTGATTAGGTGCGGTACAGATTATCAAGCAGGGTCCGTGATTGCTGCTGGGAGTCCCGCGTGTTCACAGGTGAACATGAGCGAGTTCACGTGGAAGACATGACGCGCCGACGATCACAATCTAAGCAACAGCCTCCGTCAAACGTCTCAATTATACAGTGCAAGTTGAAGCTCAAGGGGGGTGGAAGCCAGTGGAATACATCCAAACAAAAGCCTGTTGAAATAGACAAATCAGGGCTGCAAAATTTACCATGAGGACTGATATGAATCGTATTAACACTTCAGTGATGTTGCGAACACGTCCTTGAACCAGGATGGCATAAAAACATTATGACAGTACCGCCTGTTTTATCAGAGAGAAGGAGACATCTCTATCTGCTGACTTAAGGAACAACACATTCTCCCCTCTTGAGCGTTGTAGTGACCTCGAGCCCTAGACTGACCTTGTTTACTCGTGAAGTGTCCCTGACAGATGTCATAAATCTCAATCCGTTCTGCTGGTTGGGAAGTTTGAGATCCATGTGGTCAGGACAAGAAGGTCTTGTAAGGACTTCAAAGTGTGTGCGCGGCAGCTTTCGCTCTTATTAGTGGAGCACGGATGATGATGTAGCGTCAGATCCAGTGAATAAAGGATCTATCAAATACTTCCATGGTTTTAAACATATAACAGTGATACAATTAATTAACTATCAGGCTGCGAAACATGTCATATCTTACAACCCAATTTACACCTTATGTAAAGACAGCTGGAACAACCATCCATCCATTCTTTTACCAACTTTGTACTCTAACAATGCAAAGCCCAGTGGAGACTTGAGCTTATCCTAGCACCCAGAAAATCCACACAGACACTTGGAAAACACACAAGGTCCATGCAGAAACTGTGACGAGTCACATCGGGGACCTTCTTGCTCTCAGGAAACACCTTTCACGCAGTTTTATGCCTTTACTCTCCCAAGCATTTGTGGTATCTGAGGTGCAAAAGAGACATGTACAGTGTGACCTGCGATAAGAATCTCTACAAGAATCAGTAAAAAGCTGTGGAGTCTCTGTCAGCAAACTGATCTACAGTCACCACCACCCTTTACACCCGTAGGCTGGAGCTGCTCTCCTGATCATTTCTCCACATTTTTCAAAACTTTCTCCGATCTCGACGACAGCCCGCTGAAAGGTGACTCGACCCTGCTACCGTGATGTCGAAACTCACTTTGAAAGTTTCCTTTGAGGGAGAGGAGTTTCCAGATGAGGCGGGCGGAAGTGAAGGAAGTAAGACTTCAGGGGCTGCTCTGTGGAGGGTTTCTCTGATAAGCTGTCAAAGAGGGGGGATCCTGCAAGGAGGAGGAGAAGACCCCTCCTGTCCCCCCAGGTTATCCAGGGGATGAAGGATGGAGAGATGAAAGGATGTGTAGTTTGGTTTGAAGAAGATTATGTCAGGGCAGTAGAGGCTGAGGAAGAGCCTTGACTAATTATACTCATCTATTACAGACACAATTAAAACCGGGCTAATTTACTGCAGCCCGACGTTCGCACACCCAGCTGATTTATACCACAGCTCAATGACACCCGGAGGACATACTCTCTCTCTCTCTCTCTCTCTCTCTCTCTCACGCACACACATACACTTATATGAATACAGATGGGAAAGCACATACGCATCTGTTTCGTTCCTTTGTCTATGTTGGTTTATATCAGCATTATGTCAACAGTGAGTGACAGTTTCACACAGAGATCTGTTATCTCAATTGTAACGTCGCAATCAGTGCATTTGCTTGTGGGGGCAAATAAATCCAGTCCCACAACCCATCTAGTCCATCTTCTTTTGTATGAAGAGTCCATGTTGGAGGATGCTATGGCATCGTATTGGTAATGTTGTGCCATTCATTTTTATTTAACGCTCATTCGTTAGGACTGTTCCACAGAAGAGGGATGGTCCATAGATGGTTATGGGACAGGCCGGTGGCATAAATATATCTTTTACAAAAACTGTATGAAGTTATTGGTTCTGTTATTGTAGCCTAAAGGAAGCAGTTAGCAAGCTCACTAGCACTCGGAGCTTTTCCCTCTACAATAAAATCCTTTATTGAACAAAATGATGTACAGTCCAGAGAAGAAATGCCAGAAAGGAGTAAATGTCACGCTGCAGCACGATTAAATACGATAGGGCTCGGCAACTTGACTTCACCATGAGTGCCTGTGAGGCCAGCAAACAGGGACGACACGGTCACTAACAAGCTTTTTACATACTTTTTCAGTCACGGGAAAAAAAATTGTTGTGTTGTGTCTGATGTATAGATTCACATGAGGCAAACAAAGTAAACAATGTGCCGTGTCTTTATTCTCCTGTGCGGAAAATCGCACAAGATGAAAAGGCCTTTCCATCATCCCAAGACAAGGACCATGCAGGCAGAATATTGCAAATGTCGTCATGCAGGAGTGTAAATGCTGTGGTTTGAGTTCATAATTTCTGTGAAGAATCAGCGGCACAATTGAAGGGACACTACTGACGCAAGATGAACTCTGTGATTTGAGGCTCTGAAGAAAGCTTGTTATACAAAACAGTAAATCAAAATTTTCATCAGTGAATTTAAGTGGAATCCATTCTCATTAAGGCCTTTACATGCTGATATTCGAACAGAGCTGTCAACGCAGTTCACGAGTCGATAAATCCATAAATCTTAAGTAAACATGCACTTCCAAAAGACTGGAACACACATCATAAGAGACAAAATAGCTCGACATATCTGGAAGAGTAAGAGGAAGTAAAGCATCAGGGTCGCAAATCCAATCTGCCTTTAGGATTCAGGTATTGTTTTCATTTGTCTGGCAGGGTTAGGGTTCGTCTGTTCCAGGCCCTCACAGAGGATTAAATGATTTATTCTGATTTATTCTGATCTGTGGTCGTGGTAGAGTTTATCTTGCCAGCTGAAGTTTTTCACCAGGCACCATTATGTCACCGAGCCCCTGAGCCCAAACGGTATGGGGAGGCCCGGGAATGAATTTGGAATTGCTCTTCCTGGTGTGACCGGGCCTGCGGCAGGGAAAACACAGGTGTAACTGATAAGATTTATAGTGATAGCTTGCAGAAAACCAGGATGGTGCACCTGGCTGGTGTAAAGGGAATTCAGCTGTTGTTAATTCTTATTAATCACACCCGAGCTGCTCCTGATATAACACATCGAAACGTTCTCTCAATATAAAGACACATCTCAAATGCTGCACGGTCCAGTGAAAACAGGATCGTTCTTTCCCAATTTCTTCTTTACTTGTCTTTGACGTGGCCTGTTTTTATCAAACTCCTCCCATTGTTACATCCGTGCCTCCATCATGTGTTCATCCAGTGAAGTAGAAGTGAGTGGGACTTTATCTGCCGGCCCCAACAGTGTGACCTGTGTGTAATGTCTTTTCCTGTCAACCACCCCTCATGCTCACCCACAGGAGAGATCAGAACATGGTGAGAGAGAGAGAGAGGGAGAGAGAGAGACAAAAAGAGACACTGAGAGAGGGAAACAGAGAGAGAGAGAGAGAGAAAGAGAGAGAGAGCTATATGTCAGCAATTTTCTTGGTCTTCCAATAGATTGTCAAGGTGTTGGGTTGCTGCGGCAACAAAGCCCCTCCTCCTGCTAGGATAGGTTACGTCTGTCCATATCAGCCCCTCCCACACATTTATCAATCAAGGCAAAATCTTGACGTGAGGACCCACCCATCTGGGTTGTTCTGCCAGTAGAAATCTCTCTCTCTCTCTCCCTCTCTCTCTCTGTCTCTCTCTCTCTCTCTCTCTCTCTATTCGTGCCATCAGGTGTTGCGGCACATAAAGGGTTAAGTCGGCAGCAGCATGCTGAATCTCTGCAGAGGTGACAGATGCTTCCTATCCCACCCAGCACCACAGGGGAACCGGAGACACTCAGCATACCAATGAGCCATCGTCTGATACACACACACACTCACACACACACACACACATCCATATACATGCAAACATGCACACACAAGCATAAATATGCATATGGGAGCACACAGAGCTCACAAATGTAGCCAAACACGCACACATGCTCAGATGCCTACACTTTACACCTGCTGAGGTATATATGTGTGTGTGTATATATATATATATTAAAAGAAGAGTCACATTTATGCTAATCATCTGCACGCACATCATTTGAACATCCTCGTGCCGCTAAAACAAATAGATGTGCGTGGTTTCCCATCTAACGGGAGTCAGGCAGATGTGATCCTTTGTCTGAAAACATGACCCACTACAGAGGGCCACTGCACACAGTTACACAGTGGCACACACGCGCGCGTAAAAAGCACACATGCACATATATAAAATTCAAACATATGGTACAAAGCCAGTATATGCACACCAGCAGACGCATACACACACGCACTATAAAAGTGACAGCTGTCTTCATGATGGAGCACTCGGGGAAGGGGAAGTGAAGGCTTAGCCACCGCTCAACATGGTGTCGAGAAGACCTGCTATTCATTTTCAGCTTAATATGTTCCAGCCCATTGGAAAAACATTGCAGCATATAATGTAAGCAATTTCATATGCGCACACCACCTCTCACAGCTTTCTCTCTGAAGCACCCAGCAAAATGAAGAGACCAGATTTAGCTGATGGTTGACTGACTTCAAAAATAACACACTGCCTCAATGTGTGTGTGTGTGTGTGAACGTGTGAGGAAGATGTTTGCGCAGCCTTGTGTGTTTGCATAAAAGCGTTTGAGCTCACACGTGTGTGTGTGTATCTGGATGTGCGTGCCTTAATTAAACTGGTGCCATTCGCTCCTCTGTTCTGCATCCCTGCACATTTAGTCTCCGTCGCAGCGTTGTTTGATTGTGGTGTTTATCCACCAAAGCGGCGGAGATGATCAGCCGAGTGACACCGGATGAATGTCTCCGCCATCACAGATGCAAATTTGATGTAAACAGACAACATTTTTGCAGAGGGACACACACCTATACGTACACACAAACGCACACACACACATTTCTGTGCCATTTGAGACAATCACTCTCTCTTGGAAAACAAAACATTAGTTTACACGTGCACGTACACACTTCGCCATGATGAATAAAACCCTCTCTCTTGCTGACAAAAATGCACACACACACACACATGCACAAACACAAACACAAACACAAACAAGCACAGTGCACCCCAGACGGTCCCCCAGCATCTTTATATGGGTAAATAAATGGTGTGCTTGGCAGTGGGTAAATGCATGTGCTCTCAGCCTGCGGGCCCAGATGGCAGCACAGTCGTTTGCTTTACCTTGTTTTGTTTAATTACTACAATCAACTCTCTATTTCTTCAATTAATCACCAGCAACCTGTTCCATTACTCTCTCACTCTCTCTCTCTCTCTCTTTTTCTCCCCCTCTCTCTCTGTTGCACACACACTCTTTCTCTCTCTCTCACACACACACACAAACACACGCCTGCACATATCCAATACAAAAATATAGGGAATACACAGAGACGTGTTAATATTCACAGAAACCTCGAGGAGGACATTAATGTAAATGACACACACATACACACACGCATTCATGCGCACATGCACAAATCTAATATAACATGGTGAATTCACAAAAACATGTTAATATTAACAGACACCACAAGGAAAGGAGGATACATATGTAAATAATATGCACACACACACACACACACACACCACAAAGCACCTTTATTTACTCATCTATCTTTTCCATGGGAAAATTAATCAGGTGAGCAGATCAGGATAGCGTTCAGTGATTTAGCTCCACCAAATTCATTTGCATAAAGGGCCCCTCTCTCTCTCTCCCTCTCTCCACACACGCATAATGTAAAAACGTGCCGAACACACCATATGTATTAATATTAAGAGAAACCACAAGGAGAACATTAATGTAAATGACACACACAGGGAGAGGGAGAGAAGGAGAGAGAGAGGGGGGAGGGGGGAGGGGGGAGCACACATACAGCTGTGGCCTCTGTCAAGTTATTAGCATTTTTAAACGATTCAACTTTGCATGAACTTTATGAGGGAGAGGATTGAAAAGGGGAAAACAGGCAGTGATGGGATGATAGGATGGAGATGGGAGGATGGAGGTGCAGTATGAAGAAAAGAGGAGGGGTGGAGGGGGTGGGGGTATGTGCAGCATCCCTTCCCTTCAGCGTGGAGGTGGCTGACAGCAGCCGGCACAGGAGAATAACGGGGCGGGAAGCACTTCATTACGTCCCTTTATTCCGTTATAATCACTGCTCGGCCATCACTCCTCGGCGACACCAGGGCCCGGGCTCTGACACCAGGATTGATGCACCGGAAACGCCGAGGCTCCCTGCGACACAATAAACAACACCATTAAGCAACGTGGCCCCGGCCACGCAGTAAACAGCTGATATTAATTACAGCCTGTGCATTTAACCCGCGAAGATATGAAGACAGCCAGGAAGATTGTCAATTACACTTTTATATGTGGCTGCGGCTTCCAGCAGCTTGTAATAGAATTAGATGGAATCAATTTGAAACACAAAGGCAGGCAGAGATGAAGCGGTATACAAGCAGGAGCGGGTCGTTGTAGCGAGGTACATTTACTCAGAGTAAACACTGTATACACACTTTAGAAATGGGCTCAGCAGTTCATGTGTATGTGTTTTGTGCTCTTTATGATGAGGTGTATGGGAAATCACTGATGCGTGCCTATTAAAACAAACCTGGTCACAGTTTTATTGAGGCTATCTCAACTTTACAGCGTCCGCTTAATGCAGAGCCGCTCTAGATGTGATATCAAGGTCTCTGCGTTGAGGTCTGTGCGACCAAAATGTGACATTATGGCGCAGTTGATGCAACACAGTGGGAAACTGAGCACATGACGCCCCCTTTCTGTCAGGTGGAGACGAAGAAGACACCTTTGGTCTTCTGCTGCCATCTATAGGCCATTCTCTGGTACTTCGTCCACTTTTTTTAGACCTTGTTTGGCTGTATTGTAGATTATTTTTGCTACAATGTCTTTTAAAAATAACAGTAGTTATAAGGAGGCAATCATAATCACTATAATCACCAACATTATCTCTGTCGCTGGTCCCTTGTTAAGGTTATTGAACCTTATCTTATTATAGTGCCACATGTACTGTTCTAGCGGAAAGCATAATTAGAGGTTACATGTTTATGAAAATACATATTGGGATGCATGAACGAGCAAATTTCAAATGAGAAAATTGATTTTTTTTACTTTCATTACCCCAATTTCCCCCTCAGGTGCAGTAAACCTGGCAGACGTCCACCACATTGTCCCTCAAGTATTATTAATAGTAGTAGTGCAATGTTCATAACACCAGCTTGTCTATAGTCACCGTGTGTCCAGCAAGGACAACATGGTGTATTGGTGAGCAGATCCTGGGTGTACAGTTTAATTGTAATTGCACAGATTAATTGTTTAATTGTAAGGTATTTCAATTTCCTCCCATAGACTTATATAAGTGAGTAAGATAATAGATGGATGGATCTATATATTTTCAAGCGTTCTAAGGCGTTTATATTTTTCAGTATCGATGTGTACAGCCCCTGTTTTTGCTCTATGTGCACTGGAGATAGGCACCAGCACACATCCATGACATCACTGGGGATAAAAACAAGTAAGATGAATGAATGAATGTGCTCAGTGACACATCTGCTGACTCTGGTAGCACCACACAATAGTTCCTATGTGCCCACACTGTCCGTTTGTACACAAATCAACAATAAACCCTCTTGATTCTTGGATTAAATGGATGTAAAGCTAATTATACAGAATTCAGCTTTCCTTCATTGCCTCCCTGTCCTTGTGAAAGATTCCCACAATATGTTAATGTTAATCTAACTGCTCTTTTAAGAGTTCAGACACAGCACAGTTTACACTGCATGTAAACAGTCCTTGGACAGTTTCTCAGTTCTTCCCATGAGAGGAAGAAGCCTCTGTAAACAGGGATCATCGGCCTGCATCCATCACACCCAACATTATTTTGTGTTGCCGAAACTGCTGCTACGTTCAAGGTCTCAGGCATAAAAAAAGAAAAGGTAAAACAAAGTGAGACTATTTGTCGGCAATGATTTACAAGCCGCCCTCTGCACAGAGCAGCCAGGCAAAGGTATTTCTTGCGTGCACTTTGACCCAATCAAAGCAGTAATATTCAGAGAAAATAGAGGCAAAGGGTTACTTGGTTCAATTGTTATATGATCCAAACCATAAAGACTTTCAAATGGAATGTAAAAGATAGCATATGACTATTAAAGAGCATTTAAACCGTAGCTAGTGTTTACTCTGGACTCCCCTCGGGCTGCGCACAGCTCAAACTCTGCAGCACTCCCCACTTAGATGAGCTTCATTACTGCGGTGATATCAGGATGAAACAATGCAACGATTTTATGTCCTGCTATCTTCAAAGCAATTGTGTCCATTCTCAGATGGATTGAATAACAGAGAGGAGGCTTTTGTTTGGCCGGGTTATAAACAAACTGTAAAACGATCCAGCGTGAAGATGCACCTCGGGTCATCGCCGTCCCTTCTCAGTATTAACAAGATCAGTAAATATTATGACCACGGAGCTGGCAACAAAACATGCATCTCTGACTGCTTTTTGAGCAGAATGTGATTGAGATAACAGCTTAAGCTATGAGCTGTGGCCTCTTCTATTTTTACTTTGAAATCTCCATTCATTCAAGGTGGAGAGAGTGGGATTTCCTCAGTTTGTAATCCTTTGTTTTAAGTTGAGGGTTAATAACAAAATGTAAGATAAAGGAACAGAATAAACCGTCACCTTTTGTCACATCAAAGGCATGCAGCCGCACAGTCCTTGTCCAACGTTATGTGGCCTTGACTGACATGTTCAACCCCCATGCCTCTCTACTGCCACACACACTTTTAAGACCTTTCTATTTTGCCTGTAGCTCTGTCAAGTCAAAACAGTGTAGGTTAATTTGTCCCACTCCTGCAACATCTTCTTTTGCATAAGCTCATATATCTAGCTGTCTATAATGTCTATCTATCTATCTATCTATCTATCTATCTATCTATCTATCTATCTATCTATCTATCTATCTATCTATCTATCTATCTATCTATCTATCTATCTATCTATCTATCTATCTAAAAAGAGAAGTCAGATCATACAAGATTTCTGAGGGCAACGACCACACACACATTCACACACACACATGAATATTCAAATAAATAGATATATCACAGCTAAACCTTTATACCTTTTCAGTTTAAAATGATTCATTAAATGCAGGATGTTTTTTGTATGTTTTTTTTAGTAAACATTTAAGCCAGTTACACTGGGCATCTTGATTCTTCATCGTATTCCCAAAATTCCAGCACAGAACTCATGACAACATAGATGTACACTATCAGAATCAGAGTCCAGTCAATTGATATACATTTATACAATAAAGTCTTAGTCTTTAGCGATATGGACTTTTGTTTGGATGCAAACAAGCAAAGAACATAATTTAGCACATCAGACCAATTCAATGTGCAAAAACGATAGTACAATGGTAACATAAAATCATTCTGTTATGGCATTATAGTGAGATATACAAATCCAAAAAAGGAACTGCCTTACATTGTACAATACATTCTTTTTACAGCGTGAGATTGGTAGGGGTTTCAGCACTCACATCTCCAAACTCTGACGGTGTCGTTGCGTTTTTCCATCGGTAGATGGCAGACTTGAATGAGTAATACTTGCGGGCGGACAGGAGCGTGCCCGCAGCGCGTCCACGCCTCCGCCGTCTCCTCCTCCTCCGCCTCCTCCTCATCCTCCGCCTCCGCCTCCGCCTCCTCCTCCTCGGGTGTTCCGCCTCCTCCGCCGCCGTGCGTCCGTCGTGCCGTGCCCGGGTGAAGAGTTCACGGTGCGGGCTCGTCTGCGGATGATGCGGGGCCCATGTCACAGTCTAATCTCATTGTGCAGCTCGGCGAGAGCGACATGTTATATTACTGGAATCAGTGAGAGGGGACCCAAAGAAAGCATGCCAATAAACAAAAGTAACGGGCAGCCTCCCATTTATAACTATTAGGAACACTTAACCTTATGGTCAGGTTATGGTTACAGATAAATCCACTGGCCATTTACTCCAGCCTTTTATTGAGAGGCCCCGTACTGAATCACTGGTATTAGATTTTAAAAATAACAGATATTTTACTCGACTGATTTGCATCTTTTACTGTCTGCCGCAACTTATGATGAAATAGATGCACTCTTGCGGTTTTACACACACACACACACACACACACGCAGTCAAATGAGTTTCTCTGCTGTTGATGTACTGTTGATCAAGCTGTCCTTAAAAAGTCACTCTGCAATACTCAGTGCACCTTCTTCCCAGTTTTTTCTTCTTTATAAGACACACACACACACACATACACACGCGCGCGCGCGCGCAGATACACCATAGAGAGCCCAATAGGGTTTGTGGTGTCCTTCAGTGTAGAGATGCACTTGAATGATAATGGCCAGCAGGGAGCACTCTGTGTAATCATAATGACCTCCAATGAGTTATATCAGGATTTGTCCATATGAATCATGTTTCTGCATCATGCATACATTTAGGATGATAAAGTCCACTTTTTTGTTGCATCCTAGGTGTCCTTAAATTGTGCCGTCGAGGGAGATGGTTTCGCTTCAGATCCGTAAGCTGCAGTGGCCTTTGTGTTTGTTATTAAGAGCAAGCTAGGGGTTTTGGGTGTAGTGTTTGCTCTAGATAAATATCTGATTTTGATGCAGTATGGCTTGACTAAGAGTGACACAGCATTGTCCAACTGAGGGATTAACGCGAAAAGGGGATTAAGTGACATTTTAAAAAATGACCATCATATGTCACTAGAAAGCCCTTGTTAAACACTCCCACAAAGTCAAAAGAAAATATTTGCATTCTTTTAAAAAATGTGTAGGCTCACAAGGAACCAGATGACATTGCATTTAGAAAAATAGCCTCACTTTTCTGAGCTTAAATCCAGCAAATTTACATATTTTGTTTTGATACAAGAGGAAAATGTATTTAGAACCATAAATGAAAATTTAGAAATTTCCTTGTAAATCTCTCAGTTCAATTCTATGAACTTTATTTGTCCCCAGGGGCCAATTCAAGGCACTTTGAGCAATTGTACATCAACACAAGAGTAAAAATTAGACAAGGATAAAGGATAATGCACAAAGCCCAAATTTCTACTGTTTACAAAGGAACATAGATGTGAATGCAGCAGAAAGTATAGTGCAAGACTTTCAACAGTGGAAACATCAGTAAATAAGATTCAGGGCTATTCTGTGTGGAGTTTGCATACTCTTAGTCGGATCTCTGCTGGTACTCCGAATTCCTCCCACAGTCCAAAATCTTTTTTTTTTAGGTTGATTGGAGACTAAATTGTCCCTAGATGCTACTGTGAGATTGAATGGTGCTGTCCTGTGGTGGGCTGGAGTGCTGTCCAGGGTGTATTCCTTGAGCTGTGTACTTGACGTAGGACCACTGCACTCCTGAAACATACATGGGTAAAAAGCACATAAGATAGTGGATGATATTTATATGAGGTATGAACTGAGTTATAAGGTATGGATTGCGGGTTAAAAGCCATTCAAGTAATTGCAGCATCCTTTCTTTCGAAGCTTCTACATCCAGATCCTCCATTGATAGAAGCCAGTGCTGGCTCACAGACATTTAGAAGTCCATACGAGCTCTCCTTGTCATGACTGCTTTGTTTTCAAAATCTAAGAAATCTAAGGTGTTAGAGAAATCACAGAGGAGAGAAGAGGACCCTCCTGCTGTTTGACTTCTTGCTCTTCCACATTTCCGCCAGTAGTTGGCAGCAGAGGACTAAAGCTGTGGACACATCACACCTTCTGTGCTCCTACACACCTCCTGCAACTTCATCTTTTTTGGCAGATTTTATATGCATCTCAGTTGCATTTATTGCAACTAATTTATTTGAGTGTGTAATGTAATGTTAATGTGTAATGCTAAAACAATTATGTGGAATTCGGTGATAGCGGAAAAAAGAAGGCTGAGAGGCATCAGTGATCCGAGAGGTGATATATTTTATTAAACTAACAGTGCATCGGGAATTAAATCCTCTATTCCTCTTCCTCTGCAGCCATTCGCTTCATGCTTAAACACACACATACACACACACATACATACACATTTCCACCACTTTTGGGGACACCGCAAAGACGTACATCAGTGTCCCCGTAAATCACCAAAACCATAACTACACCCAATTCTAATGCTAACATTTACTATAACACTAACCCAGAGGTTTAATGATTTACGTTGTGGCATTTTGTTCCCCATAAGGAAGGCAGGTCCCCACAAGTGTGACCACATAAACAGATTTATGTCCCCTTAACACACACACACACAGATTGAGAGAAGAGAGAGAGAGAGACACTAAAGGCTGTGCTGCGTGTGTCACCAGTCTGCCCCAGACTGCACTTCCTGCTCACCAGACAACTATTGCCCTGTAGTGACACACACACTCACACACATACACACACACTCGCAGGAGAGCCGACACCAGATGGAGGTGCTGACATAGACGGAGCAGATAACGGGCTTACCCTCATCAGTCCCACTTACACCCCTGATGACTACAGGCCTCACACGCACATATTGACACACGCGCACACACACATACACACGCACACCCAAGTGAGTGCGTTATCTGCGGTCGCGGGCCCCTGCTCACGTCACACTCCTGTCCCCTTATCAGCACCTCTTTGCCCCTGAGCTGTATCGCCCGTCCTCCTGAGAGAGACTGGGAGACAGTGAGACAGAGTGTGTCTGTGAGCGTGTGTGTGTGTGTGTGTGTGTGTGTGTGTGTGTGTGTGTGTGTGTACGTTTGTGGGGAAAGTGGCGTATGCGTGGACATGATGGAGGGCGGAAGTGTGGAAAGATTAGCACGGGTGCAGAGGGCAGCAGACAGACACCCAGCCTGGCAGAGAGAGATGCTCAGAGCGAGCAGGGCGAGTGAGGATGTGTGGTCTGATTACGAAGGAGAAAGCACTGTCAGCCAGATGTGCTGGACCTCTGTATCTCTGCCTCGGTCCTGCTGCAGTTTCGCTCGAATTCCGTCTCTTTTCGTCTCAGTCCGCACTCGGCCTCATCCTTCCTGCACCAGGGCCTCCTCTCTTTCCCACAGCTCTCTCCGTAACCACCTCCAGCTTTGCAGCCAAAGGAGAGACATCAGGGAATAGATCACATGTTTTTGTGGGCAAATCTTTCTTTTTCCTACTTCCTTCACCTGTGAGACCCAGCCTGTGTCATGAACCCCCCTCCCACTCCCACTGCCACCACCTCCCGCCTCTCTCTGACCATTTAGCTCTAACAAGTGCTCTCATAGTTAATGAAATTTCCCTGTCTCTGCTCAAATTTCTGCGATTAATCTTACAGCTCCTACTCCCACTTCTCATCCTCTCACCTCTTAATAACACCTCCTCCCCTCCTCTCCTAGGAGAAACAAGGATTCCTGCCTTCCTCGCTCACATCGCCCCTCTATCTTTCTTTCTTTCTCCTCTCTCTCAGTCTTAAACCCTCCTATTTTAATTTGCTGCCATCTAATCATATGCACAAGAGAGGGAGATGAGAAGGAGGAGAGGGAGGAGGAGGAGGGCTCGGCCAACATTTGCCTAAGGCTCTGCAGCCTGGATCGATAAGTGGTCTTAAGTTTATCTGATTTTTATCAGCGGAGCCGACAGGGGGGCAGGTCGATGGGCTGTGCCCGCGTCAAGTTGACCTTTTCAGGGACGACGGAGGGAGAGCCACCCCCGGGACCCCCACGGTCCCTTGTCACCGTCTGACTGGCACAAGTCTGTTGCGCTCAACAACAAAGTCTGCAGAGACGTCTATATCAGCGCCCGGCGTGGCTGACAGGGCCTGGCTGTTGTATTTATAAACTGTCCTTTGGCCGTGACACTTTGCCAATGATCGGGCCCTAATTTATGCAGGCAAATCTCCTCGGTGCAAAAATGAAAGCTAATGGAGTCATTAGCCGCTAATTCGAGCCGGGATACCTTGTATAAATTGGCTTACTTTGTAAAGCCCTCCCCCGATAATACCCCCCTCCCGCCATCTCCATCTCCATCCTCATCCCTACCCCACCACCCTCCTCTTGTCTCTCTCTTTCATCTCTCACCCAGACCACGGCATAACATCACACACACTCTGAGAACACGCATTATTTTAGTGGCTAAATGGTTGATGGTGTGTGTTTGTTTAATGGTGTGTGAGGCAAGATAGCTAATGCGCGTGTGTGCTTGTGTGTTTCCACCTCTGTAGCTGTCTGGCATAAAATATACATACCCGGTGTAGCAGAGATGTTACACCCAAGACGTGTGCATGAGCAGCGTGAGTCCATGAGTGTGTGTGTGTGTTGCTACTCTGCCATCCGGGGCAGTTAGCGCTGATGTGTTATTGTGCTGTCGGATGGCTGATTATGACATTAAATGTTTATGAGCATTGATCAGCGATAGCCCCAAAGTGAGAGCCATTTCATATCCTCACTGGCCACTGCTTAACAGCACGCTGATGGATGCACAATAATCTCCAATAGAGACGAAGAGAGACCTGCGCACGCTGCATATAAACACACGCACACACACACAGGCTCATAGATGTGTACAGACTGATGTGCGAACGCTCTTACGGTTATAGGCAAACATTAGCGGATCCATTTTAACCATTAGGTCTTCAGTTTAAACACTTGTGATGATCGTTCGTTTGATTAGTCATTATGGGGATGAAACCAGGGCAGGAAAGGCTGGCTGGAAAGACGATGAGGAGTGAAATTCAGTCCGCTGATAGGAGAGTGATGACTGTGAGTTTTACTTAAACATTACACGTTTGGTCAGCTGCCATTTCCATTTCTTATTCTGTAAACGTCTTGGACTTTTTCAAAGTGCAGATATCCTAAAGAGGGCTGGGTTGTAAGTGAATATGGTCCCTGTACAGACAGGAAGCATAAAGGCAGGAAGACACCACTCTGTCCAGTTTCCTTATAGGTTACAGTCGCCGCTTCAGTCTGGACTCACACAGGAAACTTTGTCGAGTGTGTCTGCGCAGTGTCTCTATGAATAGCGCCCACACAATGAGTCCCAACACAGGAAGTCGTGTGGCCAGTTTGTGCTGGGGTGGAAAGTAAAAGTGTTTATTTGCATCAACTTTAAGCATGGTTTGAAACTTCATATTCTCAATAATGACAATATTTTTCTTTAAAATCTAAACTGCCTAATCCTTACCATATTCAACTCACAATCATTGCCTTTTTTTTGCTCATCTATGAATTAGCTTTCTGAAATGGCATTCTCCTCTTAAGCTCCCTCTCGAAAGCGATCCCCTTTGGTGTCATGCATTGCGTTTTATTTTCCATACATTAAGCGGCCTGGGTTATAGAATTAAGTGCAGCATACAGTATATGTTAATGCAGTGTGTTTATTCGCTCATTACATCCTCTCGTTAACACAATTCTGTGCTAATCCCTGCTGCATCCATCCATATGTGGCAGCACTGCATTTGAATAACTAGATTTACATTGGCATTACATTACATTACACTGATGTCATTACATTAACATTGAATTTAAAAAAAAATGCCATTATCGTCTGTATTTGCAAGCCTCTGGAGATGTGGCTAGACACTTCCATTTGTACAATGTAGCCAGTGTAAATCCTTTTTAACAGAAGTGTGTTTGTATGATTTTATGGTTTTGTCATGTGTTGTGTGTGTGACAGTGGTGGAGCAGTGTGAAGCTGTGGGCAGCCCCTGGATGTGGGTCCGTCTGTACTGCTGTGAAATAAAAGAAGCTCAGAAAGAAAGAGCATGCACACTCAGCAAAGTGTTTCCCAGTGAGGCAGGCGAATAAGAAATCTGCAGCCCTGACTTATTTTATTGGACTTTCAAATATTTAATGAGACAGAGGAGGTGATAAAAAAGATGTGTGGCAGGAGAGCACAGACAGATATTTACCAGACTTAGGTGCTGTACATTATTAACAGAATGAGCTGCTGCGGTTTCCAATGGCTGTAAATTTCTGGTTGCTACCAAGCTGGCACCAACGACCTCCACATCGCTCCATTTATGGCCTGAGTTATGTGAAATCTCTGCATGCTTGAGCTAGTGCGTAGCTGAAGCTCTAACGCCAGCTATGACATATGCAGAAACTCATGGACGAAGACCCAGCCAGATTCTTAAAAGAAGATCCAGAATTACTAAATGTTTTCCCTGGAAAAGCTCGCAGTCCCAGGTCCAGGAAACATCCCACACACCCGGTAACAACACACAGCAGATGGAAAAGACTACGTGGAACCCCAAAATCTATTTCCAGGCATACTGGGAGCTGCATGTGGGAATAAGATCACAGGCTCAACTCTTCATTAAGATAGTTCATCATCTCTATTATTAACAATTTCAAAAAGCGAAACAAGTGTGTTCGGCTGACACTGGAGCTCTCTGAGACAGACTGTCCAGATGTTCATTAATCTGATTGTCTAGATAAAGAAGTAATCCCTAAACTTCGGGAGCAGCTCTCACATCGTCATGAGATGCAGTCTGTTTTTTGTTAGTTGGAAAACTTGGATGTGTTCTGAAAACTGTTTGAAAACATTTTCCTTTTTTTTTACTGAACTGAAAGATCCCTCCTCATTTGTGCTTGATGCCTTTGATCTGTAAACACGGGCCTGGGGATCAAAGGCAGAGCACAGCTCACCTCATCGCACCCCCTAATTTGAATACGTAATCAAACTTTTTTTTTCCCTCCAACTTCGAGGATTGAAAAATAAATAATTAAGTCAATCCAATTACTTAATTAATTATTTCATTAATCATGTGCTCACACATTTCCTTCCCCTCCATTCGTCATGTGGCTCAATGGCTTCATTATGGATCAATGTGGAGCCGTCGCCATCGAGAGTCGCACTGTCATCGTCAAGATTAATCAAGATGTTGCCTGCATGCGGAATGGGCCTGGAAGCAGTTGCCGCGGTAACCGGTGTGTGACTCCAGGAGCGATCTGAAAGCGTTGAGAGATGACACGGTGATTGAACGCTTGCATGAGCTGCGGTTCAGAGCCAACAAAATGAGAGCACACACAGTTGTTGTTGTTTTTTTTTATAAGTTTCATAACCTTTCACCTTTGTAATAGGGGCACAGTAGCCAGTGAAAGAGTAATTACAATGCAGTAATGAGCTAGAAAATGTTCATTGTCAAGCTGTTTGTCTTAAGGCAGCTGACAAACAGACGCAACAGAATAATATGAAAGAAAATCAGCTTGAGTGAAGGGTCATCCAAGCAGAGGTTGTATGGCAGCGGCGAATGTTTGCCACTCAAACTTGGATGTCACTCTGCATTCCTGACCACGCCGAGAAAATAGTTCCCGACTGAAGAGCGAGGGAAGAGAGACTGTAGTGGATTCTGACACGAAAATAAAATGCCATCCTTGAAATCTTAAGCATGAGTCAGAGCTTGTAATTTAGAGCCATAAACTACATCTTTAACCAGAGATGAATAATCAGTTTCCTCAGTACATGTACCCAAAATGCTGTAACATTTAACTGAAGGCTCTGGAAAAAAAATTCCCCTAAAATGCATTACTAATCCCAAAAATATGGCAAAACATTTACAGCTTTTATTGCAGGGTGTTTTTCTATTTCAACCATGGTTTTATGGGACAGTGTTTGCTCAGATAGAGATTAATGACAGACTTTAAAACAGCAGTTTGGAGTCACATAAATCTGCTCTCTGCTGTTGAACCGTCATATACTTACCATGCAGGGCAGCCGGGTGTATTAGTGGATAACACAGCTGGCGCTCATAGCAAGAAGATCCCAGGTTCAAATCCCGGTCTGACCTTTCTATTCAGAGTTTTCATGTTCTACCAGTCTCTGCGTGGTCTTCCTCTGGGTACTCTGGTTTCCTCCCACAGTCCAGAAACATGCCTGCTTAGGTCGATTGGAAACTAAATTGCCCTTAGGTGTGAGTGAGAGAGTGACTCATGTTTGTGTGTGTGTCCAGGAGGGTATTTCCTGCCCTCCATGTGGGATGGAGAAAGGTTCAAAGTGGGGAAGATAATGGATGAATACTTACCGCACCGTAACTTCACTATTTCTTCTATTACATCCATACTACATACCATGCATGCCATATGTGCTATACACAGTGCATACAGCTTTGCAGACAGATGTATAACACATTTCACCATGACCTTTAGTTGGCATGTATTTTGGATGTTGACACTGTTTTATTGATACTTTATGTGCTTTTCCTTCCAACTTGATGTTGCAACTGCTCAACAACACTTTCCCACAGGCTAATATAAAGCTCTATCTAAACTCTCCTGGCATTTCACATCCAGCCTCTCCCTCCTGCCCTGCAGTAACCTCTTTCCCGCCTTTCCCATCACCTGACCCTCTCTGCGTATACCTGCACATCTGTTTCCCATTTTCTCTCATCAGCCTTGCAGTATATATATCGGCCCATTTCCACTCATTCCCTGCCAGATTGTCTAGTGCGGTTACGCCTTTGCTTTCCAGCCTTTCATTCTGCCTGCCTCACCACTGGACATCTGCCCGCCCGACTCCTTTTTGGAGGGCTTTGCCTGTTTTGATCTGCCCGCCTGGTTTCAAACACAAGTGAACGTGAACTCTCATTCCCACATCGTCAAATACAGATGTTTTGTCGCCCCCCGCCATGCACCCGGCTTTCAACTATATTCCACTTTAATCCCACCTGTGACTCAAGTAGGTGACATAGCAGGTTTAGGAAGAGGAGGAAAAAAAGGTCTATGCTGGCATGAAGTTGCGGTGGATGAATGAATGGGCTGAACACCTCACCTGACCTCAGCAAACAGCTTTCTGTACTGTCTTGAACACTGATAATGACAAATAAGTCATTTTTGTACCTAAACCTGACTAAGCTGAGTTTGTCTTTATCAGGCATCATGTTTGGTAATGTTTCTATGTGTTGTTCAAGAAAGCAATGACCATGGTTAAAAAAAGGAAGTGGGTTTCAAATTCTAATCACTCTAATATGTTTTATTGCCAAATTTTAATCTAATCCCTGTGAACCACATTTTCTCCTCAGTTATCCATGAGTGTAGGCAGTTGTTTGGACAAAGTAGAGTATCTGAACATAATGGATCAGAGGTGTCATGTCTTGTACATTACTCACAGCACTTTCAAGTCAAACATTACTCAGAGGGCTATGATGCTGAACCTGCATGTGTTTGAATTATCTGACCTCTTGA
Source organism: Karalla daura (assembly GCA_029224185.1). NCBI lineage: Eukaryota > Metazoa > Chordata > Actinopteri > Chaetodontiformes > Leiognathidae > Karalla > Karalla daura. Next base: position 12,289,494 of record CM055205.1, read on the forward strand.
TTTGACCTTCTGATTTTGAAGTCAGATGCCTGTGGGACTGCAACAATCTCTGCGCTAATGTAGAAAACCTACAGCTGAACACAACATGAGCAGCGAGCCCATTAGTGATGCTACAGTTTCCATGGCTAGTTAGCGTTTCAGACTCATGAAACCTTCTATTCTGCGACTGATGACAGAGTGAGCTCTGAAATGTGTAAAAGTGCGACAGGAATGATGGAAAATAACTCGCTTGGCTAAAATCTTGACAGATATTTCGCAATATATGGATGTATTTTACGGTTTAGTCCTGTTTTTTAGGTACACTAGCGCCAGCTGTAGCAGACATCTGGTCTGCAGCGAAAGACAACTACAACTTTCTGATGATGAAGGGATGGATGTCAAACGGGTCTGACTGAAGACTCTTTGGGGGCCACCTCACATGCCTAGGTAGCTGCTAATTGCGCGTGAATGTGTGTGTGGATGAATGTGTGTGTTTTAATCCACAAGCGCGGATAGATGATGAACAAACACATGAGCTGTGAGACAAGAGAAGAGGGGGGGGGGAGGAAGCCTCCCTGTTTAAGTCTAAATTCCTCGTTTATTTGTTTGATTAATTTGCGCGACGGCACGCTGTAACCCCGTTCTGTCACAAGCCTCCTTCACTGGGGTTTATTTTAGCAGGGCGGTAAGTGGCCCCATAATGTCACCGTAATACTGGGTCAGGCTTTTCCGATTGGAGGGATGGGACCGGGAGAGGAAGAGAGAGAACAGGGGGGATGAGAACGTGCGAGATGGGAAGAGAAAGGAGGAAAACGTCCCTCGTTCATCTTCCGAAAGTGAGTGTTAAAATAACACCTGGCCTGACTGGATACGCCGTGGGTGTGCTGGAAGGTTCGGGCTAACAGGAGCTGTCAGCAGAGGCGCACACATATGCAGAGTGGAGCTAATGCTAGATCTTAATGGTGACTATTTGTATTTTTATCACACGTGTGATGCTCCTGAACCTGCGAGCCTTTACCTGTCAATACCCCCAGAGGGTCAAAACCTCTTGGCGAGAATGCAAATGCTTGAAAATGTGCCATTTCACAGGGTTGCGTGTTCATATGAGTGTGTGTGCATGCATAAAATGTTACCTCTGCATGTGTGTGCGTGAGTGTTTGTGTGTGTGCCTTAGGCAGCCATGACAGTGCTCACAGGCAAGGTAGACGGTGGAGTTCGGGGAGAGGGGAGAGGGGGTGGGGGGTGTCTTGCATATTCAACGCTCTGTCGCCGGCTGTCATCGGCCAAGTGAGCGGCGAGGAGATAGGGAACTAGTCAAATTACCGGCCGTGCTCGATTCTGTCTCCAGCACTGACAAGACTGTCAGAGATGGGATTTAATCTCTTAATAACGAACAGGGTTGGGGATGCTTTTTTTCATCTCCATCTCTCCCTTCCTCGCTTCTTCCTTTGACCGTCTTCTGATCACATCTGCTCGTGTCGACAAATCACACACACACACACACACGCGCGCGCACAGCTCAGAAAGAGAAATATCCACGTCTGAATATCTTATATCCCCCCTCTCCTCCTCTGTATCTCTCCATCCCTCCATCTCGCCGTCTCTAATACAAGCTGTCGTGCTAGATCATGATTGATCAGGGCCTTAGTGGCCAACACCAGCTCTCCCTCTCCCGCTGCGGAAATGAATGGGGATCAGATGCGCTCCAGCTATGAAGTTGGATGCTGAGTTATTGGTGACACAAGCGGGAGAGAGAGAGAGGAGGAGGAGGAGAGGGAGAGATGAAAATGAGGAGGAGGCAGATGAAACGAGATGAATGTCTACTCTGGGATTTATCCGCACTTAGAAGTTTGGCGATTTCCGGCAGGACTTGCGAAACACTCAAATTCACGATATAAAGTCTTCCCGCCTGTCATATGAGATGATATGAGAATAGCGGCTCACATCTTAACTCACATCTTTCAGTATTTGTCTTTCAATTTGCCATTTAACACTTTACTGTGTTTGTGCATGATGCAGATGATGACAGACACTACTTTGCTTGGCGTCCTCTATACAATGGTCAACTGCCACGTAGAGGAGCAACTTTTATTTGGGACGAGCTTCGGCATTACTCACTGATATGAGTCGTCAAGCCCCACTTTGCTTCAAATGAAGCGCTGATCGTATTGTGTAACGGGATCTGAAACTCCCTTTTTGATGGCGCCATTGGGAGGGATGTGTCCTTGAAGCAATCTGACAATCACAGGGTGTGTTTGATTAGGTGTGCAGAGATATAGAAGATTGGGAGTGCAGAGATAATAAAGATGAGGTGTGCGGAGATGAGAAGTGTAACGTTCATAAACGTTAGAAGTTCGGATTGAAATCCCAGTGGTCCACAACTAAGAATGACCCAGGTTCAACTTTCGAACCGGACCCAGAGCCTTTCTGTGTGTACTTTATTTGTTCTCTCTTTGTCTGTGTGAGTTTTCACAAGATTTTCTCCCACAGTCCAAAAACATGCATGTGAAAGGTCAATTGGAGATTCTAAACTGCCCCTGTGAGTGTAAGTGTGAATGGTATGTGTGAGAGAGCTGTAATGGACTGGACTTCTTCCCAGAGTGTATTCCCTGCATCCTATGTGAACTGAGATAGACACCCAGCACACATGTAAGTTATAAAATGGGTAAATAAGATAGATGGCCGGTCTGCAGTTCTCACCTTCAGGTTGAATTGACTTTTGAAATACTGCTCACTTACTTTTGGTCCTAATTGTGCTTAATCTGGATGGGCAGAAATGGATTTTATAAGCCATGATCCATACTACCATGTTTGCATCCTGTTTGGATCTCCCACCACATCCATATCATGTGCTTCCTTTCCAGTAGAAACCAGTATTAGCCTTGAACACAAAAGAATTAAGAGTGTGCTCATCAGTTACCAGCAGTTAATTCAATGTGGATAAGTGAATGTTAATTCCCATCAATTTACATGTAAATTTCTTGGTATCAGGCCTACAAGACTTTGTATTAGCCCTACATTATCATACTAGACCTGTGTCTTGTCGTTCAGCAGTGGTGCTAGATACTAATGTAAATTGTTATGTAATACATCACTAAAGTTGTAGTGGCTTTAGAAGAAATTAAATGCAATTTAATACCGTCGCTAGAAGTGCTTTAGTGTTTTTGAGTTTGCATGCTGATGGAGTGAATGCTACATTGTCTATGCTTAAAAGGATCCTGACAGGACATTAAAAGCACAATGAAGTAAAATAAAGGCAGAAACAATCATGCTGCCGATGAAGTTTTAACGGAGGCAGTAGGATTTGTGTTGCTGTCGCACGTCCCTGCTTCATCATCTTTTGTCCCGCTGTCTCATCCTGACAGTCTGCTCTCTGTTTAATCTGCACCAGTGTGTGTTCTGTGACTTTGAAGTGCGCTAGTTTGGGTGGAGATCGTTTGTAAAACAGCATCAAAACACTCCTCTTCTAAACCTATCAGTGTTCCTCTAATCTCAGGCTTGCTGCTCCAACACCTCCCTGCTTCCCGCCCTCCCACCCATTCCTGCGCGGCAGTCTCTATGGCGACAGTTGTAACTCTGGTGATTAATGCCCCAGGAAATGAAAGTGTTGCCAGGGACGATGTGGGAACATCGTAACTTCCTGTGTTGCGTGGGGCTGGAATGCTTTGGTGTCCGACATCGAGCCTTCAGCTAATTAGCTAAATCAGCTCGCTGGGGCTTAATTAGAAGCAGCTCGCAGACACACCCGTGTCCAGGGGCTCTTTAATTACCCTCAGGTTCGTTAGGAGGGAAGGGCCTCGAGCTCTAATTAACTGCCTCTGTGCACTTCTAAAGCTGTGTGCGTACGTGCGTGTATGCATTTGTTATGCGTGTTGTTGTCGGCCGTATGAAAAGTAGAACTTAAAGACCCTGAGGGTATGCTAATACCTTGTTAAATTGTGCTGCAAATATGGTAAACAGATCCCCATGTCTTATGCAGACGCAGGAGGGCAGAAGAAGGGATACGGGGATACGAAAGGGAAAGAGAGCAGTGAAAGACAGGCTGGATAAATGGATAAGAGAGTGCGATAGAGATTTCTGCAGCTAGTGAGTGGCAGTCTTGTGGAGGACTAGAGAGCAGGCTGGAGGAGCAGAGTGAAGGAGTGTAACAGGGTGTGTGAGAGGAGGTGATGAAGATGGAAGGAGAGAGATGGTGCCAGTCTTGTGGAAAGCAGTAGTGCGTTATCTGTCTGAGGCCAAATCCCTTCATGTTGTCTCAGCGCGGACAAACAGCAGTAATTAGAGAGACGAGGTGATGGAGGGAAGACAGTCACATTACAGTGCAGACATCGCCCATACAGATGTCTGCCAGAGCATCTGTACATGTCAAAGCTGCCTGTTTCGGAGAGGGACATATCCAACAAAGAGGTTTACAATTGCTCAGTCCACAACAGAGCATGTTTCTGAATTTTCTCATTGAGTCTGAACGGTTACATACATTTAAAAGCTGATGAAAAGAAATCAAAAAACAATTAAAATAATGTGTTTTATTCTGATATTTAGGACTTGTTTGTATTTTTCTGCAGCTGGGCTTTTACTTAGCTATTTTCTCTGTAAAGCAGTAATGCCACTTTTATTCTAGATCTACTGTATCCCAGGTGTGACGCAGGAGAAGCATTTTCACTTTTACTTGTTACAGTGTGGGAATTGTCTTGCTCGTAAACGAGAAATGTGTGTTTGTTCACTCAAGCAGCAAAAGCAGCCTATATAAACATTAAATATTTAAAGCTGGATTTATCTTTGATAACCCCATTGCAGACTTGATAATACCCGACTGAGAGAAACTTTTGGTGTGACAATTACTGTTGCCAAACATTGAACCAAATTCCCATATGACCCATATTCAGTGTTGATTGTTATTATCTGAACCAACCCAACACTCAGGGAAGAAGTTATTTATTGTGGCAAGGCCAATAGGGTGATTGGCCTCACAGCAGGATGTTTGGAACTAGGGCCTTTCTATGTGGAGTCTGTCCTGTTCTCCCAGTGTCCATGTAAGTTTTATCTGAGAGCTACAGTTTATAGCTGTGGTCCAGGCTGATTGGAGACCATAAATGTGTAAGACAAACCAAGCTGTCGGATGTCTGCATCCTGTCAGGATTCTGGGCAGTGTACCAGGGACCAGAAGATGCTAACGCTAACTCGCTAACACATTTGTTGTCATTGCGCAGCAAAGGTAAAGACATCATCTCCGCCCAGAGGGCCATAATAGTTTTTTGGGAAGATCATATTCAACACAGGGACTCCACAGGGAAAACAGTAAGTAAGCCACTTTCTTCTCGTGCACTGATTGCCTTGCTGAACGGCCAGTCAGAGGGATTTATTTCACCAGGGGCTCCACTAACGGTGATTCAACATGTTGAATTGGCGGAAAAATTCTGAGCCATCGGCCCCAAAGGTCGACTGTCGGGTTGGTTTGTACAGGCCTTTAGAGTGAATGGCGTGTGAGTGTGCCCTGTGCTACAGTGCTGACCTGTCCAGGGTGTATTCCCAGCTTTCATCCTGAATGTTGGGTCAGGCTCCAGCAGCCCTCCACGACACCACTGGGTACAAAGCAGCTACAATAATTGATGGATGGATGGATGGATGGAAAAAGCAGCAGCAACAACCAAGGGCAGATGTGGCTGCAGCTCAGTGTTAACTAGTGGTTGAGGAAGTGCTCTGGTTCACCGTTGATCCATCACACTCAAAGTTTCACCACAATGTAGATAAATGTTTTACTTCTACGTCACGCTACAGTCTCCTCCCGACTCTTGCTCCACCAAAAGATTCATTTGTCTCAATCTTTGCTGCCTCTGTAGGATGAGAATGTGATAGTCAAAAACAAGATTTCTGGTTGTGTTTTCTTTAGCTTCAGGGCCAGAACAACCTGCCGTCCCGCTGCTTGCCTCGATGTTATGCGTGTAGTGCCCATGTCTTTTCGTGCTCTTCAAAAAGTGCTGTGCCACACGGTGTCAGGACCGGCTGAGACGAGCTCCGTATGGATTCATTGATTGACAAGATGACTGGGAGCTGCCAGGCGTGAGGCATCGAGTGGGTTCAGTCGATTTGTCCTTGGCCGACGCAGAGGACTGTGATGACACACAGAAAGAGTGCGCTATCAAAACACAGAGTCAGTGTAATAGACTAACGCCAGGAGAGTGATGGGCAGGCGCACATGGCGAGGAGGGGTCAGAGGTCGGATAACGCCAATGAAGGTGAGTTTAAAAGCGATTGTATTTGTCATGATGATGATAATGTTGATTAATGTCTCTCGCTTTCTTTTCTTGCCGTCATCATTAAAAAGCTAAAACCTGAGGCGGCAGTTTTGGTAGCAACTGGTCCAACATGGAACCCCAGCTTGGCGCACCTCGAACAGGAATGCTGAGGGATATGGAAAAGCACTGGTACGGGAAGAGCAATGTATCGGTCACACTTTGCTACTGTTACTAGCCTGAAAGTACTTAGTACCTAAATGGGAGAATTCCTTGGAATATCAGGTGCCTTAAGCTTGGCAGCACAGTGCATTGGTGGATAGTACAGTGCCCTTACAGTCATTCCCATCTCCATTCTGTGTGGAATTTGCATGTTCTGCGTGGTACCCCAATATTCTCTCCAATATTCTTGGAGACTCGTAATTGCTCCCAGGTGGGAGCGTTAGAGTGTATGGTGCATCCCTGCCTTTGCCCTGTCCAACATGGAGTTTAATCAGAACCCAAGAGATCTCACAAAGGTTCTCATCAGTTCATTTCGGGTCATAGGAGAAGCAATACCTTGATCATACCCGACACGCCTGTGATGAACCTGTTTCTGGAAAGCTGTCAGGCTGACATTGATAATGATGAGCACATAAGATAAACTGTGTGGGTGCTATGGCTGAAGATAACCTGCTCACCGCAACCATAATTCTGAAAATGATGGTAGTGGAAGCAAGGGAGGATGCTCTTTGCAAATAGAAACAATTATGTCCTTTCATCCACTTTCTCAACCTTTTCTGTGTATAACCTGTGTTGCGGGTGCCTGTCCGAGCCTATCCCAGCACACATACTGTAGAACAAAGGCAGGGAATACATCCTGGACAGGCCTCCAGTCCATTCTCATTCATTCTCACACTCACACCTTGGGGCAAATAAGAGTGTCCAATTGGCTTTGAAATGCATGTTTTTGGACTGTGAGAGGAAATGCTACAGAGCGGATATTGCATGATCTAACACATCCTTTGAATCTCTCTCTTTCCCTCACACACACACACACACACACACACACACACACTCACACACATGCACAGTGCACCGCTGCAGCCTGACAGTCCTCCCTCTCCTTCCAACTGTAGAGAACGCACCTTCAGCCATTCATCAGTGTCACCCTGTCGCCGTCGGTTACGGCCCGGGGCCCGTCGCGTCTTCATTACGGTCCGAATAAATCTGAAATAAAACCACAGATGATTTATTAGCTTCCGATGGCGTGGCGCTGGTTAGCATGGTCTGCCGCCACTCAGGCCTAGAGAGACAGTGCTCAGACGCAGGCGGCAGAAATCCGATGTGACAGGGAGACGTTTGCGCGATGATATCAGTCTGTGATCGCGAGTTCTGCCTGATGAGAGGAGGAGGAGGAGGAAGAGGAGGGCGTCCCAGGATCTGTCACACACCGGCAGCATTTATTCGCTGCGTGTATGTGGGTGAGATGTTTTGGCAGTTACGCTGGGGCCACGAGGTGCCTCTCAAGGAAATGAATATCCTTTAACTGGTTTATTTCCTGCTGATGCTTGCATTAATGCGTTCATTTAACAGAACAATACGTACGAGAGGGGTGAACAAGGTTTTGCTCGATAATGGGACATCTCGACATCGGGATCAGAAAGTGATGCCTCACATCACCTCTCAAATGCTTCGCTGTAGTTTGTACATTAGCCAAGAACAATAAAAGATCCATTTCATACCCCATGCTTGGGTGGTGTTTTGCATATTGAAGAAAAGGTGACAGCCCTACTGCCTTTGTTAAGTGAGTTAGAGAAGAGAAATTTGTAATTCAATTCAATTCGAAGAACTTTATTTGACCCCCTGGGGGGCGATTCAAGGCACATTGAGCAGTTGTACATCAACACAAGAGTGAGAATAAAATAAGAATAAAAAGATGCTGACGGGATACGGTGTATGAGTGGTGGGCACGGTTGCCTCACAGCAAGAGGGTCCCCACCCCAACAGTCTAAAAACATGCGTAATTAGATCGACTCTAAATTGCCTATAGGTGTGAGAGTGAGAGTGACTGTTATGTGAGTGCGTCTTGTGATGGACTCGTGACCTGTCTATGTGTGCAGGAGATAGCCACCAGTAGACCCCATTAATGCCACAGATTTGACCAGATTTGATCTGACCTTTATTGTAGTTTCTTTGCAGGTAAAAGACATGCAGTTAGTATTTAGACTGATCTTTTTTCTTGCACCCGGTGGAGCCTCTAACCCTGGACCGGTCCCAGTCTGGCCATTTCAGCCGAGGCCGGTCCAGATGACAGAGCTCCAGCTGACTCCGGGCCAGTTCAGCGGGGAGAGGCACAGCTGAGACCTGCAGGTGTCACATTGTCCTGGTTGTCAGTAACCCAATTACACCTGGCCTGCCGGGGACAAGCTCGCTCCAGCCTGCAACATGCCTGCACGGGCACACATAAACACGCACATGCATAATGAAACAGGTAATGCGTACACACGCAGAGTTGTAAAAAGCACTCGCCTGGAGTGAGTCAGGAAAGATGAGGTAAGCCTACATACAAGGAAAAAAAATCCCTGACATCCAGGAAATTAATTTCTTACTTGTCGTTAATTAATTATGCATTAGAAAAGGCAAATAGAGGAGATGATGGCAGGAGAAATGAGACATTAAAGGAAAAGTGGATTTTCAACGCTCTTCCACCCCTCCCTGTACATCTGCCATTCCTCCTTTTCCTCTTTTCTTCGCTTGTCCTTCTTTATACTGCTCTTTTTACCTTCGTCTTCAACCAGTGCATCTGCTGCTCACTCCCCTCCATTCTCCAGTCTAATGGGGGGTTTGAGTGTGTGTGTGTGTGTGCGTGCACACACACGCACACATGTGAGGATGTGTGCATATGAGTACATAGCTACACACTGGATGCCATGGCTGTATAGTGTATGGCTGTGGTAAAGCATCTCCGCATGGGTGTGTGTGTGTGTGTGTGTGTGTGTGTGTGTGTGTGTGTGTGTGTGTGTGTGTTAGCGTGCACTCTCTCTAATGGTGTTTAATGCCCAGACTAATGGTTTCAGCAGGGAATCCTTGTGTGGAGCTTGAGTCCAGGCCCGGGCTGATCGCTGGCAGGACCATCCCTCATCCTGATACCGCACGGAGGTGAGAGCCAGGGGAACACACACACACACACACACACACACACACACACACACACATACACACAAACTGTCTCTGCCGCTCACTAGCTTGCTTTGTTTGCACTGACTCTTGTCCTGCATCCTGCACTTGCTCGCACTTTCCTCCTCATCTTCCTCAAAATATCAAATCTTTCCTGCATCCAGAGAATTTAATATTCTATCAACAGATTCCATGAACCAATAGTAAACCAATGTTAAATTAATCCTGTTGATGAATTGCTCCTTCCTCTTGGTGTAGAATTCCATCAGTGAGCCACGCTGTCACTTATGTCCCATAATAAATATCAAGCTAATACACGGACTATATATTATTCCGCAGCTCAAATTAGTCCCGGGCAAATGCACATAACAGATTAACAGTTAATTGAGTAAAATATTTTGTCAAAAATTACAGTGAATAACTGTAGTGGGAACATTGTTTAGGTTTTTTTTTTCTAAGATTAAATTCCACACTCTACATTTTTCACAGTATTTAATGGAGATGAACCTGCAATGTTCATCTTTTCATGGTTTCATCACAAAGGAAAATTATCATATGACCCAAGTTTTAGATAACTATATGCTTTCATCAGTATTTTACTCTAATACTCCATATTCTGTACTTTTAACATTTTTGCACTACAAGAATTCCTAAAAAAAAAACAAAAAACCAAACCTGATGTGCATAATGTGCATGTGCAGGGACCTACAGAAGTCTGCACACAACTCCTGGCAACAAGGGGTTCATAAGTACTATTCCAGATGATTTTACCCTGTATGAGGCACAAAAGGGCAGTTGCTTGACCTCAGGGTTGCTTACTAGTAGGATTAAGGGCTGCTTTGGGCCTTGGGGACCTGAATCACGTGATCTTTACTAGCAGGTGGACGGGGCTAAAGATCATTTTAGATGCTGAAGCTAAAGTGCAGTAAAGGCTTTTGGCTCAGAAGCCAAAGTGTGCATGTGCGTACGTTGGTGTGTGGATGAATAAGAGCTGCGCGTGATTGCTTGTGTGTGTACATGAGGGAGTGAAGATACATTTGGAGGGGAGCAGAATCAGATTAGGGAAAAGGGTTGCTGTGGCTGGTATATATAAAAGAGGAAATGAAGGGATCATAGCTTGTGGGAAAACGGCTGAGGGTGATAATATCTAAACAGAGAGTCTCTGCTCGCTACAAAGCTGCGGTTTGCACAGAAAAGGAAAGGTTAGAGAGGATGATCAGGATGAGGGAGTGCAGAGGTGGAGAGTGCAAAGTGGTAAAGACAAGATATACGGTGGTGGTGGAGGAGGAGGAGGAGGAGGAGGAGGGGGAATACAGGGGGGTGAAGATAAAACGGGAGGCAGAGGGGCTACAAAGGAGGTGAGGACGGAAGGGAGAAGGTAAGGGTGTGCGTTGTCGGAGGCGAGAGAAGGGCAGCAGGTAATGGAGTGCTGGCGAGGCAGAGAGGGGTAGGCAGGGGGTATGTGGGTGTGTATAGGGGTGTAGAAGGTATGGGGGTACGCCGAGCAGGGCAGTGGGGCTGGGGGGTGTGTGTCAGTACAGATGCTCTGTGACCGGGTGTCACAACTCGGGCCAGGAAGCTGAATCCAGCGATTAATCACCGGGCCCCTCCGCTTGTAATCAAACGGGCTCTGGCCATGATGTATGAGCCATGTCACAATTACTGACTCACACTCACACACACACACACACACACACACACACACACACACACACACACACACACACAGTGTGCTCGGAGTTGATCATGTGCGCACATGCATTCACACATCTTTGAGGATGAATACACACACATACACCTCTGGCAGCGCACCAGGATTATGGCTGTCTTCCAGGAGGCCACTGGGGCAGACTTCAAAGACGCAAACATAAACATCGTACAAAGACAACACGTTGCAATCTTAGTCAGCAACACAGGGGCAGGCAGAGCGCGGCAGGGCAGGGGATGTCCGCGCAGAGAAAGACAAGGAAAGAGAGAGAAAGAAATAGAAAGTGAGTGAGTGGGAGTTCGGGAACTAATGAGGAAGACAGATATACTGAATAATGGGAGTGGAGGAGAGATGGATGAAAAGATTGGAGGAGGACTGAGTGCAGGAGCGAGGGCGAGCGAGGCTGTAAATGAACGAATCAGGGAGGAGATAATGAGAGACAGAGAGAGAGAGAGAGAGAGAGAGAGAGAAAGAGAGAGAGAGAGAGAGAGAGAGAGGGAGAGAGAGGGAGAGAGAGCAGGAAGTGAGGGCCGAGCAGGGGATGAAGAGGTGAATCCGTGGGGATGGGGCTAAAGCTCTTGGTCAGCGGTTTCCACGGCGATGGTGGACAGGCCAGCTGACAGGATGAATAATTTAGGATGAGGTGTGGACATCGATCCCACAATGCACTTCTGCCTGACCACACTGTCCCAAACACGTACTCTCAGACACAAACATGCACCGCTGGATGTACACACACAGACACAAATCAGTTTCTCATGTTCATGATTCTTCTGTAGTGTATCAGTGGCAAAGTCAGACATTGAAGTCATTTAACAAGGTAATTGTTGTTACATATTTAAAATAACTTAAAATAATAAAAACAACAATAAAATATAGATATTTTGCATATAGATTAAACAATATGCTTGCATTCACATTCAAAATTCTTTGGCTCAGACACCAATAGTTGTTGGCTTTCAGTAGCCTAAACCACATAAAGTCCTTCCTGTTTGGTCCACTGACTTCCTGTCTACTGCAACCTGATACTTCCTGGTTGAGTCAGATGTCTTTGACCCCGGCGGTCTGTCGTCCAAACCAAACTCAGCCACTTCCCCCCTCGCGTCTCCTGTAGGAAAGAAGGAACGGACGGGGAAAAGGAGCAAATTTGGGGCACTTGGTTAGCTCGGAAAATTTCTCCACACGCAAATATGCACAAATCAAATAGCTAATATTAATATTTAATTAGTTGATTACCTTGGCGAGCTGGGTATTAAATTTTGGATATGATGAACATCCACTTAAGTTGCAGTCTTATATTTTTTTAGCAGCATTCCCCCAGCCTCTGGCACAACGCAAGACCATTTTTAACCCTGTAGAACAATGTTTCTCCCAAATCTCTCCGGCTTTGCAGGCACCAGTTCTTTTCATTCATCACACAGCCTGAACGAGTGACCGGGGAATGACCTCGCATGCACGCAGACAGACACACACACACACACACATAGAAGCACACACACACAGATCCACAAACACGGTATCAACTCACACAACAGCTCGATTCATTTATCACAAACGATGGATACCTTGGAACACATGCTCAAACACGCGTGTGCCTGCGCACACACACACACACACACACACACACACACACACACACAAACACACCCAAACGCACGCACACTCACACATTGCGGCTCCTATCACATCCGTTACAGATGGGTTCTCCTCCTCCTCAGTCCTAAATGAATATAAATATGTCTGTTTGACATCATTCATCTGCCAGAGAGGAGCACATGTACCGGGTGCAGCCAAAAGAGGCAGTGTTGCTCTCTGCTGCGCTGGGGAGGGATGCATATGGAAAGTGAAGGAAAGGCTGAGGAAAACAGGGGGAGAGCAAAATGGGAACAGGGATAAAAAAGACATGCAGAGATAAGGATGATCCAAGGGCATCTAACAAGGTTGGCGCAGGGCGGGAGATTTGTCCAAATACCCGTGCTTTATGAAGTTTCCCACTCTCGCATGCTGCACAAAGACATGCAGAAAAAACAAGCAGCACTCCCTCTCTTTTTAAATACGTTTACACACACACACACATACACACACACACAATCAAATCTGATCCTATCTCTCCCCTCATGACAGCCTGCATTCACAATAAAGCATTTGAAAGCCCATTAGCTCCATTTTCCAGCGGCGTAAAGCCAACGGCAATCCGATATCATCAGTAACAGTCCGCGCGAAGATGACGGCCAGACGACAAGTGAGATGTGGACAGACTGAAGGAGCTGAGGGGAGGAAGAGAGATATCTGTGATGGGAACAAATTGAAACAAAATGGCGGGTGATGTGCCGCCGGGAGATGCTTAGGGAGATGTCACACGGGCCAGTGGCGGAGAATTTACAAAAGGGAGTCATTTTGTCATGTGGTGTTTTAGACAACGATTCGGATTCACAAAGGAAGCGGTCCACCTGTTGAGAGGCGAGATCTGATATGCGTCCCAAGTTCACGTCGACCTGACCCGCGTCCGCGGCCGCAGCCTCTTCATGATGTAGTGTTTGCGAAGCCTTGAGGGAGGCGACAGCAGTTTCAGAGTGAGCCCACTCCTGCTGCAATCTGTGCCCCATATGTCATTAAGCCCATTAGGGAAACACTAGGTTAACATTACAGAGAGCAGCAGCCCACATAAAAGCGGCGTCTCACTTTGTCTCCCTTCCTCTCTTTTTCTCACTGCCCGTATTAACAAGCCATTGTCTTTTTTCTCACCACTACGCCTTCTGAACTGCATCCTCCATTTCCTCGCCCGGAGTCATTTCTCTTTTGCGCAGACCTTCCACTGCCTCTCCCCGTTTCACCCTCACCGGCCCAAACAAGCCGCCACTGGGGGCGGTAGAAGAAAAGATGTCGGCTTTTAGAAAAGCATTTGGACAACGGCGTCTGTCAGCGCCGAGCGATGGCCGCCCGTGTAAATGTGCATCCTCTCGCTTCCTGAGAACATTTGCCCGGTCTCCTCCCTGCACAAATGTGTATGGCTGCGCAGAGAAACACGTCGGCGTCGGCTATGTCAAACTCAGGAGGAGACACATTTGGACTGGTCTTTGTTTCGCCGAAAAAAACCCCCACCAATCACACTGTTCCCTTGCAGGAAAAGCAGGAAACCAATACGGCATGTTCACCTAGAGGTCAGGTGGAGGTCAGCGTGGACTGTCATGCCTCCACTCGACCCCCCCCCCCCCCCCCCCCCCCGCTTGCCTCCCTCCTCCTCCTCCTCCTTCCCCATTCCTGTGACAAAGAGAGCCAGTTTGGTTGCCAGGGAAACAGGCTTTTTCCATGGCGATGTTGGAACACGTGGGAAGGGCAGGGCGGCTTTGTTTCGCCCGGTGATGAAGGATTCTCCACATGCATGTTTAATCGCCAGACTTATGGTCCCAAACCCAACAGCCGAGCCCATCCACCACGGCCTGATTATGTTCAATGGAGCTTCTGACACCGTCATTTTGCCAGTTTCATCACGCTGTGCAGCTCCCACCACGGGCACCTTAGCTATTGTTGCGCAGGATTGCTGATGAGTGCAGCTGAGACCGACCAAACGAAGGGAAGGCGCCCGAGTCTGTTTAGCTTTAGCCGAAACACGCCGCGCTGAGTAAACACGCTCCTTTTACACTCTACAAAACGTACATTTAAAAAAAAAAAACGGCCACACAATCCTTTTTGTCTCTTCTTGTATCTCGGCACCCACCCACCACTGTTTGGCTTAGCACAGTGGGGGGAAAAAAAATGGCAGATCACCATGGCAACGGTGTGTGCCGTTCTGCTACAGCTGTGATGTATGTGGTGACACTTTTGACCCTGTGGTGAACTCTGTAATGCAGGAGCTGTGCACAGTCCGGATAGACCCCGGCTGCCCTGCCTATCCTGCCGCTATATCGTACCCCATATAGGCTGTAGCGGGGCTGTTAGTTTTCATACGTCCCGAGCGCCATGACAACAGATCCTCCAGCAAAGAGCCGGGCCGACGAGATCAGAGCTGCGTACCTCTGCCATGGAAACAAAATAAAATCCTAACAAAGTTTTCACCAACACCAGTTTGCTGTGACAACAGAAAAACCTGTTGTTATACACAGTCTGGGCTTTGTGAGTTGTGTGCATGCCATCACGCTCTGTGGATTCTCCTGACTAAATTTCAGTCGGGCACCTTGAGTGATGTAGCACATCAAATCTTTAATCCCGCTCACAATGAGCCTCCACGGCCAGGCCTCAGTTGTTGACGTGGGATTCAGATGGATTTTTTTTTAGCCGGATGCGATTCCAGCTTTGTTTGGCCCTAACATGTTTGCATCCGCTGCGCCTCACGGTTATGTGTGTCCTTTATTGTCACACAACACTTCTTCAGAACCTCTGCTTGGCAGCACGTCCACTGACATTTACAAATCATACACACAGGAGGGGTCAAAGGCACACAGCCCCAGCCCGGATGTGAAAGCAAACACTTTGCGCCGCAGATGCCTTTTCTCGGCTGATGCACTTACACACAACACATTGTTGTGTGATGAGACAGAGAAGGCACACACGCCCATCACGCCACCACCATCAAACACACACACACACACACACCTGTCACTGCAAAAACACAACACACAAAAACCAGGCTGATGCAAAACAAAGCAATACCAATGCGCACTCCATCTGCACTTGTCTCCTCCTGACAAGTTGGATTTGCAGAGGCAGCGCCACTTCCGCGTTCGGCCACCGGGGGCGCTGCAGCTTTGCAGAAAACCCAGCTCCCCCAAATCTGCCCCAGCTGCTCCTGCTTCTGCCTCACACTGAGCCGCCGTGGAACAGAAGAAGGGGAGCTGACACTCAGTAAACGCAGACAAGCAGACACCTTCTAAATCATTCCCTTTGGCTTTTTTTTATTAAGAAACAATTGGTTCCACATGGCACCCGATGCACGGCGAACATATATAATGCTGGGACGTACAGATAATGCAGACAAGTGGCTGCGCTAACACCAAAAATATGTTCAAAAAGAGAGAGCGCTGCCCTTTAGATAAATCACATTTTCACGGGCTTAGAAGACGACAGTCACAGAGAGAAAAGGAAGAATGATGCACCGTCAGAGGACAAAGCGCTGAGCTTTTATAATTTTTGCTACAGTCACACAATGTCTCTCACACGAGCCGCCTGCCAAGAAAACTGTTTTCCTTTTTGCTCCAGCAGTTGCAGAAGGGGGGGGGGGGGATTTTTCCACCTTTTCAACAAAACAGTGAAACAAAACAAAAACAAAGGGGACATTCCATGTCCCGCTGCAGCTCCTCGGTCCTGTTTGTCCAGGTCACAGTCCGGGAGGGTCATGACCCTCTAAGACACACTCAGGCCTGCCACACCACTAACAAGTCAACCTGCAGGTCTGTGGAGAAAGGGAGGGAGGGAGGGAGAGAGAGAGAGACAGAGAGAGAGAGGGAGATGATCATGTTTTCTTGGTCTGAGTATGTGTACATGTGTATCCAGTCATTTAGAGTTGGGCCTTATTTTATTGGTCATCCGTCTTAATAACACTGTATTCAGCAACGCGGCAGCATTGCTCCTGGGGCTGCTCTTTAGGCCAGAGGGTGACATATGTTTTACAGCTTCTAAAGGCCTTTAAGGGATATTAGTGGTTTTGGGATAATTAAATGAGACTTGACAACTTGACAACGTTTGTACCTTCAAAAGAAAAAAAAAAGCTTATCCTTTTTTCCTTTTTTATGTTCTGCGAGATTCTTCATCCATTACAAAACATGGTGTATTATGTGCAGTGTAACTTAGTATTTACCATCTGGTCATATACTCAGTTGTATTCTGTAACTTGAGATGATTAGTAGGCAACAGAGGTCCAGTAAACTTGCCTCTGACACTGCGAGGCCCAGATATCTCCGGAACTACCTTGTTCTGCCTCAAGTGAAATCTCTTCCTTCTTCATATGCAGTTGTACTCCCCAACACCTGTAAACAGACAGATTTGAATATTAAAATCAGCATTTGCTTTTTAAGCAAGCTCGGCCGCATTATTTTGAATAGAAAACAAAGCACCGTGTAATTATGGCTAAAACTGTCCTCTTGGTTGAACTTCTATTTGTACTTCACGTTGTACAAAGTCCCTTTTTACCCTGATATTAGACATTATCAAAACCCATACATAATACACATTGTTGTAAAAAGGAATAATTCTTTAAACTGCCTCCTATTCAGTTGCTGCATGCAAACACCTCGCTGCTACCCGCATGGCCGTGTCAATCATGGTCATCGCGTTTGGGGACGGTCCCCGTCCACCCGTCCACCCCTCCCTGTCCCTGTCCCTGCCTGTGGTCCTGCCACTGATGTTGAGCAGGTGACCTTTTCTCTCAGCTAATCCACACCAAAAAGCCCTAATTACTGCTGCCGCTCCACCAACCTCCCTCGGCCCAATAATCAATACAGCCGATTGGCCGGCGGATCACCCCGTCAGACACCAGCGCTTACATGTGACTCAGTGTGTGCATGTGTGTGTGTGTAAATGTGTGTGTCCATCTGATGCTGCAATAATTAAAGAAAAAAAAAAGAAATAAAAGGCAAAAGATTGAAAAAGAAGAGGAAGCGCTGTCCGGGCAAGACAGAGGTAACCAGAGGAGGCCTGCGGAGTAAGTATCACCGCTGTGTGTAAACACACACTCGTACACACTCGCATTCCTCCCTCCAACCTGAATGTTGTGACACCAGTTGACCTTATTGAGCTGCTGTTCTGTAAAGAGTCCCTGATTAGAATATCTTCCCTTTAACCTTTAGCAGAGTGACACACCTCCCGAAAGCAAAGAAATAAGCCGGCGGTTTATGCAGGGAGGCAGATATGTTCTGTCGTTATTTCATTAAACTGTGGCATTTCGACTAAACATCCCGATCGCGTCGGGAGGAAAATGTCACTTTTCAACGACGGCATGTACATTTTTTTTCTTTTTTTTCCGAACATGCAGGTGTACATCTCTCGAGTTATACAATATGATAAGCTGACAGTGTAGAATGTAGGCTGCCCAGAGCAATCATGTTTTTATGACTGCATTTTGTGTGAGTCTGTGAGTGTGTGTGTGTATACGTGTGTGTGTGTGAGGCATCTGTGTGTGTGGAAACGCCCGGGGACATTTCAGAAGCAACAAAAGGCCAGACACAATGTTTTCAGACAGAAAAAGGAAGTTTAATTTTAGATGCAGCTGCGTGAACAGAGTCCTATCTGTGAAAAGAGAGGGAGGCCATCTCTCTTTCCACCTTCCCTTTCTTTCTCCCTCTGTCACTCTTGCTGACAGTCTTTGATTGTATTAGACAAGTTAATGAAAAGCAACACAGAAGAAAGGACTGGCAGGGCTCGGAGCAGCCTGCACCTGCCAAAGTGTATGTCTGTGTGTGCATACCTGCCAGTGACTGTGTCTGACTGTCTTGTGTCCCCGGGCGTGCAGTCAACACGATGATGAGACAGTGAGAGAGTGATGAGAGGCTCGTCCATCGCTGCAGGGCGAGGTCCGTCCTGCAGACATGAAATGGTTATGAATATAAACTATTCCCACACTGCACGCAGTGAGAAAAGTGAGGGGGGGGTTAAAAAATAATACTTACACACAAATGCTGCATTTTCAGACACCATTATCATGGGCCCTATAAAAAAAGAAGTGACAATATTCAATGTATTGCATGTGAGACTTTAGAGTTGCTGCATTGCAAGATTGACTTTGCATAGTGTGTTCAAATTTTGCCTGGCACTTCATCAAAAATGTTTGAGCCTCTGATAGACTTGCGGGTAGATTGCACGTCATTAGCTAATGGTCTTATTTAGCAAGTGAAATTCACACAGGCTGCCTCCAAGGGATTGTAGACGCGAGCAGCCGCACTCATGCAAAGTAGATGGTTTTAATGTGTGTGCGTGCGTGAACATCATTAGGATTATGCACAATGCCAACAATCAGTCCCCGTGCGGGGTGTCGGGAGTGCTTTATGCGGCAGGACTTAAAGTGAGGCCGCGGAGATCGAGTGGATGATGTAAGAAATCTGACTTTCATGAAGTGTTCACACCTATGTAACTATGATCTGTCCCTAACCTTGGTCATGTACTATCCATCCATCCATTCACTCTGGACCTTAATGGTGTTGCAGGCGAAGACAGAGAATATACCGTGGACAGGTCACCAGTCCATCACAGGGCATGCACACACATACACACACACTCACTCACTCACACATAGGCAAGATTTAGAGTCTCCAATCCACATTAACATGCATGTTTCTGGGCTGCAAGAGGAGACTGGAGTGCAAGGAGAAATCATTCGCAAAAAAGGGGAAAACATGCAAACTGCACAGAGAAAGGCCCGCGGTCTAACTGTGATTCAACTGCATATCTCAAGCCATATCTCAATAACTTTCAATAATATAAATAATGATCCTCCTGTGTTGGTTTTGTGGTTCATTGAAAGGTGATGGTTCCATTTTGCCACAAGTGATCTCTAAAGATTTTTTTTTCTCCAGTGCTGTACGAACAGCTCGGATCATCACAATCTCAATAACTAATAGCTACATTTTGTCCGTCCATCACCGCTGGTCGATGAGATGAAACCATCGCTGTAACCTGCGGTCAGCTGTGGTTAATCTGTCAGCTCAGGGTGGCGACCAGGTCAGAGGGAGTCAATAACTAATATCTCCATTGTTATGACACTGCATATCCCATAAAAGAACAGCAGTTTGAAATGTACACATTGATATGTTGCCGTAATTCTTGGTATTACAGTGTTTTACAATTAGGAAATAGTCATCGACGTTGAAATGCGCAGTTCAGTCCCTCCAAATTTAATGACAGGTTTAAAGTCTACAATGGCTTTCACCCACAATAACAGGTGCATTATATTTATTTAATGGATGCATCAAACAGTGGGAATGACCACCGTATATGTGTCAAAGCTGCAATAAATAAGACTTTTACTGTTCCAATGCATAAAATTACTACAATAAGTCAGTAGAGGTTAATAGAATCAATAGTGGCAAGTCAACAGCTGGCCCACAGATGCTAATATCTGTCTTTCAAAAGCTATTGTCCAGGCCAGCATAACATAAAGTCTCATTGGAATGATGTTGCAGGTCAATTTCAGTTGCAACTTGTTTATTGACTCTAAAAAGGAAACCTCAGCTTTCAGACCCGGCTCATTCATTTTACGATGTTGCATAGAGCACATCATAGTTTGGTGCACTTCTTAAAGAAGGAGACTGTCAAGAAATGAGTTTCGCTTTGGAACTTCAAATACCAAAGGCGCTGTGCAATAAAACAGACAGACATACTCATTCTTATATTCATTCCTTTGTGGAGAACTCTTTTTTTTCCCCCTGATGTCCACATGTGCAAAATATTTATAATGGACTACAATGAATACAGAGCTTTCATAGCTGACAGTCATGATAGCAGTGACTAGAAAAATAAGGTGACGCATGTACGAAATGGAAACTTTCAAGTCAAATGTTCCAATAGAATTGCCAGTGCAGTGTGGGTGAACGCCGACAGCCAGCGTGCATATACGTGCAGCAGCATGTGTGTGTGTCTGTGTGTGTTTCTGTGTGTGTGTGTGTGTGAGACAGAGAGAGAATGAGCGCATGATGGCGAACTGAAGACATGCAGCCCCACAGAGAGCTGCCCCAGCCAGGCCGGCCCGCTGAGTGAAACCCTGTGGTAATGTTTAGCTTAAGGGGTGAAAAAGAAGGCGAGTGGGGGGTGAGGGTGGTGGTGGGGGGGTGAGAGGATGACAGGGTTGGGGTTTTCAGAGCGTACAGAGAGCGAGGAGGGAGGCGAGGGAGGGATGGGTCAAGCAGGAGTGACGGGGGAGCGGGAGGGGAGGCGGGATGAAAGGTCCGAGCGGGACGCAGCACAGGCGAGGTCTCGTCACTCAGTCGTCTCTCTCTGACACCTGAACCTCGGCTGACCGGGTCGTGACTGCCTCTCCGGCTCGGGAGATATCACTGGGGGGGCCCTGACCTCTGACCCCTCACCTCCACATCGCTGCCGCAGCCCCGTGCCCCGCCTTCCCTGCCGTCACCACCAGCAGCCCTCGCTCACTTCCTCTGCTTAATGTCTTTGCAGTTTTGTTCTCCTGTTCCCCCAAGAGTTTGGTTCCCTACACCTGGAAGATCAAAGAATGTATAATTTGGGTCGGTATATATATATTTGTATCTATTTACATATACTGTACTGTTTATTATTTCTATCTAACTAATCTAATCTAATTTTGCTGCACTGTCTACTTTCCTGTTGCTATGCCTAAAATTTCACCATAGTGGGACAATAGGGAATAAAGCGAAATCTGTCCAGAAGGCAATAAACCCATATGCTATCATACTCTATTATATTCAAATGTACTTTTATTGTCACATTTGTATGATAATTTTACCTCACCCTAACCCCCCCAAAAAATGGTACTGTAATTTAGCCATTCCGATAAACTATTTCGATAAAACATTGTTTCTAATTTCAGACCATTCATATCAGCACCACTGACACTATGCACCAGCTCAGGCTGGACCTATCAAAGGCAGCAGTGCATTGTGTAGCTCTTCCAGAGTTTACTCTGAAGGGTAAGATCAGATGTGGTCACTGTGGTCAACTGTGCACAGTTCACACACACAGTGTGTGAAGCAGTAAGCGGTTGCCTTTGACAAAACCTTCATGCTATTACAGTATTATATTCACGTGGCATAAGTTTGGTGTTTGTGCATGTGACAAGCCTTTCAACTCACAGACCCATTATTCAACCCATTTGCCAGACCTTGAGGATAAAGACAATGCGCTTAATGTTAGCTAACTTTATAAGGAAATCTGTTACAGGCTAGCCTAAATGTGTGCCCTACAGTTATTGCAAGAAAGGGGTTAATGTTACCAAGTGAAGTGACTTTAAAGATGCAGTTTTAAATCATTTTGACACATTGCACATAACACACACACTCATTACACGGGCAGCACTGACTTGTCCTCTGTGCAGAGAGCTGCTAGGACCTTATACAGTCTGAGAGTCAACCTTTTCTCTTGGCAAGCTTACGTGGTTAGGGCAACACACATGCACACACACACGTATCCCCAGAGAGTCAGGTCTAATCCCGGGTTTACATTGTTAGGACAACAGGGCTAATCCTGCTAACAGGGTGTTTATCTAGACACTGCGACCGCTGAGTCCCCACTTCACACAGTATTGACCTGGAGAGAAAAATAGCAAAGAGGCTGGAAAAAGAAAAGCAAAAGCTGAGAGAGCAACTATAAAGACAAGGCAACCAAGAAAGGTGAAAACAGAGAAAAGAACAGAAAAGTCAGGGGGAAATAAGATGGAAACCTCAGTAAAAGGTCGAACCGGAGGAAGCATGGAGACAGAGGGAAGGGGGTTGTAAGATGGTCTGAAGAAGGTCTGGGCTGTCACGTATGCAGATGAGAGTGTGATGGCATCAATGCAGCAGTGGACACAGCCGGTCCCTCAGGACCACACGCATCAGCCAGAACACACACCCTGAGCGGCAAACCAAAGAACACATAAGCCTACATTAGGGATAGAAAACACGGACGCATAAACAGACCATGCGTGTCAAGACAATAAGCCGATGAGGGTCGAAATAGAGACTTGTGATTTCAAACTGATGGGATTTTAAAGGAAACTCAATGAACACGGAATCATGTGTTTTGTGTGAAACAGTATATGAAAGTATCTTCGCCTTTGATGCTGATGGTGTCTACAAGTTGTATAAGATGTGTACGTCAACTGATTTAAATAAAAACCTGTCATCAGCAAATAAATATGTGAAGTAAAACCATTTCAACCAACCAGGCTCATGGACCGTCTTCATTTTATGCACAAAACAAAACTCAATGAGCTCGTGACATTCAGCCGCTTCTATACCCCAGACCCTCTGAACCACACTTTCATGCATGGACACAAAATGTCTATACTTTCTCCCTGCAGACGCTCCAACTTCAGTGGCTATCTGCCACTCTGGTATCCAAAGCCGCCTGTCGGAATATTGCGTTGGCTGGCGTTAACTTCCTACTGGGGGGGTGGGGTGTACGACGGGCAGGGAGGGAATATCGGCAGAACGGCGGCAAGCTTTAGCATGCATGTCAAGGCCGGGGGACGCTCCCTGAGCCAAATGCCAGTCTATAGATCGCAGAGGGGACTAAAGATCACATCATCGTCCACCCGGACACGGGTGACACCGGACAGCAGACGTGAGAGAGAGGGAAGACCGAATGATCCCTGCCAGGACGAGCCGTTATAGACAGCCGCTGTCATTACAGGGCAAACATGCGCCCGCGTGGGGTGCACAAACACACACACAGAGTACGCACACGCATACACAAGCCCTGACGACCACGTTATAGACAAGCGCTGTCATTAGAGGAGTCTCTGCGGAGCTCAGATGATAACGAGCCAGAGGGGGGAGGGAGGGTGACTGTCCAGCTGTCTGCAGGTGTGCATGTGGCGTGAGAGTTCAGCTCGCATTAAAATACTCACACACACACATTCCCACTATACCCTTACACAATATGCTCAAAGAACATCAATCCGTTTTGCTCTGAGAATATTTTGGTTTTTTGGTACTTTCAGTCTGGCATTTTTGGTTTTTCCTCCCTATCTTTGTGCTGAAGGTATGTTAATTTTAGTCTGAGATGATTGAATTTGTCGATACCTGCACAGATCCTCCTTAAAAAGCAAAATAGTGCGATAAGCTCTAAAAGCCGGAGGCTAGGTAGGTTTCAGATGCACGTTGCAATAACTGTGACATCGATTTGTATAATAACATTAAATAATAATCTGAAGTCTACCTCTTGTCGAGAAGAAAACAACGCAGGACCATCTTTCAGTTGTGACTTCCAGGAAATTAGCTGTGTTTCAAAAGACGATGGAAAAAACTAGAACGCAAACCAAAAACAAAAAGTTTCTCGTTTGCTACATTTTTACAGTTGAGGAGGCTGCTGGGATCGGCTGGGTGCGTGGGTAAGTAAACTGTGCTTTGATCAGTTTCA
Source organism: Karalla daura (assembly GCA_029224185.1). Taxonomy (NCBI): domain Eukaryota; kingdom Metazoa; phylum Chordata; class Actinopteri; order Chaetodontiformes; family Leiognathidae; genus Karalla; species Karalla daura. The sequence goes on from CM055205.1 coordinate 12,313,596, forward strand.
TTGCTACTTGACACAGACTCTTAAGCCTTTAAGCCTCACCCTTGAGCGAAAAGTAGGCTCAGACTCAGCTCTGACAGTTCATATGAGCCTCAGACGGTGGTGAGTGACAACGTCTGCAGGTGTTGCTTCTGTCATCAGCTGAAGATTCTCACCTATACGTCCTCCTCTGTCACTATTGTGTAACTCTGAGACAGGGACATGGAAAGACATAACCTCAGAGCTTTGTATTTAAAAAAATAAAAATAGAAAATATGTCAGAAAAGGTAAGAGCTTTTATGGACTTCACCGCCAAGATTTTATCCCCTTGTACAAGACAGCCCCATGGGGTCCACTCCTGCTGCATCAGCATGTCCTGAGCTATCACAGCAGAGCTGCTGAGGCGCTGCCCTGGGACGAGGGAAAGGTCCCCTCAAGGGACTTTACTCCTGATCGAAGCGTTTGTCAGGGCTTGAGATGCAAATGTGGTATCTGGCTCTGCATAGATGCCATCCACTTTAAAAAAAAAAAAAGCAAGGATGTGAGACCCTCAGCTAATGAATGGGAAACTGGTAACAAGTATTTATGGTCAGTGAATCAGATTTGAAGTGAGGATCAATGACTTGTGAAAATGTGAGGAAGTGTCCAGGCTGGGTTGCAAAGGCGAGCGTCTGTGTATAGTGTTTGGAGTGTGTGTAGAGAAGCCATAAAATGCTCAGTGGGAGCATAAACACACTCGCTGAAAGGGAAGTGCCCTTCAGAAACAAGTGTTTGGTCATGAAAGAGCCCTTTGTGTCTCTGTGCTTCGGCTGCTAGGAGGAACAGCATCTCCCCAGTCTGCCCGTGCCAGTGATCCTGGTGTTTGTGAGGAGGCTCTAGGACTGGCACCAGGTGCACTTCTTGCTTGGAACCTGCAGAGCTGTGGTCACTGTAGGAGGGTAATAAGGTGTGGGAACGGAGGAAGTAGTACATGGAGGCTGAGGTGCAGCTGTTTCCAAGATGCTTCAACTTTCTCCATTTCTTCTCCAGCCACATGCAGGTCAACTGGACGGGAGACCTGGTAGGGGGATACCATCCAGCAGCTCTGATTAGAGGTAATGTCATACTCCACGATTAATCTGCCGATTTAGGACAGCTGCCATACAGCAGTATAAACAGACTAAAGAGGTTTTAAAAAAACTTTAAAAATGCCTTTTTGGAGACGACTGCAGCTCTGTGTTGTTCTGAGTGTAAGTATTATGAGATAAAGGGAAATATAAACTTAATCCTGAGGAGTCAACAGGGTTGCCAAAGGGAGATAGGTAGCGATGTTCTGTTCCAGTGGTTGGCATCTGGAGAAATTCTTTTTCCATCCCTCTGGGAACTTGACAAAGGCTCAAACCCAGACACGAGCACATTCAGTCTTCTCTGGAATCTCCTGATGTTGCCTGGCGAGTCCTGGAGAAATCCTGGGGGCTCACATATGGCTGACAGACTAACACAGAGAGGTGGGGTCACCAGCCCAGCAGGGGTCCTGGCTTCTGTAGAGACAGGGAGAGCAGCAGATGCAGAGCTCTGTCCTCCTAATCAAACCCCAGGATTCCCAATGGAGAGAGTGAGGGGGTAAACCCTGCAGCCAGTTAGTCAGGTGGGGCAGAAGGAGACAGTTCCAGGACAGCTGAACTTATATCCAGTAGTACACGTGTTGACTGGACACTGAAGAATATGTGGGTCTCTGTGTACTGAAACAAAACAAAACACTCCAAGCTCACATGAAATATGGACTCTGGCATAAGGCCAGCAAATGTGGAAACATAAGCCAAACAACAAAAAAAGGCTTCTAGGAGACTTCACTGAACTAATAAGAACAGATCATCGTATACTTTGGTGGTCGTTTCTCATTACTCTTGTACATGACGATGGGATGTGTGCATGTGTCTTGGTTTATGATCATGACTTTAAGATGCTTCTGGCAAATGGGGCCATGATCTCCTCTCAGGGCTAAAAGATGCAGAAACTCGCACTTTCACAACATCACGGTTTACGTTAGATGATGTGTTGTGAAGTCCACCGCTGCTCTGTCAGCGTCTCAACTCCAACGCAGGCCGATAAGAAGCTTTTATCTCGCGTGTTTACACAGCCATAAACATACAGTATCTTCCAGATTTCCCTTTGAATCAATTTGTCTTGCCGGGCTTACTGTTTCAAGTGCTGGAGATTCAGATCTCGACGGCTCTCTGCCTGAAGGGGACAGGCAGCCTATCGCCGCATAGTTTCACTCTGTTTCTCAGACTCCCACCGTGCGATGAGCCTCAGGGCGTGTACAAACGAGAGGCTTAGAGTTACACCCAGCCTTACATCTGTCACTGAAGCATCTCCATCATTCTTTACAATAACAAGCTGCTGTATTAGCGCTGGCTGTTTTTAAATCCATGCTGGCTTTACAGCTGTGTGTGTGTAATTTCTGCAATCAAAAAAAACATGTAAAGTGCACGCGAAGCTGTCAAGTAATTTGGATCGGTAAACTTTGCCTCACATGAGCATTTCTCATTATAAGATAATGAAATATGTTCATCTCAATTAGAGCTATTGAGATTATCAGAAATGCACCAGCATAGACAAAATATTAAAGAAATCATGAAGGGTCTGTCAAATTCTGCAGAAAAGTTTCTTTTTCCTTGACCTGTACTAATAAGCTCTTGTCAGCAGCCATTTTGTGCCATTTAACACACAAATTGCTCTCTAATTCCTCCTATATTGTGTTTCCAGAGGTCTCCTGTCACAACGCACGTGAGCGCCATTTTTCTTCCTTGGGCGGAGGCTGACGGGAGGTTCCCAGATAAAACGGTGTCAAGGTGAGCTCAAACGGACTCAACCATCGCCATCCGTCGCCCCGAGCAGAGCTCAACGCCCCCTCATCTCCACAAGCCTCCCTGACATGGAGACGTTTAATCTGATGTGCTGAAATCCTGTTTCTGCCCTGGAGATGTGTGCGTTCTAGTGTGTGTGCGTGTGTGTGTGTGTGTGTGTGTGTGTGTGTGTGTGATACGTTACCAACGATCTCCTCGGGTGAACATGCGCTGCTACACCTGTCTGGCTATTTGTGAGACCAGAGGCTCGGGTCCTCCATATCAAAGGGCTGGCTCAGACCGCACTCACTTATTGACAAGAAGCCCGGCAAAGGCTGCGGGCTGTTTTGCTGTCTGAGCACTTCAGGGTTCAGGATTGTGTTCTAGCTTTGCGTGTTAATCTGAACACTCTGGGCCAATATCAACTTTACAACAGGCACGGGGTGAGGGTCAGCGTCAGGGTCGGGTTACCAAGTGTCTGCGATTGCTTTGACAATGCAAAGCTATAGTGCAAAGACTCGAATCTTAAAAGATGTGACACCTTACAGAAAATATCAGGCACTGTGCTGTCATATTTAACAATGATAACAATTTATGGCTGCTCAGCCTGAAAGTCTTGAGCTCACGTTTTGTGTCCCGGGTTGACATGTGTTGAGACAAAAGGTCATTTCACGTGACATACATGCATAGATATGATCTGACTTTGCTTATCAGGAATGAGGAATGCATAGGATTACATAAGAAATGATGTTGCCAGTCACAGTAACATTCAGGTTTGTTCGCCATGTTATGGGTGAACTACTACTGACAGCCGATGTGAATCACTTCTGTCTGCTGATGCAAGAAGTGTGGTCAGCACATCTTGAGATGCAGTTGACAAGAGCCACATTATTGAGAACTATCCTTGTTATTATTATTATTATTATTGATAGGGATGTTTTAAAGCATATGGCAGCCATTACAGAGTATTCAAGTGAAGATTAGTGTTAACAGTAAATTATTGGAGATCTGCTGAGGCATCAGATTCTCCTCGTAAATGCTTTGTCTTTGTAATTAGTTGAAGAAATTTTAATTTTTTAAATAAAAATGTCACTTTGGGGAGTCCCGAAAAACAGATGAAGAATTGACCTGAAGTTGGAAAATGAACATCATGCTCAGCTGAAGAAACATTTCACTTCAATGAAAAAAAAGTTCAGAATATTTTTCTTTTCAAAAGTTTGTTCTCGAGTCTAAATGCCTCTGACTCAAAACTCTGCAAGTCTTCTTCCCTTTACATAATCTTCCTCCTGCTGCATAGACTTACTGTTAACGTCCCTCATGGCTCAAAGACGTTTTTTTTTCTGTAATGTTTCCACGGTCGAATGTTTGAGCTTCACTGTGCAGAATGATGTACTTACACAGTTTGACAGTTGGAGGCTGTTTTCACATTCATCTGCAGATGATGGAAAGTCTCTCTGTGCTCACCAGAGATCTCGCTTTTGGACCACAAAAATAAGATTTGTGACATCACAAACATTATGGGAGCCAATACCGGTCCAATATTCAAGTGAAGTTGAAACATTGAGACTATAACAAAACTTTATGCTTTATATACATCTTAAGACTTGCCTGGGGGGGATGCTTAATGGGGTAAAAAAGATAAATTTTTATTACATTTAGCAGTAGTCGTACATATTTTGTTTTTCACAGTGTCCCAGATGCAGCCTGGTCTCGTCTCTGTGTGTTGCTATTCTGAACCACTCCGGCCAGGACAAAAGTGGTTATTCCTGTCTGCGTGGGCGTGTGTGTCGGGGGGGTTGCATGTGTTTGTGTGTGTGTGTGTGTGTGTGTGTGTGTGTGAGAGAGAGAGAGAGAGCGAGAGCGATGGGACGAACAGCCTGTCTGTCAGGTGTTGGTACTCACATTTGTCTTGTAAAAAACAAAGGATTCTGGGAAGCAACAATGGCCGACACAAAGAGCATCCAGACTCCTCTTGGTGTCACCCGATCTCTTGTGCGTGTGTGTGTGTGTGTGTGTCTGTGTGTGTGTGCGTGAGTGAGGGAGTGTATGTGTATGTGTGTGCGTGTGTGTGGCGGGGGGCTTTCTTTAGGGAGTGAGGGCGCCTCATTGGCTGCCATCCCGGGGTCAGGAGGAGGTCAGGGCGTGTGTGATGGATAGAGCGTTGCCCTTCTCCCACTGCTCCCAGTGCTCTCTCCTCCTCTGGGCCTCAGACCTGCTACAGCGTCCGGGCCAAGCTCTCGCCTCCACAAGGACTGCCTCCGCAGATAAATAAAAGGGAGCGTAAGAGAAAACTGCAGACAAACTCGGCGAGGTGAGTTCTGCTGTGACCCGCCACCTTTTCCTGGCTCCTCGGCACCACAACACACCTCACTTTTTTTTTTTCCACCGCACGCCTATACCACAAACCACCACTAACCCCTGTGATGTCATCTCCACTCGCTTTCCCCTCCGTCTCTTCCTCCATCATACTGTCAATCCCTCTATCGGCTCCATCCCCTTTCTCGCACATGGAGACGCACATCTGTCGATGGAGGAATTCATTTTGGCTGCCAATCACAACCTGGGAGTGGTCAACGAGGGCAGACGTGCCAATACCTCGACTACCCTGATGAGTGACTTCTGTCTGTCTCGCCCTCTCTCCCTCTCTGTCTCCCTCTTTCTCTGAGCTTCAAGCACTTTCTGGAACAGTAGTGGAGCGTAGAGAGTCCACTAACTGGGAGGTGTGGGAGAACACAGTCAGACCAGCACAGGTGGCAGTACAGAGGCCTCAATCGTGCACTGGATATTTGCATTCACAGCCCGGCACCTTTGATTTGCATAATGTGCAGAGACACCTAAGATTTCTCTATTACAGTGGAGAAATGAGGCTGAACCTGGAGAGCTTTGGTCAATAAGCTCTGATGGCAACGCCAAGTGGAAATCTACCAGATATGACACCATGAACCTTTGAACTCGCTCCTCATTTCACACTTCCTTCTCTTGGTAGAGAAATTCTCACACATGCACGCATGCATACATGCACACACACACACACACACACACACATACAAAATTAGTCCTAAAGAAAATCAAGAGGAATAAATTGACAATGTTCGATTTTAGAGTGGAGCAACAAATTTAAACTTTTTTAAGGATTTATTTTCTCTGTTTTTCTTTCTCTCTGATGTGTGTGTGTGTGTGTGTGTGTGTGTGTGTGTGTGTGTGTGTGTGTGTGTGTGGGTTAGAAACTAACCGTACTATCCTGATGTTTGTTTGCTTTCGTCCACGTAAAAGGAAAACTATCTGCCAGGAGTCGATGTGTTTCTTCTGAGCAAAGAATATGTGTGTGTGTGTGTCTGCAGTAAATATCTGAACTCTCTCAGGTGGCTCAGTTTTTGGTGGCACACCTTTGTTGTCTATCTGTGTCCACCGTGACTGAGAAAAGGTGTGAAGACATGTCATGTCCCAGGGAAGGATTACTAAAAATTAAGCTATACTATGGCAAATTCTGAGAGAACAGGAAAAAAAAGTTCAGTTGATGTAAATTGTTTCCACAAAATGTAAATGCTGCCGTAGTTGTGATATAATGTCTTGTAATTCAACACTATAATTACAACCGACCAGAATTACCCTTTATGAGGAATAAAAATGTAAAATGAGAAATCAGGCCAAGAGTATTTCATTATGACTGCACTTTTGAATTGAATCTTTATCATTTTAATTCATTCTCTTTATGTTTCATCCTGCACTATAAATACATTTATCAACTTACATTTGCCCCAAAATGTGAGAATATTTAAAGATATAAAAAACGTAGAATTTATTACAGAAATCCTCAAAAACTCTTTTCTGCTTTTACATACTTTGCTTTTGTGTTAAAATTCATATATTTATTTTCTGAGCAAAGCTTATTTCTTAATGAAACAAATATATAATAACAAAATGTGTATATAATATATTTCCCCCCCTGAATATTAGAGATTCGTGATTTTTATGTGACATAACCTGTTTGCACTTGTTTTTAAGCTGATTGATAAAAATACAGGCTTATTTACAGACTGAATTAATTAAATTTAAAAAATCTAATATTTGAATCACAAATTTTCTGTTTACCTCAGTAAAAACAAAAGAGCCCAGTTCTCCCAGTGTAAGTTCATTAGTCCTCTCATCTCCATGGTACAACTGTCTGCTTGGCACCAGCACCAAGGACACCCCCTTAAAGTCAAAAGCTTTAAACATCTCCTCCTCCCTCGCGGAGCCTTAATGGTTTTCGTCAAACATCTGTCATCGTGCTGGTGTTTATCTGAGGCTCTTAATGGGAACCAGCAGCCAGATCATGGACCCAGCACAAAACTCCTATATACTTCGTGCGAACTCCCTGCATAGTCTGACCAAAGTGTTTTGGTCAAACAGCCAGGCCTGGACTGTATGGCACTAGGCTGGCTGGAGCTGCTTGTTTGCCCAGCTTGCTCTGTAAACTGGTGTTTAGGTGTGGGTGCTGCTGGGACAACAAACCCAGGCGGTGACCGCGGCCTGACCCCGGGGGCGTCTTTTTCAGGATCAGCTGCGTCTCTAATCCGCACAGAGGCCCGAGGAGGACAGAGAGACAGGGAGAGAGAGAGAGAGGCGTACCTCCCCAAAAAGAAAAAAGAAAAGGGGGAAAAAAAGATCTGCTCCTCACAGGCTTCGCTTTGAAGTCATCTGCACTTTACTTGGTCTGAAGTAGCAAATGGAGGCTGCAGATGAGCAAAAAAAAGACTAATTTCTGTCGTCTTCGAGTGGCTGTCTGCTGCGGCGTGTGCTGATTTTTATCTGCTCTGGGATTAATTCAGTGCCCAGATTCACACACACACACGCACACACACACATACACACAGTCGCGCACACACACGCTCACGCACAAAAGAAAATTCATTCACTCAGAATCTGTGGCAAAATGAGAAACTAGTAGCCAAAATGGCTGCCAGAGTGTGTTCAGAACAGAAAAGGAGAATGAGAGTGTCCGGATGCTGATTATCATTATTATCATTATTATTATTGTTATTGTTATTATTTATCCAGGGTCCCTAAACCAAGCGGCAGTGATTTTAGAAATAAACCCCACTCTCGATTAATAATTCTGCTGATTGGGCGTCTTAGTAAATATTTTTACAGTCGTTATACTGTTGAGCAGTTGTGTGTATTTAATTACTTTTGATGAGGATTAATGTTTCAGAACCATTTTTTACGAGATCTCGGAACTGTATAATGAGATGCGGAAGTTTAAAAAAAAACGCTTTAACAATTCTTGTTATTAATTCGAGGTTTTAGTTGAGGTCTAAATCAGTCTAATAACTGCGATTTGGAGCGGTGCAGTCCCCCCGGTCAAGATTATGTGAGACCGTAATAGTTACAAAATAATTCAATTATTTCTGGCCAGGCATTTTAAATCCAGACCGAAATTAAATCTAAAGTCTCAGGCTAAAAGAAATTCAATATCGTTGTGGTAAAACTATTTTAATGCAGATTTAAAAATAGCAGAGAAGCTGATGTAAAACACCGAACAATAAGTTTAAATAATATTGAACTGAATTAGCATGGATTTAAATTACAAATTGAAAATTAAGATTACAGTGAAGTCTTTTCCAAATGTTCACACTTTGTCAGTCAGATAAAACACGTATTCTACGTCTTCTTCCTACACCTCTTTCCCTCTCAGCTCGGCCTGACAAACACCACAGGCCCTTGAGCAACAAGTCTGTCTGCATTACTCACTATTTACACCGAAACAACTCCTCCAGCAACTAAATGGGGGGGGGGGGGGGGGGGGGGTCCTGTGCTGGCTGCAGGAAAACACCTGACGCGACCCCATAACTAAGCGAGGAGCAGCAGGCCGGAGGTGAACTGCATAAAACGGTGTGTGTGTGTGTGCTGAGGACTTACTGTTTGCTGGGGCTGAGTTAACCCTGAGCAGCAGCTCTCCACAGCTCCACTGCAGCTGCTGCCGCAGGTGGATCCAGGTAGAGGTGAGCGCCGCTCATTAATCATGGCTCTTTGGGCGCTTTTTCTTTGTCCTTTTATGGTAGGATGGACTCGCAGGCTGCACACCAGGAATTAAAACAGCCAAAAGGGAACCAGGAAACCCCAACATTAACAGTTGAGAAACCAGCCAGAGAATGACGACATTTTAAAAATTAACCAGCTGAAATATGAGATACAGACAGTTTGTCTGTATGATGTGTTAGTATGATAGACGACAGATTATCCCACTTTAAACAGACAACTAGGTGGTGTAAACAGAGCCATGACCCCGGCTATTATCTCCAAAATGAGATAGTACAAGATTCATACATGAGACGTGTCATTGAGATTGGATAAAAATGTACTTAAATCCGGGCCTTTCAGTGTGGAGTTTACGTGTTCCTCCCAAGTGGAATTTTTTCCGGGTATGAAAAGAAGAGAAGTACTAAAACATGAACTTTTACGTCGTTTTTTCCCCTAGTTGTGAGTGTGTGTGTATGTGTGTGTGTGTGTGTGTGTGTGTGTGTGTGTGTGTGTGTGTGTGTGTGTGTGTGTGTGTGTGTGTGTGTGTGTATCCTGAGATGGACTTGACCTGTCCAGGCAGTATTCCCTGACTTCACCCTATATATCTGTGTATACACAACACCATTAAGTGTGTAAGACAACAGATGGATTAACTAAAACGTGACTTTTTGTTGGTAGATAGTTGGGTTTTATTTAGAGAGGTCACTTGGCCACGAACTCTGCATACCCCGAAATACCTAAAATATAATATATATCAAGTTTTACAACGAAATGTAGACCTCACTTATTTCTAAACCTGCGGAGCTGCAACTTTTCATTGCCTCAGGTGTCATCAGGTTGGGAGGATGACACCTCCCCGGGCAGCGGAGGAAGAGTTAACGCTGACAGCGTCTTGTCGATACCCTAACCCCGATGTTTCAATCGATGAAGTTTCTTTTTTGTCCCCTCAATGAGCCCGAGGAGCTCGATAAGGTTGTCATCACAAGCGACGCTGTCGTCCGCGCTCCCATCTCCTCTGCGGATAAACAAGCCTTTATTATGCCAATATCTGCGCGTCCCCCAGGGACGGGAGCGCGCACGGACGCATACATTTACAGACTCTGGACACAGGTTTCCTATTATTCCCGGTGTGGAGCGAAATTAGGAGGCCTTTCCTTCAACAAGGACACAGAGGGTTTGTTTTTGGAGGTAAACGCACTTTAATACACATGATTGACCCGTAAACGTCTCTCCTGGACAAACAAAACACTTATGTATGTGCTCCACTGGATTAAATAGGTGAACAGATAAAAGCCTGGGGCATACACGTACTGATAAAACTCAGCGCCCCGCCAGTAACACATGGAAGCATCGTGCAAAGTCTCACACAACAGACATTCAGAGAGTCGCGACACACAAATAAACACTCACACACACACACATACAGACACACAGGGAGGAAGAAGGGATGATAACAAAGTCAGGTCGTCTCTTTGATTGCGTAATGACGACATCCAGTGCAAGCAAGACGCACATCTTTGGCACATTTGAGGTATTTGAGTGTGGTGCGATTGTGTGTGTGTGTGTGTGTGCGCGTGTGCGTGTGCGTGTGCGTGTGCGTGTGTGTGTGTGTGTGTGTGTTCTGCACCATCATAGTCGTTGCCTATAGTATAGAAAGTGGACTTTCTCCAGAGCACGACTCACAATACAAAACATGTGTACAAGTCAGAAATGGTCCATGTTATTGTTCTCCAAAGTTCCCAGTAGTGCATTAACACATTCTTAATGTCCACATCCACCATCAACCAGTACTTGGCTCTGTTATACTGGATATGAGCTGGATTATATGCGGCCCACATGTAAAGAAGAGGCAGTTGTGGGGAGTTTCTAGTTGGAGGAGTATGGGTCAGGCCCGGAGGAAGACACCGTGGAGGATGAAGGAGAGGGTGTGGAGGGGGCTGAGATTGACTTCTCCGATTCCGCATCGTCCATTTTCTCCTGGATCCTCTCCCCACGGTCCGAGGAGACAGTTTTAGCCGGCAGCAGCCCCTCCTTCTCCCGCTTCTTCTGCTTCATCCTCCGGTTCTGGAACCAGATTTTCACTTGAGTCTCGTTGAGCTGCAGCGCAGCCGCGATCTCAACGCGCCGCGCCCGGGTCAGGTACTTGTTGAAGTGGAACTCCTTCTCCAGCTCCGTCAACTGCTTGGTGGTGAAGTTGGTTCGGACCGTGTTGGGCTGACCCCCGTAACCGTACTCACCAGACCTGCCTGCACACAGAGTGACAGAAACACTAGAAACAGAGCCTTTTCTCTCTCCCCAAAGTGCACTCCAGGTGTTGGGGAAACCGGGTCCCCTCTGTGTAGACAACTTTTACGCATGTTCAGACAGCAATATGCGTGCCACAGGTTTAAAACAACATTAAACGATCATCAGCTACTCCTACTGTTTACATTCTCATACTTCATTTCACACTTAGATGCCTCCCCTGCTATCACTTATCAGAAAGCAAATATTTAATAAAGAAATGGCATAACAGTGAGAGTCTAAATTCAAGATCATATTTAATTAAACATCGTATTTCGATTCTATATGAGTCCCATTTATATTTAGTTTTTTTCTCTGGAGCAACTTTTACGCAGGGCAGGGTAACTTCTGCGCAGCAGGGGGGGGGGGACTTTCACGCATCGTCAGACGCTTCGAAGATGCTGTACTGCACATGACATTTGCTTTTAGTCATTTAGCAGACGCATTTTACCCACACGAGAATGAAAAAACATCCCATCTGCACCACATAAGAGACCGATAAATAAACAATAGGTGTAGGTTTTTCATACTACCAAGTGATGAGAGAGCAGTAAATGCCAGAACAGGTGCACGATCTTAAGCACTACAAGATGTTATAGCAGTAGAAGAAAGAAGAATGCATACATTAAAGGTTTATATTCTAATACTTATGATACACATCCAGTTTCCTCTCCAACCATCATTCATGTGACGCATAAAAGAAATGGCACAACCACTTCCAACTTCAAGAATAAATTCTGGCCTCGCCTCATTTTACCTGCTTTTACCAGCTTACTGCTTTTACAGGTGAAATTGAGGTGACATCAGGTTGTACGCTTAAAATTAGTCACTGCCACCAGTGCTCAGGCTGACACCCACCTGTCTTGGGCGGGTTCCTCTTGACCTTCATCCAGTCGAAGGTCTGTGCTGAAGATGCTCCCTCAGATAGGGGCGAGCAGCAGGCCTCCAGGTGAGCTGCGTGCAGCGGGGACAGCGGGGTGGAGCAGCCGTGGAAGGGGGTGGCCTGCTCCTGGCCCCCTCCATATGCAGGGTGTGCGTACTGGAGCTGCCCCAGGGGGGCTGCGCTGTAGCCCTGCCGGTGCTGGGACACCATGGAGGACGAGATGTTGCCAGAGTACATCAGCGGGAACGAGTCCACCTCCTGGTTCAGTGCATAATGGTTGTAGAAAGTTTGTGCCCCGTAACCGGAGCTACAGGCCGGGTGGGCCCCGTAGGTGAGACCCAGGGAGCCGGCGGAGGGCTGGTAGGACCCCGCCTGGTGCGGGAGGGGGTCCGGGGACCCCCTGCTCCCCATGAAGCGCTCATCAGCCCCGCAGTTGTTGACAGTGACCGCGCACGACTGGAAAGTTGTAATCCCGTGGTCAGCGTGGAAAGCCCTGACGGAGCAGGACCCCCCCTCAGAGGCCATCACAGAGTAGTCTAAGAAGCTGCTCATTGTGGCATCGCTGAGGCAGGGCCGGGGGACAGTCCGCTCTCTACACACACTCTTACCCCGAGTGACCGTGCCAACCTTTACCTATAGGACTCCTTCCTTATCAGACCAGGGGGGGTGGGTGAGGGGGGGTGTGCACTGACCGGTATCAATGAACAGGGTGTAGTCACATGGGTGCGGGTCAGCCAGTGAGGTCCTCATCCCCCTCAGCCGGTGACAGATCGCTGTTTGAGTGGCTATTTAAATTCCAGCCGCTCGTCGATCAAGGTGACGCGCGTCGCTGCTAATGTATTGGCCGAGCAAACAATGAGGAGGGAGGCAGACGGAGGCGGACAGCTCCGGGGTCGCATGTAGAGAGAGAGGGAAAGAGAGAGAGAGGGAGAGGGAGAGAGAGAGAGGGAGACAGAGAGAGGAGAGGACAGCAAACACGGAGTCTTCTAACCCCAGGCAGGGAGCTCTCCTGCCCCGGGGGTAGGTTCATGTTTTACCCCCCGGAAGCATTTCCACCCGGACGGCCCGGCGCCCGCACCCTGACCCCAGGTACCGTATGCATGGGAGAGAGGGGAGGAGATGAGGAGAGGAGGCGCGTGCGTTTGTGTTCAGTGCTGAGCGCGTGCATGTCGTGCGTGGAACTGCCCTCACAGTCATGATGTGACCTCTCTCTTTCTGTGTATGTGTATGTGATTTTATCTATTTATCTATCCTTCCATCCATCCATCCATGCATACATCCACCCATCTATCTATCTTTATGTCTTGTTAGAGAGATAGCTGTGCACGTGTAACTGACTTTGTCCTATCTGTCAATTTACCTATTCTTAAGATATCTATCTATCTATCTATCTATCTATCTATCTATCTATCTATCTATCTATCTATCTATCTATCTATCTATCTATCCATCTATCTATCTATCTGTCTATCTATCTATCTATCTCTCTCTCTATATATATATATAGATGAGAAAGAGAGATAGATCTATAGATAGATAGATCTATCTATCTATAGAGAGAGAGAGATGAGAAAGAGAGAGAGATCTACAAATAGATAGATAGATAGATAGATAGATAGATAGATAGATAGATAGATAGATAGATAGATAGATAGATAGATAGATAGATAGATAGATAGATAGACAGACAGACAGATAGATAGACAGACAGACAGACAGACAGACAGACAGACAGACAGACAGACAGACAGATAGACAGATAGATATATAGATAGATAGATAGATAGATAGATAGATAGATAGATAGATAGATAGATAGATAGATAGATAGATAGATAGATAGATAGATAGATGATAGATAGATAGATAGATAGATAGATAGATAGATAGATAGATAGATAGATAGATAGATAGATAGATAGATAGATAGATAGATAGATAGATAGATAGATAGATAGATAGATAGATAGATAGATAGATAGATAGATAGATGATTCTCTTATGGGAATCATTCTTAATTCCCAGCTACGTTATCCCATCACAACAGCTGTATGTGCGTCTGTGTGTGTGTGTGTGTGCGTGTGCCCCCACCACAGACGATGCTGGGTCATCAGCGTCCCATTCCTATTCATAGTGCTCCACGCTTTAACACTGCCAGGGATTTGCTCAGCAAATATTGTCTCAGTGTGACAGAGAGGGAGAGGCAGGAAGGGCTCAGACCTGACATGGAGTGCACAGAGTGCTCCAGCTCTGTCAGAGGGAGCTTAAAACCAACTTTGTACCCCATCAAGGTCACATTAAGCCCGGCTGCTGCTCAGGGCATGCTGGGAGGTCACAGGTGATGTAACGACAAGACAACACATTAAACATTAAGATGATGTGGTATTAATTTTTCCCCCTTCTCCCAGGGTCATAGCGACTGCTATCTGCTCCGATTCCACTCCCACGTGTATTCATTATGCATGTATGGTGATCAAATGATCTGATAATGCGAGGCCCGTCTTGGAGCTAATGCGCCCGTATAGCCCGAGGTGCGTGTGTGGGCTGATTATCCTGTTAAGTTCATCAAATAAAGCTGCTGGAGAAATTAATGGCCGCGTAAAGCTGCTGGGAAGCTTGAAAGAGGGAAGAAAAACACGCCGTGTGCGTGGGAGAACTGCGGTATGGAGAGGCAGAGCGCGGGGCCAACCTGTCACTGAGGAAGGAAGAGGAAGGGGAGGGAAGGAAGAAAGGAGGGAGGGAGAATCTCATGGTGGAGTGAGCGCCTCCACTGGTCGTATGTGGTCTGACAACCACAGTGCTAACCATGGTTGCAACATGTAAAGGCAGATTTCCCACAGACAGACAGGGAGGATGGGTAGTAGAAGGAATGGTAGGTAGGTAGGCAGGTAGGCAGGTAGGTTGATGTGCGAGGTGACTATGCAGTCCAGGTTTGTTTGTTTGTTTGTTTGTTTGTTTGTTTGTTTGTTTATTTATTTATTTATTTATTTATTTGAAATATATTTTAACATAGATTCAGTTTGCATTTTAAGTATATTCAACTACCCGATTCTTTCATAGAGATGTTGTTTCTTTACCTTATTTCCACTATCTTTTGGTGCAACTATAATTACCTTTTTTTTCCCTCTCTTGTTGATATACCGAGAGCTACATTGTTTACTCTGTATATTCTGTGTACTAATCCTGTCAGTGCTGATATGTGTAATGGTGCTAACTTATCATCCTCCTTGCCTGTTTTCTGTACCAATCACCAAAGCAAATTCCTCTTTGCATAAAGCGTCTAACTACCTGGCAGTACTGTGCAAGGACAAAGAGTCTATCAATCTAGCTGTCAGTCTGCTGCCTAATATTTTAATCACACGTCATTGTTAATGCATTTGCACTTGGGATGAGTCAGATGTTCAGTCTGACTTTCTTGTTTTCAGGTATTTGCACTTTGTACCTGATGATAATTCCATGTTAGTGACGTATCTGAATCCTTCTTCCATGTCTTTTGGGCTTCAATGTGGATCAGACTGAACCCAAGCAGCCAAAACACACATGGCCATCATTTTTTACATTTGGCATCGAAAGTTCTTCTCCATTTCAAGCTCGTGGAATATTACAGGAAGTGAGGAGCTGATGTGAACTTCCCAGCAGGCAAAAGAGCGCAGTGGGGTCAATACTCCTCCCTTCTTCCTCCTTCCCTCCCTCCCTCCCTCCTCAGCCCCCTCCTCCCTCCTCTCTGCTCCCTGCTCTCTGTGCTCTCCCAGCTGCCTCTGCGGCAGCTCTGAGTGGGCGCACAGGATCCTGCCTGCCTGCCTGCCTGGCCTCGGAGCTGCCTCGGCTCTTTGTGCAGCACATGCGCGCAGAAAGGACGCGCTGTCTCGGAATGATTTGGTTAAGCTGGCTCTGTGGTCACTCACCAGCCTGCTGGAGTGTAGGAGTGTGGAGAATCCCCAACCCCCTACGCCCTTATACTCTCAGACCCCCCCCCCCTCGCCTTAAACTCACTCACAAAGACACACACACACACACACTCCAGTTAACCAGTCGATGTGCTCCTTATGGCTTCTAGATTATTCGATAAGCCTTATGAATTTCCCACGTGTTGTAGATGACTTTCTGAATCGATCCTTGCAGGCCAATGTGGCAACCGGTGGTTGTTTTTGCTACTCTCTCTCTCTCTCGCTCTCTCTCTCTCTCACACACACACACACACACACACAGCTGTTGTGGTGGGATAACCTATTGAGTGAAGCTGTGAATGAGCTAATATCTGATTCCCATAAGTCAGCCCGAGTGCAATACAATAGAGCAAGACCATTCATAATCTCTATATTGACCTCCATGACTTTCTTTTCTGCTTTTAACTGCTGTGGACATGTTGTAAAACTCATCCCCCAAAACACACATAAACACACACACTCTCTCTTACACACACACACACACAGACTGTCTTGTTAAAGTGCGCCAGATATTACACAATGCTCCTCTCCCTGCAGCTATTTTAGTAAACTGACAAATTGCATGTAGTCCAGAAGTAGTCTGCTTTGAGTTTGTGCTACTTTTAACACGCGTGGAAAAAAAAGTGTGTGTGTGTGCATGTGTGTGTAGCTAGTGTGTGTGTGTAGCTTCCTAATAGGCTGCCACTGCATGCTGCTGCTGCCGAGCCAGACCCGTGTTTAAACAAGCTATAAAAATGAGTTATTACCAAAGTGAACGCGCAGACCCGGCCCCCTCTTTTAGAGCAGGAATCGGGGAGTCCCGTATGAAAATGTAAGTGGTGGTTTTATTTGTGCACATTATGCCACAATTGGTCTCCTTAATGTCCGTCTCATTCATGCCACGGAGTGATTTATGAGCTCCTGGAGGCAGACATGGCTCGGGGTATTTCCCTGCAACATGCACACCGTGTTCACAGTCCTGACATGCAAGGATCCGTGCGGGTGTGTTTTTGCTTTTTGTCTGCTCCAAACTGCGAGATCTGAAGGTGAAAATGAAAATAATCTGCGCCAGAGCTGCCTTGTAAGTCTGCGTGCATGGGGAGGTCGTGTGCAATTGGAAATTAAATCCTAAACACTTGAAGAAAATGCTGCTATATTGGTAATCAATATTTTGGTAATTAAATCCTAATTTGCAGATATTTCAAAGTAATTTTTATTGCATCAAAATTAGGTTTGATCAGCATTGTGAAACTGCTTTTTGCATTTATATTCTAAAAAAGAAAAACATCTTACGTTGTAGCAGACTATCCAGACAATCTGAACTTAAATATATAACATGTTAAAATTAAATTCTGCATGGAAGTGAAATTCAAGCATGTGTGTGTCCCTACGCAACTCAGCGCGTAATAGACTATTTATATTCATTGCCAACCTGTTGTTAAATTTGCATATGATCTCTATCTCTCTCTGCCCTACTTTTATTTTGCATATTTTGAATAATTCCGGCACAAATATACAGTCGAGAGGGGGAGAAGAAAAAAACGACTCGCAACACCAGGAAAAGAGATTGTAGCAAGTTACTTGTATTCTAACAAAAATATCCAAGACATTGGGAGCTATACAAAAATAAAAATGACCAGGTTCCATAGGCCTAATATTGTATAATTATTCACATACACTCATAATTTCCATTCCAAGAGATCAGTTCTGTTATGGTAATTACAAGTCAGGTTGGAGCCGAGCTAGTTCAGTGATTTCATTTCATCCTTACCTTGTTATTAAGTCAAATATCAACAGAATAAATGTGCCGCATATACAAACAACATCAGAGTTAATACCATCGTAGCCTGAAGGAGGAGGAGGAGGAAGGGGAAAAAAGGTAAAAAGAAAAGTGATTGATTTCAGTTAATAGTTGAGATGCTGCAGGTCGATTGTAGTTAGAGACTCCGAGAAAAAATAGAAACTGTCGGTGGGGATGTCCACGGGGCTGTCCAGAGACTCCGACAGGCTGGGCGAGGCTGCGTCGGAGAGCTGCAGGCAGGAATCCGAGGAGAAAGCTTGGAAGTCGTGTAAAGAAACATCCAGGGCCGGAGGACTGCAGCCATTGTCCGGGCCAGATGGGGCCGAGCCGGGGCCCATTGTTGCCACGCAGCCCGGAACAGTGGGAGCCGGGTTGGGAAAATGTTTCAGATTTTTGTCATTGCTGTTTGTCATTGCATTGAAGCCCACGGCCTCTCCATTGTGCAGCTGCGGGCCCAGGCTGTTGTTGTGGAAGGAGCAGGTATCTCTCTCCAGCAGGGCCCCGCTCCTCTCGTACTGGGGGGCCACCGCCACCGCCTCCTCCTCCTCCTCCTCTTCCTCCTCCTCCTCCTCGCTGTGGACACCGTCCTCGGCGGCTCGGGGCCCCTTCCCGTCCCCGTTATGGTTCTCCTTGCTCTGGGTCTGCCGCTTGTGCTTCATCCTGCGGTTCTGGAACCAGACTTTGACCTGCCTCTCCGTCAGGTCCAGCAGGGCCGCGATCTCCACTCTGCGGGGTCTGCACAGATACTTGTTGAAGTGGAACTCCTTCTCCAGCTCCAGCAGCTGCGTGTTGGTGTAGGCCGTCCTCAGGCGCCGGGAGCCTCCTCCACCTCCTCCGGCACTCTCCACAATCTCAGGCGAGCCTGGGAGGGAAAAAAACAGACGCACATTAAAAAGACCAGCCTCCCCTACATGCAGCTACTACTGCAGTAAAATGGCCGCTGCAGCTCCCTGTTTTAATCCCTGCAGGAGCCAGTGAGCGAGGGAAAAAAATCATTGCAGCTGAAAGATACTCATCAGATTGTTTTACACATGAAATAGCGTCCAGCAAACACAGTGCACCGTGAAAGCAGCGAGGTCCAGGCTGCTGTGGGATACTAATGAATGCTCCAGCTGCCCTCCTCGGCAGCGGCACTCCATCACTCTTCATTACTGTCACACATCAAAACTCTGCCACGGCCCCGGGAATAAATCATCTTACATCACCAAACTTCACCCAAACTTTTTTTTGTTTTGATTTTTATGTTTTGTTTTTTTTTACATATACACCCCTGCATCCCTCTGTCTTCTCTTTTCCTCTCCCTTTTTTCCTGGCTAACAATCACAAAAAAAGCAATATGACGGTAATCATAATAAATCCAGTCATTTAGATAGGAAGGAGAGGAAACATGCATCCCCAGAAGAGATTATAGTGCAATAAATACTAAAGGATGGGAGTGCAGCGTGGAAGTATTTATATAACTATGAGGAGAGCTAGTAGGAGGAATATGGGAATAAAATGGCAGGCCTGGCTGTGAAAATGGACCCACCTTTCGGGGAGAAGCACACGGGTCCATTGGAGATGGCGGTAGCGGTGGAGGTGGGCAGGTGGTTCCTCTTGGAGGCTTTCTTCTCTCGCATCCACGGGTACTCCGGGGGTAGGGAGGCTGTGGGCAGCGGGCTGCAGCCGCCGGGGCTGTGCCTGGGCCGGGCGTGCCTCGGGTGGCTGCCCGGGCTCAGGCTGGGGATGGTCTGCTCGAAGGGAGGAGGAATCAGTGTCGGGCGTGAAAGCGTCGAGCTCTTGATTGATGAACTTTGAAATGGATCAGCGACAGGGGGGAAAGATGTCAGGCACTCTGCAAGCGACGGCTGGCTATTGATAAAACCGCTCTCTCGCTCGAATTCGTAATTCATCTCCGCTCCCTGAGAGAGCACAGGGAAAAGTTTGCAGTTCGCCTGTGTTTGGAAATGTTGCGGCTCAGCGAGGACGAAGAAGAAAAAATCATTTAGAGGAAAAGAAAAAAAAATCTCCCGGTGGTGGTGGTGGTGTGTTTTAGGGCCGTGTGGGGACCGAGCTGCTATTAAACTATTGAATTCATGGAGACAAGGTTGAAATTGGACCGAATTGCCTGTCACATGATTACCTCTGCCCAATGACAATTTGGGGTTTAATCAAAAGAAGCCACTGTCTGCCTGATTGATCCGAGAGAAGAAGAAGAAGAAGGAAGAAAAAAAACACTCGCTCAGCTGGGGCACGACTGTTTTTATTTACATCTGTGTCCGCTCGGTTTATCCTCCCTGTCGGCCCCGCAGTCCACTCCACTAAGCTACAAAATGTGTTTTTTAAGAATGGCTGACGCTCACTATTACAGGGAAGGAGCCCAGCCTGGGGTGCGCGGATTCGTGCACTCCTCTTTTCTCGTATTGTTTGAGGATGTCAGTCGAGAACGCCCCCACCACCACTCACACAACCCACACACTCACACAGACACACAGAGACACACACACACACACATTCAAGCCAGTAGCTATTCATATAAGCAAAAAGTCTGGCTCCAGAGGTGCAAAAAGACCCAGAAAACTGATATTGAGACTTTTCGACAGAGGCAAACCCCTGCAATCCAGTGCAAGTCAGTGTGTGTGTGTGTGCGGACTCCACAATAGCTGTGATTCTTCAAAGGTGCATAATAATGAAATATGCAGTGCATCCATTGACATGTGTTGCAATAAAAAGCCCATCTATTCACTTAATACTGACGGATATGACACGTCCAGACCATCTCATCCCATAACAGCTGTTTGACATTTACAGATAAGGTCCACAGGCTTACACATACACACACAGGCAAGCACACGCATGTATGCATGCATGCGCACTCACTAACACTGCTTTATGACGGGGGTTTTATTATACGACCTATACAGGTGTGTTGGTGTTTCTTGAGTATACGTCTCCTTTGTTAGTAGCTTTGAACACAAGCTACTGCTAAACGATCACATATGACTGTAACAGTTGATTCTAAATATTTATTTTCCATTTATTACACCTGGGGGTGGATTTATATGGCGAGCGTGTGCGACCATGTGCGTGAACATGCACCTTTAGACACACTGAAAGTCAATGGATATGACTACCAAGAGGTGTGATAATTAATACTCCCTGTCTCCATGTGTGGAGAGCAGAACTTCCAGTCTGGACAAGGCTGCAGAGGCATTTCACGGTATTCCCAGGATCATGTTTATACCTGAAATTGCAGCGAAGCAAACAGCATTTACAGGGAAACCGTTTGCAGCGTTATTATGTAGATAGGGTGGTGTTATTGAATGTCTCCTGCCCGCAGCGTTGCAGTGGTTTTCAAAGCCCTTCTAGAATAATGTGTGAAAGCCACATTTAGGATGTTTTTGTATGGGGAGCTGGATGTATTTTCGTTCGGCAAAAATAGAATAATAGAAATATAGCTTAGTCAGTAGCAGGGAGAGGAAAGAGGAGAAGTGGAAAGGCCTGTCTCAGTTTGTTGCTTATATACCAAACAAAGAGTCCTGGAAGCCTGTGCGCGATCAATCTTACTCGCCAAAAGGTCTGACAGCTCGGTGCCCTCACAACACATTTAAGGCTTCTAACTCTCCCCCGGATCAAATGCAGCCAGGAAGCGGCCAGAAACACTGGCCACTCAGATTAGAAGCAGTTTCTGCTCGCAGTCACAGCCGGGCCTGTCGCTGCAGGGATGTTTGAGAAGACAAATAATCCAGCGCCGCAAGATGCGAGCGTTTCCTGTTTCTGAGGAGCGGCCGACGGTGAGTAAAAAAGAGGGGCTGAGGAGGCTTCTCCACCTGGCTTTTATCCTTGCACCGTGGCTGCACTTTTTGTATTTCTCTGTGGCTCTTTTTTCTCTGAGAGGGGAATAGACGTGCGGGTTGTGAAGAAGAGAAGGAGCCAGAGCCGGTGGTGAAGGACGGAGTTGCCAGGGGCAGAGATGGATGGCTTTTTTGGAATTACGCACAGGCTTTGTGTGCGAGGAAAAGGAGTGGGTGGCGGCATTAAGCAGGAGCCATGGCCGTCCTACACACTGGGCTTTACGGCTGGAGTGATTTAGGAGCACGTTCCCACGGATGGAAAGGCAATGACAGAAATACAAATCTACAAAAAACTGAAAATCTGCGCTACCTGTGCGCGCCTGTGTGGCACATATGGGTCAGATCAGTGTGTGTGTGTCTGTGTGTGAGAGAGGGTGTGTGTGTGTGTGTGTGTGTGTGTTGGATGCAGAAATACTCAGTCCATCACTTTTTTTTTGAGACTGTGACACACCATGGTCCAATTGTTCCAGCTCTCCCTACTAACCATATGTCAGGGCTGCTAATGCTCGTGCCCTCTCATATCAATCAGATTGGGCTGAAAATGATTTTCTGGTTGCAACATCATAAAGAGAGTATTCAGAGAGCAAATAATAATAGTAGTAATAATAATCATACCGTTGCTGCTGTATAAAGACATCATAAAGCATCGAGGGTGGCACAAAGGTAGAAAAAAGTAGGAATGATCACAAACGTTTTACCTTGAAGGGAATCAGCAAATCGACATAATAATATATCAATTTTAGGTCGATGTGTGAGTGAATTTCTAGATCTATTTTTCCCATCCGGCTATGCTTAGACATTTCTGGAAGGAAAAATAAAAACACGTGCGTATTTCTGAAATGCGTATAATAATGTCCACCCTGTCCCTCTTTTTTGAGCTAAACACACACTCTTCAATTTTCCCCCTCTTCCATTTTTTCCCTCATTCCACCTTTGACCATTCACACATTTGTTGTTGGGGTTGTCAGCTGTAAATCAGCGCAGTAATGAGAGAAATAAGACCAGTCTGCATCCTCTCTCTACCTCTCCTTCTCTCTCTCCGCGTGCCTCTGACTGACTCCACATTTATCGGGGATTTATTTTTCAAACGATTTCTCATTGAGCTCGTTGTCTCCTTGCAGATCCTCCATGAAGGGCCCGGCTGACATTTTTATTATTATGGATGTGCCCACGCAGATGAGAGCAGAGAAGAGGCGGAGGCCACCCGAGAGATTCCCTCCACAATCTCTACAGCGTTTGTATAACGTTTTATGGGATATTGAAACGGCGGCCTCTTACAGATTATTTTTAATTTCACCAAAATGAGGTATTTATTTAAGATCAGCCGTGCTTTTATTATTTACCGAATAATTTTACTGTGTTTACCTGCTTTTTGTTATATATAGACGCGTTTTGTTTGTTTCACGCCTCATATAGCACGCAATTTCATAATTGTTAAACCAGAAAAAAAACATATATATGTTCGTGTTTTAATTCTGTGCTGCCGATGTGTCCAAATTAAAACGTGCTGCCATTACGTTTCAGTTCTTTCTCTTTTTTATTATTATTATTCATTTCTTCGAAGTGGAGCAGCATGGAATGTGTGACATCGAAAATAAAAATGAGGATGTCTGTTTTCATTTAAAAAAAAAAACGTCAGGAAAACGAAAGTTAAACGTGTGTCCTTCTTTCCACCCTTATTGCATGACTGATTGATTTTTACATTCGCTGGGAAAATAATAAAAACACACCTCCTCCGAGAAGAAAACATACATGAGAACACATGGGAGTGTGTGTGTGTGTGTGTGTGTGTGTGGTAGCAACATGGAGGTGGTGGTGGTGTAGCTTGTGCACACTGCATGTTTGCATGACTGTATGGGACCGAGATGAATAATTTGTCGACCTTCACCCCTCTCTCTCTCACACACACGCACACAAAGATGGCGGAGGTGTGAAACAATACTAAATGACTCTTTTTTTATCTGTACACCCAACAAAATAAATAACATTAAAAAGTCCAACACAAGCAAGGGAAGGTTGCGTGTAAGCCCCTTGTTTCTGAAAAAAAAAATGCATTTTTTTTCCTTCGTGAATCCCGACGTGGCTCTGGAAGGATCCGTTCACAAGTGCAACAAAATGCAAAAAAGAAAGAAAAAATAAGGAAAAAAACAACAAATCTTCAATTGCGGATAAATAAAAGGCGGACAAATTCACATTGAAGATGAATAACATGTTCATAATACCCTGTTTGAGATTCAATTTAACAAAAAAAAAAAAAGATTAAATAGGCCTATGTATATTGTGCCCCCCCTCCCTCCCGGGTCTAGACGTCCTAGATAAAGGTCTTTGTGAGACAATGACACGAGCAAATAGAGAGAAATTCAAGCAAGTCGTGATTATTTATCCTACGCTACTTCACACATCAAACTATATAAAAACATAAACAAAGGGGGGCGCAGAGGAGGTGGAAGCGGTGAGGAAGGCGCAGAGAAACAAGGCGGTGATGCGTCTTGGAGGTGACTGAAGAACAATGGGGCGGAGTGATCCATCCGGGGCTACAGATGCGTCAGTTTGGGGGCTTCCTGGATTCTTCCCTGAGAGTAGTGCGGCGTTAGGTCTGTGTAGGTCGGTGTGGGATCACACACTCCGTGGTGCTGGCTGTTGCCCATTGTGATTGCTCCGTTGTAGTCCATGTTAGTGGCCGGAGGAGGGTGCGGGAGGTGGGTCAGACCGAAAACGGACGTCCCGGAGCTGGGCATGGAGTCGATGTAGCCTCCGCCGACATAAACAGGGCTGCCCTGCATGTGCGTCCCGTAGTTGCCATTGCCCTGCAGAGGATGCGCGTCATACTCGGGCGTGGCCGAGTCGGTCCCGGGATACCTCTTCTGGGAGGGGGGGCAGCTGTTCAAAGGAGGGGGGTATGACGTGGGCATACCGTATGCGTTTTGATGAGGTTTACTGTAAGACGTGGGCGACTGGGAGTCATAAGGTACACTGTTTACAAGAGAATGCATAGAGTTGAGGTATCCTCCTCCTCCACCACCTCCTCCTCCCCCTCCTCCTCCTCCCCCTCCTCCCACGGGGCTCCGCGGGGACTGTCCACCCGGGGAGGGCATCATCCCCACGCCTTTCTGATCCTTCTTGTATTTCATCCTGCGGTTCTGGAACCAGATTTTGATCTGTCTCTCGGTGAGGTTGAGCAGGTTGGCCATCTCCACCCGACGAGGTCTGCAGAGGTACCGGTTGAAGTGGAACTCCTTCTCCAGCTCCACCAGCTGAGCGCTGGTGTAGGCTGTCCGGGCCCTCTTCGATGCTGCCGACCCCGGAGGACTCTTGTCTCCGGGACAGCTCTCCACTGTCGGAGGAAGAGGAGGAGGAGGAGTAGAGAGAGAGGGAGAGAGAGAGGGGAGGGTGTCAATCAGTAATCCATTACAGACAGAGAGAGAGAGTGAAAGCTGAACCGTGTGAGAACACACTCACAGCTGATAACACTACCTTGAACCATCTAGAGGAGGTGGTGAGCAAACATTATACACCCTGCTATTATACCACTCCAACGGGGCTGTTATCGTCTCCAAACATCATATTCTGATGCTTCCTGCTGCGAGAGGTTATCACGACAATTAACAATCAATGCGTGTGCAAAGTAAAGAGAGAGAGAGAGAGAGAGAGAGAGAAAGCAAGGGGATAAAAATGCAAGTGGAGAACAAGTGGGTCGATATCTGATAGGGCGGCAGGTTAGCCTCAGATTTCCTACCGAAGCATTTTGACCCTCGTCTGCCTCCGTAGTCACAGAGCAGCACACGCGTAGTGCAAACAGCAGCATTATGTATTCCTCTGGGTGTGCAGCCCCTCTCTGATAAGACTCCCCCCCTCCCCTCTCTCTCCCTCTCTCTCCTTCCCTAAGAGGCAGCAGCCCGGCTGCAGAGCAGACAGAAGAGGTGCTGGTCCACTTACCGCTGTGGCAGGCGGCCAGCACCTCATAAATACCGCTACCTGTCGTCCAAACCTGGCGCAAAGAGGAGTGCAGTGTGACATGACCTGAGCCATTAGGGTTGTGATGGAGGGACGTTGAGCTTCTGTGTGTAGGGCGATTATGGAGTCTGCATAATTATTCATTATTTTTTAAGAGGTTACATTTATATTTTAAAAAACAGTTGGAAAAACGCGTTAAGTGCAGAGATTGTTGTCTGGACGCAAACGCGCATAAAAGACTTTTCATAAATGTTCGCACCTCCAGGTGTTGTTAAGGCTAATGAAAAGACTTTCCTCGACATAAATCACCGTGAAGGGCGCCACCCCTGCCTGCTTTGCATTCTGAGCTCTTATTGCAGAAGAGCACACGTAACTTCATTAGAAAATTGGCCATAAATTGTGAGACGAGCGCCTGCGTGTGTCCAGATTAGGTTGTTTATTTGTCCAGAGCTGAGCACAAGCCCACACCCTGACCCACCAGCGTTTAATCAAATCACCAGGACGCTGTCTGTATGGGCGTAAAGGAGCAGACGCCATTTTTGTTTCCAGTCTCATTGTGGATGAACGAATCCGCGGAATTAGAAAATGGCCATTTAATCCGACCTTTATAGGCATCAGTCTCAGGTTATATGTTTGTCGGTTCACAACCTACATGTGCATTCGCCGCCCTGACCCAGCTCCCCTCCCATTAAACAGCAGGAAGTGCTTTCCACACTGTGCGTAAAACGTGCGTAAAATGGCTCCCGCACATCTCAACACTGTCAGTGTGTTAAAGACCGACAAATCTTTCCCTGGCTGTAAATCAAATCAAATTAAACGCTGAGTATTTAACGGTTATTGCAGAAAGAGATCAATATAAAACGAGCATTTGTTATTCTTTTGTATGTTTGCTCGACATAAATCATGACCCCCAGACTGTTGACCCACTTATTTCCCACCTCCCTCAGAACAGCAGGGCCTGGTGCGCGTAAAACGAGCTTAATTGACTTTGGAACATAAAATTTAATGTCCTCATAAACAATAAATCAATCAAATCAACCCGGCATTGCATTTTTATTCCTCGCTACCAAACAACACCACTCCCTTCACTCACAACGAGACGATCCTGGGAAGATCTCTGAATTTTGAGGTTGTCTCCTGAGTAAATAAACACCACCCCCCTCGACGCGACCCCCTCCCCTGCGCCTCCCGCACGCACGTACTCTTACCCACCGAGTTTCCCTCTAATCAAACCAGCAGGACAAACTGAGACAACTGTTGTTGCGTGTTTGTTTGTTGTCTCTCCGGGAACACTGTGTGATCAGTGCAGATGCCTGTTTACAGTGAGGACAGGTCAGCTGCAGGCCACACGGACGACAAATGGTGGGACCTGCCTCCAGAGCTGAGCTCTTCACAGCAACGTGGGGCTGAAGCGTTGTAGCAGTTTAGTCACATAAGCTGCCTGTATCAAGTAATTGTGTCTGGCTGCGCGTTTGTGAGGACACGTGGCAGATGGGCGCGTCACATAAAAAAATGATGTTTCAACTCAAAATTGTGAAAATGTTATCTGCAATACACTCATAAACTGTTTTCTATTTGTGTACAAAGGTAATTTGAATTGTTTGCCTGTTCTTATTTTGCTATTTACCAAAGCAAATTCCTCATAGCTGCATAACCAAGCCTATAACTAAGTAGCTGTAAACTGGATTTTGAGTCTGATCCTGTTTCTTGCGCTGTCTCCTTGAGTCCACTGTACAATATTTTTATCTATGCTGATAATATTCATACCTGCATCGCTCTCATCTGTACATCTGCATATTTTGTACATTATTTGAATAGTTGTCCTCTGCTAATGTATGCTTCAAAGCATATTTCTTTTGGCTGCACAACTAAGCTGTGTGACAAACACAATTCTGGTTCTGATTCTGTTTCCTGTGCAATATCAACAGCTTTCAGTGCAATATTGTCACATATTGACATATCTTACAGCATTGCTCTGACCTGTACATTTTCTATATATATTCATGTAGAATCAAAATCGTACTTTTCTGCTGTCTTTTGATTCAATATTCTAGCTTTATTCATGCAATATTGTAAATATGCATACTTACTTTGTAATATATTTTGAGCACTTTTGCATGATTCCTATATGTAGCTACCTTTCACCAGGGGTTCTGCAGAAATACTCACGCAAATTTGTATGACTATTTCCGCCCCCCCACTCCTCCCTCCCCCACACCCCCCATGTATTGTGTCCTGGCGCACGCAAACTAATGGATATTTATGGTGAGAAGTGGCCACCCCGGGTTATATAGAGTGTGTGTTTGGTGTGTGGTATACCTGAGCTGGAGCTACTGCTGGGTTTCTGCTTGGTGTTCTGACGGGACTCCTTCATCCAGGGGAAGATCTGCTTGCCCCCCCGGGCCGCGGAGGTCGGGGAGCCGCTCTTGGCCCCGTTCTGGCTGGAGCTGCTTGTGTTTTGGCTGATAGCACCGGGGGACTGCGGGTCCGGTGCTGGGCCTGACACCGGCACCTGCGGCTGATTGCTTTCGGGATGAACCTTGGCCTGCGCCGCCTGGATGGCTGCGCTCCTGTCGCAGCTCTCCGCCATCTCCCCGGGCTTCTGCAGAGCCCCGGAGCCGTCAGGAGACTGCAGGGAGCAGGCGGGTCGATGGTACTCACTTTCCACATGAGAGGCCCGGGGATATTGGACCTGATTGGCATCATAACCGAAGCCATTTGCGCTTTGATATGGGTAGCCACTGTAAATTGCGGAGCTGTCGTAGTAGGTTGCCTTTTGCATCTCGCCGTTTCCCAATATTTATTTCAGAAACTGACAGGGTCTTGACACCCTTGTAGAATAACATTGGCACCCCGTGGTCACGTGACGCCTCTCCGCCAATGGCCTCCTCGGGTGAACCTAGGGTTACAAGAAGCACTGTGAGGAGAAGAAATGGTGGCGATCCATCTTACTTTTCAATACAGGCCTGACACAGGAGACTAAGGCGGCCAGATAGGGCCGCCACTTGTGCAGACTATTACCGGTTACCTTCTGGCTCGCACGGGGCGCACACACAGGCACGCACTAACCTTGTATTACCATCTGTGCCAAACCACATCAAAACAAAAAGCCTTTCACAAGCATTTCACGTTGCCAAATCAATTTGAGGACCTAACAAGAAACTGCATGACATTTGAAACCTCGGAGCCTCCTAACAATGAAACCGAGTATAGGTATAAGGGGAAAAAAGAGCAGGAAGGGCTTATTAGCGGGTTCCCACACAGGAAAATAATATTTCTGTTATATTGTTATTTCAGCAACGGGGCTGTCAACGCTGGATCTTATTTCCCATGCAGCGAGTGACATATCCCGGGGGTCCCACAAATGTTTAACCTTTTTTTTTTCGTTGTTAGCAGAATTTAAAGTTAAAGAAAAACCAGGCAGCGCTGCGATAGAAAGAGCACAAACAACCGCATTCTCCTCTTTTTCTTTTTTTTCCTTTCTCTGCAGGCTGCAGGGAGATGAGTGAGAGAGACACGAGAAAACCTGAAAAACCGGGCAGGCATCCGTGCACCTCCGTGACCACGGTGTGAACTCTCCTTCGCAGGCCCAAAATAACGCCTGCTGCCCCGGGCAGGGCACGGCCACAGTCCGCCACTCAGAGGCACAGTCACCAGAATAGACGCAGATACCCATGCAGCTGATCTCGTATAAATTACAGATGAAAGAGGAATATTTAAAGCAGGCTAAAACCAGGGTCTATATAATTTTTTCCCCTCCCAATGTCCATTGCAATTTAGCCCATTTCCAACTGACACCTCCAAATAAATGTTCTATTCTGTAACACAAACTGGCCTTTAAAAACAACTATTTAATGGAACGAAAAGCCCACTCAACCGCGATCGACTTGTAATCTCTGTAGCATTCGTAGTATATGCATACACTAGACAAATATCTTGAATAACAACAACAATAACAACAACAAATATGTACTATATAAATACGTCCTTTGTATATATGTCGTGAAATTTTTCAAATCAAAAATCAGAATTTTTTTTATGTATACTAAAATGAGAGAGAAAAAATTCAGAGATCCAGACCTCATAGGTGACCTCATTACGGTCATGACGGCGTAAAACAATAGCAAAATACAGCTAAAACAACGAATATAATAATAATAATAGTAAGCATAACAACAACAATAATAACAATTATAATAATATGTTTTGAGTTGCTGTTTTCAGTGCATGTTAATGTAAAACGAGGCCTGCTCATTGGTAAATTGCTTTTCAGATCGTGCAGCTCCTTTGTCTGCACCCAGTTTAACCATTAACACTAGCGCTGCATGCGCTCCCAGTCAAAGCTGCACACGGCAGACGAAATGTTTAATAAACAAAAACCTAAATGCAATCAGAGGGATTTGATTGCAGCCCTGTAATGTCACAGATTTGAAATGCAGAAACTAACATGCTGACCCCGGTGTTAGTGCCTGACAGTGGAAGCAATCCCAGCATTAACAATATCACTTCACAGCTCATAGGTGTTGTGCAATCACGCACACACACATTATACACACAGGCACACGCACACACAGGCACGTATAAAAATAAACCCATAATGCGTTTTTATGAGATAGATGAGAGGGGTGTGTGTGCAGCCGAGCTTCACAGGAGCTGCCTGTGGCAGCAGCAGAGTGAGAGGAGGTGTCCTCACAGTCTCTGCACTCGGTCTGACCTGGAAAAGCTATCACCGAGCTGCGCGCTGCGCGTCTCCGCCGCGATAGTCGTAAATGGCAGCGAAAGAGAGACAAATGACAGACTGGAGCATTTCTAACGCAGCCTGCTCCACAAATCTGGCTGCCTCTCTCTCTCTCCCTTACGCACACATACACACACTCCCCGTGTGTGTGCATGTGTGCATGAGTGTGCATGGCTGTGTGTGTGTGTGGATGCGTGCGCCTGTGTGTATGTGTGTGAACTCTTCCTGAACCGAGATCTAAGTCGTACGGTGATAAATCACCGCACGACACACAAACTCCACCATTTACAAACCGAGGTGAGCCTCCTCCCCGGCCTGCTTACCTTAGCCCCTGACGACGAATGCAGAGCAGCCGGCGATAGTTTCTCATTCAGCGGAGGAATCGATCACAGCAGTAATCCAGAGGCAAAAAAAAGTTCACAGGCAGCAGAGGAAGAAGAAGAAGGAGCAGAGGCAGGCTGCGCCCTGCCATGCAGCAGGCATGTACAGCCACAACAACAGGAGGAGAAAAAAAGGGAAGAGCCCAGACAGAGAGAAACCCCTTTCTCCTCTCCTCCTTGTCTTTCGCTCTCTCTCTCTCTCTCTCTCTCTCTCTCTGTCTCTGTATTTCTCTCTCTCTCTTTCCTGCTGCTCGGCGTGCAGGGGTAAACCCAGATTAGGCAGAGGCAGAAGCACAGGCAGGGGTCACACAGATAAGGAGCCCGGGATTGGATTCACCCTCATGCCGTGCGGCAGTGTCCGGGGCTCCATAAGCACCATTAAAACACGCCAGTGTGAGTGTGTGATCCTGCACCCAGTACCAGGCAGGCAGACACCAGTGAACTGCCCCGAACCGGGAGCGTCACCATAGACAAAAAAAATTATGCAAATAAGTAAAGCGCCTTGGAGAGAGCCAGTTCACATCCACCTCTCCTCCTCCTCCTCCTTCTTCTGCACCTCCTCCTCCTCCCCCTACACCCCCCACCCCTACCAAATGAGGCTTTAGAGTAGAAAATAATAATAATAATAATAACAACAACAACAACGATAATGCATGGTTAGAAGTTAGTGTTAGAGAAGTGGTTGCGTTATTATTTTCATTTTAGCCCATGCAGAGAGTGGAGAATACAAAGGAATAATCAACCACTGCATTTCCATTTCCACGGGACATAAAGGGCTTCTATCCATGGGCTTAATCATTAACCCGCATTTCTTTTTTTTGTGTGTGTGTGCACATGAGCCTCAATTTACTTGCGCACAAGGCTGCGCCATTTGCTTTGCGCGTCAGCGCCTTTTCTTTTGCATGCAAGAGCGCAACGCTTTATTTATTTGTTTTAGCAGAATGCTACTACATATCGAAAGGGTGTGAAAGAATGGGGAAGAAGTTTCATCACCAAAAAGACAAGGAGCTGCAGAGGAGAGAGGAGAGGCAGAGACGGAGGGGGGATTCCCTCTGAAGAGCAATGCTGGTTCCTGCAGCCAAAAAACTAGATTTATGTCCTGCCGGAGCCTCCCCGGGCTGTAAACACGTCCAGAGCTGCAGCTTCCCTGCTGGATCCAGGCTCGGGGACAAAAAATTCGGGAGCAAAGGAGGAAAAAAAAGAAACAAAACTGCTCGGATGACACGGGACGGCGTAGGAGGGTGAGTGGGACCCAAAAATCCACGCGTGAGGATTTTCTTTTTAGCCAACTCTGCTTTTTCTTTCTTTTTTCTTCTACCACCACGTTGTGTAATTATTTACCAAAACGCTGATTCGTCTTCTCTTTTGAGGACTAAGTGGGGGGTGAAGGAGGGGGTTAAATGTCAACGCAGGCCTTTTAAAACAATGCGAGGAGATGTCGGAGGAGGCAGAAAACATCCCAAAATGAAGAGTGTCTTATGTGTAATAAACTATCCGAAGTGCAGGGCGGTGATGTGCAGATGGTTTTCAGAGAGAGGAGTTTGTGAAGGGAGCGAGGCAGCGCTCCAAGAGCCGCTGGTATATCCCCCCCTCTCCTCGTCACTTTTATAGTGACAAATTACAGCGCGGAGACAAGTGGACGAGAAGGAGTTATTGCTCTCGGGCTGCTCGTATACAAGGAAGCGAACAAGCTCTAAGCTGCTGCTGCATGTGCCTCCACCGGCCCTGCTCCGGTGGGCGTGTGTGCCCTGCTACTTATTAGAAATTGAATAAGGATATCACCATCAAAGGCATTCATAACACAAATCAATAAAGATATATGCACTCACCAGAGGCGCTGCAGCCGCGGACCGTGCGGTGGCCTCACTTCACAGGGCTGGATCTCTGCAACGAGGAGGGAAAAGTCTTTCTGAAGAGGGTCAAAGCGGATTTTTGAACATGTCCGGCACTGTGGTTTTTATTCTCAAAAGGCGCCGTCTGTCTCTGTATGATGAGACAATAGGTAAAAAATAATCTCATATTGTTATTAATAATTATATGTCTGCAGCTGCAGGAGGGAGAGGCCTTGTTTTGGGAAATTTACGGTTAAAACGGTGGGAAAAAATCAGGGAGAGAGCTTAATAACATGTAGTAAAATTTAATTGTAGGATTTATTCTGGAATTCAATTATTTTGGTCCCATCTTTAGATTTATGAGGGAGCTCCTGTAACCTAGCTAGTGTGCGTATTGAGAGTTAATATCACAGCTTGCAGGATTTTGGATCATCTGCACTGTTTTTGATATTTTTACAGCAAAAGAGGACAACCAGTATCCTAATAAATAGGACCAAATAATGAAATCTAAATGAGAAATAAGATGCATTTAAATGATAATAATAATTACAAAAATAAAGCACGCGCACACACATTCACAGCAAAATTGTATAACGCAGCGTAATTCCACTAATCACACACAAATATGCAAATAGATTATTTTTGTTGTTGATTTCTTGTTTTTTTTTCTCCTTCTTCCACAAATGGATCCAACAGTCATTAGCCCTCGCGCAGCAGCTCCCCCAGCTCCTCGCGCCCATAAATCAAAGCGGCGCGCGGTGACCTGAGCGCTGCGCGCGGGGCTCCGTGGCTCCCATTATCTGCTCGTTTTCCCCCGGAGGAGACACACACACACACTCACACACACACTCACACTCATATATACACACACACACAGCCCTGGATCTGCTGCTCTTTATGGAGATCCATCTCTGATGGATCATTTAGGCTTTAAAAACACTAGTAAAGACACGCAGCTGCACATATTTACATGGCTGCTTTATTTACAAACAGGCCACGTTTGCCCCAATTTCTGCTGCTCTTGTTAAAGATCAAGTTGAAAGGGAAATATTATATTCTAGGCTCTCCTTTTCTACGTGTATTGCCATTGATAGGAAGCACAAAACTGAACAATGGCTGAATCCCAGTGGCCCCAATAAATCCTTTAACAGCTCCCTGCATGTGCGGGGCCTATTTCTGCATCTGCTTCACTAGATATTAACACGTCTGTGAATATGGCTTCTTTTTTGGTAGGTACCTGCAGAGAGAGAGAGAGAGAGAAAAAAGCAGCCCTGGACCTCTCGCGTCTGACCCCTGCCTCTTGCAGCAATAACTCACGACAGTAATGAACAATCGGCGGAAATACCTCAAAATAAAATCCATCCTCCCGGCAGCTTTTGCGCTCTGACTCTGTCCGCATGGAAAAACATATCCGTCCGTGACAGCGGTGTAATACATCCACACACCCGGGGATCCTCTCTCTCCCCCTCTCTCTCTCTCCCTCCTTCTCTCTCTCCCTCTCTCACTCTCTCTCTCTCCCCTTCTTCTTCCTCTTCTTCCAGTCTGCCGCTTCTCCCTCTTTGCTCTCCGCGATAAACAAAAAAAACCCCAAGAAACTACAAAGCCCGGACTCCCCTCGCAGAAAGTGGGGGTAACCCGCGTGTAATCAGCGTCATATGGCCGGACCGGGGCTGCTCCGGTTTTCTCCGCCGTGCCATAACAACGGCGGAGGTATTATGCGCCGCACTCACGTGACGCAACGTCAACTTAAATCCCTTTTATTTGAGCCCCGTGAATCATTAATGGAGGCAGTCATCGCCTCCGAGGAGAGCGGAGCGGAGATGGGAGCAGGAGGAGAGCAGAGGAGAGGAGAGGAGAGGAGAGCTGTGTCTGCGGGGAGCAGCGGGGAGAGCAGCTCGCAGCTTCGCTTTTTTCACCCTCCACGTGTCGCCCAGTCGCAGCGCAGGCTGCTCTGTCACTGCTCCACTGCCATATATTCTGCCGCCTGCAAAAGCAGCGGCAGCAGCCTCTGCTCACAGCCCGGGCTGCTCCGGCTTCCGAGAGGGATGGAGAGAGTCCCCCCCCCCCCCACCCCCCCACCCCCCCCTGACAGATAACACTGCTCGTAAATATGGTAGTATAAATATATTCCAGTCCACTCTCGCAGCGGCAGTTTGACCTTTGAGACAAATAAAGAACAAGTGGATGATCTGGAACTAAGGCAAATTGCAACAAATGATACAAGGCAGCAGACTTTTTCTCTATATTATTATTATGTGTTTTTTTTTCTTCCAAACCTCAATATACTGTCCCGACTGCAACAGTGTGAAACTGACCCATAACTATCATAATTTTGATGTGACTTAATTAATTGTTCTCCTATCATCTCTTTAGTGAACTAGCACTGCCTTCCCCACATCTGTAAGTTTTCGATCAATACTTATTTACCAACAATGCAGCGTGGATGTTGCTCCTCCTATATGTAAATCCACCCATCCATTATCTCACCATCTCCTTAACTGTGTACCAGGGCTCTACCTGGTCTATCTCCAGCTCACACAGGGAGAAGATAGGGAATACGCACTGGACAGGTCTTTCATTCCATCACAGGACACACACACACACACACACACACACACACACACACACACACACACACACACACACACACCATTAACTCTCACACTAGCACCTAGGGCCAATTTAGAGTCTCCAATCGAGCTAAACATGCATGTTTTGTGCTATAAGTCGCTTTGGATGAATGACTAAATGACCGGTCCCTTCTCTCTCCTTCTCTCTTTGCTCTATGTCGCCCCCCATGCCTCCCCCTCCAGCCCCGCAGTTTTGGGTTATAGCCCCACTGGTTCCTCCATCAGCACGCTTTACCTGTCCTACACGGGGCGTCCCGGTGGTCCTGAGGGCAGCGTGTCAGTCAAAAAAAGTGTAAATGAAGAAACCAGAGAGTGAAGCAGCCCATGGACCCCTTTTAGACCCTGCAGGCGTTTCCTATGACTGTGAAATTATAGGTTTAAGGTTTTGAACTGGGGGGGAGAATTGGGAATTGTGGGGGGTTGTAAAAGTGATCTGAGCCACACTCCTGCCAAAAACCACCTTGGTATAAATCAGCTCCAATTTAAAAAGAGTGCTCTCCTGCCGCCCGGAAGAGCTTCTCTCATCTGGGCACCGTTTGGCGCTTGTTTTCCGTCAACACCGAGCAGCGGGCGTGGAAAAATCCCACCACATCTATTAATCACTCGGGGCGGACACAGACAGCAGCATCCCACTCCCACCACTCACACCAGCCTTTTGTCCTCCCAAACTACAAGTTGGGCGGTAAACTTTTAAAAGGCAGGAGCAGGAGCGGAGCGCATCGATTCACCTGTAGGAAGGAGGAGGCTTTTTTACGCACAAAGTTTAGGAGATAAAACGCGTTATATCTCCTCAGTCTAAATGTTTGAGATTATTCTGTTTTCCTCTCCTCTCTGGTCTGTATTCACAGATATGCAGCTGTCAGCAGGCTGTTAAAGCTCGACAGGACCGCGCACTAGAAGCCTGTCGCCACCGCACCTGAACTCTCCCCTGACCCGGGGCAGACGCACCAAAGTGGGAGGCTTTTTGTTTTTTTGTGTGTGGAGACAGAGGCCTTCAGCAGGTAACACCTTTCCCCACTTATATATTTTTTAACACTCTCTCAAAATTAGCCTCAGAGTGAAACATGCAGCTCGCTCCCAGGCGGGATCTGTTGCTGTTTATTTATGTTTAATAAAGAGCTGGTAGCAGAGCAGCGCTGGCGTTAAGTGTCTTGAGACAACATATTATTGCATTGATTGTGTTCCAGTGTTTAAACAAATGCTCCAGAGTGATCCGCACAGACCAGGGCTCCCCGTCACTGTCAGCTGGAGGAGCTGAGCTCTGGACAGAGGCCAGACGGAGCTCCATATCTGCCCGCAATGTTGACACTGGGAGCTCTTAACAGACGGGCTTGGGTTACCGGTCCAGGCCGCCGGAGATAAGTCTCTGCCTGAGCTGCACAGCGGCCAACATCAAGGCTAAACGCTCACACACGGACCTGGAGACGTGGAGTAGCGTCAGAACTATGGCAAAACTATGCACATCTTGATTTTAGCATCAGCTATTGTCACTGTTTCTAGATAGGCTTCTGTACTTAGGGTATTATACTGGTAAGTGCAGACCCACAAGTATTAATACTACTATTACTGATACTAATTCTATCACTAACACTAATACTAATACTTGAAATAAATTGCTGTTTTCCGCTCTTATTGCCTTGCACTCTGTCATTTTCCCTGAGGACTCTGTTAATGTTTAACCTGTGTCCATACTGACTCGTGTGTTCTCTGCCATTAAAAGACTATTTCAGGAATTTGCAGTGACGCCTTTGTTTAAACACACTCACACCGAGTTGTGGATTTAAATCCATCAAAATGAAGACAGAAAGTTGTTAAAAATCTCTCAAAACTGATGCCGGAGAAAACTTCTTAGACATGGAGACAGACTGATTTTACCCACGTTATCTCTCGGTGGCTGCGTTGCCTCATACCACACACAGTTTCAGCTGCACCTGATTACATTTCACCTTATTATTTTTTATGTTAAAATGTTATATTTAAATGTGTACATATGTAGACTCAGAAACTTTTCATTCTTCCCATTTTGGAAATGTGAAAAGTTGTTAAAAAAAGAAAAGATTAAATCATATTAACTCGAAGCTGTGATATAACTTTTAGTCATAATATTTTCTTAATATACTTAATTTGTAATTATACATTTTAAATGGGCTGAAATTATTTGTAATCCACTTAAGAAGTATGGTATTTTTTTTAACAAAAAGAAAACTGTGGAGACTGCTGGCTCAGACTGCATACACAGATCAGATTACAGCACATGAATGTACGCCAGACGGTCCTCAAACCAAACTCGCTGCACTTCCTGGATATCTCACATAAGTCTGCTTTTTATGAGCAGAATCAGAAAACTTTACTCGTCCCCGGAGAAAAATAAACTGTTTATTACACTTACTGCTCAGAAATGGAAATGCAATATGGGGGGGGGCTACGATTATTTTAAGTTGGAATAGTTATTGCACTTGTTAATACTGTTAAGCCAGCATTGCAGCCTGAATTGCACGGTTTAGGTGTGCTGTAATGAACCTGAGACATGTGCAGGATGTTTAAGTGAATAAAGTCTACTCACAGGTCATGACAGTCGGCGTCCAGCAGACAGAGCAGTGTCAGGCAGGAGGAGAGGAGGCTCGCAGCCTGCGGAGGATGACTTCAAATGAAAATAAGGCAGATTTTTCCGATCTATTTCTGACCCCGGGGGCATTCATTATTCAGCGAGTCACGTGAACGGGCGAATTAAAATTTCAGTACATTGGAAGTGACCTCTATTCGCGAATCAAATGACTTCGAGTCTGTAACTTAACTAGTTGGACTTCTGAGAGTCTGCGCAAAAAGCCGCTGCCAATCAGCCTCAACGCCATCTCCTGCCCGGCTGGAACAGCGCTGCACACCCAGGCCTAATATCTCTATTATCCAGACAGAGAACAGGCTCATAAATGTAAAACACGGAAATTATAGTGAGAGTTTTTTGTAAATCCCTTTTTTATGCCTTGGGGAATTTGCTGGGTGACAGTTTTATCTGATTCCCTATTAAACGCACTGCAAATCCATTCGTTATGATATTATTGGCATAAATATCGAGCAGGGGCCATTAGTGCCAAAACCTATTGGAAATCGCAGTAAATTGTCTGAGCTACAGCAGCATGTTACAGCCGACGTGTGGCTGCTCTGCACAGTGTTGCTCAGTCTGCAGCCGAGCTGTCTCCTGGAATCATTTTGGGAAAATTCATGGCTCGGGATTCACACCTAAACACACTTTTTTTTCTCCCTCTCTCTGTGTGAATCTTTGGAGGAGAAGAAAAAGCTGGGGCCTGATGTATGGTCTGAACACTGTGTGTGTGTGTCGAAAGGTCAGGGGTCAGGAGGAGTGCTCTGATTGGCCAGAGCTCGGCCCTGTCCCCTGGATGAACCCTCTATTGTTTGGATGTAGCAGGTAGTGACCAACGCTCACACTCCGCTGCACCCACATCTCCCTAGAATGGCGAGAAGGGACAATATGTGTGGCCGGATACTTTTAACAATCCTGGCTCGGTTTGATTCCCGTGCCAACAGCAACATTTGGCTCCTGAATTTCACTCGCATTTCGTCTTTATCCGCCGAATTACGCGTGACATCCGCGCACATTTTACGGATTACAATATCAGCCACGTTGAGCGTTGAGCGACATAATAATGGAATCGGACATATCACGTTTTGCACAACGTTTTCGAAACTGGCCGCACATATCAAACACCTGGAAATGTTGGAACAGTTTCAATCGGTGTAAATCTTTCTGCAGGACAAGTGCGCAGCGCCACGCTGAACAGGCCAACTCTGTCTGCAACTCACATCAAACACACAAGATTGATTTTTATTCTCCACAGATAAGGAGACAAAGTGTTGTGAAGTTGGATGAGAGTGTGCCGCAGTGAATTAACCCAAACCAGCACGCGCTATCACACTTTAACGCACGCATCCATTTCCCCTTTAACTGATCCACGCTGATTTAGATAAAAGCTCTCACAGCGAAATGAAAACACAGAGTATCAAGTGAGACGTCTTCATTTGGAAATGTAACATCCATAAATTAAAATGCATGTTTATTAATAGAAAATGAGGCATTTGAATAGATTTGGCATCTCAATACGCGCGTATTCCACGGTGACAAAAGCAATCCAAAGCCAAAGTCAAGCCTTCTATAAGTGAAGTACATATTATTTATTTCACAAGGACAGAGTCTATAAGCTAATCTACATCACAGCGGTCAATATTGACACAACACGCACATACAAATATTCACAGTTTAGAACACAGCACAACATAGGACGGATTCTAGCACAGATAAATCTAGACCTCACGACACCAAAAACGACGGAACTCTTCTGCGTATTGTGCCTTCATTATGATTCTGCCTATGTACATTAAAATGCGCAAGTCACCTGGACTACATTCAACAGTAAACCGACCCACTCACACACACACACACAAACTACACTGTTACTCTGACTTTGATGCCAGCGCCTCTACAAACAGCCGTGTGGTTCTCTATACCCGGCATCTCGCTAAATATCTTTCAAGTATATTAGAACTTTCCATGAGCAAGAATAATAATAATAAAAAAAACAAATATCCAAAGAGAACATAGAAAAGAAAACGAGCTCCAACTTACTTTGACCTCACTTAATTTCGTAACTGTAATTTTGATCCTACATCTGGATGTGCGTTATCCTTCTGTCATAATAATAACAATAAAGAAATATATAAACACTTCAGTTGCCACCGTGGCAATTAAAGGTGGATTTTCAAGCTTATATGAAGAGGGTAAAAGGGCACAAAGGACGTGACAGGGGCCCAATGGCAGAGGCAGGGTGGTGGTGGTGGGGTGAGGGGGACACGGTGTGTGTAAAATACTGAGAATCGGTCCATCAAATTCCACTGTTATTTGCCATCTCAGTCTGGATTTGTTGGGGTGGGGTGGGAATTTTTATAGGAAGTATTTCATGCACTATAGCCCTGCGGTGCACGGCGTGGGGACGAGCTGCTGGCCTGTCTTCATCTGCTGCTGCTGCTGCTGCTGGGGGCCCGAGGCTGAGGAGGACCCCGAGGCCCCCGAGCTGGACGAGCGGATCTTGGTGTTGGGCAGCTTGTGCTCCTTCTTCCACTTCATCCTCCGGTTCTGGAACCAGATCTTCACCTGGCGCTCGGACAGACACATGGTGTGCGCAATCTCCACCCGCCTGCGCCGGGTCAGGTACCGGTTGAAGTGGAACTCCTTCTCCAGCTCCAGAGCCTGCTGACGGGTGTAGGCAGTGCGGGACCTCTTGGGCACTCCTCCACTGTAGCTGGCATTGACTGGAGGAGGAGAGACAAGCGAGGAGGGCGAGGGAAGCAGGTGTTACAGGGCTTGGACATGTAAGGCTGCTTCATTCCAGAAGACACATAGCAAACAAGGCTGCTCCGGTGAGGGGAGGGGGGCTACATACTATAACCATAACGTATTTTGTTAAGATAAGATAAGATAATTCTGTATTAGTCCCACAACGAGGAGATTCACTGTGTTCCAGTGCGTATGTGATCAGTAAACACCACAATTAACACGGTGCCGAGAGGTAGAAAAAATGTAATATAGACTATATAGATATAGTCAATATAAGTAAAAATAAAAGTGATTTCAATATAAGCACAATGCGCAAAGGCAGCGACAACAGCAGCAGCAGCCGCTCGAGAGCTATGAACAATTGCACAGTTGAATAGTCATGATTGCACATTGCAGCTATCGCACAGAAGTTGTTTCTCTGTGTACCCGCGTTCGTGTGGTTTGTTAACGCACATGACCTTAATGTGGAGATGCCGAGCTGAAAAACCCGCATCCGGGGACAGATCAAACCCAGGAATGATTAACCAAACAGCGGGGTTGGATATTACAGTCTGGCTCGGCTCCAGTGGTTGGAAGGTAGTTTGGGTTTAAAAAGCAACAAAGGCACATGGCCCCGACAGACGAACACAGGCAATAAAATTTACGAGGGTCCTTAATTACCGACCCTGCTGCTCGATAGTCGTAAATTGCTGTAGTAAGGGGCTGCCTCAATAGGGGCTGGCGTGTGTGTGTGTTGGCTCTTCTCCGCTATTTAACCGTTGTGGCGATAACTCACCGGTGCTAACGTGGACCTTCTTCATCCAGGGGTACACCACCGGCTCCTTGCCCTTCGCCACGCCGGGATACACCACCTCCCCGGCCAAGCTGCAGTCTTTACCGGCCCCCGCCGCCCCGGTAGCGTCCACCGGGGCCGCGGAGAGCCGCGGCGGAGCGTGGCTCTGTGGGACCGGCTGCGGCTGTGCGTGCTCCCCGAAATCATCCAGCCCGGTGGCGGGGACGTAATCGTACCCCGTCTCGGTGTAGTTTGACCTCGGGTAGGATGGCTCGTCGTGATGGGGGAAGCCCGTATCTTTTGGCCGCTCGTAGTAATCACCGGGGTTGGGGATGTATCCGCTCTGCTGGTATTCGTCGCATGGAGGAAAGGACGGCTCGATGTAGTTGGAGTTTATCAAGTAGGAACTCATGGTCATTAATTTGTGAAGTGCAACAATACTAATTTTTATCGCGCTGTCGTTTTTCTGATCTCCACAAAACCCTCCTACTCCCTGTCAAATGTACAAAGTTGCCTGGTCACGTGTGAGACGCCACCAATCACCGCGTGTCCTGTGGGCATCATGTAAACAGGAACCAATGGAAAGCATGGCACTGGTACCACCGACGCCGCTCGCGCTGGCTTACGTTGGTGTTTTCCTTATTAAATCACAGTATATAAAGCAAAAGCAATCAACTCACTTGTTTACTGAGCAAAAACTTATGCGGCGAAGCTTTTTCTCCCCCTGCACGAAAACGAAGGGAGAACATCCCGGACTGCTCTAGTGCGCGGACTGTGGATGTGGATGTGAGAATTCACGCCCTGTGGAAATATATGTGACCACAAACAAAAGGCAGTGCGTCTCTGCGTGTGTGTATATGTGTGTGTGTGTGTGTGTGTGGAGTTCAGAACGTGTTGCAGAGGTGAAGAGAGGCCAGAAATAACAAACACACATATGCACACACACCGCTGCTAATGTGCGTGTCTATTCAAATGATCGATAAAGCAAACTGTGTTTTTTTTCCCACAGGCGCAGCTCTGCGGACTTGTGCATCAGTATATGTAGATACATCATCAACAGCCGCGCACACACACACACACACACACACACAAAAACAGCAGAAAACACGCGTCCCCTCACGTTACACACACCTCCAACATCCTGCAGTGGTTTCCTCCTGCACCACACTCTGGATCGAAGCAGTAATTTCACACTATTTTTACTCTGTTTGTTATTTTCATGCCACGGGAAACTTGTCTGGCACTGGTCAGGCACACACACACACACTGAACACATACACTTGCAGGACACCTTGCACCACAGCCAGATGCCAAAACAAAGCGTGGCATTTTGCAACCTGCACATTTACAGCAAGAGGTGCCAGAGGTATTTCTCTCTGCACGTGCACAGCATATCCGACACATCTTCAGCGGACCTTGGAAAATATGTATGTGTATATATTAAAAAAACAATTTGCCACCATTTGAATACGAGTCTGCATAGTTTCTCATGCGCTTCCTGCGGTCTCACTTCTCTGTCAACAAGCCAGAGCCGGGATAATAACTCTGCCATGTACTGTGGCAGTGGAAATATGTGCAAGAGATACAGATGCCACAAGCACAACAGAAGCAAATATCCCTCCATACAGCAGCAGCAATAATACTAACAACATTCAGCGATATTATAAACTTCATAATACCATTCAAACCATCAGTTTAGAGAAAATAACGGCAACATTTCAAAACCACGCTCATGCAGACTACTGCAATTAATTATAATAAAAAACATACAGTTTTTTTTCTTTGCCATTGATTTTAGAGAAAATAGTCAATGTCTGACCTTGCTCCCCGACAGCAGCCATCACGTCCATCCTCTGTCGCCTCCTCATGTCCGGGCTGGATCACTGTATCTGCGTCCCTGCTGCAGCTCCTCATCCACACTGTCCACGTCAACGAGGCCTCTGCATGGACAAAACAAGAGGCCAAACTTCGGAAATATTGAAAGCTTTCTTTTCTCCCCTTCTTCTCCCCTTTTCTCCCCTCTGTGGTCCCCCCCTCTTCTTTCTATTCTCTTGGCCCCTCCAAACAGAGATAACTTCTGCCTGACCCCGCAGTGACACGGTTTCCATTTTGTTTCTGATTAATCTTGCCCATTGACAGTCTTTGTTAAACAACAAGGCGTGCCCTCTCTCTCCAAAGAGGCGACATTTTCATATCTGTTAGACGCGCTGACCTGGGCTTCACCCCGGCCTTGGACTTGCAGGGTGGGTTTCATCCCTGTGGGGGTGATGGAGCACTCGGCACCCAGGAAAGCTCACCAACGGCTTTTCTTTTTCTCCTTTCTTTGAAAAAAAAAGAAACCGTGCAAACATCCTCCGAATATCCAGAAACACACGCCGTACCCTGGGTTGTAGGATATAAATCAGTGCAGAGGAGCAGAGATCTGCACCAGCTGGGCTCACATTTAATATGAAACATGCAGCATATTTCTATTTCTTCCTCCAGAGAAACTTTTTGG
Organism: Karalla daura; assembly: GCA_029224185.1. Taxonomy (NCBI): domain Eukaryota; kingdom Metazoa; phylum Chordata; class Actinopteri; order Chaetodontiformes; family Leiognathidae; genus Karalla; species Karalla daura. The sequence goes on from CM055205.1 coordinate 12,357,279, forward strand.
ATCGCTACAAGACAACCAGAAGCAGGCCTCTTCACTCTTTTGTATTTTCCCTGCTTTTCCTGTTGGCGCCCTGTTGCTGCCAGGCCAGCCAAGGCTTCCATCTTGGCCATCTTGCATGTAACTCACTGTAAATGGTGCCTGATTCGACATATATCTGCACCGTATATAGGGCCAGGAGACCACCTGAGAGGCAATACGTCAACATAATGTCGGCGGTAAGACGACTTCACATGATATCTGAATTTACAGTCCGCTGCCATTCTATTATATATAGTTCCTGGATAAATATGGGCCACATCAGGCCGGCTCTTATCCACTTACTAAGAGTTATCCGTGCGTGAATAACGACTGGATATCTGTTTTTACAGGTCACTCTACTTGTTGCTACTTTTCCCTTTAAGGTTCACATGCTGGATAACTGTAATTCCTTTACCCAGGACGCAGGGAAAATGCGCATTTTCAGATAACTATAATAACGGCGTTATCTGCAGCCCAGGCCTGCAAGGTGCACTAAAGCCTGTGCAGAAACGTAATAGGATGGTGATCAAACAATTGACCACTCGGAAAAGGGCCCGGTTTGCTTATCTAAGTCGTTTTCCGCCGGCTTTAAGGAGCAGTTTTTGCGCAAATAACGTAAAATGTGAAATGCAATCACAGCCCCGGTTGTGGGAGATTTGATTAGAGCGGTGAGGAGGACAGCGGTGTTGCCTTTCACTGCGTCTACAGTGCAGTGAAGGTCTATTTAAGCCGTATACATCATGCTGACAGTGTACTGTAAATGTAGATGATCAGAGAAGTGCTGCGACCACGGTGACAGATTGCACATGGCCTCTCACAAGGTCTCCTGTCTGTCCGGGATAAAATATCCTCCCTGCCTTCCTAGATGTGTCCAAGGATCCAGACTGCAAAATAACCGTTCTGTATGGAAATATTCCTTATGTAAACACTATTAATAAAATGCATTTTCCCCCCCAGTGTGCTCCTTACAGCGACGATGCCAAAGATTATCCAGCTGCAAACTATGGAGGAAGAGCAGCTCCATCCACGCTGCAGCTGCCCCGCTTTCTCCACTACTAACTGCATTTATATTACATTACATTGAGTCACTTAGCAGAGGCTTTTATCCAAGGCCACTTACATAGGAGGAAAAACATTCACGCCACATCACAAAAGAGACCGTTTTGTAACCATAAATGCTGCTCTGAAAGGGGCTGTTGAGATAATCATTTGGACAAGCACAAAATTGATATCCTAAAAACGTATTTGTCCAATGGTAGAAACTCAGAAATTGTTTTTATATTGTTTAACAAGGTGAACTGTGCCGTTTCGAGTAAATATATATGCTGGGAATCAGACTTCAGATGACATGTTTGGATTAAAACTCAAAAAATGGCGCTGGATGTTGAGGATTACAGCCTAATATACACATCACTGCACAAATAAATGGTTATTTTATACATATTATGCGATATTTATTATTTGCAGCTTCAGCAAATGAAATTTAGAAGAAAAACTTTGGGGGATAATAATTAACACTAAACACTACATTTTCGCCCACTCCGAGTGCTAGTGAAGGATGTCGAGACGCGTCAGGACTAGTGGTGGTTTACAGAGAGCAAAGAAGAAAAATAAGAGGTTTGGGAACATGTGTGTGATGTGCTTTTATTTAGACAAATATCACGATCTCGCAGAATAAAACGTGTTAATTTTCAACTATTTTAAATTGTGTGTTTATCTTGTATTCTGTTCTCGTCTATAGACAATAAAGGCACACTATAAACACTAAAAACGTATAAACACAAAGCGTCGTTATTTTCTGATTTTGTTTATGCTTTTTCATGAAATAGATGCTTCGAAATAGACAATAGATTTTTTCTTTTTCTTTTTTTAATGTGGAAAAAAACATTTTTTTCATAGAAAGTTATTATGATCTTGTGTTTTGTTCTACCGGCTATACGTTGAAAACCGACGTTTTTACATGAAATAAACTTCCTATACAAATGTTCATTTTCTTTCTCCTCACAGATTTGTTTCCACTTTCTTTTATTTTACCCAGCGCCTATTTCCACCGAGCTTTAACAAACAGCAGCGTTGCAAGCTAACAGGCCCGGACGAAAAAGAAATATGCAATATGAGCCTTTTTTATCCAAACACACGCACAAAAAAAATCCTCAGAGTGTCACAGAAAACATCTGTCCCGTCCTCGCTTCTCTAAAAGCCTTTTCTCCTCAGCGCATGAGGAAGAGCGGGGCTAAATGTTTTTTAAGGGCTCCGGGGGGCTCCGTTTGGGGGGCTGTGGGCCTTCCCATTACCCTGTGACCGGGTCGAGGGTATCAATCCTCAAAATGCAAATTCTGCCCGGGTCTCTAAACATATCAGCCGCGATTTATTCAAAGGAAATTCACCAATCAAGCGCCCTAATAAAACGCCAGCCACTCAATCTTGCGGCCGGGGGGACGGGTGGGGGGTCCCGGACGCGGGGTCACCGCGCATCCAGGGTTCACCTGGAGTGCACCGGGCGACATATGTAATTCAAAGCTATTCTGCCTTTTGTGTGAGGAGTCCACATCGCCATTATGAGGCTGGCATCGCGCTCCGAGGGAACAGATGACGGAGACTTGTTCAGCGCCTAAACTTTTGACCCCAATTCTTCCTCCCCCTCATCTGTCCCAGCCCGGTGAGACCCCTCTCCTCCAACCAAATCTGAACTAATGTCAATCTCCTTCTATCTCCTGCCGTCATCCTGATATCCCCCCCCCCCCCCACCACCACCACACACACACGCATAGACACACACACATACACACACCTCCCTCTCTCTATCTCTCTCTCGCCCCTAAATTTTATAATTGGAAGAAGATGCCAGCACAAATGCAATCGCAGCTCTGCAACGAGGAGAAGGAGGGGGGTATAACATCCTGTAGGCCCCCACTCAGAGCTAATAGAGCTGTAAAATATGCAAATCATTCATTAGTGTTAGACAGCAACCAGAAAAGTCTTTGTTGGAGGCGACGTTTTAAAGTTACACTCCCTCTCTCTCTCTTTTTCCCTCTCTCTCTCACTCTCAGTTTCCTCTGGTGCTGCCACTAGCTCTCTCATTTAGACGCGTTGTGCTTTTAGCCATGCAAAGGTGTCATTAACGTGAAGAGGGAGGGGGGTGAGTGTGCGTGTGCGTGTGTGGATGCGTGTCGTGCGTGGTTTCCCCCTCTCTCCCTCTCTTTCTGTGGTGAGGGGTGACAGTGAACTTGGCCTAAAGCGAGCTCTGCTGGTGGCTCAGAGAGGATGCAGATTTATCTTGGTGCTGTGGCTGACCTCCAGATGAACCTCCTCCCCCTCCTCCCTCTCCCTCTCTCCTTCTCTTTGCTTCCCTCCCTCTCCCCCCTGTCGCAATTTCTCCTTCTGAAATATTGGAAAGGGTTTTAATTTCCAAATAGCCGTCCTCGCTGCCTCTCTCTTTCTGCCTCTGTAGTGCGTCCTGCTGGATTTCCAGCTCCGGTGCGGTAGTAAATGTGTATTTTGTGGATTTGGCGACTTCTTTACATAACAATAAGCACATCATTTGTTAGGCAAATAAAGCGAATGGACGCGAGCAATATGGTTCAGATGATTCTGTTTGGATTTGACAACTTTCCGTTCTGCTCTTTTCTTTTCGGAGGGAGGAAAAACTGAGGAAAAAGCAAGGAAACGTGCGCAACCTGGTCTGAGTCTGTTTCCACGGGTCCAGCAACGACGGAAATGGGGTTAAAAAAAGTTATTTAAGTTATTTATTACCTTGAAGGTTTACAAACAAGCTGTACTGGTTGTGTAAATGATGGTGTAGAGGCCTCTGCGGCCATTTTAAAGCCTCGATGCTGCTGCTGCGTTAAAGCTGTGTCACCTGAACGGACGTTATCCTGCGACACCTTAAATAAAGCTTTGAGATGCAGTTTTAATGCCTACGAATATAAAAGGTTAAAATCAAACAGTTTATTTTATTTCATATAATTTTAGGATAATATTATTTCTGTTTGTGGGAGGGGGTTTTATAGATTTTGGATACAAAAATACGTTTTTAAAGGAGAACGAAATGGTCAGAAAAAAGGACAAGAGAAAAGGCGAGAAATGTGTGATTTTGGGGCCCATCTTCCGTTGTGGGGCCTCGCGGGGGCCGGTTCGGAAGGGCCACAGATCGGACAAGGGGTCAAAACGAAGCGAGAGTGACTCCTGAGAGGTCATCTGAACTTTTCAACCCCAAACACGCGCACACACACACACACAAGAAAAAACCCCGACGTGGCAGACACAAAACGGAATTCCTGCTCAGCGAGTCTCCCTGCGGCTGTTTACTCTGTCCCTGTTTACAGCCTGTCCCAAAACAGACGCCAACATGTGGCGGCAATAACACAAAAATCCTTACACTTTCCAAAAAGACATCAGCACGCGTGAGAGCCCAATCAAGCGCGTAGGCCTGAATCAGGACACTACTCTATCACACACACACACACACACAGACGCACACACACACACATACATACACACACATCCCCATATATAGCTACACACACACACATTTGGGGAAACTTTCTGGCTCACGGTCTGCGAATCGTCCAATGTAATAAAAGCACAACTCCAAGTTTGCGTGGGCCGGAGAATGGACACAGAGATAATTATCCAACATGTAAAAATGGATTATGACTTACACCACAGATGGAGGGAAACAAGTTACACGGGGAAGGAAGCAATTAAATAGCCATGAGCCCCGGACCCAACCCTGCGCAACATCTGCCCTGAGCAGCCGCATTCAGCGCTGCGCCGCTGACAAATTATCCTAATGCTCTAATAGGGACTGATAGCGGGAGCCACTACAATAATAAGACTGTTTAACACCAGGCCGCCTGCTCTCTGGCTACCGGATAGTGCGCAGAGACTCACCCCGCAGACGCGCTCCTCTTCCTGCGCTGCGTCCGGTCCGCTCAGTGCGCTCCGCAGCCGGTCAACTCACACTTAAAGGCAGCCCAGGCACAGAGTCAGAGGCAAGCCTGGCCGTCACTGCGATTATATGTTATGTGCAATATACTGTCAACTCCCCAAAACCATAAAACTTACTTTAATGGCCACCACGTGACCGTTTATGGCCAGTGAGCCTATCTGGCCGCGCTCCGGATGATTTTTACGATCTAATTCATAGACAAAACCCCCCCTCGTTCATTTAGCACCCAAATGTCAGGGAGACACAAAATGGCCCCGGTGATAAACTTTGTGGGGAGAAAGTGGAGCTGGTTCCCCAGGAGTGTGCGCCTCAAAGGGGGGCACGGAGAGTAGCCATGGAGGGACCCCCACCACCACCACCCCCTCTAGGAAGCTTCCTTCTCCTCTCCTCTCCCTCCCTCCTTTCCCTCTCCTGTGTCTTCCCTAAGCTCCTCACCAAGGTGACTAACACATTTATTCACCGGGACCTGTTGAATCCAAGGAAATTAAACCCAAAGGATGCGATTGTCTTTCCCTTTTTGTTCTTTTTTGGGGATAAAAACTCACTGTGCTCTTCCAGTAGAAAGTTTATTATAATGACCACCATCATCAACTTCATCATCATCATCATTATTATTATTATTCTCATTATTATAGTATATTCTTGACTTCCAGTCTTTGAAAAACATTTACAAAAAAGCTAGTCACGATGGAGTTATACACATAGGTCATGGAATTTTACTGTGGACCCTCCACATATTTAACAGCTACAGAAAACAAGAGACGGCCAAGATGAAAACACAAAGAAGAAAAAGAAGAAGGAGCTCTTGCAACAGAACACAGAATGGCGTAAACAGAAATACAAGGCACAGCTATACTGTACATACAAGACTGAGTCGGGCACCTCTGTCCACATGTGTTCACGACGCACACACACACGTACACACACACTCACACACCGATACATACATACATACAATGACCACACACGGATCCGTTGCTGGCTCTACTTTTTGGAAGCAAGTCGGTACAATAATAATAATACATCAAACAAATAAATACATACAATATACAGTACATACATAGAGAGAAACCGAGGGTAAACGCAAAGGGAGCCTGGGACAGGCCGCTGTTGTTCTGAGTGCATCACACAACTTTGTACTGGGTGTTTCTGCGGCAGGAAAGGTAGGTAAGGTAGGTAGAGAAGCATAAGGAGGTAGGAAGGTAGTGAAGGAGGTTGGTATAGGAAAGGAGGTGGGTGAAGAGAGGTGTAGGCAGGTACAAAGGTAGATAGGTAGGTAGGAAGTGTAGGTAGGTAGCGTTTCAAGCTTCTTTATTTGCATTTCTTCTTTGTTTTTTTTTTCATCTGAACATGAAATAATTTAAACAAACATTTATTTTCCAGGTGTTTCTTTTTCCTCTAAGTCTAGACAGAACTGTACAGAATGCATTTTATTTTCTGAAAAGTCACATAAGCATTACCACGGTGGAAATAATAATAAAAAAAAGAATATGAGGAGAATATAATGGGGGACCGTTGTTGTTGGACAGGCTCTTTTTTTCATGGGTGGGGGGTGTCCCCCATGGTCCCGCACCCAGTCCGGTAACAAAGTCTTCTTGGAGGAAGAGGAAGAGGCGGAGAAGGAGGAGGAGGGAGGAAGGAAGATGTGACAATCTTTGTTTTATTTTCAGAGTGTGGTTTAATATCAGGGCCTGTAGCCTCCCCCGCCTGCGGCCGCCATGTTCATGCTCTTCAGCTTGTTGTCCTTCTTCCACTTCATCCTGCGGTTCTGGAACCAGATCTTGATCTGTCTCTCCGACAGGCAGAGGGCGTGGGCGATCTCGATCCGCCTCCTGCGGGTCAGGTACCGATTGAAGTGGAACTCCTTCTCCAGCTCCAGGGTCTGGTACCGGGTGTACGCCGTCCTGGCCCGCTTCCCCTCCGGTCCTGCTAGATCTGGGACAGCGAGAGGGAGGAAGCTGCTGAGATACAGTGCTGAACATTATCACACTGATAGTGAAACTTCCGCCCCCCCCCCCCCCCCCCCCCTCCTTCTCTGACTATGATTTGCATAAAAGTTTGTGCATGGATAAGTTTTTTGAATGAGGCCAAATTGAAGTCAAATCTTGGAAAAAAATAATAATCAAAGAATCAAAGTAAGACATACACCCATTCAAATGCACGCTGTGGAGCGTGCATTCACAGAATACAGTCATGTAAAACATTGTTCACCTTTAGCCGTGAAAAACAAATAGGCGCGTGGACGTATCCACTATTTTAACTTTCTCACTCATACCTTTTTTAAATGTGCCTCATGCAGAGGAATTGGCACAATAACAACAGTTGAAATATGGAAAATTTAACTGTAATGATATAAAAAAGACCCTGTCTATATTTATTATGCTTTTAGGCAATTCTGAGTTAAAAGTAAGACACACACCTTTTCAACTGCGCCTATATGGAGAAGAATTATTACAATAAAGCATATCAAATTTAGACATTTTACACACAACGCACACTGACTGCACATCTGCTGCATTCTAATGACCTGCAAGTTCAGAGTAAGACACACACCTTTCCAAACACGTCTCGTGTGGAGGAATTGGCGTATTTAAGACTTATAAAAGGTGGAAATCTTAATATTAGATAAAACATATAGATATGGACCCCGCCTATATGTTTATGCATTTTATGTAACTTAAAACTCAGAGTGAAACACATACCCTTTCAACTGCGCATTGTGAAGGTCCATTAACACAATATAAGTATGTAGAAAGGCAGAGATTTTAACGATAATGATACATGAATCATACAGGCATAGAGCCCTTGGATATTATGCTTTTTTTAACAGACAAAGTTCAAAGACTCACACCTTTTCAATTGCACCTTTTGGAGCGGAATTAGCATGATAAAGGCGTGTAAAATGCAGAGTTCCTAACCATAACAATGTGGAATAGCAAACAAATGAGTGCAGAGACCATGTCTGTGACATTTTAACTAAGATCGAGACACACACCTTTTCCACTGCACCTTGTGGAGAGGAATTAGCACAATAAAGTACTACATTAGATTACAATTTTAAGGTGGTAAGAAAGACCCTGTCTCTCTATATCTAGTGATATTTACGAACTCCAATCTCAAATTAAGACACACACCTTTTCCACTGCACCTTGTGGGGCGGGATTAAACACAATGAAAACATGTAAAACGCAGAATGTCTAACCATAAAACTGCACATTAGCCATCAAATGAGCTGTCTGTGACATTTGAACTAACTTTAAAGTCAAAGTACGACACATACCTATTCCAGTGCACCTCATGGGGGAGAATTAGCACAACAAAAGCATGTGCGTTGGACGAGATGCAACCGTAAAAACACGGAATAGGAAGCACATCAGCGCACAGACTCTGCTTATATATTTAACAGATTTTAACCAACTTTAAGCTCACGTGTTGTCATGAAATCTGCCCGTACCTGGGCGATGTTGACAGTACTGAAAAGTAGCCAAACAGCAGCCAGGTGAGAGGTGCGTGAGGCGACACACGCCCCGATGGAGAGTCTGCACATTTTTCTCTTTTTCCAGATAAGGAAATTTAGGATAGGAAGTAGGATAAGCGAAAGTGTGATTTCAGATTGTTTGTCAAACAAAGTGAAGTGGCAGGTCTCTATATAAAAAAAAAATCAATAGGAGGTCGTAAAAATGAGACTATTACCATGACTTATGTGTAGTTTTCGCATCCAGGGGTAGATCTGCGGCTGTGAGGAGTCTCCGGTGCCCTGGGGGATGGACGGGGCGCTCCCTGCGGGCTTCTCCTCCTCCAGGACCGAGGCTTTGGACGCACAATCTGCCCGGCTGAGCAGCATGGAGCCCCCGCTGGATCCGGAGCAGGGGGGTGCGGCTGCTGCCTGGTTCTTCACGGCTCGGTGCTGGGACGGAGGCTCGGTGAGCACCGGAGAGGAGCTGGACACGGAGGAGGCGCAGGGCAAGGGCTCCGGAGGAGGCGACAGGGAGGAGGTCCCGGTGCTGCCGGAGGACTGCGTGTACCTGCCCGGTACCTCCACCGAGCCCGTCCCGGCCGCCGCCGCCGCTGCAGAGTGACTCGGGGAGTAGCCTTGTTGCTGGGTCCGCTCGGTGCCCACAAAGTGTCCGGTACCAGCCCGTCCCACTGTCAGGTCCATCCCGTTGTAGCCATAGCCGTACCTGCTGGAGTGCATGGCCGAGGAGTCCCTGTATTGCTCGTTTCCCGAATTATGCTCCCCATAATTATGTAACTGGAAGTCCGCGCCGTTGGGATAGCGACCGCAGAATGAGTTCACAAAATAGGAGCTCATTTGTTGACAATTCCCCCGGTTGCTCGGTGCAGCTGCTGCTGTTTGTTTTATTGTTTTCTCGCAGGTAAAACAGCATAAACCTGTGTGCTTGATTTGTGGCTCTTATGCTTTAGAGCGTCCTATAGCACCCTTGCACAATTTATGATGAATTATGGAAATGAGTGGGACATGGACTTGATTCTCTCTTACGTAGGCACCCAAATATGGGGTACGGCAAGGAATCACGTGCTTTTGTTGACCAGTCGTAAATCCTGCTCGGTGACCTCCAGAGGTAAACTCGTGCACGGGGGAAATACTGGGTGGGATGTGTCGGGGACGCGCCTCCGTGCGCCTCGCGTCAAGCCAGCGCGCAGCGGCTCTTTTGGATTGTCGCCGTGCGCCATCCTCCGGCGACGATGCGGCACTGCAAGTCTGCGGCTCTCCCGGGGCTGTGGCACGGGGGTCATTCAGAGGTTAACGAGCATTGCGGCAAAGAAAAAAAGAGGGGGGAAGAGAAGCAACGGGCTCCCAAACAATACAACAAGTGACACGCTGGGAGAGCGCAATCTCTGCGCGAAAAAAATAATAATTCGATCAGATTCTGGTGCGCATGTTATGACAGGCGCAAATAGTCTGCGGTTGATAGAATAAAAGCCCATTCCCAAACGGAGCCGCGCTTCTTCTTCTCCCTTTTTTTGTTGCTAATAATCATAAAACGAGCGCTCATGTGGGAAAAGGCTAATGAATCATGTTTTTGGAGAAAGAGATAAAAGTCTTTATATGCCACAGCGAAGAAATGCAACTGGAAACATAGGCTGCATATGAAGACACGTAAATACGCGTTACTGTCTTATTGTGAGCTGCTTAAAATGTAACGATTCCCCAACAATAACCTCACATTTAAAGCTTTTTTTTTACACATGACATGACTTTATTACGCTTTATTTTTAAAGCAAACCATCGTTCAGCTTGTCTTTTAAGCAGTCACAGCGATGTTTTATTTGTGAACTGATTATTTTTCTGCGTTTGGTGGGTCATCAACAGCATAAAATCTCTTCTCTGGGTTTCAGTTTGTTGCGGCAACCTCAGGACACAAACGAGTTATTTGGAATTAAAAATGATCGAAAGGGGAAATGTAAGAGGGGACTTACGGTTGAAATGAGGCCTAAATATCTGGAAATGTCTGATGTGGAATAGCTGCGATATTGGAATAATACTTCATCCATTTAGTTCTTGTTTTACTCGACAGTTCCAGTTTTGCGTTTGGCTTCGAAGAGATCCGTTTTTGCCACGTACAAAAATGAGATATTTCAGCTTTTCCACGACATATTAAAACAGATTTAAGAAAGAAAAATCAATCGATTCCAATAAAGCAGAGACACTTGATTATTCAAAATGATTCATTATGGGAAAGGATGAAAGTACATTTAAGAAAGTATCTTAACCTTTTGGGTTTCGGGGAAATTATTTTCAACAATTAATCAAGAATAAAAGCTCTCTGGTTAGAAGATCAATACATTGGAGAAAGTCGAAAGCAGCAGCTGAGCACGCTGATTTCAAGCACAAAAACAGGAAACACACACTGACGCACACACACACTCTCTCACACACACTCCCCTGCTCTCCGTTTGGTTTTGCTCGCTGAGGAATTTTTATGGCACCTTGGTCTGTGGAAGCAGCGGCTTGTCCTCTGCTTCCCCCTCTGAACAACATGCTCTCTCTCTGCCCGGAGCCGCTCCCCCATCCACCTCCACCCGCACAAGCCCCATCATGTGTCAGAGGCAGAAACACCGAGATCCGGACGATTCAACCCGGCCCAGCCCAGGTATGCGCACCAACAACCAGCGGGCCCACCACTTTGTGTGTGTTTCTGTGTGGAAGTTTGTGTCCTTCTCTGCGTATGTGTGTGTGTATGTGTGTGTGTGTGTGTGTGTGTTCAACATGCTCCAACAGCTGATTTATGGCTGGCCAATGGCAACGAAGTTCCCACGAAAACGATTTCCCCGAGTCGAGCAGGGGACACACCCAGGAGGAACATGGTCCAGAGAAAGGAGAGGAAAAGAGTGAGTTCGCCCTGGTGTCACACACACACACACACACACACACACACACACACACACACACACACACACACACACGTCGGTGGAAAAAAATCAGGAGTGCAGTGCACTCTGCAGGCGCCAGCACACACCAGCAAGCGTGGCTTTAGGAATGTAGTCTCCAATTAAAACCTCTTCAAAAACTCCTTTGGCTACATTCAGGGTCTTCCTGACATTATTGCGATATTACTGTAGACTTGATGTCCCCTTTTTAACCCTCGCTCTGTGTAGAAGTTAAGGCAAAAACAACGTCTTCTCCAGCTAGACACGTTTTTTGGATCGTGCATAATAGAAATAGTAGTGGTATCAATATGCATTCACGCTGAGTGGAGCATGGAAAAATGTAAAAACATCAGCGAGTGGGATGTGTAAATTTTGCACGATTCATGTTTGCAAAACGAGAAATATGGCCATACTTTGCACTTTCTGCCATCCATCTTGCTCGTTTTGGCACCGACACCAAAGCAAATTCCTCTAGTTGTACAGTATAACTTAGTTTTATAACTACTTGGAAATAATTGCAATTCTGGATATATGCTCATGTTTTGTGCTATAGACTTATTGCATGTAATAAATCAGAATCACCACTAATATGCAGAATAACAGGCTTGCCATCTTGGATCAAAATATTGTATTTAATGAAAGATGTGTCAACATCAGAGCACAGAGCGATGCGGTCAGTCAGATAAAGTTCATCCAAACGCTCTGATTTGAAATGAAATTGATGCTCAAGTTTAACGTATGAAGGCTCTGCGCCTGCACGCGCACCTAACAGCCGACATTTTGTGTGCACACAGAAGCAGAACAAACCGGCCTCCTCTCTAGCTGCAGGGCAGGGCTGGAGGTCGACTTGTCGGATGTCCGTTTGCAGAAAAACAGTCAAGAGCAGCAACCGCCGCATACCCCAGCGAGTCCACAGGAGGGCGTCAGAGAGCACCTCTCCATTCACAAGCATGCATCCCCTCCACTCAGAGCTCAACAACAAACAAAAAAGGTCTCCACAGCATGGAGCGGTAAGAGAAGTGGCCAGACAAAGGCAGCATCATGTGTTACAGATGATCCAGTTCTCAAACATCGCGATTGCATGAAAGTCACCCAGGGATAAACTGCAACATAGCGCCACTTCTCCCTCTGGATTACAGCCAGACATCCAAACAACGCTGGCTATCCCTTGCTAAAAATGGATATGAAAAACGTGCAGGTTGCCTTACCTTATGTTTGCTTCAGGGTGAGGGAAGGGGGGAGACGGCAGGTGCCTGGAGAATCCGTGTCGAGACCACCACCACCACCCCCCACCACTTCATAGTGGAGATAACCGGGGCTCCAAGGTGCTGATGGTGGTGCTGGAGGGGCGGTGGAGGGAAGAGGGGGGTCAGGACACCGACCCAAAAAGCCCCATCCCGTCCCGGAGACCATCCCCGGCATGCGGGGGAGGTATCCGGGAGGCAGCGGGGCGGAGGAGAGGGACCGAGGGACGGCGCTCCGGTGAAAACATCCGTGCTGAGCACCGTTAAATGAAAGGCGGCTCGATTCCTCGATTGGGAAATTATATATAAAAAGTTCATGTTCACTGCGCCCCACCACGTGACGGGCCCCGGCCAATGGGAGGGCGAGCCGGCTCGTAAAGTTGTATTGCCATGCTGTAAATTTTCATAAACAACAACGGATTTATGACCCAGCGCTGAAGGGAGAGGAGGGAGGATGAGGGAGGGAGGGAGAGGAGGGACGAGGCAGGTCGCCATCTTACAGAGGGAGAAGAAGAGGGTAGAACACAGAGTTCAACAGCAATTTCGCTCCATCTGCAGCCTGCCCCATCTCGCATCCCCATAGCTCACATTCCCCAGCATCCACCCACTGTCCCCTCACATCACACCTTCACATACTCAACGCAGATACAGATACACGGGTAGGAGCTGTTTTTATTCAGTCATTCCCCCCCACACACTCTCCCCATTTGCAGGTGGCAGCATTTTCCTATTTGTTCACATATCAGTTAAGAGTTCACATTGAAAACGTGGCTGCAAATGTGTCACAGTATTTACCACTCAGCACACAAATATAATCAAAGAGATTAGACTGTGAGACATAGTTAATGCCGCCTGGATTAAAAGTGCATGCTCTTTATTTATTGTTGTGTTAGAAGTGCATGAAGCTTTGTTTTTTGTTTTTTGTTTTACTGTGGTGTCCCTGTTAACAGCAGAGTCTATGTAAGCAAGCCTGCTCTCCAGGACTCTGAGGTAGGTTACATGAGTTCATCCCAAAGTAAACAAAGCCTTTCTGGGACGTGTAAATAATATATCAACAGTGTGAGAGCCTTAGCAGTGCCCACAATAATAATAGTAATAATACAAATAAAAGCATAAAAACGACACAGTGCTACATTTGCATACATCTAAAACGTAAGTCATATCTGCAGTCTTTTAGCAAAAAAAAGAAATATCTATTTGCCACAAATTAATTTGAAGCACGTCTGCGAAAAATGTTGCTTTGGTGTTTTTTTGCTTGTTACGTTTTTTAAACAACAAAAATAAGCCAATACGCAGATAATGCTGATGGGTAGTTAACCTCCATTTGCTTGTGTAGGAGTATTGTTAGGTAGTTTTTCGTTAAGGAATGTCGAGTCAGTAGTACACTGAGGTTAAATCATTCTTGCAGTCTTATTGCATACGAATACATAGTTCAGATAGGTAATATCGCTTCCCATGCGCTTGAGCATTTTAATGCGTTAGAATAGGACAGAGCTGCTCTGTTAATGCTCGTTACATCATTGTGCAGTGCATGAAAGGTGCCATATATTTCTCTGGACACAGGTTTCTCTCTCTCTCTCTCTCTCTCTCTCTCTCTCTCTCTCTCTCTCTCTCTCTCTCTCTCTCTCTCTCTCTCTCTATCTATCTGTGTTTGTGTGTGTCATTCAGCAGGTGTTTGGGGTTCGGACCCTGGTCCGGAACCGTCCTGCACAACCCCGTCTCCTCCCCCCGGACACTGAGGACCGGGACCATCCTCCTTATGGTCCTTCTTCCACTTCATCCTGCGGTTCTGGAACCAGATCTTGATCTGTCTCTCCGACAGGCAGAGGGCGTGGGCGATCTCGATCCGCCTCCTGCGGGTCAGGTACCGGTTGAAGTGGAACTCCTTCTCCAGCTCCAGGGTCTGGTACCGGGAGTAGGTCTGCCTGCCTCGTTTCCTGCCCGGATCTGTGCAGGAAGTAGGAGGAGAGTCGAACAATATTATGTTGCATGTAATAAATACGAGCTTGGCGCGATGTGTTCATTAAAAAAACTGGTGCTGACAATTAAATCCTTGGACTGGTGTTGGGACTCATTCATTACAATCACATGCGATTGTACAATTAATTATGAGCCGCACACGCAAGCACACACACACAACTCATATTCTCATATTGAAATCAATGGGGGAAAAGACGTTGTTTAACTTCCCTTCAGCTATCTCAAGTATTCCTGCCGGGGTTTTTTTGGCTCCTGCCTCCTCTGATACCCTGCACGCCTTTCTAATTAAAAGCCAGGGATGGAGGAGCCGTAAGTAATTAGATTACTGCACCCCCAACACCTTCCCGTCCACGATATGCACACAAATACCAATGTTTCAAATCGCTGGCATGCTAAATTCACTTGACTGTTTTATGTAAGCGACAATACGGGCTCGTATTGATCCAGGAATGTGTACCGACGGGTTTCAGAGGGGGGAAATAGCAGGGCCTGTGTGCGCTGCTTTGCAGAGGCAGACCCAATTAGAAAGGAGCTGCAACTCAGAGCTGATTTACACAACAGGGCCATGCTTTTTTCTTTTTCCTTTTTTTCCTTTTTTTTCTTTCTTTTTTTTTTTACTGCCACAAAGGGGAGAAGAGGCTGTAAGAGTAATAGGAGCGCAGAGGCAAAAACCCCCAGCGGCAAGGTCTCTGCGCGCTGGCCAAATGAATTTATGGCTGCAGAACTCATTAGCTGCGCAATAAAACTTTTACGATTCTTTCCAATGCAACGCCAATGGCCGCTGCTGCTGCTATACGCCAGAAATTAATTGAAGCGGAGACCCCGATGTTTTCTGACCCTCTGACGTGGCACCTTACCTGAGACTCTCATCCACGGGTACATGCGGTGCTGTTTATCCAGCGCGGAGGTGAGGGCTCCGGGCTCCGGGGGGCAGCAGCTGTCCGGGAACAGGCAGCTGCGGGCGTGCAGGCTGCGCTGCGCCGACTCTGGGCTCTGGATGTAGCCCGACGCGAACACAGGAGGACTGTGGTTGTAGATGGAGCTGTAGACGCCGGACAGGCCCGGGGGGAAGGCAGCGGTCCGAGGCGAGCTGTAGTCCTCTCCGCCGGGTCCAATGCTGCAGGACGGACGCTCCGCGTTTGGGAAGAGCGCGGCGGCCGCGGAGTATTTGCTGAGCAGACCGTCCACATAATAAGAACTCATATTTTCTCTCTCTGATTTGTTGGCCCACAATCCTCAGTGTCGTTTTTACGAGGTAGCGTGATATATGACAGCAATACACCCTAGATTTACACCAAACCCCATTTTTGCTCTGGACCGAGGGAGCTGCGCCACGTGACTCGGGCCTGGCCGCTTCCGTCCAATCAGAGCGCAGGACGGAGGGTTTCATGATGGCGCAGGGCTGCAGACACACACATGCAGACACACACACAGTCACACACACACACACTCACACACTCACACACTCTCACTCTCTCTCACACACACACGTTAACACACGCACACAGACACACACAAACACACTCCAACGCGGTGTGCAGAGTTAATTGCTGTAATTTAAAGGTTCTGCTTTTATCACTTATTTTATTGCTTCTTCACAAATAATCATCTCCCTAAAAGCTCTTTTTATTAAATACTCGCACCTTGCTCAAGTATTTTTGGAGCGTAGCCCCGTAATAAATTCTAATCTCTATCTAGACTAATTGAAAGACAGGAAATACTAATATAAGACACATAATAACTGTTAAAGAATGTCGATTTTTCTTGGAGCAAACAACTGTCGGGAAGTGATATCTTTCCGTCTTTTACATCATTAATTGTTTGCATAAGGCCCCACCGTAACATTATTCCAGAGAATTAATTCCTTATTTTACAGTTCAATTTGATGTAAATCGAAGACTCATATTTGCAAAATTACAATATGTATAACTGCACATAGGTCAAAAAAACGTTTTTGAATAAAAATCTTAAAAGCGATTAATTCACCCTGTATAAATGCACATACTCATCAACCTTTAGATTTGAATGTGACAGATTTACGTGAGCTAGGACTGAATTTACGAGGTGAGGAATTGGCAGTAACACAGATACACATTTTATTATACATGTAACTATAGTGTATAGTAATCTAGTGACAATTATACTAATGATAGTGATGATAATAATAATGATTCTTTCTTTACTGCAATGTTGCCGAAAGGATCAGTAAATAAACTAGTTGGCCTACAACATCAATGAAAGTTCCTATTTATATAACTATATCTATATAATGATAGCATTTTGTTTTAAATAATGTGATCTTAATTCATGACGTATAAATACTAAATAAATACAACGTAATTTGAACAATTTTAAATTGAATTGTAACAAAGAATAATCCACATATGTTTGTCTAATTTATATTAAATGCTAAAATAACAATGTTTGCAACACCATTTGAAGTAGTTGTAAAAACTACACGGCAATAAATGCGATTCCGATCTAATAACGCCGCTCACGCTCGGCTCAGGTGGCACATGAAAATTCATAACTGCATGTTTGGTCCTGGTCTCTACAAACCCAGCTGCTTTACTGCCGCAGTTTTACAAGTTGGAATAATTCAGGCCTGCGAAGCCACATAAAAGCATCCGAACACACAGAGCGAGCACTGAGACTGAATGTGAATGGAAGCAGGAGCCTCCAGGCTGGAAGAGCTGTAAAAAATATATACTAATAATAAAAATAAATTTTAAAAAAAAGGTGTGAAATTATTCTGCTGGACTCTTTAAAACCTCACTAGGGCTTGTAGCCCGAACTCAGGTTCCTTTAGCGAGGAGGTTCAACAGTAGTAGAGGTTGAGGCGGAGGAGGAGGGGGTGATGTTGTGGAACAGTGTCGCCACCCTCTGGTATCCTCCGGGTACTGCAGCATCACGGGGTCCCTGCCTGTGTTTCTGGACACAACACAACAAGGTGAGAGTGAAGACAGCTCCGGGGCCTGCGCCATGTTGATGCTCTTGCTCTCTGTGACTCGACTTGCCCGGATGTGTTTCATAATATCAGCCCGGCGTGGTGAGCCTGTGTGTTGCAGGGGACCACAGCAAGCTGCTGCCTTTATTGCTCCCTGCTCAGTGTAGCAGAGGAGCAGAGGGCGGAAGGTTCCCAGGTAGAAACAAAGGATCTGTGCGGAATGACCGTGAGTCCGTCCTGCGCGTCCCCGCTCGGGGGAGCGAATCCAATAAAGCTGATCATTTCCGCTCGGCCTTTTGTCCAGAGCCCAGTCACACAGAAAGAGGAGGAAGAAAAAAAAACAAATGGGTGCCATTCTGGAAACGGCCTAATTGTGTCTGGACGGCCATAAAGCCATTAAAAGTGGAATGCCAGACAGTGTAGCAGACCGAGCGTTTTATTGCACTGTCTCTGCTCGCAGGCTTTGAAGTTTGGGTCCATCTGCGTCCCCCCAACGCGTCACAACAGCTCTCCAGTTGGACTGCAGTCCTGCTCACCTTCCCCGGCACAGCCTTTAACGAGATGTGAGAGACCTGCTGGACCCGCGGTCCGGCTTAGCAGCTCCGCAGCCAGCTCTCTGTGGATTTGCTGCTTCTCAGATTCTCTTTTCTGTCTTTGAGCCAAATAGTTCCCCCCACTTCCAACAAGCAGAGACATGAGCCGGCCTTCACGACACACAGGCGATATTTAAAAAAAAAAACTCTTTTGTGATGGACTGATCTGGGGTCACGTTGCGCCTTAAATCCAGAATTTTCTGGTATAGTCTGGAAATGTGCTGATCTGATCCCAGCTCTGGTGTCACATCCGAACTGCGCACAAATAATGCAACACCTCGGCTATATTATTTTGGGCTTCAGCTGTTCAGACCCTCCATGTCTCCCTCTCTCTCTCGTTCGCTTTCTTTTTTTCCTCCTCTTCTTGCTTTGTGTCCTCTCGCCTCGCAGCGCTTTGCACCCCATAAAAGGTTATAGCGGTAATTGTCTTTTATGGCTGTATACAGCTAACAACATCCTCTGCCAAGACGAAGCTCTGTCCCCAATCCAACAACACACACACACATCACAGATTTTCACCCAGAGGTGTGCGCGTTTTATTATGCTAGGTGTGTGCGCACTGCAACCTGAGATGAATGAAAATATCGAAGGGAAAATGTGTAAAATATACTACGATATGGGCTCAAGTTGGGTGAATGCATTTGCATAATTACCTAATCTATCCTCCTGTATTTGTGTGTGTGTGAGTGTGTGTCTGTGTGTGTTTGTGTGTGTGTGTGTGTGTGTGTGTGTGCGTGTGTCAAGTTTGACAGCAGTGTGTCACACTATTTCACTTTTTTTTCTTTTTGCAGCCAGAATTCCTAAAACCCAGAAATTGCAGCAACGCACCGAGGACAATCCACCAACAAGCGAAATAAGAGCGCGTCGAGCGGACTTTCGCAGATATAATTTGTTTTATTTAATAAATAAAGTACAAATTACATTTGTGAACCAAAAGGTCAGACGGTCGAGCAGACCGTGAGGTATATTCAATAAGTAGCCTACAGTGTTTTTGTTTCGTTTCCTCCCACTAACAAACATGACGTACTCGCAAAACTCCCTGAAAATTCAATAATAGTTACGCATCTAATGCAAGCAAATACTACTCTACTCCGCCGAAAAATAAAACAGGTTATTGTAGGTAGTTGAAAAGACGTAGGTAGTCAGTGGAGTCGTGGTTTGTATCCTCATAATGAACCTGCAGAGGTTTCTGAGGCACCTTACTTCCAGTCTGTTTTTTCTATGAGATCCATGGACAGCAGTCAATTGTTCTAGCAGTGAGGGAGAGACAACAGTAAAACTGAATACATTGTTTTTTTGTTTACAAACTATACGCTTAGGTAGACAACAAATAGAGCTACAAACCTGGAACACACACGTCTAGAAACATCCATACACGAACACAAAGCACAGGGACCGAGCCAACTAATGAACACGTAACGAGGTATTATTTTTCAACATAGGAAAATATTAAAAACAGAAATGAACAGTGGGCACTGTTAAAATTGTGCAATAGGCTATTATAAAGGTAGTCGCATCAAACTGAAAGCCCGACATGCTTTTTCTTTTCTGTTTAGTTTTTTTTACAAGACAAATAAGCCTAACAGCTTGTATTATATAGAACAATAAGACAATGAAGTTTTTTTTGTTATTTTTTTAAGAAACAAGGTCCAGCCAGCAGAGTTAAGGAGCTCTCTAACAACTCATTTTTCTTTTCTTTCTTTTGAAAAACCTCCCACAGCATCAGTCGTCTTTCGGTGCGCCGTCTTTATTAAACTTCTTCATCTTCATCCTGCGGTTCTGGAACCAGATTTTAACCTGTCTCTCGGTGAGGTTTAGCAGCCGGGCCACCTCGTACCTACGGTCCCTGGTCAGGTAGGTGTTAAAGAGGAACTCTTTCTCCAGCTCCAGGATCTGGTGCTTGGTGTAGGGACAGCGCTTTTTTCTGGTGGCACTCGCATGGAGCCAGTTGGACACGGGGTTATCTGGAAAGAGGGGGTGGGGGGGTGGGGGTAGGTAGAGGGGGGGTGAAAGGGGGGCAAAGGGGGCGACACTGGTAGTGAGGGCCCTGCACCGAGTGACCAAATGTGTAAAAAATAAACCAAACACTCAAAATGGCTGCAGAGGATGAATTACGCATAGCTCGCACCCCCCGCGGTGTGTCCCTGGAACCACGGTGTGACATGGCACCGGGACCGGGTCCATGCACAGTCCCCATAAGGGAATGGCACGTCCACAATCTGGCCCATCACGCACCCTGCACCTCGCAGCTTGTACGGACGCGGTATAAATAGCAGGCTATAAACGCACAGGAGACTTACTTGGATCCAGGCCCGGTTTCTCCTCAGCCTCCCCGCTCCCGTCCCCGGACAGCTGCCCGGACAGCGCGTCCTTCTCCCCGGGAGACGCCGTGGCGTAATCGGAGAGCAACAGCGCCGTGTGGGAGCCCGGAGGAGGCGCCTCCGGTTTGATCCCGTAGTGGTGGCTGCTCGGTAATCCGGCCATGCTGGGTAAGGACCCGGACATGGGCTCCAGGAGCCATGACTGGTAGCGGGGGTCTGTCTCTGCAGACACCGGGCCCTGCGGGTGCGCGTAATGGTGATGGTGGTAGACGCCGGCGGGGAACTGCGCCGGGACGTGGCTCCATGTCGGGCCGAACACCGGGGGCTTGGCCGGGAAGGCGCAGGTTCCGAGCTCGGTGTGCTCCGTGATGGACTGTCTGTGGTGGTGCTGCTGCAGCCCGACCGAGGAGGAGGAGGCGGAGGAGGAGGAGGATGAAGGGTACCGCGGCCCGGAGAGCTCCTCGCTCTCGGGCAGGATGAGGGAATCCACGTAGTAACTAGTCAGCGTTCCGGATGTCGACATGGCAGAAAAATGATCACATGTACGCACTCATACACACAGATGCATGCGAAAAGTAAAAAAAAAAAAAACAGCATACACAACACTCACACCCACTCCCTCTCTCTCTCACTCACACACACACAACGCACACACATACACACACACCGCAGTTAAACCCAGCCTCGCAAAATAACAATGTGGAGAAATCAAGTAGCAACTTGGCCCCACGGAGAACTACAGTGGGCCAGTAATGTGGAGCCAGGGCTGCGACGCCATTGGTCGAGAGGCGCACACGTGATCATAAAGGCTGAACAATAAAGGATAAATCAATCCCTGTGGTCATTAAATACTCAGCCCTGTGCTATAACAACCTCTGCTTTAAAGCTAAGAATCATCAAGATGTGAGCTGGATTTCTTATCTGTACGTGTGTGTGTTTGAGAGAGAGAGAGAGAGAGAGGGAAAAAGAGAGAGAGGGAGCGAGAGAGAGATAGAGGTGGGGGGAAAATATGAAATAAAAAGACCAGTTTACAGTGCGTTCCCCCTTTACTACTGCTACCACTGCTGTTAAAAAGCCCCTTCTTGGTTTACCCCAAAAACGATACAGTAGGTTTTTTGGGAACCTTATTTTTACGAGCCACTTTATAGGACACGTAAGCAGCCCAGCACTGCTGCTCACCAAAACACGTTTCAGCCACTGGAGGATCTCAGAACCCGGAGTCACAAGCACACTGAATCAATTCTCTTTATTATTTTTTATTTTTTGCTCTTTTTTTCCACACATCCTCCGTCACCGTTTTCTTACCCTTGGCTTCGAGCTCTATAAAGGAGACTGAGGAAAACAGAGCAAGGCTAGCTGGTCTCGCTGCGTGTTAAATATTTATGCCCTCTCTGACATTTAGCTGCAGTTTGTGAGCCTGTGAGGATTTGAAAACACCGAATATATGATGCAAATTCTCTGGGACATTTTCTAATTTAGACAAGCATATTTCCCACCACGGACCAGCCAAAGCGTGCACTGGTATATTTTAGAGGCATTTTGTATCTTATTTATATATATATACACACACACACAAACACACACACACGTGTATAAGTGTGTAGTTGTGTAAATATTTCTATATTTACATTTCTACAAATGTGTGTGCATACACATACACACGGTGTATGTGTATGCGCGGACAACATGTCAAACACCTTATAGTCAACATGGTCATATCACACGTCAGCGTAGATTATCTACAACACACAATGACTCTGACTGATTGCTGTAGTTAAAAGGGAATATATGAAATAAATAATACGAAAATTCAAAATGGGGGAAAAAATACGAACATTTTGCAATTGTCGACTAACTAAACACCAGTCATATTTTGTTTTGTTTGCTCTGATACAAAAAAATACCTACATACATGTAGAAATAGATATATTTATATGAAATTGTTTGGCTGTAATTACGGTAAGGAACCATGCCACAAATAAAATAACACATAATAACATTTCACTAGCTGGGTGAAGAGTTACAGGCGCGTTGTGAAGTGGCCGCAAACACGGAGAATAACTTAATAACAATAAAAGTTAATACAATCTAGCACCGTTTTATAAGGGAAGAAGTAGCAGAAGAATAACGTTGTTGTGCTGGCGTGTATCACAGCGGCTAAACGGAGGCGCAACAGCCTGATAATAATCCAAAATATTATGATATAGTTACACAACAACGCGAAGCGATGCCGGCTGCCCTCCGTTTTAATCCGGGATTATTCGCCCCGCCGTTATCACCTGCCCCTTGCCGCGGTATTTGCCGGTGCCCGGTTACATTTAAACAGAGCTCAAAATATGCGCGATGTGGTGTTTGTGGTTTCCTCCTGTTAAGATGAAATGGTGCGAGGAGGAGTGACTAGCACCAGGACTCCGCGGCACCTTTAAAACACCCGCGGTGACTGGAATTTTATTCCAGTGGATGTAACGTAAATACACGTAGTGTGGATTACACGATGGAGCGCCTTGTATCTGCGTTAATTGTAGTAATTCTAGACAAACTACTACTACTGCTGCTGCTGGAACCACACAGGGGGTGTGTATAAAATGTGTGTGTGTGTGTGTATCACAGGGATAAATAAAAGGCGTGTGTGCCTGTGCCAGTCTGTGTGTGTGTGTGTGGGTTTTTTACTAAATGAGGTGTGTGTGTGTGTGTGGAAAAACGCTCGCAGCATCTTAAATGTGACCTCACACTGCAGATCACGTCCACCAAGCTGCAACCTTGGCTTCTCACGCATTTACCCCGCGCCTTTTTTAAAAATTATTATTAATTTATATATCACCAGCAAATAAACGGCGCCGAGCCAACACCCCACAAGGCCACAGACGGAGGGGATCCAGCACACGTACACTACCACTACTACTACTACTACTACTACTATTACCACTATTACTACTGCTGCGTATGTATAAAAAAGCAAGGAGAATGGAGGGTTAAAAGAAAAAAAAGGTGCAATTGCAGTTGCGGACTTTGTGGACTTCAAACAAGCCGCGGGGGGAAAGGAGCGGCTATTTGTGCACTAAAAGTCCGAATAGACAAACACCTTGGGAGCAGGAAAGGACGCCACTTTACCAATGGCTCCCAGGCTGTAAACCTTAAATCAGGGTGTTTTTCCTCTCAACCCCCGCTTTACCGCAGGGGCTATTCACTTCTTTTGCGCCCGCAGATAACAGCCTGTCTGGCGGATCCTGAATATCGCCATAAAGCCCTCCTTCCCCTCCTTTTGTCTGAGCCTCTATATTGCGCAGCGGAAGCATCCGGTCTCGTTGCCCACGGAGGTCGCTGTTGCCCCATTCACCTTCCCCTTCCCCTCCACTGCAGTGGTCGTAACCGAGGCCTTGTCTGGCGCGTCTGCGTCACTGCTACACACACACACACACACACACACACATACACAGATTCACAGAGGGGGCAAAACACGCGTGTGATCCACTTTAAAAAAAGAAGTTCAGGACGCGCACCGCACCTCGGCTTTCGGTTTTCTTTGCACCGTTTTAACCAAAAAAGGCGGAATTTTGGAAGGACAGAAACATGAGAAGAAGAGGCAGGTAAAGGGTGAAAACAGCAGCACGCAGGCAGAACCCCTCCCCTCCTCTTCTCTCCTCTCCTCTCCTGTCCTGTCCTCTCCACTCCCCAGGCTTTTCACAACATGCTTCCACAACACATTTATCCACAAAAAAATCCCAAACCTGTAGCTTTATCCCCCCACCACCACCCCTCTCTCTCTTTCGTCTCTCTCCCTCTGTCCTCTCTCTCCGCGTCGATGCGTGTAACTGGGGCAATTAAGACAGTTTCATGTTGCAGAGTAAAGAAAATGGACCCCAACAACATGAAACTACCTAAACCACACGACAGTCGATCCGGGGGGGGGGTTGATATGTGGACTCATATGAAGCATACAATTCAGCCAATTCATAACGGAGTGCCAACAACAGAGAAAAGTGCTGAGGAGGCGCAACAAATAGACAGACGCACGAGGAGAGAAGTGGACTTACCCGATTGCCCGGGATGCGTTAATCTGAGTAATTCCCAAGATAAAAACGGATGGAGGGGTTTATCCACAGTGCATGATGAATACAGTGGAGATTAGAAGCAGAGTGCAGGGCCTCCTCTCCGTCTGCAAGGCTCTCCCACGACTGAAGCAGCTCTTAGAGGAGAGGGAGAAACCTCATATACCAGCCAGTCATAAAACTCTACAATAGCCGGCTGGCCATGCAGCTAGACGGCTTACAGCCTCATATCCTCATTATTTCCACCGGCCAAAGCCTCTGGAAGCATTTCACTCCCTCAACAAAAAAAGGAAAAAGAAAAACATTGTAGATCTGCAGCGAGGCACGGTTGTTTTAGATTATGCACCTCAATCATTTAGCCGCAATATTTGATTACACCTCACAATAGGTCACAGTGGAGAATGATACAGGGGGAAAAATCTTGGTGGAAAAATTCAAGCTAGTCCTCGGTGCGAGCTGATAATTTATTAAGCATTACACAAAAACACAATGTCATATGTACACAGAAATATACAATAGAAACGTCTCCTCCTTCACTTGGCACAGCAGCTCGTCCTCGGCGTTATACTCGTATACACAGCAGAGGAAGGCCTCTATGTCTCTACAGCTAGTAGGTGAACTTTGCTTTCCCTCGGTCATACATGGGGACTTTATATTCCAGGGTGGTTTAAAATGGCTAAAAAAATTTAAATAAAAAAATTAAGAAAACTTGAAATCATGCAGTTCCAATTATAATTCAATATAAATTTATATTGTTTGGGATAAATTTCTAGAAATTAGGAATATTTTTGTTTCCCCCAGGTAGTGTTTGGGGTTACAAGGGGAGTAATTGGATAATTAATGTAAATGTTGGTGTGTGTGTGGTGTGTGTTTGTGTGTGTGTGTGTGTGTGTGTGTGTGTGTGTGCGTGTGTGTGTGTGTCTTCTAATTTGACTCCATCCATCCATACGACGTGGAAACTGGACAAAAACACGACATCAGAAAAAGACCAATAAACAGAAGCCGTAACACTGAAACATATTTTTCCATTTCTCATCTTCTTCTTCTTGTTATCTCTTTTTTTGGTTTTGTTTTGTTTTGTTTTTTCTCAGTAGCTTCACGGAGAGGACGGCGCGGTATCTTTAAAAACGCCTGTCTGGAAATAAAAGGAAGTCAAACCCCACAGTGAAATGAGTCAGTATGTGGACATTGGAATGGGGGATGAGGAGGGTGGTGGTGGAGGAGGAGGAAGAGGAGGAGGAGGGGGAGCGGGCGTCACAGATTTCACCATTATCAATATTTTTTTATATAATTTTCTTCCATTTTTTTCAGTGTGATCACCTCGTTTTGTTTTTTCTTTTTTTTCTCTCTCATCACGAGAAGCCATAGTTGGAGGTGAGCTCCCGGATCCGATTCTCCCGCGTCATTTTCTTGAGTTTCATCCTGCGGTTCTGGAACCAGATCTTAACCTGCCTGTCCGTCAGGTGGACGCTCTTACTGATCTCTAGGCGGCGCTCTCGGGTCAGGTACATGTTGAAGAGGAACTCCTTCTCCAGCTCCAGTGTCTGGTGCTTGGTGTACGGACAGCGTTTCTTCCGGCCGCTCTTTGCTGTCAGCCAGTTGGCCGTGTTTTCACTTTTTGTGTCTCCTAAAGAAAATGGCAGATACATGGTTTTACGCTCTGCAACATGAGTCTGTCTGAGAGTGTGTGTGTGTGCGTGGGTGTGGGAGTGCGCCAATGTTTATGGTTATACACACACGTTGACACACTTACAAATGTCATTGTGGTATAGTATGTGTGTGTGTGTGTGTGTGTGTGTGTGTGTGTGTGTGTGTGTGTGTGTGTGTGTATGTAGTAGTCAAGTATGGCGTCTTTGTCCACCAGACTTGGACACAATGTGACACGGCATTACACACACAACACTCCAGCGACGCAGAACATGGGTTGTGTGTCAGAGAGAGGAGGATCAATAAAAGAATGCCACACATGGAAACACACTGGCCTACAGTTCAATATGTGTGTGCGTGTGTTAGTGACTGAGTGTGTGTAGGCCTGTGTTCTGGTGGATTTTACGCAGCGCTTAAAGCAAATCCAGGATTAGGCTACATGCACTCAAAATGTGTTATATTGTATATTTGTGCGTGTAGGATAATTCAGAATAATTCCTTTAATTACTATATTACTGCAGGACTGGTAGTAAACCTAATGTGATTTTCTTCAAACAGTCTAGATTCATTTTTCAAGTATTCGCCTAACGCGCAATGGTGCGCA
This sequence comes from Karalla daura, assembly GCA_029224185.1. Taxonomy (NCBI): domain Eukaryota; kingdom Metazoa; phylum Chordata; class Actinopteri; order Chaetodontiformes; family Leiognathidae; genus Karalla; species Karalla daura. Next base: position 12,384,026 of record CM055205.1, read on the forward strand.
AACACGCACCTAAAATGAATTTCTACAATTAGGTACTGGATTATCAGATTAAGACACCGTGTATGATATTCATAGCTGTGTCCTGACCTGTCAGTGCAGTAAAATCGGTGTGAGATAGTAAAACATGGCAGGTGCCATTGTAAGAGCCTCGCTACCTGCGCCACACCTCAGAGCTTTTACCTTTGCCGGACTTGGATCTCTCCCTGTCCTGCTCGTCCGTCTCGTCCGCCGAGGACGCGTCCGGGTCCGAGGACTCTCCCCGCGTCTCCTCGATCCGTCCCGGTGGCGGCTCCAGGCGCTCCTCGGCGGCGGCGGAGGCGGAGGAAGAGCCCCTCCGGGCCTCCTGCACCGTGGCCGTGGCCGGGGCTGCAGCCACGGACGAGGAGGAGGTGGAGGAGGAGGTCGGCGGCGTGTGGAAGCGGGCTGGAGCTGCGGGGTGGACGCCGAAATGAGAATGGGACGGGTTCGGCTGGGGGCCGCCGCTGCTGTAAAGTTTATGAGAATGTGCGTGCGTCTGAGACAAGCGGAAGTAGCCCGGCACGGGCACCGAGCCCCCGCCGCCTCCACCACCTCCTCCTCCTCCACCGCCATCGGCGACTGTGCAGGAGCCGGAGCCCAGCCCGGTGGTCGTTAACCTGGAATATGTGAGATCTTCTGCCGTGGACGCTTTGGGGCACTTGGGCTGCTCGTACAGGCAGTAGGTGCTCTCCTCCTTAATGTTCTGCGGGAAGGAGCAGGGTGCGACCTGGGGACCCACCGGGTGCTCCTGCTCCATGCGACATGACCTCTGCGCGTCCATCCACATCTCCATGCTGGACATGTACGCGCCCGGCCCGGACACCATGTTCTGGGGACCCACGTCGCCGCTGCTGCGCTTACCCACACCTGGGAAGTATCCATAGTTGTGTAGTCCGTAAGGCACTTCTGTGGCGGTGCTGTGGGGCACGCACACCGCGCTCCCGGTGTAGTGACCCCCGGCGCTCTCTGCGCGCCCACTGATCAGAGAATCCACTAAAAACACGTTTCCTGACGGGGTGTCCGAACATGACATTATTGTGGTGTATTTTGGCGAAGGGAGAAGATAGCCCTTTCTGGCTGACATTTCTTGTGCAAAACATGCTGGATATGATTAGAGGCGCCCCCCCCCTCTCCTCTCCGCCTCCGTGAAGCCAATGGAAAGGCTGAGAGAGGGGCGGTCCCTCCCACTCGGAGGCTACGTAGCAGACGGGGAGATATCCATCATGGAGCTGAGGTAGAGAAAAGAGACAGCACGGTAATCAGTGCGTTCCCTCACCTCGCCTTAATGCACCACCGTGGAAAGGGGCGAGGTCCGGCACCAAAAGTCAAAGAAAAAAAAGAAGAAAGAGAGAAGGAAAAAAACAACAACATGACAAGTGCAGATTAATGCAGATAGTTTTTGCACTACATACAAATAGATCCTATGTATTTTGTATTCGCACTCTCGCAGCGACTACCTGCTCTCCCCCATACATTCTATACGCTGACCTATCTCTGTGTAAAAAAAAGTGTGTTTACTCCAATTTATGGTGTTGTAACCTGGAACCTCCCAAAGGGATCAATAAAGTTTCCACCAGTCTTTCTCATATCAAAATCTACTTTAAAATCACCTTCACGCCCATTAAAAAAAGAGAAGAAAAACACCAAGTGATGTCTGAGGCACTGATTCACCTCTTCTACAAATCAAGCCTGACTACAAGGCTCAAATATGGGTCCATCTTATTTATTTACCCCTCAGCCTTTAAAAAAATTATATACCTGCTCCGACTGAAAGTCATATGTAGGTTAATAACCCCATTTCCGAGGCAAACATGCTAAAATGCTAATCCATGGTAATCAGGAGACGGGTCTTGAAAGTGGAAAATCAAGTTTAAAAGTATATGGCTGCAGAAAGCACCAAACAGAGACACACAATAACGCAGCAGTTGGACGTTAGGGGCCATAAAGTGAGTCTAACTGGAGGGAGAATGCGCCTTTGGCGCAGAAGTTGGTTTATATGGCGCATCCTTCTGCCTGAAGACGGTCTGAAGTCTTCCGCCCTAAAAGCAAAGGTGTTAGGGGCAATGTCGCCCTGAGGAGGACCGAGCAGCCTCAAATCAAACACACCGCGGTGCTCTTTGTATTTTACTTCAAACTACTTTGTGTGTTTTCCCACCTGGAAGCTCTCCAAAGCGTCTAATATCAGTCGAGGAGCGTCTTGTTGCTTTTGTAATTTCTCTATTACATCTGACGCACTCCACTCTCTTTCAACTCCAGGGTCAGATCTGATGTTGAATTATGAAAAAGGGGAAAAAATCATTCAGGCTAATATAACTAATCCTGTGCGCAAACAGCGGAGGAGCAGCTCTGTGCCAGCAGCAGTTAAAACAATAAAAAATACTGTAACTAAAATAAGACCCATGCACAACAAATAAATGTCTGTGCTTGAAAAATGACTGCATGCCTAAAAAGGATCAATTATTAAAATACAGTATATTACAAAATATATAGTCCTGGACTTTTGTTGGAGCCCATTAGGCGGTGATTATCTTTTAATGATGTATAGTTGAACATATGCATACACTATTTTATACTTCATACTAAAAAATATATATTGAAATTAAGATTTTATAAATCGATTTGGGATTTTTTTTCTTTTTGTTGCACTGCTCCTAGACAAAATGGCCTTTTACGCACCAGACGGATGGAACTGGATTACACCTCCAGTGTAATTTGCGCATAGCTTTGACGCATCGCCTCGCTCGCAAACATAAAATCATAAAATCAGTCAGCATGTAAAATCTGATTCGTTCAGCTGGCAGGGGTATTGATCATGGAGGCTGTTTTGGGACAGGCTGTAAGAGGTTGCACACCATACACAAGTCTTCCTGTCGCTCCAATTTGGGGCAATAAGGGCCACAATAAAACTCTCCCTCCATCTCCGAGTGTCCTTGGCCATGTGCACTCCCCTGCTCCCCCCAGGTTGAAGTTAATCTCGGCCAGCTTTGCCATTACCAGGCCCAGGTGGCCGGCCGCCTGCACCCCCCCCCCCCCCCCCCCCCTTCACTCCCTCCCCTGCTCTGCTCCGCTTTGCACACTGCTGTAGTACAGGAATTTGGACGAAATTCATAAATTGAGTCCATTTAGGGCTCCAAAAAAACCCTTGTCATTTATGTGGACTGCTTCAGATATTTCTGTTTCTGTTTCCACTGCGTCCGCGGCGGACATTTTGTGTTTAGCGCGTTCATTCTGCTCCAAAACGCGCATATTTCAAATGACTTGAATGACTAGTGGCGCGTCGAGGTTTATTTATGTGCGTACGAATATATGGCGCAACAGTGTGTCGCAAAATGATGCAATACATGAATGTAAAGTGTGTTTTTTTTCTTCTCTGCATTGCGGGAGTTTCACAGACAAAGGCCGTATGGACGAAGCGCCTGTTTCCGCCTAAAATCACCTCACAAATAAAATAATTGCCATTAAACTGGTAAATACTCACAACAATGCTGCTCCCCCACAGAGGCCTGCTCCTTCTGGGACACATGAGCCAGAGAGGAAACTAAATACATCAATTAATTATGTGTGCCCGGTATTAAATTGTTTTGGCCTCGTGGTGTTGTCCTGGCACGGGGGCCTATATCGATATCGTAGTGTTACAGTTATTAATTGTAGCTATTAAATCTTCATTTTCACAGCTGCCCGGCTATTATATCCTTGCAAACAGTTCACCCTGACCACTGGCTTTGATCCGGCCCATATAATGGCGGCCGGAGAGGCCGTTTGACTCGTATCATGTTCGTCCCGAGTGCAGTTATGAACAATAATGCGGCGTTTTATTACATCCAGAGCGGAAGCATTTATTTTTCACGAGAGACAAAAGGGGGGAGAAGGAGACTCGTGTCCGCACAGCAGCCACTCCTGGACTGACACTGATAGCGTAGAGGCAGGAAGGAAAAGGGAGACGCCACTTGTGCGCCCTTATCGCAATCAAATCAACCATTTTCTAATCGGAGCCTGTGCGCACTTGGCACGCACGGAGACTGATGTGTTTTGGACGTACGTCAAATGTCATTACAGGACTTCTTTGAAGAAGCAGAGGACCGAGAGCCAGCTGCTGTGACTTAAGATGAGCACCATTAGCATGAGAAACTGAAATTTGTTTTGCATCCACCCACTGCTGCATCGTTAATGCGACCGTTTTTTCTCTTTTAAATAATTAAAGCAGACTTCTCTCCCTGCCCCGAAATCCAAAACATTTGTGGTTAGACTGCACGGACCTCCACAGATCTCTCCAGGTACGAGGCTCGAGCACTTAAAAAGCTCAAGCTCAGCAAAATGAATAGCACATGCAGCCCCTGGCACAGATGTGTTGCCTTATTAGGGCCCCCAGGAAGACTTTCCCCGGCACCGCAGAAAAATGCAAGAATCAACTCAAAAAGCCTCAAAATCTGCGCCCGTGTGCCTTCGCATGCAAGGCCTGTTGCATATTTGTGCGCAAAACACAGAAATATTCAAGTTCTGGCCAACTTTGTTTTATTTACCTGCGTGCAATCGTGCTGAGCCCTGCAGAGGAAAAGCTCCACGGCCGTGACATTGGTCCCAATAGCGCCGCCCGGTGGCAGAGCACTGTAATCCCGGGTGCAGCAGCAGCAGCAGCAGCATTGGCAGAAGCTCCCTCTCTGTCTCCCTCCTCTCTCCCTCGCTCTCCTCTGAACCGATCCAGGGCAGATGAACCGGACGAGGGGCAGAAAGCCTGGGGAGTGAAGTGGCTGCAGCCGGAGCGCAGGGGCTGTCCCTGTCCATGTCCTCTCTCCAGTCGTCGCCTCCTTGGTAACACAGTTAATAACCTTGGGTCTCAGACGGTTTATTGCACTGCACTCCAATTGTACAAATGCCCCCAGACTCTCAGACAGCTTTTATGGCCGCGTTGCTGCGGCAACGGGGAGGATGTCCCGTAATTAGGGACGGAATTCCAGCGCGCAGTAAAGGATGCGCAAGGCAAGGCCGAACTATGGCAGAGAGAGGCAACCATAAACTTCAGCCACTCCACCGCCCCAGCCCCCAGCCCACCCCCCCGCGTTTATGGCCCTTTTGACTGTCATATATGAACGCCAATGCGCTGCGGCTAGCTCCCATAAACACAGTGATAACAACAGCAAATATGGCGACCCTAGCCTGGGCCGCTGGAGTCTCCCAAAACCCAATCAGCACAGTGACAGACAGGCAGTCAAACAGAAATCAAAGCTGCGTGTTTGCACACAGTCCGTGTTATGGATACAGATAAAGACAAGAGATATACCACAGTTCACCACAGTTGTGCAATATGTCCCGTGTCTCCGAATATTGTATTCGCCCAGTGTGGGTACAATTGGACGGTGGCGTTTCCCTTTGCTTTATAATACCTGTCTGTATTGGAGCTATGGAGGCAACAGGGTAGATCAGAGATTATCTGATTACACCTAACAAGAATCGACAGCTTTACTGGTGAATTTGTTACTTTAATTCAAAGAATAAAACCTGAATCATAAAATCAGCTTTAATTTGTATCAGCTCTGGCGCGGCGCATCTATTAGTTCTGACGGCTCATTATTTGCCCCTGTGTGTGTGTGTGTGTGTTAATGTGTGTGTGTGTGTGTGTGTGTGTGTGTGTGTGTGTGTGTGTGTGTGTGTGTGTGTGTGTGTGTGTGCTCGGATTATTTGCTCCACGGCACCGAGGCACCCACACGCGATAATTCGATTGTAAGCGTCAGAGTTTTAACCGTGCGCAAGTAAAATGGTTCCCATGTGCGTATTTCAACTCACCCAAACTGCAGTTTTGGGTGAGTTGAAATCTGGGAGATTTGCCCCACAAATCTCAGAGGAAAACAACAACAACAACAAAAAAGACAATGATCACAGAGAACTAGGATATTTTTTTCCCAATAATCTTTTCATTTGTTTTTTTTTTATTTATTTGGAAATATAAGAGAATACACAATAAATTCGGGCATACCAAGCAATTGATTCTCAATGCGATGACCCTGACCAGCCTTAAACTGCAAGTACCAAATGTTCAGGACATGAGAAAATATTCTGTTACGCGTGTGTGTAGTATATATATATATATATATATATACATATATATATATATATACATATATATATATTTTTTTTCTTTGTGTGAAAGTGTTGGGCGTGTACCTCAGTGCAACTGATCCAGTAGACGAGCTTATCTCTCTGGTTTGGCCTGCGTCATTAATACCCGACTGATAGTCTCCAAAATAAAATATCAAGACGGCCAGCAAGGATTTAATTTGAAAGATACGCGAAATATAAATACTGATAGCCCTCTGTGTGTGAGTGAGTATGTGTGAGTATGTATGTGTGTGCGTGTGTGTGTGTGTGAGAGTGTGTCTGCGTGTGTGTGTGCGTGTGTGTGTGTGTGTGGCGGGCCACAGGAGCTAAGGCTCGCCTGCCTGCCCTGTAAATAATGGACTTGGTATTAAAAAGGAGATAGTAAACGAGTGGCTACAAAATAAATAAGCACACAAACAAAAACGACACGTTACATTCTCATCCGCTCGGACTCATTATTTGGTCACACCAATGTCAAAGTGTTCGCCGCCATTTCCTCCAGCCACCAAGCAAACAAACAGAACAGAGAACGGTAAAGTAAACCTTTTGATTACAAAATACACCGAGTCAGTCAATTAGTGACTGATAATTTCTTTTTTTTCGTATTCTTATTCGTCCTCATCGTCTTCTCCAGCCAGTCCTTTAGAAAAAAAAAGGAAAAGATAGGCGTCTTTGTGAGTCACATATGAGCATGAAGGCCCTTCGCGGACGCACAATCCCTGTGGCGAGGACTGGAAACAACCAAAAGAAAAAGAAAAGAAAACAGAAAAATCCGTTTCTACATTTTCTTGTCCACCCTCTGCCGCCTCAAAACAAAACAAAACAAAACAAAAAACAGTCTGGAGGGCAGAGTGTGGAGTCATGCTCGCTCATGATATGGTTCTTCAGATCACAGGAAAGTGTTGTCCTCGAACTTGAGCCGTCGTGGCACACATTGTCCACCGCACAGTATGTGCGTGTGTGTCTGTAAACGCGCTTTGGGGGGAAAAGCTGCGCCGCCGCTCTATATGCCGCTCCTTTCCGCCTCCTAAAGCAAAGGGTTGGAGGTGTAATACTGTAATCGATCCCTGTTCAGTTTCTTCTCCTTCATGCGTCGGTTCTGAAACCAGATCTTCACTTGTCGGTCGGTGAGGTTGAGCATCCGCGACAGTTGCATGCGCTTCTCCTTGTTAATGTACACACTGAAGAAGAATTCCCTCTCAAGTTCTCTGATCTGGTATTTGGAATAAGGACACCTCTTCTTGCGAGTCCTCTGTCCACCTGGAGGGAAAGGAAGGAGGAGAGTCCACCGGTCAAAGCAATATTTAAGCATTTCAAATTAGCCATGACTATGTCGAGGATAAACCATTTATGCGCCTTGGATGCAGCCAGGATTACGCACGGGCGGATTTCCTCTACAATAACACAATTTCCCATTTCAATATTTCATATGTCATATATAGTGAGATTATATTACACTGCAGAGATGACCAAACCATTTGTTCCTAGACAATACACTTGGGCTTTGACCTTCTGTAGCAAATGAAAACAACAAGATGGAGATGGAGGGAGGGAGAGGTGTGGGTGTGTGTGAGCGTGTGTGTCTGCGTGTGTGTGTGCGTGGGGAGGGGTGTGGGGGGGCACCACCGCGTCGCATTAGACTCTTAATGTGAAAATATTGCTTTTATGGAACACATAAACGCACAAATGGGAGCTTCTTGTGATAGCTTTAACACAACAGGCTCGTGTGTGCTGCGCAGCCTCGTTACATGCAAGCGCTGCTTCAGCTGTAAGAAAGCGTGAAACAAGCACGTTTTGCAGGAACGCCGCTTTATTTCCTTCTTCTTTTTTGAAGGGGAGAGAGAGGTGGGGGAAATGTCAGGGAAAATCTCCGGGCCTGATGTCTTTCACGGCCAATTTCAACTCCAAACACGTGATCCTGCAGTTTATAACAAAGTTTTGCTGGGGGGGTGGCGGCGGCGGCGGCGGCGGTGTGGGGTAAAGGAGGGGGACTACAGGCCCTCTATAAACCTTATATGCTTATAAAACACCATATAAAATTTTTAACAGCGGTGCGCAAGATTGCAAACTTTCTCTCATAACCGAGGCGCTGACTTTAATACGTACTGCCGCCTCCTCCGCCGCTGCTGCCGCTGCTGCTTTTCTCCTCATTGTTGCCGGAAGATAACTCCGGGCTGCTCGTGTCCTCCCGGGGATCCTTCGCCTCGGCGTCCCGGCACGGAGGCGCACCGTCCTCGGCCCCGGGACCCGGCTGCTTCCCGGGACTCTTGTCCCCCGTGGTGTACCCGCTGTTGGCGGACGCGCCCTCCGCCGCCTGCCCTCCGTACGCGGTCTCGTAAAACTGGTCGAAAGCTTGCGGCAGGACGCCGTTCCTGCCCACGCCGCCGTAGAAGTTCCCGGACGCGGCCCCGGCCCCGGTGTGGTGGTGGTGGTGATGGTGGTGGTGGTGGTAGGCGGCGGCGGCCGCTGCCGGGCTGTTCTTCCCGAACATGTCGCTCTGCGCCGACAGACAGTCCCGGTGCACCATGTCCTCCGCGCCCGGGTAACACTGCGCCAGGTTGCCCCGGTGCGGCCACTTACCGGACGCGTCTATGGCCGCGTAGTCCCTAAACGTCACCTCTCTGACGGGCTGGACCTGCGGCAGGTTGGAGGAGTAGGAGTATGTCATGGGGCGGCTGGACGGGGTCTGGGATAAAAACGAGGGGAGACCGGAGAAATCAGCCCCCGCCGAGACGTAGTAAGTGCAACTGGGTAGATACATGTTCGATCCGACGGGGACCCGCTCGTCAAAATCCATCATGGTAGCCGCTGAGCTGTGACTCTGTGTCCGGGCTTGGATTCCTCTATAGCCGCCCTGAACATGGCTCTGAGTCGCCGTGCCTCCTGCCTCTTTGAAGCAGGTTCGCCGTGCAGAAATTTGGAGACGTAGGCTGACGTGGAGAGCCATCTCCATCCACTCCACGGAGGAGGAGCTCACGTGACCAGGCGGCTGAAATTGACAGATTTTCAGGCTGTGTGTGTGTGGGTGTGTGTGTGTCTGTGTGTGTGCGTGTGTGCGTGCGTGCGTGTGCGTGTATGCGTAGGGGAAGAAAAAGAGTGTGTAGGAGTGTAAGAGACATGACTGCTATGTGTCCTAAAGCTTGACATTGGTACTTTTTATCGCCCTGTCGGTTCAGAGATGAATTCCTACACATGGGAGCAGAAAAGCTGGGATTTAATGCCGCTTTTTAAAACATTTACATTACATTTAGATCTCAAGCAGAGGCTTTTTTTATCCAAAGCGACTCACATAGGACAAATGAGACCACATTTTGCTCTACATTCGTCAAGGGATGTAGTGCAACAATGGAAGAACTACTACAAGTGAAGTTTGCGCACAGGATAGAAATGGGAGAAAGGAGAACACAAAGGAAGAATTTCAATCCAAAGCGTTTACCCACATATTTCAATATTAGTTTCCCAGATGCGATTTTCCGCCCTCAAACTGTGCCTGAAGAGGAAAACAATAAAATAAAATCCGTGCGTATTTTCACCGTTTTCTGTTTGTCTGAGTTCTGTGTGCAATGCGTAAAAAATAAAAGGGAAGTACACTCGCCCCCTGGCCCTGTCTGCCCTGACAAATCTCACTAAACCAGCTTAGACGAGCATGAATTGGAGGAAGGGGAGACAAGCAGCTTATCCACAGGTCTGCTTTTAGAAAAGTCTTAGTCAACATCATTTGGTGGGTTTACAGCGTAGCGTTTGGCTCGGTGGGCATTTGGTTATCAGGGTCATGTTCAAAGTAGCGGCTGGGTTTGGCCCCGGCTGCTGCCCCGGTGTTAAAGGACCACTATGACAAGGAGTTAAAGCGAAATCCTTCAGGGAATAAACAGCGGCCACGGTGTGAAAAATGTCAAGGGAACAGGGTAGAAATGGAAGGTGAACACAGACAGGAAAACCTGACACCATTAAATAATTAGTCCATTTGAAATGCAAATATTGAGAATAACAAATTGATTTTAACAGACCAATATTTGCTCTTTTTATGAGCGCAACCACCGCAGAAACTCCTGCTTTATTTGCGTAAAACGCGCAATGGATAGACTGTTTAAAAAAACACATTCGCCAACACTGGGATGATACACAGGTCTTCATAAAGATAAATGTAGTCTATTGCTGAACTACCGTTGTGTTATGACTCCATTTTGTCTCATATTAAACATTTAATGGACGCATAAACCAGCTCCCAAAAAAGGGCCACACTCGAGCCCACTCTGCCTTTCGCACACGGCTGTTTCTTTACCTTTTAGTGCAAATATTTCGTCACATCTGCCGTCGTCCAGTTACAACCAGTGCTAAAAGAAATTTACAAGTCACTCTTAAGGTTTTCATGAACAATAAAAGCTTATTTGTGTGTATTTATCACCACGACGCATACGCACAAACACTCGACTTTGCTTAATCCATTTACGCAAATAAACAGGAGGAAACTATATACACGTACATGTTGCAGTGCATGTAGTAAACACCTGCAGCTTTATCTCACGATACAAGTTCAAGAAATAGAAAAATAGAAGAAGCATTTGCATAGGAATCCATTTTCCAAATGTAGCTATCGATAACAATTGTCTACAAAATGGCGTCCAGGACTCATATGGTAATTTAGGTGATTTTTAAAAAAAAATGTAATTCAGGTATTTCTCAAGCACAATTTCAGCGTCGGTGCCACAGTGGCTGTCGAATACGAGGCCACCATGGAGGCTGTTTTGCTGCAACCTGACTCTAATGTGCTGTGAATGAGAGACCTGAGCCCGGATTAAGACCCAGGCTATTTGGCCAGGCTGGGCCCCATGCATGCACATGCTGATACTGGTGGCACATGTGAAACACAACCTTAAAAATATCACACACACTAAGCACCAACTAACGCCCTGTATACACGTGTGTGTGTGTGTGAGAAAGAGAAGGAGTGTGTGTGTATGTATACACACCAAGGCTGGGGAACTAGACAGAGCTGCTGTGCGCACCGCGCAGGCCGCTTTTTATTTGGATAAATTGCAGAAGCACAAACAAGCCGGGTGTCTGTGCGACCACACGCTCCGCCTCTCCGTCAATCCAGACAAATTCTACGAGTTGTGCCGAAGCTTTTAAGCTTGTAATTGAGCACAGGATGCCCAGGGAAAAAACCAAAGCCGGCTCTGCACAGACCTTCGTTTTTATAGCTGCTATAGTATTCTGCTGCTCCTCCGGCCAGACAGACACCACAAAACTGGCCAAGCGTGATGGGAAAGTCGCCACCTACACGGACTCAAAAGTCTGAAGGATACAGTCAAGTGTGGATACAGCTAAGGTAGGTAGTTCTACTCACGCTATTGCGCATAGCTCTAAGCATTTAGCTGGAAAAATGATACGAGAATTGTGCTAAAAATGATGGAGAGTTCTATAACAGAAAATATTTTTTTTTAAGTCAAGTGTATTATGGGTGAAAGGAAGTGGCTATGCGGATCCTCTGACCATACGTCTGCGTGTTTTTGGGTCATCAAACCGCAACCCTGGTGCTGCGTAAAAAGCCCCTCAAAGCCAAAGCTTTGTCTGAACGGTCGACTTCAAGTTCGGGGGAGGGAGAGAGGGTCTTTCACAGAGAGCAAAGGGCCCACCGTGCCCCGGATGGAGTTCCCTTTAATTGCTTTTGCATTTACGCAGGCTTTAGGTTACAAAGATTGAGCGATAATGTAATGTCCAAACCCGGCAAAAGACAAATGAACTTCACCTTAGCAGTGATTATGGACTCCAGAACTGGAACATATCATCTGGTGAGGGTTTGGATGTGACTCTAAATAATAATCTTTAAGTTCCAACACGTTTTATGTTGCCTGTGGGAACAGTTTGTATCAAGCCATAGGCGCTGGAAAACGCATAGGAATCATCACAGTTCATGTCAGTTTTTCCACACAAAATGAAACAAAAAACCCACAAAAAGACAAACATCAACTCACTGGATTTGGCAATAAATAAACGTGGCTGACTGGGGCAGATGTGTGTGAATGTGTCCAGAGGTGGATATTCTGTGAATAGCAGTCAGCAGCACTGTCTCTGTGGTTTATTTTTCTTTTATAGGGGCCTTTAACTTATTTTCTTACACACACACACACACACACACACACACACACACACACACACACACACACACACACACACACATATATAATATAAACTAACAAAATTTTTCACTTAAATCATTCTCAATAATCTTGAAAAAAAGACGAATTCCTGGACACAACACACTAACCCCACAGAATTGACACTAAAGTTTACATTCTGCCTCCTGTGCTGCTGCAGGCGCAGAGGCTTTGTCAGGAAGGGAAGCAGACGCGCAGATAGCTGCAATCCGCCTGCCATAAACCCTGGTCAGACAACAAGTAAACAATCAAGTGTGGGCAGGATCTGAGAGTACAGTTTAACGCCACGTCAGGTAGGCCTGCGGGCTGTAAAGGAACCTAAATGGGCGCATTCAGGGTCCTGCAAAGACACCTCCTGCAGTGAGATAAAAAAGAAGGCCAGAGCTGTGAGAGCCCGCAGTCCAGTTTGTTGTTTTCTCTCTGTCTGTCTCCGGGGAAGAAAAACGAGGCACCACACCTGCGCCACCAAGCATCTATTGACTCTGCATCTCAAAAGGAAAACTGCCACAGTACTGTGCAGTGCTGGGGGGAAATACACAGGCTGCAGAAAGAGGAGGCGGGTGGCCCTTTTTTTGATGCGCACGCAGGTATTAGAACAGGACACAAAACTGCACATTGCTAAAAGGCGCAAACTTGTTGAGGCAAGTTGCGCGCAAGGAGCAAACTAAAACTAGGCAGTGTTGGTTAATTAAGTTTTTAACCAAGCCAGCCTTTCAAAATTCATTTACCCCTTTATATTCGTTTTTTAATTGTACGTTTATTCATTATTGTAACGCTCTGATATGTTTTTGAACTTGAATGGTGTCTGTTCCTGGCTGCACTCACACACAATGTGTGTATGTGTGTGCGCATGTGTGTGTGTGTCTGTTGCGGGTGGATTACTGAGGTTTAAAATGCAGGAGCAGGAAATGATCGGCAAATTTGTATCTGATTGTGCTGATTTATCCACAGGTGACAGAAAAGTGGTCCGACGACGATGGCGACGACAGTGAGGCCCAACAGGACCACACACACACGCACACACACATAGACACACACCGGGGCCACACCGATCAACTCCACGGTCAACGGGAGGCACAGGACCATGGAGAGACGGAGGACGGTGTGCAGGAGCGGCCGGAAGGACAGAGAGAGGAATACCTGAGACTGTGGCAAAACAGAAGAAAAAGGACACAGGAGTGGGAAAAAAAGCGGATTTTTAGGTGCAGTGATAAGAACACAATGTGCAAATATAGTGGCGACATTGCGTCAGAAAACGTCCTAAGTGCGCACTTGCTGTTGATGGTTTGCGGGACTCAATTCTGTTCAACTGAGATTTATCTAAATCGCCAAAATGCAGTTTCTGCACGTAAATGTTTATTAGACACAATCTGAGCAGAATGAAGCCCAGATAGGAGGAAGCCAGGGGATTGCAGGGCACAAAAATACGCATCAGAGATTAGCTTTGAAGTCATAATTGTATTTCAGTAGTTTAGATGTGTGCGTTTGCGCAAAAAAGTGCACTTTTGATATTGTTAAATATATCCTTTAATGCAGAGAAAAGTCCTGAGTGTGGCAAACATTGTATTGCGCAGGGGCATATTTCTTTTATTTAAAAACAGCGCACACAATCTGAACGTGTGGTTCTTTGCGCATTCAGTTTACCTCTATTCCAAATGCCAGTTCATTAGTATGCAATCTGAAGACATAAGAACTGTTCAGACATATCATACAGCTTCTTGGTATATGACATACCAAGAAGCTGTTGGCGACTCACTGAGATTAAAATAGCGGATATTTAGGTCGCTGGCGATGCAGTGGCCTTTCCAAATCTGGAAAATAGTGAAAAAGAAAAGATTTGATATACTTGAAGAGGCATCGCCGGTGTTTGTAGTGAAAATGAAATTCTACGACACAAAACAGCAAAAACAGCTTCCAGTCATCGGATCAAATTCATAAATAGTGACCACGGACAAACAGGTTTATTCGTTTCGACTCACAGCAACACGTCGCTGCTAGTTTCCATTTCTCCGCAGAAATAATGTCAGGATCAGAATCGTCATCATTTTCGACTCCAAACTTAAACAAATTACTAAGATTCGGGGACATTCATTCTTCTATGTCCTTTTAAAAAGAAGCGAAATCACGAAACTAGCGACAGTTTTCACTGATCGCCGCTCACCTATATATTTTACTAAGAGCAAAGAAAACGCAAAAACGCAAATAATAGAAAAAAACATAAAAAAGAGTTAACTGCTGCTCCTTTTTCAGTATTTCAGTATTTATTTGGATCGAAACTAACTGTGCCATCAACAGCCTGTTGTCTGGAGAGAAAAAAAAGGAACACGTATCTTGCTGGATCTCTGTATTTCAAAGACAGATTTACAAAATCTCTCATGGGCCGTTTGCTCAGGGAATCAGAATAATTGACAGCTGCTTTATCCGAAATGTCTCGAGGTTATGATAGATATTTGGCTTGAATTTACGTGATGCGCGTATTTTAAAACGCCCCTGACCAGTGTACGGACAAAGTTAAGCCTCGCCGGGCAAAGCCTCTGTAATCCAGGGCCTAAAGCACACCTATGCACTCTTCATAAATGCGCACAGTAAATTTTGCCGCATTTACACATCAAACCAAATGAGATGAGAGCAGGGGGAGAGAGGGGAAAGGCCAGTGTGTGGCGGTGTGAGAGACGCGGAGGAGGCTTTCACCTATAATCTCGGTCAAGTGCTTCTATTTGACCGCTGGATCAGGCCCTGTCTCTGCGGTGTATTAGCAGATTATCTCTCCAGCACCGAGCCTGTTTTGGATGAAGATAGCTATGTAGCAGGGCTGCGGCTGAATGAATAGGCTGCAGCTCTTGCAGCCGGCCCCTATAGCCTCCATTACGCGCATGCAGCCACAGCGAAGGTCAATGTAAAGAGCAGGGGCTGGCGTTGGCCCTGTCTGCCTGCAGCCAGCCACGTCTGACAGGAGCCAGTCTGCAGCTGCTCCCATCCCCAAAGCGCACAGGAAATCAGCTCCGAGCGCACGCTAACTCCACGCAATCTGTTTTCTTTAGGGTACTCTGAGTATCTGCGAGAACGCCTAAGAGTCATTTAAAAGATGTTGATAAGCACGTGGTCCTATACTAGAATAAGAGGGGGAAATGTGTTGCGCTTCCCTTTAATTCGTCATTTAAAGGGAAACTGTACTAACAAAAAAAATTCTGGCTTGTTGAATAACAACAATCTATTGCCAGTAATAGACGTTCAGCCGGTCCAAAAACATCAGAACTAATGTAAGTCAGACTGTTTTTTAGTTTTAGGTTTGTGATGGTATTTTAGATATGATTCCGACCGTATAGATGTCAGATGAAGTAGAAGTAAAAAAAAAAAACGGCAAAATCTAAAAACAGACAAGAAAATGTGACAATTACAAGCTTGAGAGAAACTATAGTGCCCCCACTATAGTTCACCCGCCTCTGCTATGCAAGTAAATGGAGGCACATGACATTAAGGAAGGGTTTCTGCTCAAATGTCAGTCTAAGTCCTCGGCATGTGATTCCTCCTCTGATTCTGGCTGTGAGATATCAGGCTGGATGTGGACACAGTCCGTAGCTGTATCTCTCCATTTGACACCGAGCTGAGCTCAATTGTTTAGCGGGGAACCTAAAGTCGCGTGTTCGCTCATGTGAAGGAAGGCAAGACAGTCAGCCAGTGGTTGCCAGATAGGCATGGAACAGTGTAGAATCTGTGTGGACTTTGTGTAGAAACAGACAGTAGTAGAAGTAGGTTTAAAAAAAAAAAAAAAAAGCTTTACAAAAGTATTTCAGACATTTCTGATGAGACCAGGGTTCTACAGTTTCTGTTTTAGCATTCAGCCTTTCTGCGTCCCCTTTAAAGTAAAAAAGGAGGTGGATTGAGCTTTTTTGTTAACCCTGTGAAATAGAGTGTAATGCGCTTTTTGTCCTTAGTGTGGCAGCAGAAGCTCGTTGTTGCAGCAGCTTCCTGCCGCAGCCGATGGGCAGGCCGGGCCCAGCTGTCTGCGGGGCGGAGCCAGCTCCGCGGACGTCACGGTGTTGCGTCAGCCCGGAGGGGCGGGACTAGAGGGTTTGTTTTGGTTCAGAGTAAACCAATCAGATGACGGCTAGAACCCCTGCAGCCAATGAGCGTCCTCGCTGGGCTGTGCGCTTCCGCACTTTGCGTGTGGACTACAGAATCCCCCCCGGGCAGTCTCTCACACCCGGCTACATGCCCCCGTTTCTGGGGTTATTGTAGAGCAGAGCCCTGACGTTGCGTGCTGACGTCAGAGCACGTACATGCACGCATGAGGACGCAAAGAGTCTGTCACATAAGTGTCAAGCAGACAGATCATGTGCGGCTCTATAGCAAGATAACACACTGATTTTGGGTTATAGCTAAATCAGGCAGCCTGTTTGCAACTGAATGCTGATTTACGTATATGTATTTGTGATTAATATAGACTGAGTAAACTCCTGAGTTCAGTAGGCTGGCTTTGAACTTCGGCAGGTCAAAAGAACAATGTTAAGGTTAAAAATAATAAATATAGCCATCTATGGCTGTTACCAAGGTCATGAAGGTTTAACTTTAAAAATGTATTCCACAACAGTTTCTATAAAAAAGGCTACATAGCTCAAAATGTGTTAGATTACTCGTCTTGTAAATACCTTGGACTACTCTAAATTCGTCTTAGTTATTACCACCCTATAGTCTAAATATGACACTTGTAATTGCCATTCTCACTTACTCGTCATATCTCACCTCAGTATCGTGGCCATAATAACAAGCTTTTACTGAAACAAGTTCAGAGTGAACAATCTGATCGTGTCGTATCATATCGTGTAGTCTAAATATGCATTCCGTTATGAAGATTAGAACAGAAAATCACCATATGTTCTCCTCTGTCTAAATATTATCCAAACAACATTATATAATCTGTTACAAATACCCGAATTCTCATTAACATAGACTATAGCTATCGTCAATATTTAACAGTGACGTATTCTGTAAGTTAAATTGAAAACTGCGTTTCGTTTTGCTATGGACCTGTAGATGGTGATCTATATAGCTAATGGTAAATAATTATACGTATAATTTGATTCTACATTGAAATTAATTTTAAAATGCTACAGGCCTGTTTGTCACAACAAATCGCAGCAGTATTTATAACTTCAGCTGTTATTGCTCACAATTATGTTTTTTTTTAATGCTATTTAGTCACATTTTCACAGCATTATTTGCACACACACACACACACACACACATACACACACACACACACACACACACACACACACACAGCTATAGCTATTATATGAGCTGGTGCTTGCAGTGACCATAGTGGGAGCAGAGCTGCAATGCGTGACGGCAGCCATTTCACAGAGGTATTCGCTAAAACAATTAGATGAGCCTAACAGGTGGGGGACGAGCTGTGGTGGCCGGGGTTCGGTTTCATGTCTGACATTTAGCACAAGACTGACGCGTATTAAAGCGAGCATGCAGAGTGCGGGCTAGGCAGCCGCAGACGTGTTAAAAAATCTTTCAGGAGGTGTAAATAGGTTATTGAAGCCAGTGATGGAAAAAGGACTAAAGAGAATATATTTGCTATTATCACTAAGCCATATGTCCTAATATTCGTACACATCGCGTGACTGTAGAAACAATATTAATTATTTCACGACATAAATTGTATCACAGTGTAGAAACAGAAGCTGTGGGTGAAATAGTGAAATGAAAACTGCGGGTCACCTCACGTTCAGTTCAATACTTGTCAAAATATCTAAAGCGATCGAAATATAAAACAAAATCGAAATTATTTTTTTCTCGTTCTCCAAAGTTACCGGATGAATTATTAAAGTGCATTTTGCTACTTAATTTTCGTTCAGTCACGCAAATTCACGCACTGTGATAAATCCGGCGACAAAGGACGTTAGATTAATTTAGATTATAGATATTCTGAATTTCTACAATTTGTAGTTGTATATGCACACCTTATTTACACATATATACCCCTACTTACAAACACTCGTCTTTGAATAATGACAGAGTCGAATTAGACGGTAATGCGTGTGTGTATGTGCGTGTGAGTGGTTTTATTTATAGAGGGAAAAAGGTCCCACGGTCACGGTCTGTGTCCTCTCAGAAGCTTTCGCCTACATGACGTAAAATCAACCAAATCGACAACAACTGTTTTACTTTGCCCAAATGATTTTATCCCCCTCAAATATTGAGGGAAAATATATTTAAGAATATACATCTATGCGCGTAAAACAGCCTCACCTCGCCTCAATAAATCAGAACAAATGGCACAGACATGCGGCGGATGCGGGTGTAAAAATTAAGTGTGTAGACTTAACCTCTGAAGCGTCATTTTAGGCAGGATTACACTTAGAAATGACAAAAGCGGCGTTTACCTCAGTGTCAGAGACGGGTCAGTGTCCATGCAGCCACTTTGATTTACAGAGGCTTGATTCAATTGTACAGATCCAGCTTTGAGGGAGGATGAAGGGGGGGGGGGGGGGGGGTTCTGATGCTCGTTTTTGTGAATGTTGGAGATGAAAATAAAAAGACGTTTTCCAGCACTTTCCACCACGCGTCTGAGAATTCATCAACGGCGGCCCGCCTGGGTCAAACTCAGTGACAAAGGCGAAATGTAACCACTGGAGTTGTCACTACCTCATTTGCTCTCCACACTATTACTACTATTAGTAACAGTAGGGGTAGCAGTCGAAGAAAGTGGGCTTTTAACTCCTGTATGACTGAGTGGGGTATTTAACCACTGACCCGCTTGTCTGTACAACAAAGTGGCCACTAGGTGGCGACGTCTGCTCACATTTCAGCGCACAGCAGCCTCTGCTGCCTCCTTTCCTCTGCTCCCAGAGCCAAACATACTCTTTCCCAGCAGATTGCACACGATGTAAAAACGTAAAAGGTATCAAGGCAGCGTGTTGCTGAATAAAAACAGCAGCTACAAACACAGCAAAGCAGCAGAATCCCCTTCTTTGCTGAACTATACTATAATGTGCAGTATGAGCTTGGGCCTTATGGGGTCGCATATAAAGTGTTGCAATAATGGAGGTGCGACATAGAAAGCGGCTAAATGCCACATACATACATATACAAATCGCTGTAATTTGGATTTTCCTTCATATCTTAATTGGATTTCATTTCACCTGGTCCATCATTTAACAAGGGCGCTGACATACTGGACGCACACACCAATAACCTGGATATCATGCCGGACTTTACTTTATATACACAACCACATGAATACGCACACATTAGAAAAAAAAGCTATAATCGATATGAACACATATCCCGAACGATTATCTAAAGCATTATTATTATTATTATTATTATTATTATTATTATTATTATCATCATCATCATTATCATCATAATAAGAAGAATTGCACCATGGATTTGGATACGAACGAGTCATACAAGACTAAAACTTCATACAAGCAAAGCAGGTGAGGAGGAGGAGGAGGGAGAAGGACAGGGAGGAGGTTGAGGGGGGGGGTTGTTTTTATAAAATAAAAAAGGAAGCCAGGAGGGATTAATATTTAACAATCCCAAGGTCCAGATCCGTCACTTCCTGCGATTCTCCGCGTTTATCACCATCGTTAAAGCCACAGATAAAGGCGTAGCTCGGTGGCGCACACCTTTGGGGGTCAGTTTTAGTGTGTGGAGCAAAGAAAAAGTCACGCGTACTGCATTTTTCTCCCCTCTCTCTCTCGACGCCTTAAACAATATTTAACAGCAAGTTGGCAGGAAGTGGTGGAAGCGATGGAGGCTCCATGCAGCTCTCGCAGGCCTCGGCCCTCTCTTTCGCTTTTTTGTTCCAGAGGCTCCGGGAAATGATTTGGCAGCACACAAATCAATCGTGTTCAGTCAGAAAGGAGCTTTGATGTTCCAATCCATGAGTCTAAACGTGTGTGTTTGGCTGTAGGTGTGTGTGTGTATGTGTTTGTGTGTGGGCCTATCTCCCCCACAGATCTTGTCCGTCGTAAAAAAAAAAAAAGGAAAGAACTAACTGATAGTTTTCAATTTGTTGACAACTTTCTTCTCTTTGACGCGTCTGTTCTGGAACCATATCGTCACCTGCCGCTCGGACAGGTTGGTCTGGGCTGATATCCTCCTGCGTTTGTCCTTGGTGATAAACTTATTGGCCGCGTACTCGCGTTCCAGTTCCTTCAGCTGCACCTTGGTGTACGGGACACGCTTCTTCCTGCCGCGACGGTACGAGCCGGAGTCTCCCCCGCCGTGGGACACCGCGTCTGGGACAGGGACACACACACACACACACACACACACACACACACACACACATACACACACACACAGGCACAAAGGAAGATGTATGTCACATAAGGTACCTCCATGTCCATTTCCACCCCGCAGAATCCCAAACTATTACCACTTGCCTTAAAAATAATGTAAAAAAAAAAAAAAATATTAAAAAAAAAAAATCAGACGTGTAATAATGAGGAAATATCAGCCTAAGGCATCAGACAAGGCTGACTGCACGTTGACTCTACACTGCTTACTCCTCTTTGTGTGTGTGAGTGTGTGTGTTTTGTACTATGTGGTACCCTAATCTCCCTTAGGTGCTAATAAAGTACTATTAAGATCTATCTATCTATCTGTCTATCTATCTATCTATCTATCTATCTATCTATCTATCTATCTATCTATCTATCTATCTATCTATCTATCTATCTATCTATCTATCTATCTATCTATCTAGTCACTAGCTATCTATCTGTCTCTATGGTCTCCATTCTATGGTCTCCACTTACATCTTTTTTTAAAAATCCAGCAGTTTTAGTTCCCATTCACAATAGAGGAAATGTATCATTCAAAATGATTGCACCCCCCTCCCCCCACATCTATCTGATAAGGACTATGAACAAAATACATTTATTTGTCCAATATCTTCTATTCCCTGACACTATCTCACGCTCATTTCTTGTCACACTGTGGTGCTGCTTGTTCTGCAGGTTTCCCTGCGCCTCGGCTCCCTCCTCTCTGCGGTGTGCATCCTGCAACATGTCAAACAGGCTCCTTCAGGAGGGAAAGAAAGTCCCAAAGCAAGCCGACCCAACCTTACCTGGTATGGAGGGCTTCCACATGTGTCCAGGCTGCGGCTGCTCCTTGGCGCAGTAGACCTGGCTGCTCCAGCTATTGGCGGCCAGGCTCCAGGGCTGGTAGCTCTCCATGGGCAGCAGGGACTCGTGTCTGGCCTCCGAAGACGCGCTGATCGTGGGTACCACGGGTACGTCCAGGTAGCTGGGCACAGGCTGGTACGGGCCGGAGGGGTAGGTGGGGTAAAAAGCGAATTCCTTAGCCCTGGAGGTGAAGTCGTCCCCGGAGGCGGACGTGTCCATGTATTTCTCCCCGTACGCGGCGGGCGGCTGCGCGGCGCACGACTTAATGCTGCTGTGATGCGACATCCTGCACGGGTAGTACCCGCTGCCGAAGTACCCGTAGGGCAGGGAGGCGCTGGAGGAGTTCTGCGCCGCGGAGCAGGGGCTGCACTGCTTCACCGGCTCCCCCATGCCCGAGGTGGGCACCTCTCCGGCCGGGTACGCCGTGCTGGGTGCCAGGGACGCGGGGTGCGCCATCAGATTCCTGCACTGGTTCGCAGCGAAGTTGCCACCGGCGAAACCCTCCATGTTCTTGCTCACTTCATCGGCACCGTTGTCGTACAGGAACATCACCGAGGGGTCGACCCAGCGCGGACGGAGCAGCAGTGACGTTGTCATAGCACGGCATCCAACATTGGGAGCTTGTGGCTCTTTTTTAAAAAGCCCAGAGACTGAAAAAAGGAGATACTGGTTCCCAGGGAGTAATGCCACTCTGACGCGCACAAGAGCGCAGAGGTTGCGCCTGTCATTGGCCCAGATGTGGCCACGTGACCGGGCTATGCAAAGAGGACGGTAAACATCAGCCAGTACAGATAATTAAATGGAGAAAAATGCGGCGGAGTAAGGTGACCGTACCTATGAAGGGGGATTTCGCTTTTGTCTCGTCTGCTCCTACTATACTGGTCTTTAATTCCACCTGGAAGTAAGATACACACACGGGAGCGCAGCCTGTTTTTGATCTATATTTACCTAGATTTAACAATCCAATCCACCTGGAAATGCTTAATCTGTATTACATACGTTTATTTTGATACCTGGGGTTTTTTAAAAAAATCTGTCGATGATTTGTTAAGGAAAATAAAATAATCAATATAAAATGAGAACCTCAGGCTATGACTAATGTGCATATCATGGCCTTTATTACGCACGCACACTGACCAGCCTTTGTTTGCGTCGCTGCGAGGGACGCGGACGCCATTTCACAACCATCCATCATAGGACTTTATCAGTTATAATAACATGGTGATAGCGGGAATGTGATTTAGTCTAATGATGCATATAATAGAGGAGGAATTAAACCCACTGTGCCGCCGCAGACACGTAGACGCACTGTGCGCTGTGTTTCCGTGTGTGAGTGCGTGTCCGTGCGTATTCTGCACCAAAGCCAGCATTTCAAACGGCATACAGAAAGCAGGAGAGTGGATATACCCCAGGCCTCGTCATTTAGACACACAGACACTCTCAGAAACACAGACAGACAGGTCCCCACCCCCCTGAAATGTGCCCTGAAAAGACTAAAAAACGCAGCAATCCGGGAGGAATAAAGACCGTGCGAAGCTGACGAGGTGTCTGTGCTACCTCGCCGTTTACCTTACACGTTTGCTATCTGCAAAGCCAAGGAAGGAGCCCTGGACTTGGCCGCCCGTGCCTGCCTTTCCCATACAGGAGACAGACTCGACGCGGCTGGAGGCCAAGGTCAAGTTGAAAGTTGCTGTCTCGCCACGCAGCCCGTCGGGCTATTCAGGCTGTAAAGGAGCCGTCTGCAGCGGCTGAAAGGAGCGGAAGAGGGGTGAGAATTCCTGTGCCAATGAAAGCTATTGGAGGACATTAACTTTTACTATCATTTTGTTTTCTCCAAGTCTCACCGTCCAGTCTGCGGGCCCTGCTTCACCTGGGTGGCGCGCTGTTTTTTTTTTTTTGTTTCGTTCATTAGGAAACATAAAGAGGAATGTTTGGGGGCCCTGGGTTTTTTTTTTATTTGCAGATCTGCTGGAGGAGCTTTTTTGGCACGTACTTGTGAAAATGATGGTGATCTCCGAAAGAGAGGGGACGGGATAGACGTGTCGTGTGTGAATGTGTGTGTGTGTGTGTGTGTGTGGTGTGTGTGTCTGGTCTACTGGTTTGTGTTTACGAGCAGTGGCTCTCCGTCTATTCTGCTTTGGAGGAAATGGACCTGGTGGAGCTTTTCACTGGATTTCTCAGCTCTGTTTGAGAATCACCCTCAGTTTTTGGCCTAAACACTGGTGTCTGCGTGTATGTGTGTGTGTGTGTCCTTGCGTGTGTGTCTCCTTGCGCGTGTGTGTGTCCTTTGTTAAAGGAGGGAAATCAATACAGATTAACAGAAGCTGCCACTCAGCGCCGTAAAACACAACTGCAGACGTCTGGTTTCAGCCTATAGACGTGTTATGTTTACATAAATTCTATATGGAAAAGCAGATTTGTTTTCATCGTCCTTGTTTTTACGTATCAAACGCGTGCATCTGAACGTAAATAACACATAAAAAATGAATGAAAAAACCTAATATGTTGAATATTATAAACTGCTCAATTCAAAAGCCTGAAATTTCAGGGTAATCCATAACCTGCGTTCACATTTTTCTGTGTTTAAGGCCCACTGACACTCCACGGGTTATAAAAAAAGAAGAAAACAGTGGTGAGTGGGAAATAAAGTGCAAGCAGAGCAAACAATGATGCTGACCTTTACAACAGCCTGGACTGGAATTTGACGCGTATTAGAGCAGCAAAAAAAAAAGAAGCTGAACTGTGTTTTGTGTTTGTGTCTGTGGAAGCTGCATCCTCTCTGTGGAGGATAACGGAGCCGGGCGCCAGGTCTGCTTTGGATATGTCGCCATTTTATGTCATGTGACGAATGAGCTGACTCACAGACGAATAATAAAAAATGCAGTGTTATAATCTCCGAGTGAGCGTTTGATTACAACTCAGGCCTGAGAATAGCCTAGTAATCAAAAGAGTGTGTGTAAATGACAGACCACATGATACAACAGGTGAGTGGTAACGGGGCACGAGTAGAAAACTCAACGGAGTCACTTGTTCGTATTTCGGGGGTCTGAAATGTGAAACATCTTGTTTGTATGCAGGAAAAACATAACAATATCTCCTTATCTGACATTTTTAAGACCTACACGTGCACTCGTCAGATAATTTGCAATTAACTCAACAGGTTATGCGCGCTTTGATACAGTTTTCGCAATAACCTGCTATCAATATTCGCGCTGCCGAGCCAGATATGCCAGACGTATTCGCCTGCTCCAAACTGTTATCAAGTCTTGATGTTATCACCCCCTGCAAAAGCCTCAGTAATGAAATCACTCAGCAGCGACATGCAGCAACAAACTGTGAGTCACGGAGGAGCCGAGCAAGGCCTAGCCTGTTGCGCACTGACTGCCCTATGGCGTTTTCTCTTCTGTAGGCAAATCGAGCTTCAGAATAAACACGAAATGCGTAATCATTAAGCGACATCCCCGGGCCCCGCGGCCACTGCGTGCATCCTCCACCGGGATCACAGCTTTACGGCCGGACGCGTCGGCCACGCTTTTGCTGCTTTGGATTATTTCGGATAAGACAGGTTTTTTTTTAGTTTTTTTAGTTTTTATCTATACCAAGAGCTTCCTATCCTTCCTACCCCACCTCCTCCTCCTCCTTCTCTCTCTCCTGCTGCAGGCACAACAACAGCCAAGGTGGCCAGACATGTGGTCAGTCCAGACATGAGGCATCCCCGAGTACAATGAGACACACACATACACACTGCAAGGGGGGCACACATTGTCCCGCCAAATCGCCGCCCATCACACTATTGAGCTGCCCAGTGTGTGTGTGTGTGTGTGTGTGTGTGTGGTGAGTGAGTGCTTGAGTGTGTACTTGGAGACACACGCTCACACTGCTGTTCTGCCTCTGCAGTTGTTCTCTGGGGCTGATGCAGCCACGATCGGCCTGTGCTGAATGACTTCCATTGCGCAATTCTCCAAGTGGAGCAACTTCTCTGGCAGCCGATCCGAGACTGCGCTCTTATTTTGATACGGGGCCCCGTGTGATCCATGTGTGAGGATCTCCCCTGGGGGTCCCTGGCCTGGCAGCAGAGCCCAGAGGCTTTTCTCCGAGGCCACTGCCCAGTCTCTACCCCCCCCCCCCCCCCCCCACATCCCCACCAGCACCAACACCACTCCCTCACCCCTATGTTTGTCCTGGCATCCACATGACGCAGCGCGCGGGCAGAAAGGGCGCGTTCATCCCTCGGCCTGTGCGCCTGAAACCTGCCTGCCTGCCCGCCCGGGTACAGTGGCAGAGGGGGGGTGGGGGAAGTCCATATAAAGTTACGCCGGGCTATAAATTTCTATCTTTAATAGCATAACTCGAGTTATAAAACGGGCTGCTAAGGAAGGGACGAGCTCGGTCCGGAGTGCGTAATGGTGACACGTGTTTTAAAAAGTGCACGGCTGTCAAAAAGTTGTCAAAACATAACAGGCAATATGTTTCTGCGGTCAGGCCGGGGAACCACAGGGCGGTGCGACTACTTGACTTTTCTATATTCCTCTGGACGGTGGCCTGCGGTGCGATCATGAAGCGTTGCGTAAAAATGAAAATTACAAGAAAAAAGAGAAAGAAAAAAGAAAAGAGAGTCTGGACTCAAGAGTTTTCTCCGAGCCACGCGCAGGAAGCAGCCGAGAGTTAACCGAGGGCTCTCACTCCCACAAGGTGTTTCTGACGGGTGGCCCTGACGGATACACACTGCTCGAGAAATAAAAGTCTGCAACGCTGCGTTCACGGCCTGCTAAAAGCCTGGGAGCCGCGTTTATTGGCACCTCTACGCGCAAAGCTCCGCAAAGCGCATTTCTGGGTTGGAGCTGCTCCTGCGTGGATGTAGGCAGTGATGGAGGGAAGATGGAGGGAAGTCGGTGTGCTACTCTGCCCCTGTCCTCTTAAACGAGGCCTATAGCTTTACTTGTTTTTCTCAGAAAAAGCGAGTCCACCCTAATTTTCGCCATTACCACTGTGTGCGCTGATCCTGCTTATTTCCTTCATCGTCACCACATTGTGATGGACTCTAACCCGCTATTTTCTCTCTCTTTTTTAATTCGCCAGAAGCCGAAATGAATAGACATATGTTTGCGAGGGCAACAATAAGCCCAGATATACATTAATATACGCTAGGAATAAGGAAAAGCACACTAAGACTTTGGTTTGCGCAAAATGTGCAAAATAACCCGGAGATCTGTAAACCGCATTACATTCGATATTATTTTTTTATTTTATTATTTAAAACCGAAGAGATGGATGTATAACATCACGTCGGACAGCGCGCATCTGAACCTGCTGTTTTTACCTTTGTGAAACTAAATAAGTCGAAGCAAAACGAAAAATATCCCTTACTCGCTAAAACTCTTGATTCAAAAGCAGTTTCGCGTTCAAATCGAACCATTTATTGAAAAAGTTCGAATAAAAAAGGCGAGTTTTAGACACGATCATTTTGTATTTAACTTTATAGGGCAGAACAAGAGAATAAAATGTATTTACAACAATTCACGATAACATTTCTCGATTTGTGGCGTGTGATGACGCACAAAACCTTTCGCCCGCTTCACGGGTATGTGCGTCGATACGTTCTTATAAATAATGCTTTAAATTCGTTTAAGCCGAAACAACAAAAGTGCTGTTTGTGTAATAACATCTGTGCTCGGATACGCTTTGAATACAAAGGCAGCTCGTCGCAGCGTCTCATATGCAAACACTATTCCTGTGAAAATAAATAATTTTCATATCCTCCGTAGAATTTACATCAGACGAATAGTCACTTCAGGCTCCCGTTACTTTATTCAAAACTGCCTCAGTGACGAGATTATTCTATATATAAAAATCATCTATATAAAACACGTAAGCATTGTTGGAACAGAGGACTCGGTTAGAGCAGCTCTGAGACTACTCTGAATCGGCCCTTTTAGTAAAACTGGATTTAAGTGACTTTCTAGAAAGAGAAGAAAAAAAAACACCTATCTGCAAAACAAGGAGACGCGCAGCAAACAGCAGCACTCACTGAGAGACTGATGACAGACGCAGGCTAAAAAAAAACCCAAACAAAACAAAAAACATTTGCAACCAGACAAGACTTGTAAATATCACCTCTGCCAGAGATGCCACAGACTCTCGGGGCTTTGCACCTGGTGTGCCTGCCCCTGCTACTGCTTCGCCCTCCTTTAATGGGGCAGCCCGGGCCTGATCTCCCCGGTTCGACTTAAACCCTGGGTGTCATTTTTTGCAGGATGGGCGCATGGGGCGATAAAAGCGTTGCAGCGCGCAGATTTCCAGCTGTATAGTCACCGGGACATGTTTGGCTCCAAGGTCAGCGAGTTAACTCTCTGGTAGCTGCGTCATCCTGTTTCAAGGCCAAGTTGAAGCAGCGGAGACGGGAGGGGCCACGGTAATGAAGGAGAGAGGAGAGGCTGCGGGTTATTTTCCTCCTGCTTGTGTGTGTGTGTGTATGTGTGAAACGCCTCAGACAAACCGAGGCCCATTCTCGTGGTGTGTATGAATGGGCTGTATCACACATTCAAACACGTTTTGTGCCCCCCCCCCCCCCCCCAAAAAAAAAAAAGGGAGAGAGAGAGAGTGAGAGGAGGGGGGTGTTCTGTCTTGCTTTGCAGCCGCCGGGGCCCTGGCTTGGATTACATGCGTACTGCGCAGGCTCCATGGTCAAGTTCAAGTTGGGCTGGCTAGTAAAACTGAGGGGGCGCATTCTGCAGTGTCTGCCCCCTTTGATCTGCCCCCTGCAAAAAGAGAGGAAAAAAAAAACCCAGAGCCGGGGCCGCAGTCCACTGCTCTGCACTTCTGCCACCAGGAATGTGCTGGATGTGGCGCAGATGGAAAAGCTCTGCGCCTCAGAGACGTCTCCGAGCGTAAATAAGGAATAAGGAAAAAGGGGAACAGAGAAAAAAAGTGGGTTTCCTACATTCAGCACTCTCCAAACCCATCTGCTGTCCTTCACTATCTAAAACACACACAATATAAGTAACACTACTGTAAACCGGCAAGGTCACTCTAGTGTTGCGCAAAAGCCTTCTCAGAGCGTTATCTCCTCACGATCACAAGATTCCCATCTGCCTTGGCCAAGACCTGTTGCATAATGAGTAACAAAGCACTGGGACCTTTGCCATCTCCGGCCGTCTCACTAAAGAGGTTGTAATGGTAGCCCAGCGTTATCATTATGAAAGTAAAGCAGAGCAGCCAAGTCTCTTTGTCGACACTGAGGGTTCGGTTTTATGTGCCAAATCCTTCAAATATTAGCACGAAAACAGCGATCAGTGTGCACCGCGCGATTGATCCGCACTGATTGATATGTGGCAGAAGAGTGCACTAGCCTAGTGTCACTGAGGCTGAAACCCAGCCAGATAGGGAGACAGATAGACAGACAGACAGATAGACAGACAGATAGACAAATAGATAGATAGATAGATAGATAGATAGATAGATAGATAGATAGATAGATAGATAGATAGATAGATAGATAGATAGATAGATAGATAGATAGATAGATAGATAGATAGATAGATAGATAGATAGATAGATAGATAGATAGATAGATAGATAGATAGATAGACTGACACACAGATAGACAGACAGGTACATACATACACTCATACATGCATAGACATAGACAGAAAACAGAAATCGATTTACACTTCGAGACTACGAGTGTCACTGAGGCTGAAACCCAGCCAGATAGGGAGACAGATAGACAGACAGACAGATAGACAGACAGATAGACAAATAGATAGATAGATAGATAGATAGATAGATAGATAGATAGATAGATAGATAGATAGATAGATAGATAGATAGATAGATAGATAGATAGATAGATAGATAGATAGATAGATAGATAGATAGATAGATAGATAGATAGATAGATAGAGATAGATAGATAGACTGACACACAGATAGACAGACAGGTACATACATACACTCATACATGCATAGACATAGACAGAAAACAGAAATCGATTTACACTTCGAGACTACGAGAAAAAGAAAGACATAACGATAGATATATAGACAGAAAGACTGAAATAACGAAAGAAGTGAAAGAAAGAGAGACTCATCTACACTAATTTGAAGTATACCTGGGCAGACAGGCAGAGAGACAGACAGATAGATATGTTCAATTCTGCTTGTGCGAACTTTTAGAAAACCTCCAGCTAGCCAGAGTGTGAGAAAGAGGGAGAAGGAGATGGAGAGAGGGCGAGAAGGGAGAGAGGAGCTTGAAGGAGGGTGGTTACCTTTTTTTCTTTTGCTGGCCAGATGAAAGAGTGTAAGGAGAAAGCCTAAGGAATTTCCCTCTCTCTCTCCCTCTCTCTCTATTTGCGTGTGTCGGGCCGCAGGGCAGGGGCTGGGGGAGGGGGTGAAGGGGGGGGGGAGGGGGCGGCCGCCGCCGGGGCCTCTTCCCTCAGTCGGACAGGCGAGGGCGCACAAGGACAGCGGAGGCTGCCGGCGCTGCCGTCCGTCTGCCTCCCTCTCCTCTCCTCTCCTCTCCTCCTCCTCTCTCCGTCGGGACCACACGACTCCACCTCTGCACACAGCATCATGGCCGTCGGGCTGCGGCTGCACAGCTCAATGCTGCTTCACGCAGGGAGGGAAGGCTGTGTCAGGAAGGGAAGCATCATCAGGTCTGTGTCATCTCCATCACCAATCGGAACCCTGTTTAGACTGGTGGAGAACAGGGGAGCATAGTGGGACAACACGCCTGTTATGACGGCCATTAAAGTAACATTCTAAGTATTACATAGCCTGTGTAAAGGTTACCACCTCCACATCTAGTGTTTCCCTAGTGATGAGGCATATTGGATTTAAAAAAAAAGTTTATCACCTACATTCTGCACCACAGCATCCTCCACAGCTGAACATGGATTATACACTGCCAATGTGAGAAATCTACACTGGGCCTGTGATCTCACAGTCTGAGGACACAGGAAGTTAATGTGTGGTCAGCTCATCATCTCATACTCAGTGCCCGAGGGAGTCACAGACCTTATAGAACCAGGACGTCTTTATCACTGCACACAGACGCTTTATATCATGTGTGATGCTGAACCAAAGACTTGTTCTATCCTCACAGCCAAGAAGATGAAGACAGAGGTACATGTCCAATTTGCAGTAAATCCCATTAATTCTGAATACCCTCATCACACGTGTTCAACCATGGAGATAACTGTTTATGTCGCTGACTTTGAGAACTTCAAGTCAAATAGTTTCTTATCTAAGCTCAACTCTGACCTCGGGACTTGACCTCTGAGAACTTGACTTGACTCCACTTTAGGCTGGAGATGAGAGAGGAGACCAGAAGGGGGGGAAGGGTGTGCTCTAGAGTGCAAGGAGATCATTCATTTTGAAGGGGGAAATGATCTGCTTTGTCAAAGCAAACTGAAACGGTGTTGCAATAGCTGATGATATGAGTCTGTGAATGGAGTCTGTATTTTATTGGTGTTTTCTCTCATAAACTGTGATAATTCAATATATAGATGGATTGATAGATCTATAGAAATATAGCTAATGGACAGCCTATGTAGATGGATGCTTTCTTAAGATAACATTGCTATGAACACACACATAGATAGATAGATAGATAGATAGATAGATAGATAGATAGATAGATAGATAGATAGATAGATAGATAGATAGATAGATAGATAGATAGATAGATAGATATAGATAGATAGATAGATAGATAGATAGATAGATAGATAGATAGATAGATAGATAGATAGATAGATAGATAGATAGATAGATAGATAGATAGATAGATAGATAGATAGATAGATAGATTTTTCCATGGAGCTCCTGCCTCCCTCCTTGCCCCCCTGACACTCCTCTCCTCTCTGGCATTTCTCCGTCTGTTTACCCATATCCAATCAATGCGTGTCGTCATCAGGGGGGGGACCGTCATGACGGCGGGCCTATTAAGAATGACAGCTCGGGAGAAAGGGAGAGAGAGAGAGGCTAAATGGTGATCCCTCCCAGAGCTCCCTCTGCGCACTCCGGAGCGCTCCTCTCTCAGGGTCACACCGGATTGCATCCCCTCGTCTCTTCTTTTTTTTCCACAAGCCTCTCCTCCTTGGGACTCAACCCCCCCACCACCATCACCATCACCACCTCCTCCTCCATCACCACCACGCATACACATACACACACACCCCTCCAACCTGAGAAACCTCGCTTTCTGCCGGCTCCCAAGTCGAGGAGGTTTCATTTTTTCCCCCCTATCATTATTTTTTCTTCCTAAATCCGCGCCGATGGAGAGCAGAGAGGACTTGGTGATGCTGACGGAGGGAGGTCGCGTCGGGAATGCGTCCGGAGACGCCGGGAGTCCCCGAGCCTGCGTGAGCCCCGGAGCTGCGCCGCGCTCCCGGGACAGGACGGAGGCAGGCTCCGAGCAGGGCGCACGGAGGAGCATGTGCGCAGACACGTCCTCTACCGGGGACAGGCACCGGGGAGACCACGGCAGCAGCTCAGACACCGAGTCGGACTTCTACGAGGAGATCGACGTGAGCTGCACGCCGGAGAGCATGGACTACCCCACGGGAAAAGGTAAGGAGCCGACACTGCGGCGGCTCTGCGTCTGCATGCATGCAGAACACGCGTAGGAAAACCATAACAACTGCATGTTTCTGATAGAAAAAAAACAAAATGTGCAAAAAGAAATAAAAATGTTTGCAAATGTAATGGTGCACAGCTGCTGTGTCAAGGAGGGGGGGGGGGGGGGGGGGGGGCAGTGTGGCTGGACACCACGCTGAGGTGACAGCCACAGTCTAACCAGGCATTTCCCTCACCCGTAGAGCAGCACATCGGCGTGTGTGCTGCGTGTATATTTAGCGCGGTGTGTGAGCAGGAATGCAGGGCTGCATGTAAAGCACGGGCACAAAGACGTGGAGGGGAAAAGCCTCCGAAATGGGGATGCTCGACGAGCTCTGTTCAGCATCATTTGCTGCGAATGTGTTCACATCTCCGACAGATGTGTTAATATCCGTATGCATCCCGTCTGTTATTAATATTAGTTACATATGCATGGATGGATCATCTTGCAGCTGCAATTCGCCTCAAAACAACGGGATGGAAATGACAATTATAATTAATTATTTCATCCAGCTACGAATATGATTC
Organism: Karalla daura; assembly: GCA_029224185.1. Taxonomy (NCBI): domain Eukaryota; kingdom Metazoa; phylum Chordata; class Actinopteri; order Chaetodontiformes; family Leiognathidae; genus Karalla; species Karalla daura. The sequence continues at coordinate 12,416,592 of CM055205.1, forward strand.
AAGATCGCAGTGTAATTCGGGCATTAATACTAGGAAATATTAGCAGGGAGCTGATAAATCGTTACAAAATGATGCCAGGGAGGCCTTGAATAATTAAATTCAATTTTAAGAAAAAAATAAGGACGAATGATACATCCCAAAATGTTAGTTGTGGCTGAAATCCTTCAATGAATTGTGCTGTTTAAATTGTTCTGCCAAGTATGGTTTTATCTGACTAGAAGCTGATGAATTATTCTGTACATTGGCCCAGGTCGCAGTGGGGACTCTCCGGGACATCCCAGTGAGACCGGGGCCGACCCGGGCTCCACGGTCCCGGGTCAGGGCTCCCTGTCCTACTCTGCCGACCAGATCCGCCGGTACCGGACCGCCTTCACCCGGGAGCAGATCGCCCGCCTGGAGAAGGAGTTTTACCGGGAGAACTACGTGTCCAGGCCGCGGAGGTGCGAGCTGGCGGCCGCCTTAAATCTACCTGAGACCACGATCAAGGTGAAGGCTCGTTGTTGTTGTTGTTGTTGTTTCATGGCTTGTCTGGGGAGATGAATCAGAGCTGAAGCAGGCCTCACACCTCCCTGGACACATATTCACATAAACGAAAGTATTGCTGTTTAAATTAGGTCAGATTTATATTGTAAACATGTACAAAAATGACCACAAAAACAATCTGAAAACTAGACTCCTGACCGAATATTTGGAGGAGACCTTTCAGAGGCAGAGGCCTGCATTATTTACTTGATTTTGCCATAAATCCAATTCAAATGTAAAACACAAACAAAATCTAAAAATATGTCATTCTGCATCCAGAACACGCAGAAAAATAACAATCGAGTGCCTCTTGTATTTTTGGGATCGATATATTGGTAGAATTGTCAACATAACAAACACAAAATTACTACTAACACTAATATATTGAACAGCATAAAAAAAAGGAAAAAAAAGAAACTCCGAATGCCTCTGTAGGTGTGTGTGTGTGTGTGTGAGAGAGAGGGCGAATAGTGTGTGTCCCATAATGTGATAGCGGCACTTTTGGGTACCAAGCAGGTTAGATGCTGAATGGATGGATGAATTGCACCTCACTTGTCTCTAAATTCAAATCCGTGCGTCCGATGTCAGACTTTTGTGGTTCGTGTGTGTGTGTGTGTGTGTGTGTGTGTGTGTGTGTGTGTGTGTGTGTGTGTGTGTGTGTGTGTGTGTGTGTGTGTGTGTGTGTGTGTGTGTGTGAGGGCCCTGGTTAATGTGTGATCCTGCTTGTCTCTGCTCCAGGTGTGGTTCCAGAACCGCAGGATGAAAGACAAGCGCCAGCGGCTGGCCATGACGTGGCCGCACCCCGCGGACCCGGCCTTCTACACCTACATGATGAGCCACGCTGCGGCCACCGGGAACCTGCCCTACCCGTTCCCGTCCCACCTGCCCCTGCCTTACTACCCTCCCCTGGGGGTCGGGCCCGGCTCCACCCCGGCCTCCGCGCCTTTCTCCAGCCCGCTGCGCTCGCTGGACACCTTCAGGATGCTGTCGCACCCCTACCAGAGGCCGGAGCTGCTGTGCGCCTTCAGGCACCCCTCCCTGTACCCGGGGCCCCCGCCGCACGGCCTGGGCCCTGGGGGCAGCCCCTGCTCCTGCCTGGCCTGCCACTCCAGCCAGTCCAGCATCAGCACCAGGACACCGGGCTCGGACTTCACCTGCTCCCCCAGCAGCAGGACGGACGCTTTTGTCACTTTCACGCCCTCAGTTCTCAGCAAATCCTCGTCTGTGACACTGGACCAGCGGGAGGAGGTGCCCCTCACCAGATAAAACCAAAAACTCTCCTGAATAAGCCTTTGCCATAAGCTTTGAACCCACCACTTATTATTATTATTATTATTATTATTATGATAAAAAGGCAGGACTGAAGCAGCATGAGGAGACAGCAGCTTAAACACTAATTAGACAGATCTGCAGTCGCACACTAATAATAATGTGCAGAGCCGGGACAGTGGGACACAACAGCAGATTTTTGGAAGATTCATTTGATGCATCTGTCTGAGAGGAAAGCATTTAAGTCTCAGTGATGGATGGCGTTCAGTTTTTCTTTTTTTTTCTTCTTCTCCATCTTATGATTTCTTGTCCAAATCGACCTCCTGTATTGTTTAGTCAGGGCCTGAATGATGCTCTCCATCTCTCTTTCTAACAAGGGGATTTGTTAACACTGTCTCATTAGATAGCAGCTATCCACACCGGGGCCCTTCAATTCGGAAATGTGCAGATGCTGGTAAAAAAAAAAAAAAGAAAAAAAAGAAAAAGGAAAAAGAAAAAAATTAGCCCCCGTGATGTATATGTAGGAGGCGGTGAATTTTGAGTGTTGAATTAATGATAATACCAGGCAAGGGATCGTTACTGGCGAAAGGTAACAAGGCGCCAGGGGAACGGATTACTAGGAGGATGGGGGAGAGAGAGGCAGAGAGAGAGAGAGAGAGAGAGAGGACCCAGAAGAGGATGGAGAGGAGCAGAGGGAGGACAATCATAATGGAGAAAATATGAATAAATAAACATTTTTGAGAGGCCTTCAAACACTCTCTCCATTCTGGTGAAAATGTGATGAACACACACATACCCTGCGAGGCCTCCTCTTCTAGAAACTGCTGCAGTGCAGACAACCCGTACGTTATCTCACCTGCTTTTACCTTATCGTGGAGCTTGTAGGCAGGACACACACACACACACACACACACCGACCTGAACGTGCATGTTTTTTTGGACTTGACAAAGAGGAGAAACATGCAAACTCCACACAGAAATACTGTGGGTTGGAACCCAGGGACCTTCTTGCTATGGAAGCCACTCATCCACCGTTCAGTGCCCCCCCCCCCTTCCCTCCAAGATTATGTCATACTATATATATATATATATATATATTTTATTTTTCTTTTGATTTGATTTGTTTTGGCTGGGTTGTCCTCAACGTCTAATTTGCAATAAACACTGTCAAAGAATCAATGGATCAGTGGTGCATGCCTGCATGTGCGCGTGTGCATATGTGTGTGTGTGTGTGTGTGTGTTCTAAAACACCTTTATGTTATTATTTCATTGTGTTAACTGACCGGGAATTCATCCATATTTACCCTGAAACCACAAACAAAAGGCACCAACAAGTTCTGCGTCCGTCCAGGTCATTTTTGGGGCCTGTTCAGGACTGTGCACACCCCCAGCCAGCCACCCACTAACCCCCTCCCTATAATAACACTAATTTTGTTCTCAAGTGGAGGGTGTCACAAACACCCGTATATCTCCTGATGGTGCCGCTAGATTGACCGTGACAGTAAAGTGGTCCCCGGGCTCCGTTAACGCTCCTCATATTTTCCCCCTCTCCGACCACTTAACAGACACGACAGAATTAGTTGTCTGCAGATATTGGAAATGCAAAGAGATCGATGATTTTTTTTCTCTTTCCTTCCAAAGAGACGTACAGCCAACGATCAGAGACGTCTTTAATTGGCCGGCGTTTGACCGGGGGATGAGCCATTTTAGAAGCGTTTTCTGCGCGTAATGGGATTGAAGGAGGGGCACACACACACACACACACACACACACACACACACGCACCACATTTTAAAGACAAACGCTCTGACGCAAAGTGCGTCATTAGAGACGATCTAAGGAGAAAAAAGGATGCTATTTTTGTTTATACATATATACATTTTTTTAATGAAGCAATTCCTCCCACGTTTCAGACTGACAAATAGCTAACGGATTAAAAAACAACTAACGGATTAAAAAAAACACATCCCACCGTTTCGAATTTCTGGACGGTATTAGTAAATGGATACAGGTCACGGAGATGAAAATTAAGAGTATTTCGATATAAGTGAAATTAGAGTAAATTACTAGAGTGATTGGTAGATGGGAATCACAATACAGTAACAGTTGAAATTAAATGGAGCCGAATTGGTTTCTTAAGGTTTTCCTGCACACTCATAATCCCTCTGTGTGTGTCAGTAATCCATACTTAATCCAAATAATCTCGAGATGTTGGGAGGTTCTGCTTGTGGAAGAGAGGCCATGTTTTCCGTAAAATATCAGTGACTTTATTGTGATGCATTTACGATTTAAACAGAACACAATTACGCGGGATAGTAGTTCAAGCCAAATGGAGCCGCTTTGGTCACTCGTGCTCTCGGAGCTCGCTTGAGAACAAGACTTTACATTTCTGCGTCGAAAATTCACATTTAGTCCAAATAACTCTCAAATGTTTGGAAACACAGGTTTCAGACATTCAAGAGAGGCCGGGCTTTACATCAATAATACCAAATGACTAAACGGTTAGAACCGGAATAGATGGTAATCAGGATTAAGGGGTTTATTTGTTTCAAATGCTCATTAGCTCTGATGGACCTCCAGGTTACTGTTTCCAGTAAAACTGATGAGGAAAAAAGATGGGATGACAAAACGCCATCACGAGTCTTATAATTGGGAGACCACTTCAGAGTAATCCAAAGTATTGACAATACTTGAATAGTCCACCAGAATACATAACAAGCGACATTTCAGGCCTTGTGATCTGTGGTGGAATTTCTTCTTTTTTTACCTCCCCCTGACTGCAGCCTCTTTCTCTCCTCGAGGAAAAGTGTAGACCCCAAACAACATCGGAGAGGATTTCATCTTCCTCTGGAAAGGTTCATCCTCTTCATCAGACAGCACCCACACAAACACCGCGCTGATGAGACCCCCACCTTCCTCCCCACCCTCCCATCCCTGCCTCCCTCCCTCCTGTTTGATTGATGGCCTTATTAACTGCAGTTCTTGTAAGTGTGACCGAGCTGATTAAAATGCATATGTTTGGAATAATACACCGTTTAAGCCGCCCGGCTCGGGCAGATTTATGTAAACTATCAGGCTGTGTCTTTAAGGCTGATGGGGACGCGGGTCATGCAGGAAAATGGCTTTTGGCTCTTGCATAATAAAATCAGACTGTAAAATAAGAGACGGGGACCATGCGGGGTGTGTACGCGCTGCCTCTCCAGAATCCTGGTTTCATGGTGGGTTATTTCTAACAGCCCGGTAAGATCTGGAGCTGACTTTCATTTGGTGCACAAACCCTCCCCTCCCTCGTCTCCCAAACTGCGCCAAAATGACACATTAAAGTGGGGCAAATTACAAGCACATTTATCCAGCGGCGCATATGGACCCCCGTCTCCTCTCCTCTCTCCTCCTCTCCCTGCATCCTCTGCGGCCTCATCCTGCACCGGCGTCAAACACTGCGTGCGACCGAGCTTCCAGATATGAAGGGGGGGCTCGTAGATGGCGCACATAACTCCAATTACAGCAGCCTGATGCCATCCCATTTTGCGCGAATTGGCTCAGAGCTCCCCAGCTCCCACAACCAGGCACAAAGCATTTTGATAGGGGCGGTGCAGTGCAGCTGTCCACCAGCACACACGCACACACACACCACATGGATGTGTGGCTGCTGCTGCCGCTGCTTAAATTGGATTACATCCTAATTTACAGGCCCTTGTCGTAGCGGAGGGGGGCTGGCGGAGGCGTGGACGGACCAATCACGCAGTAATGATGATGAATGGGAGATTAATGCGACATACAAGCAAGACAATTTAAGCCTTCATCTGTTTAAATAGGCTTCCAATATCATTTGGAAACGGGGGTCACGTTAAATCAATCGAGGGGACGCGTGAAAGTCGTTGTCGGCGGCGTCTTTATCAGCCTTATTTACGGCGTATGCAGCGGAGGGAGGCGGAGGAAGAGGTGGAGGCGTGCAGCTGCACGGCAGCCCCGACCTGCTGCCGCTCCGAGGGCTGCCGTCAGGAGCAGCCCGCGGCTTAAGCAGCGTCTCTGTGCACAGCCGGGATAACAAATGCCGCACAAATGCGATGTGCGTCAAAAATGACCGTGAAATCCAAACGAGCTCTGAATGTATGGTGTTTGTAATATGGGTTTGGTGGAGGAGTGGGAAAACTGAAGGAATGGAGTCTAAAACATCAGCTGTGTTACTAAGGCTGGTATTTCTGGGCTTACACTTGGTGTATTTACATACAGGCCTCAAAGCCTCAGCCTCAACTTTACACAGACCAGAGCACCAGAGGCCAAGGAAGCATCTTAGCTTCACTTTCATTCCTTTTCAGGAAAGATAGATGTATCTATATAGATGTATCTACCTGTCTATCTATCTATCTAGTTTAAATTTCTGGTACATATTACGGAGGCTTTATCCAAACTCTAAAGGACCAGTCATGTCCAGGTTTGTACCTTTGTTTGCACACAATGACGTGGCAATTCAACCACTGGGAAGCAAAAAAAAGAAGGAAATAAAAAGAAAAAAAAGAGGATGATACAGTAGGAAGTCATAGATGCTTACACATGTTGAGATGAACATGACGGCTGCCCCTCGGCATGTGATCTGACCTCCTCCAACCGTGCCTGCGTGTTCATTACAGTGAGTGACAGGCAGTCTGAGCCCAGCGACCGGCAGCAACATGGAGACCTCTACCCTTAAGTTGACGGGCTTGGAAATACAAAGCAGTTGAGACGGAGTAGCAGTGGGAAAAACACACACACATTTAATAGTAAGTGTTTAAGAGAGGCTGAGATTTATCTCCATGACGGAGATGAGGCATTGCTCTCTGTGTGTTTGTATGGAGTTTTGAAGCAGGTGTCTCTCACCCTTCTCCAACGTGTCCACTCATTGGGATATTTTTTCCTCTGCTGTCTATAAAGAAAGGTTTTATAATCAGCCCTCAAAACACTAAAACATGAACATGAAAATGGCCAGCCAATAAAAATTGAAAATCAATACGAAGCAGGCCTAGCAATTCTAGTGATCAATTATCAATCTGAGGTAATGGGCTCCATTAGGTGATATATAGAGCTCCATTTAAACGTATGCAGATATGGTTTAGCGTCAACATTTTTCAAGATGAAATTCATTTACAAACCGATTAGGTTTTTGTGTTTCTACAGCAGGGAGGACCACTGGGTCCATCTCTGGAAGCTGTATGTCTTTTCTCAATGCAAAGATCGCTTAATGACAAATAACACACAGCTTTTCACTATTAGAGATTCACAACAGACCTCTATTATCTGAACTGTGGGTTGTTGTGGGGTGAATGGCCTGAAACGACAGGGCAATATTAATTCAGCTCTTAAAAACCATTTGGAGAGCCGCTATTTATTTTCCATCCAAACGAACCCACAGGCCCAGACTCTATGTGCAATTTATTTTACCAAACCAGTCTGCACACTTTACTGCGATTTTGCAGAACGGGTTGCTGTCATGACCACATTTCTGATGGTCGCTGTATTCAGTTCAGAACGGGGCTGGTGACAGGCCTCTTCCACTCCTCACATTTACATAATCATTGATGGAGGAGCTGAGACTGTGTTTTTTCCGCTGGCATCTAAACAGGGATGTCAGATCTGCAGCATGATCAGAAATGACTTTTTATGCAAATGCAGTCATTCAGAAACCATGGCTAGAACAGGAAATTGTAAATGCATTATAAACATTTGGATTATTCTTGAACCCCGCGCAACCAGGATGTGTTTAGAAACAGCGTTTGGGGTGACCAACGCTGAACCAGAGGCGTCCCCAGGGGGAACCTGATTAGGTGTTGATCCTTCCTCCTTTTGATCCTCTACCATCATTAGAGAGCTTGGATTTGGAATCATGTTGGCCTTAGGAAGAGGATACAAGGATTTGATTATTGATTTTCGGGCAACTAAAGGTTTAGATGTCTTCAGCAGCACCACCAATAAAAAACAGAAGGAAAAAAACAAATTCTTTTGTATTAGGGCTCATTATTGGTTATTGTCAGTGTATGTGAAACACAAAATATACATTATCACAGGCAGAGTCAAAGTTACTTCAGTCTTTAAGCTGCTGGCATAATAAGAATGGAATCCAGATGAGCTAGATGTGCTTGATATGCGAGGGGGGAAAAAACAGCCATGACGTTACACAGAAGCAACGAGCATGCAGGTGTTGACGAGCACGTTCTCTGGATTATGAGCCTTAAGCCAAACGGTGATTTGGTGTGTGCAGGGCGGCGCCATATTTTTCCTGGCTGGATTTTTATTTATTTTGACACTGGACATCTTAATATTTCACTCTGCAGCCAGAGCCCAAAGAAGCCACAATCCCACAATCCAGGCGGGAACATGAGTGATCGAGCGGGAAATGTCTGGAACATTCGACTTCACAGTGAAATTCACAGGTGAGTAAAGGGTGTCGACACAATTAGCAATTCAGAAATGAAGAAAAGACTTCAAACCTAGGGTGACACTTTATGTATATGTCGGCATGCAAACAGGTAAAGGCAGAGAGCAAAAAACATTTCAAATGTATGGCAACAAAAGACAAACATGGATAAAAAAAAACATTAGATAGATAGATAGACAGCCCATATAAAGTGATGAAGGTATAAATGCTAAGATAACAAGAGTTGAGTTCATTCTGATCGCTGAGGATGCTGTGTGCTGCTCTCATACATTATACATACACCTATATGTGTCATGACATTCATTTATCAGATGATGTTCGTGCAAATGCGGTCGGTGCAATTCCCACAGTCCCCCCCCCTCCAGCTATGGTGCACCTTGTGTTTTCCCTCTCCTCCAACTGTGAGAGTCTAGCTCCTCATTACTTGTACTGATGCACAAATCCATGAGGAACCTGCTGTCAGAGTCCTCAAGGTCCCACTCATTTATTAGCCCGGCTATGCAGCGATGGAGGAGGAACTCCACTTACTGCAGATCAATGCAGCACCAGTTTTTAGTTCACCGGGCACCGAGTGCAAAAAGGGAGCCAGAGCAGAGAACAAAGATGTTTAGACCTGAGTAGTTTAGGCGTGTACACGGAGGACAGTGTCCTGACCTCACAGTGTAAATCCAACATACGACACGCTGCTCTATCATTTATTAGCAGAGGCCATTCAACTACAGCACTTTAGAAACCTAGAGTAAAAGTAAATACTGATCTACATTCTTCGGACTACCATGGATGAGAGCACAATAGAGTAGGTATTTGTACACGTGCAGAGTAAAAGCAGCAGTTAAGAGGTGACAGTGTTAGGAATTGGAAGGAGCAGAAGCAAACATAAATGAATTTAAACGGTCCTCTTTTGGCTGGCTGAACACCAGAGGCTCTACAATGTGTGACCTCAAGGCCTCGCCTGACCTTTAACCCATGCTAGCATGAGATATGTGCAGTTACACAAAATGTCCTCGACACTAGACCAACAGATCTGAAGTTGTGAAAACGGGATCCTGCAGTACACATCGCCGCACAGAAACCTCCGTGGGCCCAGCCTCTCCTCCTCTCCCCTGGTGTACGACTGTCACTTAAAGTCTCGGTAATGGCCGCATGATGTCCAAGTGTCACTTTATTGACGGCGCTGGGATGAGCTGAGCCTCCCGACGGCTCCCAAAAGTCTTACTCAGCGATGAGGTGATGATCAACTTATTAAGTCTCGTTTGAGTGTCGGGCTGCCCCCCCCCCCCCCCACCTCAGTCCACGCCGCCACATCGCTCGATATTGTTTAAAATGATTTAATAAGCACTTTGTTTTACGGCGGAGTGTTATTATTTTACGGGCCTCTCGGCGGCCGATGGCTTTGCAGATCGGTCCAATCCTCTCCACACCTCATTTTATTTTACTGCACGCCGGCCGCTTTAACTGCTCGGCAGCGGCGCTGGCTGAGGGCGGCGGGGAGGCTCGGCCCGCGTCGCTCCCAGAGAACCATCAAACGGCGCTCGCTGCCAGCAGGGCCCGTTCCCACAGTCGGCTCAGGGAGATGACATCATTCACAGCGCGCCACGTTGTGTTTTACTGTGACTTTTGTCATGTTGGGCTCACATGCTAATCTGACGTGTGTGTGTGTGTGGCCTGTGGAGCTGCGGATGCACAGGGGCAGTGCCTTTACTTGTGTTTGCTGCCTGTTGGTGTGTGTGTGTGTATGTGTACCTGTGACAGAGCACCTCATTGCTGCAGTGATGTATCCTCATTACGCCTCCATCCCAGGAGCATCTTGCCCGGCCCACTGGCTCTCTCCTGAGAGGGAGTGGGAGGGCGGTGGTGGGATGTTGGGGGTGTCAGTCGGGGCTTCCCCTGCTCTCTGCTCCTCCACATCTCCCACCTCCCCCCTGCCCTCCTGACTCCAGCGCCCCCATCCCCCATCCTGCACCCAGGGTGAAGTGCTGAGTCGTCCCGCTGACCCCTGGCTGTCTCTGACCACTGGCTGAATTCTGAACTGGAAATGGGAAGTTTACACCAAAACTTCAAAAGTCTGGAGACATGGAGCAGATAAATGGATTGAATGTAGATGTTTTTTGAGAAAAATATTTTGAAATGCTTCACCTCCAAACAGCAACCATGATCAGGGATCAGCTGGGCACAGGGGACAACAGGGGAAAAACAATTAATGTCATGTTGAAATAATATGAATTGGAGAGTACTAGGAGCAGAGGTTAAACTATGTATTTATCAGCTGCACTTCAGGTACAAGTGGTGAAATCTGGGATAACTGTCTTATAATAACAACTTCATACTTATTCCATCAAAGATTTATTTGAAGGACAAGGACAAGGATTTAGTTCTAACAAGCCATTCTGCCACTTCTGCACTGATAACTGCAAAAAGCCACAAAATAATCTTAGAGGTGCTGCTTCTCTGCATTGAGAGGTACGACCTGAGGTATTTGGGGAGACCCAGAGGTAGATCCAGGACACGCTGAGGAGATCTTCTTGGGAACGCCTCAGGATCCTCCCAGAGGAGCCTGAGGTAATGGCCAGGGAGAGGAGTGTCTGGGCTCTGACACTGCTGAGACTGCTGTCCCTGATGCCCACACCCACACAATGATGACAAGATGAGACTTACATGCATGATGCCAAGTCATCCCTCACCACGGTTTGGTTCCTAAACCTGGCCAGACTCTACCAACCTTTATGTTAAACTTGAGGTCTGCTTGGCATACTACTGCCTGAAATCACAGAGTTAAAAAAATTAAAGTTAGTGAGATGAATCTGCAGCCGTTATCACTGTAAAGTGTGTTTATAGGCATGGCGGCTGAACGGAAAGTTTGACAGGCGCTGCAGCTGTAACCAGGAATAGGGGCTTAGCAAACGGTCTAAGAAGAGCGGCTCAAACTAAAAATTAGAGTTTTGATACAAACATGTGTGTGAGTGTGTGTGTGTGTGTGTGTGTGTGTGTGTGTGCGTGTCAGTCAAGATAAGTTCGGTAAGGTTACACCATGGGAAAGGGCGCAGTGGAGATAGGAGTAGAAGATAGCGAGGGCATCAGAAGAAGAGCTAAGAGCCTGTGCTTAGTGCCTTAATGGATGATTTGAAAGAACGCTCATACTGTTTGGCTAGGAGCAGACCTCCCCAAAACTATAAAAGCTGTCCTGATTGATGAGGTAGAGGAGGGGTCAGCCGTGTGTGCCTGTACACAAAGGATGAGTCAATTCAAACACACTCCTCTCTGTGATTAAAGGATGGATTGGGCAAAACGTCTCTGGGTTCAATCTGTTGTCAAGTTGTCACCAATAAAATTATCCACATTATGTTTTACCTTTCGCACGCTCCTTCCAAGGATAAACTTCAATTCGGCCCAATAATATTTCCTCACCCTTTATTTCATTTCCAAATAAATGGGGAAAAATGCTGAAAGAGTGGTTAGCACCGTGGCATCACAACAAGCTCCTAGGTTACCTGCAGTCCAGAATCAGCCATGCAGACTCTAAATTGCCCATAGATGTTATGAGAGAGTGCATGGTGTGCGTGTGTATGTGACCTGTGATAAACTGATGACCGGTCCAGGGTTTGAGTGGAGATGGGCACCAGCAGACCCCGATGACACTGGTGCAAAGTGGGGAAGATGATGGCTGTGCATTCCAGATCAGAAGCAAAACTTTACTAATACATAATGGTATAGACGTTTGCATACATCTAACACAGAAACATCTGCAAATGTACAAAGAAGGATATGATAATGAAAGGAAATTCACTCCAACGGATGTGATCTATAATACAAAACTTAACACTGTTACATTGTGAGGTCTTTAAGTCTGACTGGACGTGAGAAAAGACAGAAAAGAAAGGGCGGAAAAGACTTTAAAGAGTTGTGATTCACAACACCTGCCAGATTACTATGATTTGCTGCACTAAGCAAATGTTCTCTAACGGACTTTAGACTTGCCACATGATTCACAGATTGGCTGCTGTGTTCTCTCATTATTACACAGCAATTATCTCACATTGTAGTGACGGCTTATTAAGGCTGTTTTCTTGATTCTAATTTTTAATCTGGAGAGGCTCTCGTGTGCACTCTGTAAAGACTGCGACTTCGTTTGCAGGCAGACTCCTCGTTAAAGCCAATCTACATGAAAGCGGCGGGTGAGCAGACGTGGATGAATGGTGGGCCGGTTTAACTAGACAGACAGACTGACGCTGACGGAGCAGTGGCGTCTTCAGGTTTTGAGTCACAGACCTGAAACCCAGATTAAGGGAGGGAGGGAGGGAGGAGGGAGTCCTGGTTTGGTGATCTGAAGAGGAGGAGGAGGAGGGAAACAAAGGAAGGAAGCACTAACAGAGCAGATAATCTTATGGTTTGTAGATATGTGCCTGTCTGATGTATGCATGGAGAAAGACGTGAGTATAATATAAAAAAATCAGGCAGAAAATGAAAGGCAGGGTGGAGGAGAACAAACGAGGGAGACTGTGGGAGCGAGAGCGGCGGAGATGAAGGGAAAGTCGGAGTTTGGAAGGAGGCCGGGGTTTACGGTGATACTCTGTTTGTGACGGCTGTCTGCTGGATGAAAACAGGGCCTCTTTAACTCCTCGCGGGTTAATGGAACTTTTATGAGTTTGTCCTGCAATCATGCAGCCCCCGGTGTCTCCTTTCCTCCCCGTCCTCCCCTCCGCCTGTCTTCTCTTCCTCCCACTATCGCGGGGCAGATCAGAGGTGAGCCGCTCCTGTGTTTCTGTAAACACGGCTCTCTCTGCGGCGGCTTTATGAGGAGGGGAGCAGTCGGGAGGAGGTCTGAGGCGGCGGCTGACTCACCCGTCGGCCTCCGTTTACATTAGGTGAAGACGTGTTTGGGCAGCGGGTTAGTGCGGAGTGCCGACTGCAGGACTACAATGGCCGTTGTGTTGTGAGCGACCTTTGCAGTCGCCAATGTGAGGAATAACCTCTCCCGAGCTCCAGAGAGTGGCAACGACTGTTAAATTAAAGCTAAAAAAGAAAAAAAAGAAAAGAAGCAGCAGCTCATTTGGTTTATTATAATGACCACATCTTGCAGCCTCAGACTGCAAGACTGCGCTCACCCCACAGTTAAAACCTCTCCCAGCTCTGGGATGAAAAAGGCTGGGTGTCGGACAGCACGAGGTGCATTACGTACAGTGGAGGGTGAGGCGGAGGTAGGGGTGGGGGAGCGTCTAAGGTGCTCTAGATTGATGGAGGTTGGCGAGGGGAGGCAATGGGAGCCCGACCGGGTCCTCTCGCCGTCATAAAGCACGGCTGAGGGATGGGCGGCCGCACGGCCCGGACGCAACTTTTAATGCTCTGCCATGACTCACGCTGACTGTCAGTAATGAGTTTTATTCACTTCCATCATTTGAGTGTCGATGGCGATCATGGGGCTATCTGTGAGGCGTGATTGACGGAGCGTGGGGAAGTGGGAGAGAGCGGGGCAGAAGGACGGCCGGGCCGAGCTGGACACGCATGCTCCTACCGATGGGTACGTCTTGTCTTTCATAGTTACGTTAAACCACATCTCGTTCCTACTCTATTTCATTGTTATACTGCATACTTTATGTCTTGACGAGGCCAAAATGAAATTCAAAACGAATAACGAATCTCCAAAGTCCTGAGCCTCGAGCAAAAGTCTCTATTCTGCTTCCTCAATATCGTAATGATACGAGCACATGCTTGAAAAACACATGGTCGCAGAGTCACATCCACATCCTACTGCCTCTCTGACACCAACTTCATCACTTCTCTCCAGAAAAATCCAAATGGTGAACAAAGGGAATGTAGGGCAGCTGAGGAGGCACTAAGTCAAAGACAGGCAGTTTAGAGATGATAATCAAAATTGATCCCAGTTACAGAGTGAGTGTGGAGCGATGGCAGAGGGAGAGGGGGAGCCTCCCCACTCCGTCTGGATGTTGATGGGATCAATGAGCTTTAGAGGAATGGATGGATCCACGTGTGGCGGCTCTGAGCCGCTGAGAGATTTCACAACACGGCCTGCACATCTCTCTCATAATCTCTCCGTTTCTGCCCCTCCTCTGCCTCCCAATCATCATTAGACATTACAGCAGTGGAATGGGCACGCACGTGAAAGCAGTTCAGTGTGTGTGTGTGGGTGTGCAGGGGGCAGACGCTGAGGCGACTTGGGAAGAAGAAACAAGCCTTATTTTTCACCCTCTGGAGGGTATTGATTTGGAGGTAATAAGGCAGTAATCTGCCAGGCAGTTACATTAGGAAGACATGACATACACACAGCTCTTTTTTTATAGACCGGGAACATTAGCAGTAAATTGTAGAGGTAGCACACAAATACGCATGTTGAAACACATGCGCTCACGCTAAAACACAAACTCCCCTGTTTTTTTTTTAACTGGGGAATAATTAATCTTAGAGAAACACGGCCTAATGAGACACTGTTTAGGAGTAGTGCTGAAAACGGACGGTGCAGGGACTTCTCGGAATAGCCTAGGACGAGTGCTGGTCTGCGGGTCGAGGGGGTGAGGACCTGTCCTACTCGCTCATGCTTACCTCTGACAGTAACAGAGCTTTTTCTATTCCAATAAAGCCTGTCCTCGCTATATTTACCTGCTTAGCACAGTCCACTGCTCTGGGGCCACTGTGACCTGCCTCCCTGCTCACTCGTGTGTGTGTGTGTGTGTGTGTGTGTGTGTGTGTGTGTGTGTGTGTGTGTGTGTGTGTGTGTGTGTGTTGGAAAGACATAATGGTGACTTAGCACCTGGACACGTCAACGATATGTAGATTCAGCGATGTTGATGCAGCATCTGAATTGGCAGCGGATGCAAATGTATTTGTGGCTGTGAGTGTGGGGTTCACTGTGTGTGTGTGTGTGTGTGTGTGTGTGTGTGTGTGTGTGTGAGGGCGGCGGGCAAGATGAAGATTCAGCTGTGTGGGTGAGAGTGTGGGATTAGAGATGACAGCCCAGAGCGAGGAATCCCATCATTCCACGTCAGAGTGGCGCTCCGTCCGGCCTGGGCCGCGGCCCTCTGGGGCGGGCCAGGAAGTGGCGCTGACACTTACGCCGTGTCAGGGGGTCTCAGGCCCTGATGGATGTGACGCTGCGGGACACAGGGAAACACCGCGCATATGGCTCGTGTCTTTTCTATCTCTCGCATCTCGTGTTTTCTAGCACATTCCAGAGCGCAGACGGGGTCGCACGCGTGCAGAGGCGCTCGGCGAGGATCCCATACGAGCTCTCTGCAGCCATCATCGAACTGCAAAGCCCCAAAGTTGCACCTTCTTTTAATAGAATAGCATAATAACTATCCATCAACTGAGCCGGCCAACCGTGTCGCTCCCCCCTGGCTCCCGCAGCCAATCGGCAGCCTCCATATTTGAGAGCCAATTTGTCACAGTCAGCAGCGTCCCTCCCATTTCGTCCTCTCCCTGAAGTGAGTGTTATTGTCATCCCAAGTCTCCGAGGATGCTTTTTTTTTTATCATTCCTGCTTAGTACAGCACTGGGATATGTGACACACATACATATGCACACGTACACACACACACACACATTCCCTGGCATTTTCCACCCACACTAACAACTCTGCAAGCTTGTGATGGCTCTTTACGGGCATTTAATTTTGCTCTTTTTTTCTCTCCATATATTCTTCTCACACGGACAGCGTTGGCTCTGTGTGTGTGTGTGCGTGCACACACTGTTTTCCTCCACGCCGCTCTAAACGAACCAATTATGGGTGTTTATGTAGCTTTAATGCGTGTAAGCGTCAGGAGAGAAACATTGCACCGCTCACCACCTAATCAATGAGGCCTTGCATGCTACACCACCCCTCGCTTCTCATCCTCTATCACATCACTCGTTCCTCCTCCAACTCCCTCTCTCTCTCCCTCTCTCGTTCCTTTTCTGTTCAATTAGCAAGAGACAAGAGCGAGGTATCAGGTCAATTGGCCATGAAGAGAGCTTTAAACGGCACAAGATGAGGCCATCACAGAGTTGTTACGCTCAGGGCGGCTCGGTGCTGCAGTCTGGTACATTCAGAGCGAGGGGGCGAGTTTTTGATGAAGATCTTAAATGCTGCCGCAGTGCCTAAGTGACTCAGAAAGGTCTGCTGCTCTTCTAAATCATAAATACTGTCTAAGGGGTAAAGTGTAGGATAATGCGAATATTCAATATTTGTTCACCGTCGGTTAAGCTCAGACACAATCATCTTAAAATAATTAGAAATCAACAATAACACTATCAAACAACTCGAAAACACAGTCATACTCATCATCTGGGATGCATATTTTACTTTGAGTTATCTACTAATCTCTTTAAGTGTATATATCCATTTACAGCTGATGATTTAGTATTACATGATTTCTTTCCAGTTGCTTTGAGAAGTACAGTACTTTTTTGTTTCTTTTAGACTGAATAGAGGAGCACTGGAGTTTGCATGTCTTCTCCAGGTATGATGGTTTCCTCCGACCTTCCAAATGCATCCATGTTAAAGACTAGAGACCTGCTCAGGGTGTGCTCCCCGCCTGGAACCATGCTGGAGATAGGCACCAGCAGAGCCCTGCCACACTACTGGGTACTAAGAAGGTAAGATGATGGTTACTGAATAACTTGAAAACCTCAGACAAAAAAAAGAAAAAGATTCCAGTCCATTTAGCAAAGTTCCAGTAAATTAATTTAATTCAACGCCTACCTCAATCTAGACACTGGTTTGACCTTTTTGAGCTAACCCCAATGCAGTAAGTGCCATTAAATTGCTAGCTATCAGTACAAACTCCCATTTGGGGGTTGTTTTTTGGAGCTGGTTCAAGTTCTATTCCTTACAACCTTGTTCAGACTGTGCTGAGGATGAGCTGACGCACAGAACTTTATCAGGCGTGATACGGCCGATCAACAGCTGCATCATCGCGCCGACACGGAGAGCACAAACTATCACTTATATTCATCCAGTCAGGGCCACAGCTCAAGGAGTTTTTAGTGCCACAGTGGTCCCTGGCCTGGGGTTAAGTTCTATTAAAACCATGGAGGGGGCTTCAGTGCAGCACGCGGATGGGAAATCTGGAAAGCTCTGGAAGCACAGACAGGTTAGATGCATCGCCAACTTTCGCAGACTCATCTTAAGATATCTTGTGCTACAATGTACTACTACAAAAAGCATTAACATGTCAGTTTGGTGAAGCTCACTGGGCAGGTTTGGTGTCCCCTCCCTCATGGAGCTGCGTTAGATTTGTTACAGTTTGTGGATT
This sequence comes from Karalla daura, assembly GCA_029224185.1. NCBI lineage: Eukaryota > Metazoa > Chordata > Actinopteri > Chaetodontiformes > Leiognathidae > Karalla > Karalla daura. Next base: position 12,434,040 of record CM055205.1, read on the forward strand.
TCTTCACACTCCAGATCTCATTTTTCACTGGAGGCCATGACTGCCCCGCACAGTTTGCAGTAAAACACAAAGTAGTATTCCCGTCTGACTTCCGAGACGGGCTCACGCTGCCTCTACCTCCCCCGTTACCGGCGTGAGCACAGCCTGACAACCGCCGTCTCCGGTGGCAGAGATGGATGCGGCTCGGTGGGAGCTGCGCCCCCCCTGGGTCTTTAGGGGCCACCCCGGTGGCCCCAACAGGGGCGGCCGGGTCACAGTCCTGCTCCCGACACCGGTGATCACTTACCGGGCCCCGGGCCTCGGCGGGAACCGGCTCGTGATGGATTCTGATGGCGGCCCCTTCTCCGATGAGAGTAATTAATATAATGAAGAGCCACTGAGCATGTGCAGCAGCACGTGATGAATGGAGCGGGCGTGCTGCCGTTACTCAGGGGCGACAGGGGCTGCGTGGGGGGTAATAGGAAGAGGGAAACGCAGAGCTGAGGAGGAGGAGAGGGCGGCAGGAGCAGGCTGGAGCAACACCTGAATGAAGCCGCACAATGTCGGATGACAGCAGGGGAGTTAGCGTCTCAGAAGCACGGAGGGATTGACTGAATTGTTTTGCCCTTTGAGCGGATGCGTTCAGCTGGAGCGAATCAAAACAAGACGTTCGCGCCTCATGCCGAGATGCAAACTTTTAACCGGGAAGTGCCTCGCCGCCTCGCAACCACCCGCTCCGCCCCCGCAGATGCTCTGACGCGGTTCTAATTAGCCGCTGCTGCGTGGAGTTGAGGCGTTGCGCCGCTGACCCGCCGTCTGCAGCAGAATCATCTTCCCTAATGAACCTAAGCGGAGTCAATGACTCAGGGCGGGAGAATGTTGACTGCAAAAACAGGATGGAGACGTGCATGTATGTGTGTGTGTGTGTGTGTGGGGGGGGGGGGGGGGGGGGGGGGGTGTTATGTGTGCTGCGGGTGTGGGTGTGGGCCTGGGCCGGGCAGCCCTGCAGTCACTGGCGGCTTGGTGTGGAAGCTATCAGGGCCACGTCACCAGGCGGTGAGACGCCAGCTCGTCACGCGCCGCCGGCCTGCCTGTTCTACCTGCCTGATTCCAGCCTGCTAATTTGGCCTCGTGCCGCCGTACGCCCGCTTGATATGAATCACGGGGGCGCTTCAGAGGAGCCCCGCCTCCCCTCGCCTCGCCGCGACTCCACCGCTCTCGCTTCCTTAAAGGGGGAGTCGTTAAACAGGCGAGAGGATCCACCGGCGGTTGTAATGGCGAAATAATGGACGCCGTTGCCTCAGGTATTTATCACAGCGGCAGCTCTCAGAAACGGGGCTGCTTCGCTCTCTGGATGGCGGAGGGGGGTGTTTGCTAAGTGGGCAATTAACTTCAAAGTCTGAGCATACTCCAGCAGTAGCAGGAGGAAGAGGAGGAGGAGGAGAGATGCATACGCTGATCAGCTGTGCATCATGTAAAATTTAGTTTGGAGACCAGATTAATTTGGAGTGAGTGCACTGATGCTGGTTTCTCTGGGACATCATGGATGACTTGGAATGGTTGAAGCTATTCATCCATCTCTGGTGTTAACTAGAAGCCAGACAACATTGCGGTTTGATATAATAATTAATCCGCCCTATGTTGCTCTACAAGCTCCACAATCCTATTCTTTAGTGTCTGAATAAAGTGCTCTGATTTTTGTACTGATCCATTCATATATTTCTGGCAACCAACTTTAGGCTTCACTGATTGGCTGTCTTACGTGGTGCTTACATGAAATATCACATGACCTAACGTTCTTTGTTAAACTATGCTAACCTAACCACCATCTCCTGAACTGAGTAGTAATGAGAGCAATACACCTCAGGAGTGAGTCCAGCCTGATACAGTATGTATGAATTTTAGGAAGAATAAAATAATGAGCAAGAACCAGGAGTGTTTACACTAGTTCATCAGACTCATTACGTATGGTTTACGTCAGGCTTGTATTTTACATCTCAACCTGTCTCTGCTCAGACTCTACTGCTTCTCAACTTCCATTTCAGCTTCAACTTCCATAGACTGAAATAAACATTATAGTTATTTGTCTGTGATGACTGGAATGTTAGTCATGATTCAACAAGGTAAGAATGTTTTTTACTCATTCTAGCTCCAGCTCATCGCTCAGACACTGGCTCATTTACAGCCCGCAACACCAACACAAGGTTTGCATCAAACGCTGAACTCTTGCTGACACATCAGCCTGTGCTCCGTCCTGGTGTGGACACAATACGGTGCGGTGTGTCTGCTGTCCCGCCACTGGCTGCCTGGCGGAGAGGGTGAGGCCCTCCGGCTCAGACCGGCTGGCTCGAAACTCCGTCGGCCCTTGGGTTGCTTGCGTCCCCCTCAGACGTCAGCGCAGGCCGGTCTCACCAAGGCTCCTTTACAGCCCGCTTTCATGTGTCCTTTAATGAGGAAACCGCCGGCTCAGCAGCCTGCTATAAAACACAGGCAAATTAAAACACCCAAATATGAATCAGCTACGCTGCCTAATTCGGCGGGGACCAGGCCAGAGGCGTAACTCCTCACCAGCGAGACCTCAGGAAGACCAGAGTCTGCAGTCTGAGGAGGTCAAGATGGCTGTCTGAGGTTTCTAGACAGCGCTGGGAGTAACACATTACAAAAGTAATGCACTTACAGGGATGAACACACACAGTAATATGGTGCATCTGCAACCAGAGAAAAAGAGAATAAACTAAAGAATCACCTGATCTGAAGCCACTTTCCCACTGAAATTAGCGAGTCGATGCGTTTTTTTGCGTTTTTTTTTTTAATGCAGGTCGATCCACTTGCAATTGGCATTTGGCTCCTTCCCCATTGACAAAAAACAGTCGGGTCTGGTCCCCGGCTGGCGAGCTACGTGGCCCCCGCCCCCACCGCTGCCGTCACGCTGGGATCGCGTTGATGATGTCATCCGTGAGACAGAAATCAGAAATGTCAACAATGGAGAGCAACGTGGAAATAGATTAGGCGATGTCAACGTGGGTTTCTCTAAGTCCGTAGTGCTGCTTGGCCCATGAGAAGAGGGGAGTATGTCATCTAAGATATAGGCTAATACAGACCAGCAAAATCACTGGATTTCATGAAGCTTGTTAGCAAACTCCCCTGTTAGTGCCAGCAATGATACGATAAATAATAACAATAAAAAGAAACATCACAGTCACAATAAGGTTCTCACAACTTCGTTGCTTGGACCCTAATGAACAATTGGCCAAGTCATACAGACTCCATGATATACAGTGTAGGTCACTGGGCCGTGTCAAGGAAATCTTCTGTTACTGTGACAAACTGCAGCCTAAACAGCAGCTTAACGTTAACAGAGCCTTCCATTATATGCTATATACTCTACATTTTTGGTCTATAGAATACTTATCCATACTTCTGTGGCTAATTTGTGGAAAACAGCTCAGAAGTAATGCAAAAGTGGTGCAAAGCGCTTCAGTGCAAAGAAAGTTGTTTCATAATGTTACTAATTGAAATGACAATAGGTAGTTATGTTTTATATTCCGGGAGACGCGACACCATATTGAGCCAGACATGGTGTGAAGACATGTGACATCAATGACTCTTTCACCTCGACCTGGACGTTCTCTTTCACACTCAGATGGAGATAACCTTTAAAGCCCACTGTCGGGACAGTTGCATACTTCCCAAAGAACAACAACAGAGTGAGTCACCAGCACACGACACGGCCCATGCCACCAGCGGCTCGCCGCAGTCTGCTACGGCTGCGGCTGCCACTTAGACGACAGCAGCTCCATAAAATGTCGCGAAGAAACACCACCAGCCCCCAGAGAGAGAGAGAGAGGGAGAAAAAATGGTGAAATAAAACAAAACCACATTTGTTTTTTTCCTCTCATTTCATTGTAATGATGGAAATAAGGGCATCATTCTGAGATTAGTGCTGCTATTTCTCCCCGACTGACGTTAAGTGTTATATGAGCGCCTGCTGAAGAGCTTTGTAGAAACAATGGAACAACACTGGGTGAAGAGCGGGGCGGCTGGATCAGAGCACTGGGGTGACACAGTGGCGTTTATTCACAGGGACAGACAGAAATGGCTGAAGGACCAGAGGATTCTACAGTATTTTCACAGATAAAACCTGGCCAAGGAAGCAGCGAAGGAACAAATCTCAGGCGGTGTAACTAAGGATCCACTGAATGAACATGTGAACAGATAAATACTCCAATGAAAGGAGATTAAGCAGAAATTAAATTAAAGAAAAGCCAGTCTGCTGGTTTGCTGCCCCACTGGCTGAAGGAAATAGCTTAACAATTGTTTTAGATTTACACAAAACGTGTGCGTGACATTCACGGCTCCCAAAGGATAAACCCTGCTCATGTCCATCATCCTACTGACAACACACTGGAGGAAGGTCAAGCTGGACCAATACTGAAATAATAGGCTGAAAAATGACTTCAAAAGCAGAGTATGAAACATGTGTTCAACCAGCTGGTGTCAGTTCAATACAGTTAGTTAGTTAATTGGCCCTGCCCTCAAACGGCCATTGACCACAGTAAACAAGGTCAGAGAAGCTGCACACTTCCTACCATAAGCACAGCGGTGAAACAATGTGCTTATGGAATATGCAAATTGGACAGTAGGTACCCCAAAAGTTTATTTCCATTACCAAAGCCGAAAACACAACAGAAGTGATGTCTACAATGGATCTGAATATATGGAAGGCCCCACTCCCGGGTAAGTACCACAAAAATAAACAAGCATACACAGGTCTGCCCCAACTGAGCAAGCGATAGCTAGCCGGCTAATGCAATGCTCATACATATAAAACTAGATATCGAAGTTCTGGTTATTACTTAGAGAGTATCACAACGTTATTCTCTAAGTTATTCTCCATCCACCTGCTGTAACAAGCTAGACCGATGACCGTGGCTACTAGCTGGGTTCCTGGGGGCATACGGGTTTAACTTACAAATACAAATTTACATACATATAAATTTGTATTTAGCTGCTGGCTTATCTTACTTTGTCCTTATCCTCTCCCTACTTAACTTGTCTACTAGAGAGTTCTGTCCTTTATTAACCAACTGCTTGTTATTGCAATTACATTGACTTCTCTGTCCAACAGTTCTGTTGGAGCCATGTAATGATTTCCAGTTGACTGTAAATGTGTGTAGATGCGTGTAAATTTGATGACACATGAGGGATGTACTGTGGTGAGCTTTGGCATCAGTATCACAATGCATGAGCAAAACCAGACAAACACCAGAAACACAGAACATCTTTTATTTTAGGCTACAGCATGATCGACGATCTGTTTCACAGAGCATGGACAAACCGTAGACACTAACGATGAATTTTACTAAAAAAAAAAAGAAAAAAAATTACAGTCCATTTAGACTACACAACAAAATGAAATATACATTATGTACATTTGCTCGGAGCAGGGAGGGACCATTGCTCGCCAACACTTTGCACAGATGTCCTACGAGCTAAGGGGGCGGGGGGAAGGGGGGGGGGTATACGAGGACAGGTTTTAATTAAAGCAAAAAAAGAAAAAAAAACGGCCGGGAGAAAGTGCAACAAAGTGGGAACAATGTTTTTGTAGTGAACAGCATACATTTCAAACAGTGTTGGTCACAAAATAATACTCCAGTGGCTCGAAACGCAGATGCAGACAGTCGAGAGGAGAGGTAAGTTCAAAGATATTCTGTAACGGTATCAAAATGGGCCGGCACATCGCACTGCGATGCACGCAGTAGAAAAATAACTAGATATATATCACAGTATCTCAACGGAAAAGCAGAACTGGTTGATCCAGCGAGAGGTGTGGTTCCGACGTTCTTGAATGTAACAAAGTCATGACATTAGTGTTTGTGTCTGGTTTGTGCACGATGCATAAAAATGAACCAAAAAGATTGAAAAAAGAAATGAAATCGACAAATGAAAGTGCAGTGACAGGGCCATTGACTGACACCACCTTCCTGCCAAAGACAGACAAAACGAGTAAACTTGGAGCCCCGGTAGAGTTATGAACATGGGAACATGTTGAGGGTGACCTAAACTATTCTCTTGCGCTGTCTCTCTATATGAACACCATCCATCGTCACGTTAAACGTAGCAGCAGCTTCTGTGTGTGTGTGTGTTTTTTTTCCAGTCATCTTCCATTTTACAGGGACAGTTGAAGCCATTTTGGGTTACAGCCACGAAGCAAAACTTGTAACAATCATGCATTATTACTTAGCAATCACCCTGAAAGAAGAAAAAAAAACACTTTTTATTTCCACTGTTACATGTAAACCTGGAGCGCCTTGTCCTACTTCTCAGTTTCCACTCTGGCCTCTCAGACTACGAGAGAGAGAGAGAGAGAGAGAGACTTGCTTTGTCTCTAGATGCTGATCTAAGGTCAGTTTTAGCATTTTCCCCCCATGCAGAGGGGGAGCCGTGATTTGGAAATATTATTCAGCTAATGCAATGAGGGGACATGTGTCGACATACAGTACGTGAATTGGATCACAGATCTGTGCCTGAGGGCAAGGCCTTAGTCTCTCCTGAGTATAGTGGGATAAGGGGCACTGGGGTGTGTATGTGTATGCGTCTGTGTGTGTGTGTGTGTGTGTGTGGTAACACCCCCTCCATTCACTGGCCTTCCTCCTCGCGCAGGAATTGGAAGACGGATGAGAAGTCCTTGTTAGCGTAGCCGCGGGAGCACATGACTCGGAAGATCTGGTGGGCGAGGGAGCCCAGAGGGATGGGCGTCTTAGTGTTGGTGGCAGTGCTCTGAGCCAGACCCAGATCCTACGGAAAAAAATAGAAATTGAGACACAGAGAGAAAGAGAGGCAGAGGCATTAGACCGGCGGACAGAGCTAATAATCTTCTCTCTGGACAGCACTAGTTTTCTGAAGCACATGTTTGACGGACACAGATGCACTAAATGATACACAGGCAGGGAGTGGGTGAGCTGAGGCGGTGACAGTAAAATAGAGTGGCACACAATAAGTCACAGATGGGATGGAGGGAAGAGGGGAGCAGGAGCATCCGCGGGACAAAAGAACAGTTAGGAGGGAGACAAAGCAAATAACAGGGGTGAGAGAGTGAGAGGGAAAAAGGAGCAAAGTGGAGAGTCACAGTAGCTGAATTGATTAGTTGGTTAGTAAATTAGAAGAACAAAAAAGGCAAATCATTGAAGTGAATGAAGGGGAGCCGTCGCTGTTATTTTAGGCTTTATTTCAATGTGAAAATATTTGGGATTTTCTTTTCTTTTGATGTGCTAAATTAATCCGCTTTTGCTTTGGGAAAATATGTAAATTAACATCTTGTCCATTTTATAGCCGAAACAATGAGTGAAAAGAACAGCACTGGATATATTTCTTCCCATCTTCTCTGTCTCTCTCTATCCCACAGAGGTAGATGGTTACTCGCTCTGAACTTGTTTCTGCTCCAGGCTTTTGCCAGTTTCTGCCTGGTTTTCCTCGCCACCTCTCAAATGAGGAATTTGTTGGGCTCAGTTTGTTTCATAAAGTGTTTGGTGTATACCAGCTGTAATTTAGAGTGTCGAGATAAAACGTTACTGTTATGCACTTGGCTCACCTGAACTGGTGCCAAATTGTATGCAAACAATGTGAAGAGTGACAAAATGGAGAAGATGTGCATTAGCTACAGCCCTAAGGTGAGGTGAAGACCGGAGGCAGGTTGTACCTTGGCCATTAGTGTGGTTCCAAAGCCGCCTTGGTAGTTGTTGGCTGACGGGACTCCCTCCATCACGCCGGGGACTGGATTATACGTGTCGCTGGACCAGCAACGACCTGAGGACATATTGAGGATCTTTGCCAGCAGCTTGGGGTCCAAACCCAGCCTGGACGGGGGAAAACAAGAAAGCAGAGTTTTTTGGGGTTTTTTTTTCATCAGACTTGGCAATGGGAGGAAAAGGGGCCATTCATAAAACAGTCAAATTAGGTAGAAGTATTCTGTGGTTGAGCGCTGAGACTTAAACACGAGTTATGTTGGTGTAAGGCCTTGTTGTATGTGTCAGACTCTCGACAATAACTGGTGAAAAGCCACATCTGAACCTCGGTTTGAAGTGGAAAACTGCTGGTAGCACCAGAGCGGGGAGGAGGAGCGGCGCTGGAAGTAGTTAGGAAGTGACACCGATGGGACGGCTGGGCCCTTATTGTAGAAGTCATTTTCACAATGGAGCAAGAAAAAAAAAGATGAAAAGATGAAAAAAGATGGGCGTGGGGGTGGGCGACGGGCGATTGTGGTGACCCCCGTTGAACCTTAAGCTGCGTCGTGACCATTCCTCAGTGTTAATGGCTGACGGCTTTGTAATGCCGGCTAATGCAGTATTGATGTTTAGCAGGACGTCTATCCTTCATCATCCCTTTATTTCATGAAAAAGGAGAGCAAAGGAGGAGGAGGAGGAGGAGGAGGAGAAGTGGTTCGGGCAGCGCAGGAGAGCCATAAACCTGGCTGTCACCACTCTTCCTTCCATCGCTGCCCCATTTCGCCGCAACCCACTTTCTCACGGAGGAGCAGGTCTCCCCGGGCTCCGGTAGGGCCGGGCAGATGAGACGAGGCGGGCGGCGGGCAGGAGCAGAGACGGCGAGGCCGTGCAGAGGCAGGGTGGGACTGTGGAGCAGACCGTGCCTGTGTGAGTGCAGCTTTTGTGTATTAACGGTTTAAAGGCCAGCGTAAAGCGGGACCACATCAAGACGTGGCTGCCGCAGCTCACTGTTCCTTACAGGCCTGTAACTCTATTCTGCTCTCAATATGACAATTAAACCATCATAGGTCCTTAAGGCCAGCAGCCTCCCTCCCTCCATCCCTCCCTCCCTCCCCTGCTCTCCTCCCTCCACCTGGCTCTCATTCTGCCATTACTACCACAGTTTTTATTAGCTGTCTACTGACTAATTAAGAATGGGAATTGCATTTACACTCTCTCCCTGTCTCACCCTCCTCCTCCTCCTCCTCCTCTTCGCCTCTCTTTTGTGTCAGCTCAGCCTCTCTCTCCCTCTCTCTCTCTCTTCTCTCTTAACAAACCGTTTTGGAAATGTGGCATAAGTGGTGGCGTGCATGTGTGCGCAAACATGTTTTACATGCATTTTTGTTAATGACTCCCTCTCTCCCTCCCTCTCTCTCTCTCTGATGGCTGTTTTAGTTTGTCTGTAAGCATCCCTCCGCCGTCCTGCCCCTCTCCTCTTCCTCCCCCTCGTCTTCCCCGCTGACACCTCCCTGTCTGAGGACTCAGGGGGACATATGTTTGACATCGTGCACCCCCCCTCCTCCACCGCCACCACCTCCCTCCTCTCCATCTCTTTTTCGCCTCCACCTCCTCACGCACACACACACACACGCATGCAGGCAGGCGGCCCCTCCCAGCGTTCTGGGTCAGCAGCTGAAAAGGTTACTGGCTGAGCTACAATAAAGCGCGTCCGAGCGCGCAGATCGTTTGTTATAGCGAGCAGAGACGCTGACGGGGAGCTGTTGTCCTCTGTTAACGATAAATCAATGAAGTTCCCCTCCTGCTCCCCATCGCGCGCGCACACACACACACACACACACACACACACACACACACACACACACACACACACACACACACACACACACACATACACACACACTCTTTCCCTCTCCCTCTCTCTCTCTGGCGCACAGTGGTTATTAGCTGGCGCAGTGGTGTTGTTCCTCGCCTGCGGTAATTTGCGTGGAGAAGGGGACATGTCACGCTTTAACAAGATTGACATGGATAAACACGCAAAGACGCGGACGCCGAGGCGAGCGTGTCGCTGCGCGATGCCGCCGCAGATTAAAGAAATGCAAGAGGGATGGAGGTGAGGAGAGAAGAGGGGAGGAGGGCGTCTCTCCGTCTCTCTCTCTCTCGCTCTAGCAGGTGGAGTTCATTCCCGGCGTCGATATAAACTCCCTGTTTCATTGCGATTAGCTCCTCGCGTGATGCCACAGGAGAGGAAGCCCCCCCCCCCCCCCCCCCCCCCCCCCCCCCCCACACACACACCTCACACACACACACACACACACGCACACACACACACACACACACCACCACCACCACCACCACCACGTTTATTATTACATTAAAGAGCTAACGAGCACGTGTACACGCATGAGCATTTACGGTCCCGTTTACGGGGACGCGTTTATCATCCCAAACTAGAATCTTCGCGGGAACATATGCTCACAGATCATTTACGAGGCTGTTCGAACCCAGCTCTGCCTCCCAACACAAACGGACTGTGCGTCTCGTTACGCTTATTCTCCCAATAAGCGGCATAAAGGGACTGATATGAGCTCCAATCGCCGCGGACGTCACGCACGCTTGAATGAGTGCAGGTACACGGGCGTGCAAGGTGAACTGCGAGCTGGAAAAGCCTCGTACTCCCCCCCCCCCACCCTCGACGCCCCTTATCCTCGTCTTCCTCTCCTTCCTCCCCTTTCATCTTCATGTGCATCATTAAAAACACGACTCTCTGACGCTCCTCGCCCCCCACCCCCCACCCCTCTGTCGCTGACTGGTTGGCTGCGTGCAGAAATTACGGCGAGCGGAAAAGAGAGAGCCACAGAGAGGAGAGATGAAGGGATTAAAAGAGAGGGATAAAATGGGGAGGTAAGGCAAATAGGGACGGGGGGGGGGGGCTGAGAGACAGAGAGGGGAGCGAGGGGTGGAAATGTGTGTGCGCGCGCGCGTGTGTGTGTGTGGGGCGCGTGCTCATAATTGTCATGTGTGGCCATTCCTTGCGCTAAGAGAACGTCACGCTCTGCCGGAGACGGCCCGAGCTTCCATCTGAGATCAACAAATTAGCTCCAAGAACAGAGCTGTGTATGCCTGAGTGTGTGTGTGTGTGTGTGTGTGTGTCAGGTATGGAGAAACACACACTTGCAGTATGTGGAGAAAGGGCAGCTCTATCAGGCCCAAGTCCAGCATGATAAAATGTTATTACTGTTTTCTTTTTTTTTTGCTTCAAATTGGCTCCTAGTGCTCAGTCTCCTTTGTTTTGGACTCTGTGTGTGTGTGTGTGTGTGTGTGTGTGAGGCTGGGGGAGAGAGCGTCCTCTCTGCATACGAGACTGGGCCGCAATGCAGCATGGGAGATAAATTTATGGGTGTGGGCTCTCTAAACGATGACAGTCTTTGTCAAACCCGATAATAAAGCCCTGGAGATTGCACAGAGAGGAGGGAATGGGGCGACGGAGGGTCGCAGACACACGTGCATGCATGCATGCATGTACACACGCTGTCCACACTGAACATCGGTGGGCTTTGTACAGATGTAACAAAATAATTCACGTTTATAGTGTCGGGCCAGCGTAGTTAATATTCTTGTCCTATTTTCGCAGGCATACATTATACTGATGTGCACGGTGAGCAGAAGTTGTTGCAGTTTGGTAGAAAACTGCTGTCTTCAGTGTCTGTGGATGTAAATCTGTGTGTGTGTGTGTGTGTGAGTGTGTGTGTGTGTGTGCATCGGAGACAGTGTGGCAATGTGTAAATCTGTGTTGCTCCCTTAATGCCTCCATATTTCAGAGGCCTTGTGGGGGGATTTATGTGCGACTGCTCATGCCAATTTTCCTCTTCTGTCTCAGCACTGATAAATCAGCTGCACTAACACAGCTGCACTGTGAGAAGAGCAATCCACGTACACACACACACACACACACACCTTTCAAGTTCCAAAACCCATCAAAACACAAAATAGTAGCACCATGACCAGAGGAAGTACTATATTGTATAAAAAAGAAAGTATTATACGGTGGAAACTAATCTGAAACCCCAATATCCCAATCCTGACTAACAACGAGGGAGACTCTGAAGGAAATCTGCGTGTTGGGGTGCGTGTTAGGGTGCCCAGAAGACTTCATATCCCATCATTCTCTTGGCCTCCTTGGCCAAAAAGAGTCCCGGTGAATAATGGGGATTTCGAGGCGGCGTCGGGTGACAGGGTTGTGACAGGACGCCTCTGAGAGCTCAATCAGCAGATGTAAATCCGAGTCTGTGGCTCCGCCCCCTCATCCATCTCTTTGACTCGGGGCTGGGCTGACCCCATCACGTTCTAAAACCACACACACACACACACAGACACACTCACACGCACACATACAGACACACACACACACACGCTCGCTTCTGAGCCTGTATTGCAGTAGTAAATTACAGCCACAGTTATGGCCTTATGACTCGTACAGTAATTGCGTTTATAGTGACAGCTATATCTGAGGGCGAGGTCTGAGCCATATTTATGCAGTGCTAAAGTAGAGAAGGCTCCGGTGGGGACCCTGTTCGGTTCATGGTGCTTGTCCTTAGGCCAGCAGCCTGCACCGCCAGCGTGTTGACCACATGTGCCCTCTCTGTGCTACAGCTCCATTAGCTCCATGCTTGTTTTTTTTTTTTTTTTTTTTGCTCGTTTGTGTTCCTCTTTGGGATAATAGGCAGGAAGCAGCTTAGCGCAGCTTTTGGCCGGAACCTTACCTGATGCCAAGGTTCATGGTCTCTGCGGTCCCAATCATCCCGATAGCCAGGAGCATGTTGTTGCAGATCTTAGCGGCCTAGAGTGGATTTGGCAGAAAGCAGAAACAGCGCTTAAGCCGCGTGTAGATTTGCATAAGGGCGTGTGAGACGCATTCAGACACTTCTCAAAAGGTACTTCAAAAACGGATGAGATGAAGGGATCTGGCAACTTTTGCCAGCATGTTCCTAAAGAAACTAAGGTGTGCCACCGGCGTCGTCCTTGGAGTTAATTGGCTTCAATTGTCCAAAGATTTGAGCGTTGGCTTTGTTGTCACTGGTGGTTATCACGATTAAAGCGTTGGAAAACACAGTGCCTGTACGAGTGTGCCCCTCGGCTCTAATGTGTGAGACACGGCATGAAAGCTGAGCTGAGCTCAGCTCAGCTCTGTGACTGAGCAGAGGCACAAATCCTTGGAAGTGGAAGCTGCCATCGAGCCAACTTTCCAAGTTGAATGCTATTAGCATCGCCTGTTTAAGTGGCCTCCATTTGGAGGCTGAAATCCCTCCAACTCTTTCTCGAAATGAGAAATATGGTTTTAGTTCGTCACAACCACCATACAATTGTACAGGCTTTTGTCCAGACCTGTTTTTATTTTTATTTTTTTCCGTCGGCTTGATAAAAAGTCTAAAATACTTCCATTTGATTACCACTTACGTAAATTCTCAAACAGCCCAGTTGAAGTGGGGTCGTAAACGGTAAAATCTGGATCAGCAACATTTCGGCATCTACATGAAATCTTTTTGTTTTGTCTCCTCTTCCCTTAGTGTGCAGTGTACATACACTAAAAGCTGTGTGTGTGTGTGTTTACCTGTCCGGTGCCAACCTGCCCGCAGTAGACAACGTTGGCTCCCATGCAGGTGAGCAGCTCCTGTGCGGCGTTGTATTCCTCCTCCACCCCACCCACCATGAAGGTCAGCTTGGCCATGCTGGCAGCTCCGACACCTGAAACGGGTCACGAACAAATGACAGTGACGAACTGATCCCGTACCCGTGGACGGGCTGCAGAGTTGAATAAAGCTGGGGCTGGATTCTACAAAACTGTGAGACCAAGCGAGGCCAGGTGTATCCGACTAAAACTTGACTAAAACGTATGGATCGGCCACCGGAGAGAACACAATGCATCAAGCGCTCGACTTGTTTCCACGCTACCAACTGTGTCGAAAAGGTCAGCTGTGTACTTTTGTGTCCGGTGTGTGTGTGTTTAATGTGTGTGTGTGTGTGTCCCTCCGAGTGGGACAGGCGTGTTAAGTAGCGAAGCACCAGAGGGACAGAGGTATCTTTAAAAGCCGATTGTTGCCATCATCCACTGCGCTACTCTCACGGGAGCCCTTGCCTTTTGTCCTGTCACCCTTTCTCTCTGTCTCCCTCTCGCTCTCTCTCTCTCTCATACATACACACACACACACACACACACACACACACACCAACAGCTGTGCCCGAGGCCAGCCCCCCTCCTGGGGGTATCAGTGACAGGCGTGAGGGGTAATTAACTTTACACTTTATCATGTTCAATTAGGCGTCCCTCCCCATGCCTGATGGCTTAAGGAGCGTGCCATGTTGTAGGAGGCAACCTCGACCCCCCCTCACTCCCCTTACACACACACACACACACACACACACACACACACACACACACACACCCCTTGGCCAATCCACAGGGTGCTTAATGCAGAAATAACCCCTTTTCAGAGCGGGTTGGACACAGACTGCCTGGTTCTGGTGAATAGCTTCAAACGTTAACAAATCTGTAAAAGGTTAACTCGGTGATGGGGGGTCACACAGAATGTGTAACAGAGTTATGGACTACAGTAGTGATTGTTTTCAAACATAGGCTGTTAGCCCACAGCTAGACGGTCAGGAGTTTGGGCCGTCTTCCTGGCCTATTTCTGTGTGGAGTTGGCATGTTCTCCCTGTGTGTGTGTGTGGGTTTTCTCTAGGACCTCCAGTTCAGAAACATGCATTAAGGTCAATTGGAGGTTCGTGTATCTCCCCCTAGGTGTGAGTGTAAGAGTGAAAAATGTGTGTCTCCGATTTCCAATAGACACACGTGTCCAGGGTTGGGTCAAGAAAATAACTGACGGACGGCATTTATCTATTTCACATTTAGAAGCTATTGTCTGGTATAATTGACTGTTTGTAGTAACAGTGTGTTGTTGAGATCCGAGGTCAGAATACGTCATTGCATTGATTAATCTAATAGAATATGTTGCAAATATTTTATGACCAGAATGTACTAGAAAAGTCGTGATCAGGCCTGCAAAGCGACCGGGTTCCCTGCCAGAGGGACGGACAGAGGAAGAGTTGTGGAGGAAGGGGGGGCAGGACTTCTCTTTAGGGTGTTGTCTAGCTCTAATGAAAGGCCTCTTAATAGTGAAAGCCTAATAATGTCAGTGTTAATAATTGAAAAGGGGAACTACTGGCGGGGACAAAACAGCCAAAATCACATTATCAGACTCCACCAGAGAGGAGGAGGAGGAGCAGGAGGAGGAGGAAGAGGAAAAGGACGAGGAGGAGAGCGGTCGAGGGCGCTCACTGTATATCAATAATAAACATAAATATACATCTCCTCCCCCCTCCCCCTCCTTTAATTGGCTGTGCTGTTGTCAAGTGCAGGACGATGCCTGTACGCTGTGTGTGTGTGTGTGTGTGTGTGTGTCACCGCTGAGCTGTCAGCAGGTCATTAGGGCCACATAATGAGGCCCAGAGCCCACGCTGCGGCAGCTGCCTATGGACACACGCTCAGCATAAGGCTGCCACACACACCAATCATACACACATATGGTCTACAGACCACAAACATGATCTGGGTGCCATCTAGTTACTTTTAGGTTTTTTAATCTGGCGCTTTAATCGGCGTCCTGGTTGGTCTGCTATAGCGGCTGATGTGGGTAGGTATGATGGTTGTGGAACTTTCTGGACAATGTCAAATTCTGAGGAAAAGAACAAATGATCATTGAAGGAAATTGAACACCTTAATTTGGCAAAATACAAATGTAAATTAGCATCAGACAGTATTTACAATGAAAAAGAAAACCTTTCACCTCTTTGAGAGTCTGTGAGTCCAGTTGCAACAACTCTGCAACCGCTTGGATACTTTTATAATGTTTCAGGGGGTTTTAATAGTTTTATTTTTCATTCTAAGTACTGCCTGGTGTCAGTGACTCTACCACCCCTTTGGATTACATAGCCCTGGACGAACGGGATTCTGCACAGAGATTCTTTAAGATGTTGCACCTCTCATTCAAGAGGCTTCTTCAGTTCTGACTGGCTGGAGAGGAAGCCCGGGATCTACAGGAGAACTAAAATAAATTAACTGAACTGAACTGAACTGAAGAAGCCTCTTGAATCAGAGGTGAAAAACCTTTAAGAGTCGGGATCGAGTCCACTGATCAGAACATAGGGAAGAGAGAAGGACATGTCAGTAAGGGTGCAAGAAATGCTAAAAAAGCAGAAAAACCAACAAAATAAACCCCTTAAAACAAGGTAAAAGTCAAGTATAAAGCCGTGATAAGTAAATAAATAGTGGCAAATCCACACAACCACTCACCTACCCACCCACCCACACACACACACACACACACACACACACACACACACAGAAAGAACAGTGTGACAAGTGTGCTGGTTCATTAGTGGAGATCACTGTTTGTGGACGACTAAAGAGGAGATTATTGATATCACAGTTGACGCACTGATCAATAAATGTCACCGAGGAGAGAAAGGAGGAGAGCTGAACAAAAGGGAGAGAGAGAGAAGGATACAGAGAGAGAGGGAGAGAGAGAGAGGGAGAGATATAGGGACGACGGAGAACGATCTTTTTCCTCCTACCTCCCAGCATCCCTCCCAACTCTCCCTCCCTCAAATTAACTAATCACCCATAATAAGCTCTTATGATCTGTAGTGGATTTCTATAGGCCGTGACACCGGGATGATGGAGGATCCTTGTTGTTGGAAGAATAACACTTCATTAGCATAACAATGTGTGTATGTGCACCGAGGGTATCACAGAGTCTGTTTATTGTGCACGGGCAAAGGTGCATTTGTGTGTGCGTGCACACTGTGCAGTTCTATGACAGCGTCTACGGAGTGTGTGCATGCATGCATGTGTGTGTGTGTGTGTGTGTGTGTGTGTGAGGGGACGTCCCGGTCTCGGACTGGTCCTGTCAGAGACGGATTAAAGAGGAATCCTAATGAGGCTTCCTGAGCGCTGGGTCCGCCCGGCTCATCCATCCCTGCGGGAGTGACAGTCCTGGATCGTTAGCACTGCACAACCACACAACGCCCCCTAGGGGGGGGGAGAAAAGGTGGGTGTGGGGGTGTGTGTGTGTGTGAGGGGGAGCCCGTGATAGAAGATACATGGTCGAGAGGTGTAAAGGAGAGAACAAACACAAAAAAAATGCTAAAAAGAAATCCACCAGAGGAAAAAGTTATGTACTAGTGGAGGAAAAAATTCCCCCAACAGGACAGGAGGATTAAAACAGTTTTTTTGTTTGTTTGTTTTTAAAGCTTCTTAAGGGGCTGTCACTAGGGCACTTGATGGATGTCCCTCAGACCAGAGGCCAGCAAACTTTTGGAGTGACATATATGCACTTCTAGGTCAACTAGACACCCTAAAGCGACCCTAGGTGTGAGTGTGAGAGTGAATGGCTTGAGTGTGTGTGTGTCCTGTGATGGACTGGTGACATGTCCGGGGTGTATCCCTCGCCTTTGTCCTACGTGAGCTGGAAGCAGCAGCACCCCTGCAGCACTGTTGCAGCACAAACCAGGAGTTGGGTACAGTAATGCATGGATGGGATGGATGGCGTAATTATGCCAGAGAGCTAAAAACGGAACATACGGTGACTTCTACCGGGGAAAAATGAGAGTCGAGTACATTCGGAATGAAGGGAAAAGTGCTGCTCCGGCCTCGAGCAGGCAATGGTTCCCTGGGGAAAGAACTATCGCTCCCACTTTCCCTCATCGAGTGCCAGGGTGGAGCCCACCTCCTCACCCCAAAAATCAACCAACGCATTTATTCTCAGAGCTCTGACAAAGCCGGCTGCGACCCTGCGGCTTTTAGCGAGCGCGGCTGGGAGGTGAGGAGGAGAATCAAAGTGTGACGTGTGAGCGGCCGCCACACTGCGCGTGCATCCCGAACAGACACATCTCCCTCATTTGATGTCTTCTATTAACAAGGTTGGAGCTAATAAGCAAGCAATCAAGCGCCATTAGGACAGATGCTTAACAGCAGGATCTCGACAACAGGCAGTAAGCGTGAACGCGGTGTGGGTGGGTGGGTGAGGGGGGGGCGGTGAAGCTGGCGGTGAGGAGGCAGAGGAAGATCAGAGGAACAACTCTGGTTTGGCCTGTTTGTAGTAAACACTAAATTCATTAGCACTTCTTTCATTACACACAAAAAAGAACAAACCGGCACGATTCACGGCGGCCTTGTTAGCTTTTACACTGCCGGGCTTTTTTTGAAGTGGCGCGTGTATGTACAAAGTAAGCGTCTGCGCGCATGTGTATGTTGTATCTGTGTGTGTGTGTGTGTGTGTGTGTGTGTGTGTGTGTGTGCGCACCAGGGGCAGGTGCAGATCCCAGAGCGGGGCCGCCAATAAGACGTCAGTTAGAGCTTCTGAGGCCGTGTCTCGGAGTTACGAGCCGCATGTAAACCAGTAGGCCCTTTTTATTGGCGGTGGCTTTAAATGAAACTACATTTGCGAATATGAGGCTAAGCAAACAGCGCACGCAGTCGCAGACACACACATACACACACACACACAGAAAACAGGGACGTTCCCAGAGTTGGGTAATGAATGACGCATTTGACAACTTGCCACAACCCTGTTTTTTTTTTTCTTCTCCCCCCCTCAATGAGTGCAGAGGGGAAAAACACTCGGAGCAAAACAACACCTAGAATATCATTACGGCTCCTCCAAACACCTCATTTCCTAAAATCATTATGTATCTCGCTCGCTCTTCCAGGACACCAGCGGGGATTTAGCGATACGCCAGGTTTCATATCACACCTTCCAGTCCAAATGGGACTGGTACAGTAACTCTTGGCCAACATGCTATCAAAGTGTTTTCCTTTTGTGTTAACTATATGCACGTTTGCCACGGCGGCACTCATCTATAAGCTCAGGCTGAGAGGAGCCTTCACACTCCACAGCGGTGCAGCCTCGACTCAATGGGAGACGACTGCCTGCAGTGCGAGCCAGTGGGGGTAGGATGTTTACAGGCCAACAAGGCAGCCTCATGTGGTCCACCATTATAATTACACCCGAGGGCTGATCTTTTTCTAAAACAAATTAAAAACCCAAACAGGCCCCGTAAAAAGCATAACGGATATCGAGTTAAATCGGAGTAACGGTACGAGGGTGCGCGTTAACCAAAAAAAAAAAAAAAAAATCGCTCTCACACATATAAAAAGGGGAGGGAGAGGGGGGAAAAAAGAGAAAGAAATCAGCACTTTCAACAGTTTATCTGCCAACTTTGCTAATGCTCCTCTGTTATGTTAAAAACAGACTCTTTATCGGCTCCAGTTAACGAGCGCGCAGCCATGAGAACCGACTCCTGCACACAAATACCCCATGAGAACCGGCGGCGAGGAGGCCAGCGCGCCGGCTCCCGCGCCTGGGAAGGTCTCGCCTCACGGACAGACAGTGCTGCTGCAGCCCTGAGGGCTCACTTTAAGGAAGGCCTGTCCGCTGATCACCGGGCCGGGCCTCATCATCATGATCGTTATCATCATCATCATCATTAGTTGCCGCTCTGCTCTGCTGGACGAGAGGCCGGTCAATGCTAGGTGACAGAGTCTGGAGGGAGCCGCCGGCACTCACGATCAATCCTTCCCCAGGCCCGACGAGACCCATCTAGGATAGAGCAAGTTAATAATGATCCACAATTAGGCTGTTAGCAGACACACACACACGCACACCCACACACACACACACAGGGGTGTAGGAAGTCTTTCACACAGACACAGCACTAATTTGCGCTACGTTTGAGTGACGTGCAGTGCGGTGTTCGGGCTACATTTGACGGACGGACATGTTTTCTTTTTTTCTATCACTCATCCACCAGCTGACTGTTGGTCTCCACGCACGCACACACCCAGCAGATGACATGGGGACGGGGATGTGAGAGCCAGTCCCCAGCTGCTGTGAGTCTACCTCCATCTGGAGCATGAGCTAGCCCCCCCTCCCTGCCCACCCCTCTCCTCCCTGCACCTCCCAGTCACCATGCCTGGTCACTTTACTGCCCTGCACCCTCCCTCCCTACCAGCCCTTCCACCATGTCACTAGAACCCGTCAGTGAGAGTCTTGTTATGCTAATCCAGTCTTTGGGACCACTGACGCTCTCAAATAGCCGTAAGCCATCAACATGACAGACTGCGACAGAAACACCCCCCCACACCACCCCTCACTCCCCCCCCGCCTGATTCCTTAACTCGCTGTCAGAGAATCATCAGTAGCTTCCACTAAACGCACCTCCTCAGGCCTCCCAGACTCATCCGGTCAATTAATCCCAGTCTCAGACCGGATTAGGCTGGCCGGAGTGCCCTCCCGCCCCCTTCCTTCTCCCAGACTGACCAGAGACACGCTTTCACTGACTTTCCATCATTCAAGTGAAAGTTATCCATGTCAAAACTGAAATGCTCCCATAGCAGGACAAAAGAAATCCCATATAATGTCCTCAACAGTGAACAAACATACATTGTCAATGGAAGGAGCCACTAGAGTCAATTGACCATTTCATTGATTGTGAAGAGACAAATGAGCAAATTAATTACTCGTTTAAATATTTGCCCTGAAAAACTGAAAGCCCTAGTCTGAAATAGAACAACTTATCCCTTTCTTCATTTACTATAAAAGCTGATGAATATTTCTGGTTTGTAGGACAAAACAAACCCCTAACAGGCCTGTCAATTTTCGCCTTTGTCACCTTTTTTTCAGGCCACAAAAGTTAGAATTTCCCCCGCATTTACCTCTAAATTCCGATTTAAGTTGGCCTCAGAGAAACTTTCCCAGTCAGAGGACGTATGGAGAAACATCTGGAAGGCAAAGCTCAAACATACACTTTAGCAACAATGAGCGGCGCACTGGAAGTGTCAGACCTAATGTTTTTGCATGAAATACGGCTTTGGATTGCTTTGTCTGTCTGTCAAGTCAATAATTTCAGTCTTTAAAGTCGAGCTCGACGGCTCCGGGCGATCCGGCGTATCACCAAGAAACTAATAAGCATGTATGTATGTATGTCAAATGTGTCTTTGAGTCAGGCGTGAGACGGGTGAAGAGAAGAAGAAGAAGAAGAAGAGGGAGGAGAACGAGAAGGAGCGAAAAAAAAAAGGGCCTCGGGTCCTGCAGGGCCTGGAGGGAGAAGCAGAGAGCGCGTGTGTCACTCAGCGGAGGAGTGGATGAGCAGCATTCACTGAGGAACAGAGCGGTGCCAGCCTGGGCTGGAACAAGCTCCTACAGGCTGACAGGATGACGCTCGAGCCGTCTGCAAATGACACGGTGCGAGGCCCGGGCTTCACTTCATGCGGTATGGGCATGATTAGAGCCGTGTCGAGACTCAGCCTAAACGGGTAGTTAGCCGGGGGAATTAGACGAGCTCGCAAACAAGCAGCATTAGGCCCGAGCAGTCAGGGTCCCGCAACACTTTTGTTTTTCCCTTCATTTGCAGCGATAGACCGCTTTTCCCAGCGCTGGGAACGACACAATGAAAGGGGTTTTTAAAGCCCCTTTTTAAAAGCCATCGTCCGTTAGCAATGCGGCAGCCCACCATGGGCACACAGACACAAACACAGGCATTCTGGGTAATTACCGCTAACGACCCTGCCGCTCGTTGGCCAGACCTCCTGCTTTTTTTCTGTGCTTTTTTTTCACCGTGGCGGTGCCAACACCCTGGGCCTGTGACATCAGAGCGCGTTTTGTTGTGGGTCAACGTTGCATGCGGACGCTTTTTAACGACACCAGACAGTGGTAGAAAGACTGCGTGTGTGTGTGTGTGTGAGAGAAAACGTTAGCATGCCTGAAGAACCAGTGCCGGAGTCAATATAACTGTGTCTATGTAGGGGAGAGCGTAGAGAGTTGAAAACTCTTTATAGATGTGTACCACACACACACACACACACACACACACACACACACACACACACACACACACAGACAGCTGGGTCACACAGGGCTCAGACACACGCCAAGACGCTGGTCACTGTGCGAGAGGGAAAGCCAGCAGGATGTGCCATGGGAAGAAAGTGAAAGTTTTTCTCTTTTAAATTTTTTTTTTTTTCGAAAAGTACGGTTTGTGTGACTTTGTCGCTCTCGGATCCCACGGTGGGCTGCCAAACCTCTGGTGACGCACACGACCTACACACACACCGTGTAAAACACACCGCCTGACACGCCACGCTGACACAGAGGGGTTCGGTTTATATCGAGAGAGAAGTCGGAATCAGAAATAAGAAACAAATGCAGGAACCACAGAAAGAACAGTCTGTGTCTGCAAAAGCTTAACCGTGTGAGCCTGAGCAAAGGACTCCATGTGATTAAACTGCATCCACACGATTGAACCCATTTATCTAACTGTGTCAATAAAATATAACCTCGAATTCAGAGATTGTTATTGCCTGTCAGTGGTATTATTGCCATTATATTCTAAATCCACCGCTTCTGTTTTGTAGTACTTTCAATTTGAACTTACATGGTTTTATTTGTGTCCATAAAGTACTAATAATAATATAATGATTGATTACTTGATTACTTTTGCCTCTTGTACACTCATGAACGCACACCTCATGACTATGACAATGCCCCATTTGGGTAGGGTGCCATCTCCTGGTTGGAGGAGAGCACGTAACCTCAGTGCTTCCCACTGAGGGACGAGAGCAGCAGACACAGAGGACTGAGGGGAGACACGGGCCTGGGCTATTTCTCACCAAATCTCACCATCATCTTTCCACATGTGGAACCCGTCTAAAAATGACCTCTGCATCCTCACAGGCTTAGCTGGGTTTAGCAAGGTCACACCGTCCTAAACAGACCCCTCTTCCTGCTGTTCCCGAGTGTTGCTGAAAGCCCTGGGCTTACCACCAAGTATTTCAGCTCTTATTAATCAATACTATTCAGACTATAATCAGACTCTAGACTCGTAGATTCATTAGGTGTTTTTTCACAGTCCAATAAAGTGTAGGTTTAGGTTGATTGGAGACTCTAAATTGATTCTATGTGTGAGTGTGAGTCAGTGGTGTGTGTGTGTGCTTTGCAATTGACTAGCAACATTTCCAGGACATATCCCCTACCTTCTCCTGTTGTATACTGAAGGTAGGCTGACCCCTAGGACACTGTTGAGTTACAAAGTGGGTAAGATGATGAACTGATTGTCAGAATTTGAAGGAAACACTTTAAATTAGTCATTTTTCTTGAGAAAATGTGTTTTCCTTGTGTTTGTTGTTGACACTGAATATGACTGATGGCTGTTAGGAGGTTGACACTTGGCCGGGTGGGTGCTTGCCTCCTAAGTGCATGCATGTGTGTCTGCGGAGCTGTCCGCAGAGGCCAGGGCGAGCAGGTAAATCATTGGTCATCTCAGGCTAGTAAAAGAGGCTTAGTTAGGAGACAGGAGAGGAAGACCCGTCACAGAGAGCTGCACACACACACACGGGCACTGTCTATAGTATGTAAACAGTGTGTGCGTGTGTTAAAGAGAGTGACGGGCTGAAGGCTCTGATCTCGCTGACTGCAAGTCGGCCTGCTATCCAGACGCCAGCTGGTAAACATGCCAGTGTGGGCCAAGTCTGTGTTTGTATGAGAGAGAGAGAGAGGGCGAGAGAGGGGGGCAGGAGCTGCAGCCTGTATCAGGCGTGCATTGTGTAATAACAAGCAAATATCAGAACCAGTGGGTTTGGATGTGTGAGGATGCGTGCGGCGGCTAACCCGCGTGCCCGAGCGAGGAGGAGGGCGCGTGTGCGTGCGAGTGAAACGAGGACGGGGGGGAGATGGACGGTTTTACTGCGGCGCGTCTCCTTCATGTCTTATCTCCCTCCTCTCCTCCTCCTGCGCTCCATGTGAGGGCAGCTCCCCTTCCTCTTTATGACTCTTTATCTGACATGAAAGGCACTAACACGGGATACCCGCCATTACGGCTCCATCAACATGAAAAAGCCCTGACACGGGATTCTCCGCCGCGGCGCAGCCCATTAAGGACGAGCGGCCGGTCCTGTGCTCTGTCAGGGAGCCGTCACCGGCAGACAGCGCCGACATAATGAGGACTTAAAACCTTAACCTTGCCTTTAAGACCCCTGGTCCAAAGCAGCAATAAAACCTCAAGAGGGCACCTGGTGGCTGGCCCGCTCGGTAATTACAACCCATGTCCGAGCACTAACCCAAAAGGTCCCGCAGTTTAGATATACAAAAAGAGTGTTGGGCTCAGAAATGAAGCCGAGGGGTCACGGGCCTGACACCTCGTTCTCTAATGGATAACCCCCCCCCTCCATTCCCACCTGATCTCACTCTCTACATATATGGCCTGATCAATGTGAAAAAGGGAGATACGTTTCCTTGTGGCCGCAGAATGACAAAGCATGCCCCCTCGGGCGGCGCGTTACCTCCGGACACCGGAGCATCCATGAACACGGCCCCCATCTTCTCGGCGGCGAGCGCCATCTCTTTGGAGACGGCCGGGTCGATAGTGGAGGAGTCGATCAGCAGCGTCCCCTTTTTCACCTTCCTACAGCGGGCCAGGAGAGAGAGGACAGCTTCACCCATTGCCCATTGAAACCAGCTCGGAACTGGGCCGCTTCACTCCTCAAGGGAATGCCTTGAAAAGTGAGCGTGAAGGCCGCATTGGCGTACTTGAGGATGCCGTTCGGACCCGTGTAGACCTCTATGACGTTGGGACTGGAGGGCAGCATGGTGATGATGCGGTCTGCTTTCTCCGCCACCTCTGCCGGAGAGTCTACGACCTGCGGCACCATATCCACACACACACACGTATAGCAAATTTTCCTCTTTAATACCTTTAACAATGACCCTTCGGTAATGGCTAAGCGTCCGCCTGAGCGGCGGGCTGAGCGCTACCTGGGCACCGGTGTCCTGCAGCTCCTTGCGGGACTCGGGGAAGACGTCTGTGGCGATGACAGGGTAGCCGTTCTTCAGCAGGTTCTTGGCCATGGGACTGCCCATGTTTCCCAGGCCAATAAAGCCCACTGGTGTTTTTGAAGCCATTGATCGTGATGACACTGGAAGGAGGGTGATAAAGACACAATTAGAGGTGTGAGGAAGAAGAAGAAGGGAGGCGGTATAAACACCTCAAAAAGAAAAAGTTTATAGTGTCCGTTCAAGTTTTATGCTCTCACCTACACTATCACTATCACTTTTACTTGCTGCTGAAAAGATTAAAGAAGTAGATCTGTTTGGAAAAAAAATCTCTTTGAAAAAAATCAAAGTCTTTTCAATAAAATGAAGCCAGATTGTCACTTTAGAAAGTAGGAAACCTTAAAAAATACGGAACTCCAGGTGATTTTCCAGGAGGAAATACTCAGATTGGAATTACTAAGGACCTGGGCAAGCCCTGACGCTGCAGCCAGCGACCGGGCAGTCTGGCCAAGCCATTAAACACTGCTGGCTCAGCCAAAGTCCAGCCAGGGTACAGCCAGGTTAATGGATACTAAAAAGAGCGAAGCACCTAGACCACAACAACAGGATTAGGCCTGGATAGTGAAGTCAAAACCTACGGCCTGACCTCAAACTCAACCCATCCACTTGTGCTGTCATTTCTGTAGGGGATAATACGTTTAACACCTTCAGGAGGATTTGGTATTCTCTAACACGAACTGACGGACGGGCAGCGGTTGAAAACAAATTTAGAAATAATACCGATAAGTTTCAGTGACCCCGATGTGGAGGGTGAAAAAAGATTTGAAAATAAGCAAATAAATATGAGTAAGATGCAGCATTTTTTGTTTATTTATTCATTATGTTGTATTGCATCGTTATAGCCTGTGGTTGGATGAACCTGTTGCTTGATAGGATGCCGGGTAAAAGATGTGAGCCACTGTCCAGCATCAGTCTCATAGGCCTAAACACAGCCCTAGTCAGTTAAGCAAATAAGTAGCTAATGAAGTAAGTAATAAGGCAGTAATGTAATTATATCAGTTACAGTATACGGCTTCCTTATGTTGCTCTGCCTGTTTTCTGTGCCCAACACCAAAGCGAATCCCTCCAACTACCTGGGAATTAATCCGATTCTGATACTTGGCAACAAGTGGTTTGAACTGATGGAAACACACACTTATTATCATGTAGTGACATCATCCCTTCACAAGTTTGCCTACTGTAAGTGTGTCAACCCACTGAGGGTACAGTGGACTTTGACACTAGCTGTGCAGAGCTGGCTGCCTTTATGAAGATATTAGCAAGAGATAGTAGCTACTGTGTCACCCAGTTCTCTGCAACGCCTCAATATGACAGATTATTATCAAGATTGATTAAGGTTGTTATCAAGACCCAGGTTGTCATGCTATACACTGTTGTCTAAATGAGGATTTAGGAAGGCATTGCAGTGTGTGGTATTGAAGGATGTGCAGGGAGAATAGTGGTGATGAACTCCCACACTAATCCATGATGTTTAATGTACAGTAGTGTATTGATCTACTGATGTATTGATGATTGCAGCACCTGGAGCTGACTAGTTCAGGCAGCATCTGATGCAGAGGGTCTGCAAAGAGACCACACAGTTAATATTAGCTGCTGCTGGACATCTGCCTCACATATCACTGTGCTCATGTTCATCCAGCATATGAACATTGCATACTGCTACGTGCCTGCACACACAGCAGGTGTCCCACCCCCCTCTCCGCCCCCCCACCCCACTCAGGACACAGTGTCACAACTGTAGCACTGGCCCTGTAAGTGTCCACACTTTCTCCACGGGGCTAACGGGCTAGCGAACGGCTAACACTCCCCTCCCCGCGTTTCTAAAGGGACACAACAAGCACGGGTGGGGAAAAAAACGGATGTACTTTACCGAAGGCGAGGTCGACATGTTTGCTCCACCTGAGCAGTAGGTTTCTGGAGCCTCTGAAGAGCGCAGCCATACTTGTTTCCCCTTGACCTCGGCGTCTACTGACAGCTGTCAGGCCAGGAAAGCCCAGCGCAACGGTTATGATCGATGGCCGTCTCCGCCAATCGCAAGGCTCAGCGAGATTCACCGACCAATAGGAACGAGGCAAAGGCGGGACATCCCGTGCTTTTACTTAATTCTCTTTAGCCGCTCAGCATCCACTCTTACTGACAAAAATCGATTTATTTATCAATGAAATGAAACCTCATAGCGCTTATTTACTTCTTAACAAATAGTACGTGGTCAGAACTTACAGAATGTCCGCACATTTTCTTCGGCTATATAGTTTCAAGTCAGCAGCGAGACAAACCTGCGCGGTAAAATGATGAAATAGATCAACTAATATTATTCAGTTAATAATAACTGAATTCCCCGGAGGATTTGGAGACACCTGCTTCCTCTGTTTATCATCCCGAGCATCGCTCAGCATCCCGGAAGTGGAGCATCATCTGCTCCTGCAGGAAGAGACGCATCATCGTCAGAGCTTTGACAACAACGGGGACAGTGGGGGGAAAAACGTCGGCCTGTCCGGAGGAAAAACACACCCGTTCTCCACCCCAGGGCTTCCCAAGACGCGGGTACTGCTTTAATCTCAACCTGAAGTGAAGCCTGTTGTCTTGTCGTGTGCTGTCAGCAGACTGGAGGGTGATGATCATGCAGTGACTAAAGACGACATGGCCTCTCCAGGAGCTAATGTTAGCCGCCTAACTAGCCTCAATAACATCACCCCGAGGCTCCATCAGCTGGTTTGTGATGCTCAGATATGTGTCGAGATGCGTGGGAGACACATGCCGCTCGTTATTACGCTGTTCGGACGGTGTAATGTTAGCAGTGTTAGCTGAGTGCCTGTTGTGAGCAAGTCACTTCCATGTGTCTGTCTGAGGAGTGGATTAACTGGGGATGTAGGGCAGGAGGGTTTGTTGTTCAGGGCTGTGATCCAGTCTAGGAAGTGGTAAGATGGAGGGAAGTTGATGCAGAGCTGTTGCATTATTTGCAGCAGACACATAAACATAAACACTCGCTCGCAGCTCCTCCTCTCCACCCCTGATCATGGGTGGAAGATGTACTGAGTCACTGTGTTGTGGTGGTGTCCTGGTCGACTGCTTGACTCATTCATTTGGTTGATTTCATTCATCGTCTGAACTGCGATGGCGCTTAGCTGTGTTGTGGAGCTCTGCTGGAGCCACAGGTCGTCTCTTGTATTCATTATCATAATATCTTTATTTAGATTACATAGGAAAAAAACAAAACAAAAACACTATTTGAAAGCATTTTCTCAAATTCTGATTATCAGTATGAACGATATCTGGTCTGTATCTTTTTTTATGGGAAGTATTTGGAGGCTTGGATTGTGACACACATATAAGGTCACCTGGAGCTTTCGGTACATTTTCTATATATATATATATATATATATATATATATATATATATATATATATATATATATATATATATATGAAAATATGTTTTCTATATTTTCTTATTTCTTGACATTTGTCCCTTGTCTGATCTGGTTTCTACCTTAACAGTGTTGCAGGAAGTTGCACCCTGGATAGGTCACTAGTTCACTCACATTCTCATCTAGAGGCAATTTAGTTTCAACTGGAACAAAACATGCATATTTTTGGACTGTGAGAAGAGATCAGAGTGCCTGGGATGAATGCAGAAACTGTAAAACTGCCCCCAGTCCAACTGGAATTCAACCTGACATTACACACGCTGTGACAAGAGCAACTGTGACTCTGACCTAAGCTGCTCAACATAAGAGGAGCCGTCAAAGTGGGCAAGATAGCGAATGGATTGATCGATATCAGGAAATTTGCGTGACGGATGGCTTTAGTGTTCACCATGCTGACCTGCTCTCTTGCTTTTGCTTTTTGTTTTTTTCCCCCTCTCTCCTCCAGACAAATGAAGTGACCGACAGGATACAATGTCATCGTTCCAGGTGGTGGGCTCGTCGCCGGGCAGCAGCGTCAGCGTCATGGAGACGTCCAACTTTGCCCACGTCATCTTCCAGAACGTGGGGAAGAGCTTCCTGCCCCAGGCGCCTCTGGAGTGCCGCTACACCCTGACCCCGTACATCACCCCGCACCCCAAAGACTGGGTGGGCATCTTCAAGGTACGCCACACACACATTACACATGCTGCTTCAAAGACATCTTCCAATGTGACCTATTAAAGATCCGACTTGTATTCATCTGAATTGTTTCGGTCACAGACAGATGCTGAGGTGGAGGCCGGACGCACCCCCAGCCGTTTACAGAAGCGTTTGTGACATGATATCATGCGTGCTGGTTTTATTAATTGGCTGTAGGTTCGCAGTTGGCACATTAACACATACATCTGCCTTGACACATAATGGCTGGAGCTCTTCGCAACACGCCCAATACCTCACCACAAGCTTTGGTGTGGTCGAGGAAGAGGAAGAGTGCGCTCGCAGTCGCTCTCGCCTGGGGGGCAAACATTTGGTGCTCTTTATGAACCACTCTGATTCTTATTAGGACCCTCTTTTCCCTTCCACTTCACTTGTCCCCCCCCCCCTCCCGTGTCTTTCCATCGGTCCCTCTAGCTTCCTGCTAACCCAGCCTCCCGCCCTGCTCTTTTATCAAGGCCATCAAATCTCACACGTAATTAACAGGAAATGTGAACTAGGAAACTTAATGTCTCGTAAAGACAAAAGACAAACATTTTATTGTTGTTTAAGAACCGACTTCAAATCCACCAGCTCAATTATAAAGGAATAAAGACGCTGGGTTTATATGGAAAAAAAGTCAATTGGAAAATTTAATTGTTGTAATCCGTGCTAATGAAGCCTGTTTGATGGTGGGTGCTTCATGTCAGGCAACCAGGCAGACTGAGGCTTCATTAATCCCTTTGACGTACTCGTCTGTATTTTTTTTTTTTTTTGGTTTCGGAAAGATTCATTGATGACAGGAAACGCTGATATCGACAACGAATAAGCAAGAGGGGGAAAAAAGTGGGTCGGAAAATGCGTTTTTATAGGGTGTACTGTCAAATTCAACAGATTGGTAGATTCATAAAGATGATTTATCAGATTCAACTTTTCCCATTGTAATGAATATGCTCGACCTCTGCCATGAGAATATTTTCGCTCCCTGGAGGCGAAAAGCTTTGTGCCGAGATAAGAGAGATGACTCAGGGAGAGAGCATTTCCCCTCATGTTACCTTCCCCATCTATAGGCGTCACCTGTGTAGAGAAGGAGAGAGAGAGAGAGAGAGAGACAGACAGACAGACTGGCTGTGATGATGACTCAGACCGTTCAGGCTGTTTTCAGCTGTGCACAGACACCCCCTAGTGGCTAAAAAGAAAAGCCAAACTCCACAATGAGGCTCCAATCTTGAACCCTATATGGTGACGCACTCTCTCAGCAGCGTGTATACACTGTAAATATGAACGGCTCCGATCTAGCTGGACGAGTTTGTTGTTTTTTTTTTTCCCCTCCTCTTTTTGTTTTACCTGCGTGCTGACAAATCCATGCATACATGACAGGTAAACTGTCGCTTGACATTCGCTCACATAAACACACACACACACACACACACACATACAGATCCCTGAAAAAAGAAAAAAGAAAAAAAAAAGCCCCGTGGAGGTTTTTAGGTTGTGGCATGTTTGTTGGGGCAGCAGGGAGAAACCCGTTGTGTAAGTGTATAATTAACGTGTCATCGGGCTGTTCCCTCACACCTTGGCTGAATGATTGATGGCCGCTTTGCCTGTGATTATTTTATAACATCACTCCCGTGTTGGAATGCCACACCGTACCGAGCCCGGGTGTCAGTCAACTTCACTCTGCAATTACCAAAATTATTTATGTCTGTTCCCTCTTAAGCAAACACACGTGAGCGCACAAGCAAAAAAAAAGGCCTGGCCGCGGTCCAGCCGTTCGCCCCTGCCGGGCCCTCTGCTGAGGTGCCGCTGGATGTGCAAAGAATGTTCTGGAATTTTTTTAATTTTAATTTGTTTTGTTTTTTTGAACACTGACAATTACCATTTGTTCGGAGTGGCTTTATAGTCGGCGTAATGGCTCGATAAGGCCCACGCTACAATTAGCCGCCGCGCGGGAGTGTTATCAAAACAGTCGTTCTGACAAACGTTTTGAGTAGTTGATTTACTGCCCGTTTTTGCAGCGAAAACGCGATTTCATCCCGAGCCGACCGCGGTTTATTCAAATGGGTGGACGGCTTTGAGCGCGATGTTTATTATTTTTAATGGCTTATTTCAAATTCAACAAAAAAGAGGAAAAAAAAAAGGCTCCGCCCCCACGCCCGGCGCATCCTGTGATTTCTGCTACAGCATTTTCAACCATCTGTCTAAACACGTCACACTGTTCAATCACCACGTGGCAGCTGTCCAAACAAGAGACTTTCTCCTCCTCGGCAACTTTTTTCTTTTTTCCCCCCTACCAATTTTTTTTTTTTTTTTAAAAGAACGCAAGAAAATTCCCATAGTGCCACAGGTGGCTGAGCTATCCGCCGCTCGGGCCCGGTTATGCAACGTCACAAACACGCAACACACGTGTGAGCCCCCAAACGAGGTGTGTGTGTGCGTGTGTGTGTGTGCGTGCATGTGTGTGTGTGTGCGTGGCGTGTGACAGATTTACGATGCACGAGCTGAGTTATGATGTTCACAACTCCCTTTCATCATCTGTCACCTAACAACACATGAAATCCATGGAGTTACATCTCCCTTGCCATTTTGTGTAAAATTTTCACCTTTTCTTCCCTCATTCTTCTCCCCCCACCCTCCTCCTCCTCCTCCTCTACCTCCACCAACCCGCTCCCCTCATTTCCTTGCCAGTCTCACGAGCCTGTGCACGTGTGCACTGCGTGCATTCGCGCAAAGCTCGACACGCCAGGGCCTTCCCGCCCCATTCTCACACCTTGGCTGGCCCTCTTTTGTGTGGCTCCAAAAAGGGGCAGGAGCTGAGGGGAAGCAGAGAGGAGGAAGAGGAGGTGTGTGGAAGAGGAAGGAGGAGGGTGTGGTGGGGGGGGCCCACGCTTTTTAAATGTTTCCATTCTTGCCCCGAATGAAGCCCCGGCTGTCTCTGCCGAGTGTGTTATAGTTTCAACGTACGATCCTACGAAATAAAACCTGATGCGTCTCTACGCTGTCTGGCCTGGCACTACTTTTTACTGCGGATGAACATTTGGGTTGTGCTTTACAGGTCGGTTGGAGCACAGCCAGAGATTACTACACCTTCCTTTGGTCGCCCATGCCCGAGAACTACGAACCAGGAAGTACCGTACATAGGACTGTGGTGTTTCAAGGTACACACACACACACACACACACACACACACACACACACACACACACACACACACACACACACACAGACACATTCACTATGTAAACCATGATACAGAGCCAGGGTATTCCAAAGTAACTCCTCCATTTTACGGGCCGTATAAAAACCTGCACTTTTATTTAATAAGGGAACACAACCGCAAACGCCGGCCTGGGACCTGAGCACCTCTCAAACCACACACACACACATACATGGAGGTTGAGGGCCTGCAAACTGGTTTTACTGGGCCTGGAACGGTCAGATACTACACAGTGAAAATATGAGAGCACGCGGCGGTGTGTCAGTAGTCAGTAAAAAGCAGCTGGCAGTGGGACGAGTCCCCTGTCCCGATGAACCAGGTCCGACACTAGATGGAGATCTCAAAGTGTAGCAAATAGTGACACATGTGACTCATGGCTAGATGAAATAAGTTGAGAAGTCAAAGTTTTGTCAGGCCTGCTCTTGGAGCTTTTAGAGAGTCATGCTCCCATCTCTTTCTAGGTTATTATGTTCCCAAATCGGACGGAGAGTTCTACCAGTTTTGTTACGTCACGCACGCTGGGGACATCAGAGGAGCCAGCACACCCTTCCAGTTCCGGTCGGCCACCCCCACCGAGGAGCTGCTGACCGTCACCGAGGACGACAGCAACTCGGACATACTGGTCGTCACCACCAAGACCGGCCTGCTCGAGGTACGAACCCTCCAGAAAGTCCCGGCCACAAGTTCTGGTCCCCCAAATGTTCTCCAGATCACACCATCATTTAGTAGAACAACTTGAGTGATCTTCTTCTTCTCCTTATCCGCCTTAACGTAACGCAGCACGTGGAGGAGGCGCAGCAGGAGCGCAGGGAGCTGCTGAAGGCCATGCGCGTCCTCCAGGAGGAGAAGCAGCAGCTGCAGGAGGAGCAGAAGAGACTGGCCCGGGAGAGGGAGCAGGAGAGGGAGACCTGCTGCCTGCTGAGGACACACAACCAGGTCAGGGGAAGTGAGAGGAGGCAGACCGGAAACACACGCA
The DNA here is from genome assembly GCA_029224185.1 of Karalla daura. Lineage (NCBI taxonomy): Eukaryota > Metazoa > Chordata > Actinopteri > Chaetodontiformes > Leiognathidae > Karalla > Karalla daura. Next base: position 12,466,975 of record CM055205.1, read on the forward strand.
CCTCTTCAGTGGCAAACCTACATTGTGTATTGTCAGATGAAGGTTTCAACAGTCACTATAGAGATGGAAGAGACGATGTTGTTCAGTCGCAATATGACGTGGCAATGGCAGCGAGACTTCAGATGAGCTCTGTTGTTTTTGCCTGTGTGTGTGTGTGTGTGTGTGTGTGTGTGCAGGGGTGTGTACATGTGTCGGGTGCGGGGTAGCGTGCACAAACAGACAGTCTCTATTTGCACATGTGTGTGTGGAGCCGGTTCCTCTCCAGCGATCACAGGTCTGAAAAACTTCAAAGGCCCAAACTTATGAATAATCAGCGTCCATGTTTGAGGAACACACAAAGAGCTGCCGTGCACGTGTGCTTGAGTGTGTGTGTGTGTGTGTATGTGTGTGTGTGTGCGCGTTCTCTCTCTCCCTCTTTAACGACCTGACTCAGTGGGCCAGAACGGAATCGGGACACAGTTTTTCTGGGGCATCTGGCGTCAGGGACGATGCCATCGCAACCACAGAGTGAACAAACATGACGTCAAACACATATACACAAACACACACACACACACACTGGTACACATACAACTGCCCCCCTCCCCTTCCACTTCACTCTCACACTCGCATTCAGGTTCCACACCACAGGGCCCCGTCTAATGTGCATCCACGCACACACACACACACACACAAGCAAGCAAGCGTGCTCACAAACACAAACACACTCATTATGCCACCCGCTCGCAAACCCTTTTAGTCTGTGTGTGTGGAATGAGAGGAGGGTAGTCCGCAAAAACCGCCTGCCTGAGAAAAAAAGAGAAAGAAGGAGAAAAAAAAAAGAGACAGAGCCCTGCCCAGCCTCAGGGACAAACACCACTCAGTCACGCGATCCAGCGGCCACTGCTTTCTCACATCTATTTTCTCCCACGTCTGTCCCCGTCTCCCCTCTGGTCAATTCTCAGCGTGTGATTTATTTATTTATTTATTTATTTATTTATAAACCGAAAAGCCAGACAAACGTCAATCCGGAGTTCTTTCGCCGGCTTTTTGGGCCTGATTCAGACTTATGATATTTTTTTCTTTTTTCAGGGGGGGGGGGGTTATGACTTTGATAAGCGCTAACTTGGCACAGATGCCTTTTAAAGAGAAGCAGTCGGGCTCCTACAATCTCAATGAGAGCGGAGGGAGGCAGTTGGGAGGGTGGGGGTGGGGGTGGTGAGAGCACTCAAACTTGCCAGGGGTGTTTGCGAGGTGGACTCCAGTCTCTTATCGCCCCCTAGTGCAGCTCCCCGGCCTCGCCCCGGAGCTGCTTTGAGTTACTCAGCAACTCTTTCTTTTTCTTCTTCTTCTTCCTCTTCTTTTTTTTTTTTTTTTACGAAGGACCAAGTCGCCATAAATTACTCGGTAATACACGCGCGCACACGCTGTTATTACCGTGCTGCTTTTCATTCAGCAGGCATGTCCATCTGTAAATATACGACCTTAGCCAGGAGGTGTGTGTGCGCGCCTGTGTGTGTGTGTGTGTGTGTGTGTGTGCGCGCGCGTGCCTGTGTTTGTAGGGCATTTACAGTAGGTGCATGAGCTCATGCCACGCCGCGATGAGAATATCCCGAGTTTAACGTGAAAACGTAAGTACATATTTTGCGGCTGCTAATTTTACGACTACACTTTTTATAAGGTCTTTATGCGCTGCTAAAGTGCTTCCCCAAACGCCAGCCGTAAAAAAATCATACAGTAATCTAAGCCCGGGCGAGGCCCAGAGGGAGACCGGGCCGGAGCTGCACATTCAGGGCCGCTCTCCGGCCCCCTGTCCTTGAACCTGTGGCTGGGAGCATGCGTGTGTGTGTGTGTGTGTGTGTGTGTGTGTGTGTGTGTGTGTGTGTGTGTGTGTGTGTGTGTGTGTGTGTGTGTGTGTGTGTGTGTGTGTGTGTGTGTGTGGAGAAAGGAGGAGGGTGCGTGCAGAGGTATGTTGTCCTGTCACAGCCGATATTAGCTATGGATGATTTAATGTCCCTCACCGCTGATTAGGAGCAAGTTCAAACAAAGCGTTTCCTCAGCAGACCCGGCGTGGAGAAAACAGCACCTTTTCTCACCTGTTAGCACACACGCACACACACACACACACACACACACACACACACACACACACACACACACACACACAGGCAGGCAGGTATTCATTCTCGGAGGGTTGATTCATACGAGACAGGTTATTCCTGCGAGCATTCAGCGCATACTTGTCGTCTTGTCTTTTTTTTTTTACGTTTCTCCACTTTGAGCGTTTCACAAAGTGCCATGCCGAGCGCGTGCTGGACGTCAGCTTAAAGGAGTCCTGCCGAGTGCTCATTTGTCAGTGGTGTTCGTGACTGATGAGACAAGTCTTCGCTGATCTCCAGACCGTGGTGGTGGTGGGGGGGGTGAGGATTCACATGTCACAGCTGCACTAGGAAGCAACAGCCTACAGGGAGGTAACGGCAAGAAGAAAGATTTTTCCGATGATTTACAGGCTGCCTGTGATATTTATGTTTCACACGTTTGTGGATTTTACACATATGAGTGCAAATGACGTGCAGAGATGAGAAGATTTGTGCTCGCTTAGAAAACCATTGTTGTAGAGTGGGGATGCGTGTGATGAAAGTGCCAGCCTAGGTACGAACGAATGTGAAGTCCAGCCTGCTGACTGGGCGGCTCGGCCCGCCTCTCTTGCCCCCCCCCCCCCCCCCCCCCCCCCGTAGGAGCTGCTGCGCTCGTCGCAGGGCCTGTCCGAGGAGAGGGAGGAGGTGAGGAGGAGGCTGACCGAGGCCACCGACCGTGTGCGCCAGCTGGAGGAGGACCTGCTGGGAGTCACCAGAGGGGCCTGCAGAAGGAGACCGAGCTGGACTGGTGAGCGGGGAGCGTGTGTCGGGGGTTGTAGAACCGCATCAAGGCGCGCTGGTTCTGCTTCTGGATGCCTGTCTCCTCCTTATTTTAATGGCCAGGAGTGCTGGGAGGACTGACGTTCAGTGGGTCATGGTTAATAACTTGCTATCACACACACATACACACACACACACACACACAGACGCAGCGTAATTACAAAGGCCTTGTGAAATTGCAGACTTCCTCACTCAACAGTAGCGTGAATAGCCCGAGCGTGTGTGTGTGTGTGTATAATATCATGGTGTTGCGGAGCGGCTTCGAATGGAAAGCTGTACTTAAGTCCCTTTCATCACTTTCTGTCAGTCTGCGCGACCGTCTGAAGAAGCTGACGGCCGAGAGGGACAGCCTGGAGAGCCAGCTGAAGAACGAGAAGGACGAGAGAGACCTCTACAAGGTGGCTGAGGGTGGGGGGGACACCTCGGAGAAAGAGACGTAGGTGAAAATTTGCATAGGTCTTAGAACAAACTGACGTTTTTTTGTGTTTTTGTGGACTCTGCTGGCAGGCCCACCTGCGCAGCACGGAGCTGGAGAACACCAAGCTGAGCGCCGAGCTGCAGATGCTGAAGGCCGTGGAGCTGAACCGGGAGGTGACCATCGCCCAGTTCCAGGAGGAGCTGGACCGGCTCCGGGCCTGCGTGGCCCAGAGAGACAGCCTGGAGAAGGAGCTGCTGGTGCACAAGACCGACAAGGTGGCTAGACGCTCCCACTACTGTGGCAGACCTACTGCACAGAGCTCCGGTCCAGTCAACTGTGTGAAGATTGAAATCGCCCCTAGACTCTAGATAGCCAGAACTACAGAGCACAAGTCTACACAGAAGCTGCTCTCTCTTCCTCCACAGCCCCAAAACATGCGTGCCAGAGCAGTGAGATGCTAGTTTGTGTCTGTGTGCGTGTGTGTGTTCCAGGCGGAGCTGGCCCGGGTGCGTGAGCTGCTGCGTCAGACCGAGGAGCAGCTGCAGGCGTCCCGGCAGCAGGCCTCGCTGCT